>OY728123.1:1184312990-1185562990 GCA_963277665.1 Viscum album | reverse complement strand
AGGTGGTGGGTCGCAATGGCTTACCACTGGACCGGGGTGCAGTTTAACGTCGTGCTGGACGGGGGTGAAACCCGACGTGAAAGACGGGTGGGCTTGAACCTCATAGAGGCTTCCTACGTACCATGCCTTGACATGGATCAAAGACCTCGTAGTTCAAATGAAAGTAGACCTTGGTCCACTGATGGTGGGCTTGAACCTCATGGAGGCTTCCTACGTACCATGCCTTGACATGGATCAAAGACCTCGTAGTTCAGGTGGTGGGTCGCAATGGCTTACCACTGGACTGGGGTGCAGTTTAACGTCGTGCTGGACGGGGGTGAAACCCGACGTGAAAGACGGGTGGGCTTGAACCTCATAGAGGCTTCCTACGTACCATGCCTTGACATGGATCAAAGACCTCGTAGTTCAAATGTGAGTAGACCTTGGTCCACTGATGGTGGGCTTGAACCTCATGGAGGCTTCCTACGTACCATGCCTTGACATGGATCAAAGACCTCGTAGTTCAGGTGTGAGTAGACCTTGGTCCACTGATGGTGGGCTTGAACCTCATGGAGGCTTCCTACGTACCATGCCTTGACATGGATCAAAGACCTCGTAGTTCATATGGTGGGTCGCAATGGCTTACCACTGGACCGGGGTGCAGTTTAACGTCGTGCTGGACGGGGGTGAAACCCGACGTGAAAGACGGGTGGGCTTGAACCTCATAGAGGCTTCCTACGTACCATGCCTTGACATGGATCAAAGACCTCGTAGTTCAAATGGGTTTGTCAGGGTCGGTGCTCACTCTAAGCCCACGTGAGTCATGCTCGGTGTGAGAAACAAGAGGTTGCAAGGACCTGACGATCACGTCGCGAAAGGTGCGTCCGTGAGAAGCGAAGAGGGGCTTACGCGATGGGCGGCCCATGGTGTTGGGACTTACTCCAGGATGGAGGCCCAGAACGGCTTACCGCTAAATTGGGTCACAACGGCTTACCGCTGGATTGGGTCACAACGGCTTACCGCTGGATTGGGTCACAACGGCTTACCGCTGGATGGGGATGTCAAAGGCTTACCGCTGCATAGGATCACAACGGCTTACCGCTGGATGGGGATGTCAACGGCTTACCGCTGCATAGGATCACAACGGCTTACCGCTGGATGGGGATGTCAACGGCTTACCGCTGCATGGGGTCACAACGGCTTACCGCTGGATTGGGTCACAACGGCTTACCGCTGGATAGGGATCACAACGGCTTACCGCTGGATGAGGATGTCAACGGCTTACCGCTGAATGGGGTCACAACGGCTTACCGCTGGATTGGGTCACAACGGCTTACCGCTGAATAGGATCACAACGGCTTACCGCTGGATTGGGTCACAACGGCTTACCGCTGGATAGGGATCACAACGGCTTACCGCTGGATGGGGGTCGCAACAGTGGATGGGGCTTACGCGAGGAAGCTGCCCGGGTGCCACTAAGAAGCGACACTGGTGAATGGGGCTTACGCTAGGAAGCTGCCCGAGTGCCGCTAAGGAACGACAATGGTGAATGGGGCTTACGCTAGGAAGCTGCCTGGGTGCCACTAAGGAGTGGCAATGGTGAATGGGGCTTACGCTAGGAAGCTGCCCGGGTGCCACTAAGGAGTGGCAATGGTGAATGGGGCTTACGCTAGGAAGCTGCCCGGGTGCCGCTAAGGAACGACAATGGTGAATGGGGCTTACGCTAGGAAGCTGCCCGGGTGCCACTAAGGAGTGGCACTGGTGAATGGGGCTTACGCTAGGAAGCTGCCCGGGTGCCGCTAAGGAGCGGCAATGGTGAATGGGGCTTACGCTAGGAAGCTGCCCGGGTTCCACTAAGGAGTGGCACTGGTGAATGGGGCTTACGCTAGGAAGCTGCCCGGGTGCCGCTAAGGAGTGGCACTGGTGAATGGGGCTTACGCTAGGAAGCTGCCCGGGTGCCACTAAGGAGTGGCACTGGTGAATGGGGCTTACGCTAGGAAGCTGCCCGGGTGCCACTAAGGAGTGGCACTGGTGAATGGGGCTTACGCTAGGAAGCTGCCCGGGTGCCGCTAAGGATTGGCAATGGTGAATGGGGCTTACGCTAGGAAGCTGCCCGGGTGCCACTGAGGAGCAGCAATGGTGAATGGGGCTTACGCTAGGAAGCTGCCCGGGTGCCACTAAGGAGTGGCACTGGTGAATGGGGCTTACGCAAGGAAGCTGCCCGGGTGCCACTAAGGAGCGGCAATGGTGAATGGGGCTTACGCTAGGAAGCTGCCCGGGCGCCACTAAGGAGTGGCACTGGTGAATGGGGCTTACGCTAGGAAGCTTCCCGGGTTCCACTAAGGAGTGGCACTGGTGAATGGGGCTTACGCTAGGAAGCTGCCCGGGTGCCACTAAGGAGTGGCACTGGTGAATGGGGCTTACGCTAGGAAGCTGCCCGGGTGCCGCTAAGGAGTGGCACTGGTGAATGGGGCTTACGCTAGGAAGCTGCCCGGGCGCCACTAAGGAGTGGCACTGGTGAATGGGGCTTACGCTAGGAAGCTGCCCGGGCGCCACTAAGGAGTGGCACTGGTGAATGGGGCTTACGCTAGGAAGCTGCCCGGGTGCCGCTGAGGAGTGGCAATGGTGAATGGGGCTTACGCTAGGAAGCTGCCCGGGTGCCGCTGAGGAGCAGCACTGGTGAATGGGGCTTACGCTAGGAAGCTGCCCGAGTGCCGCTGAGGAGCAGCACTGGTGAATGGGGCTTACGCTAGGAAGCTGCCCGGGCGCCACTAAGGAGTGGCACTGGTGAATGGGGCTTACGCTAGGAAGCTTCCCGGGTGCCACTAAGGAGTGGCAATGGTGAATGGGGCTTACGCTAGGAAGCTGCCCGGGTGCCGCTGAGGAGTGGCACTGGTGAATGGGGCTTACGCTAGGAAGTTGCCCGAGTGCCGCTGAGGAGCAGCACTGGTGAATGGGGCTTACGCAAGGAAGCTGCCCGGGTACTAAGGAGTGGCACTGGTGAATGGGGCTTACGCTAGGAAGCTGCCCGGGCGCCGCTAAGGAGTGGCACTGGTGAATGGGGCTTACGCTAGGAAGCTGCCCGGGCGCCACTGAGGAGTGGCACTGGTGAATGGGGCTTACGCTAGGAAGCTGCCCGGGCGCCACTAAGGAGTGGCACTGGTGAATGGGGCTTACGCTAGGAAGCTGCCCGGGTGACACTAAGGAGTGGCACTGGTGAATGGGGCTTACGCTAGGAAGCTGCCCGGGTGCCGCTGAGGAGTGGCAATGGTGAATGGGGCTTACGCTAGGAAGATGCCCGGGTGCCGCTGAGGAGCAGCACTGGTGAATGGGGCTTACGCTAGGAAGTTGTCCGAGTGCCGCTGAGGAGCAGCACTGGTGAATGGGGCTTACGCAAGGAAGCTGCCCGGGTGCCACTAAGGAGTGGCACTGGTGAATGGGGCTTACGCTAGGAAGCTGCCCGGGTGCCGCTAAGGAGTGGCACTGGTGAATGGGGCTTACGCTAGGAAGCTGCCCGGGCGCCCCTAAGGAGTGGCACTGGTGAATGGGGCTTACGCTAGGAAGCTGCCCGGGCGCCACTAAGGAGTGGCACTGGTGAATGGGGCTTACGCTAGGAAGCTGCCCGGGTGCCGCTGAGGAGTGGCAATGGTGAATGGGGCTTACGCTAGGAAGCTGCCCGGGTGCCTCTGAGGAGCAGCACTTGTGAATGGGGCTTACGCTAGGAAGCTGCCCGAGTGCCGCTGAGGAGCAGCACTGGTGAATGGGGCTTACGCTAGGAAGCTGCCCGGGCGCCACTAAGGAGTGGCACTGGTGAATGGGGCTTACGCTAGGAAGCTGCCCGGGTGCCACTAAGGAGTGGCACTGGTGAATGGGGCTTACGCTAGGAAGCTGCCCGGGTGCCGCTGAGGAGTGGCAATGGTGAATGGGGCTTACGCTAGGAAGCTGCCCGGGTGCCGCTGAGGAGCAGCACTGGTGAATGGGGCTTACGCTAGGAAGCTGCCCGAGTGCCGCTGAGGAGCAGCACTGGTGAATGGGGCTTACGCTAGGAAGCTGCCCGGGTGCCGCTAAGGAGTGGCACTGGTGAATGGGGCTTACGCTGGGAAGCTGCCCGGGTGCCGCTAAGGAGTGGCACTGGTGAATGGGGCTTACGCTAGGAAGCTGCCCGAGTGCCGCTGAGGAGCAGCACTGGTGAATGGGGCTTACGCTAGGAAGCTGCCCGAGTGCCGCTGAGGAGCAGCACTGGTGAATGGGGCTTACGCTAGGAAGCTGCCCGTAATGTCTTCCTCATGTCTGGCCATGAGGGCATCCCAACTCACTGGTGAATTGGGAATCCTATCATTTGTTAGATAGAGAGAATACTACAGTTTAGAGTCATGTAGGTAGGACTATTGTCATCTCATGATAAGAGAATGAGGCATCTCTCGTTAGAAGCGAGAGGCATCCTATCATTTGTTAGATAGGGAGAATACTACAGTTTAGAGTCATGTAGGTAGGACTATTGTCATCTCATGATAAGAGAATGAGGCATCTCTCGTTAGAAGCGAGAGGCATCCTATCATTTGTTAGATAGGGAGGATACTACAGTTTAGAGTCATGTAGGTAGGACTATTGTCATCTCATGATAAGAGAATGAGGCATCTCTCGTTAGAAGCGAGAGGCATCCTATCATTTGTTAGATAGGGAGAATACTACAGTTTAGAGTCATGTAGATAGGACTATTGTCATCTCATGATAAGAGAATGAGGCATCTCTCGTTAGAAGCGAGAGGCATCCTATCATTTGTTAGATAGGGAGAATACTACAGTTTAGAGTCATGTAGATAGGACTATTGTCATCTCATGATAAGAGAATGAGGCATCTCTTGTTAGAAGCGAGAGGCATCCAATCATTTGTTAGATAGGGAGAATACTACAGTTTAGAGTCATGTAGGTAGGACTATTGTCATCTCATGATAAGAGAATGAGGCATCTCTCGTTAGAAGCGAGAGGCATCCTATCATTTGTTAGATAGGGAGGATACTACAGTTTAGAGTCATGTAGGTAGGACTATTGTCATCTCATGATAAGAGAATGAGGCATCTCTCGTTAGAAGCGAGAGGCATCCTATCATTTGTTAGATAGGGAGAATACTACAGTTTAGAGTCATGTAGATAGGACTATTGGCATCTCATGCTAGGAGCATAAGGCATCTCTCATTTAGAGCAAGTGGCATCCTATGTTTGGCACATAGGGATTACTACAGTTTAGGGTCATGTAAAAAAAGGACTGTTGGCATCTCATGCTAGGAGCATGAGGCATCACTCGTTAGAAGCGAGAGGCATCCTATCATTTGTTAGATAGGGAGAATACTACAGTTTAGAGTCTTGTAGATAGGACTATTGGCATCTCATGCTAGGAGCATAAGGCATCTCTCATTTAGAGCAAGTGGCATCCTATGTTTGGCACATAGGGATTACTACAGTTTAGAGTCATGTAAAAAAAGGACTGTTGGCATCTCATGCTAGGAGCATGAGGCATCACTCGTTAGAAGCGAGAGGCATCCTATCATTTGTTAGATAGGGAGAATACTACAGTTTAGAGTCTTGTAGATAGGACTATTAGGCAGAAGGTACCTAGAAATGGTTGGTTTCGGGACTTACGCAAGGGCGGCCCTTTCTGGTTGAACCTGGCATAGGAGCCAAGTGATCGGGTTTGGAGGAGTTGCCTGAGGGATGGTTCGACTCGAGGTACTCGGGGAATTGATGATGAGAATCTCGACTCACGACATGGAATGAAACCAAGAGGATATGTCAACTCAAGGTATTTCATGGTGTGTGGAGGAGTATCTCTAATCATGGTATTCCATAGGTGGAAGGTGGGAGCGCATAAGGGCGCAATGGAAAATCCCGGCATCCCGGCCCGAAAAGTTCGCGGTGCGACTCTCCATTTTTCATGGGGGTCTGTGACGGTAGCAAAGGGACCGGCCTGGAGGGCCGGGACCGCAGCCCGGCACTGACCCCGAGCGGGGGTGCGGGGGGCGCAGCCCCCGCGGTATGGACCGGTGGGCGCGAAGGTAGGATCCTCGCGAAGGATGGGTCTTCACGAAGTAGCTTCGCGAAGCATGGCCTCGCGGAGCAATGGTCTCTCGCGGAGCAAAGGGGTCTCGCGGAGCTTGGTCTCGCGGAGCAGCATCGCGGAGCTTGGTCTCGCGAAGCATGGCCTCGCGGAGCAATGGTCTCTCGCGGAGCAAAGGGGTCTCGCGGAGCTTGGTCTCGCGGAGCAGCATCGCGGAGCTTGGTCTCGCGAAGCATGGCCTCGCGGAGCAATGGTCTCTCGCGGAGCAAAGGGGTCTCGCGGAGCTTGGTCTCGCGGAGCAGCATCGCGGAGCATAGGCTCGCGAAGCATGGACTCCTGGAGTCTCGGCTCGCGGAGCAGCAACACGAAGGAAGCTGCTCGCGGAGCATGGCTTCGCGGAGCCGCAATGCGGAGCTCCGCTCGGCCGCCCAAGGGGCGAAGTGGTCGTGGCCGTCCTCGGCCGTCCTTGGCCGTCCTGAGAAGGGGGGTGAGCTGGGTATTTATAGGCAAGGGGCGCCGCGAAGCAAAACTTCCGCGCCGCCTCAGGAGCTTCGCGGCGCATCATCGCCTCTGGTGCTTCGCGGCGGCTCGCGAACGTCAAATGCATTCGCGGAGCATCACCGCCTCTGGAGCTTCGCGAGGCCGCGATGGTCGGGGCGCTTCGCGGCGGGGCTTCGCATTAGTGCTTCGCGAGGGGTCTTCGCAGAGCATCGCAAACGTCAAACGGGTTCGCGGAGCCTCTCGCCTCATTGCTTCGCAGCGGCGCTCTGCGATCACGGAGGGGGGCTTCGCGGATGGGCTTCGCGAACCAGATTTCCAGCCCAACTTCAAACGTCCATAACTCCTAATCCGTAACTCCGTTTGGGCCCTACGACCTACCAAATCGAAGCTTGCGAAATGGACTACAATCTTGGATCATGTATGGAAGCATTTGGAAAATTTTGGGGACGCGTTTTTCGGGGTCTACAAAATCCACCCCTAAGAACGGGGTCCCACGAGGACGAGAAGGGCGAGGCGGACCGCGTTCTGAGGAAACGAATGAGGAAAACGCGTGCATTGGGGTCCATTGTACCTCGATCGCATTGAGGATAAAATCAACTATATCTCTAAGCCTGTGTGAGCTATGCTCTGTGCAGGAAACAAGAGATAATAGGAGCTCCTATACGAGAGTGTAAACCGACGGAAGGTGCGGGGGGATCGACATGGGACGTCAATCGCCATTTGGGGGAATCCTAAAAGAGAGAGGGGTCATGGCTGGAGAGTATGTCTCTCTGAACAGCCGACCTGGTTTTCCCACCCCGCTCTGGTGCATGAGCGGGGTAATGCCAGGGGCGTTAGAATCAATCCAAACAGAGGGAAGTGGGAGGTGTGAATCACAATACCCAAAATCTGGAACACTATGGATGCGGCGTGACAATAGAGGACAACCGTTAGTCGTGGCGGTGAAACGGTATCCTTATTGTGTTAGCCTGAAATGGGGACAACAAATGAGCATCGACCGCTGACCATATTCGCAACGCGGGATTTTATCAATTTGTTGTCGATCAATCTTTTGGGACGTTGGCCCAGGACAGTTGGCGGACCATAGGTCAGACATCCATACTGTTAGGGGGTCCTTTCAGACATGACCCGTCTTCCGGAACGTTGGCCCAGGACGGTAGGTGAGCCGATGCGGCATGAGACCAGGCCGTTAGGGGGTTCCTTCAGACATGAAAGAGGACGAGGGTCCAAATAAGGGGCACGCAAAGCGTGGAACATGGAGTGATGGTCTGTCCGAACAGAATCCAGCACTTAGGTAGTTACACCACCGTGGTGGGAGTACGCCAGATGGGCGCATCGACCTGATCACGGATCATTCCTTCTTGGGACAGGGCCTCTCCGACGAGGGGGTCTATCGCTTCCCAATGGGATCTTGGGGCATCCTGAACTTGTTCAGGGTAAAATTGTAGCTACATAGTTCTCCCTGAGGGGTCAGGCCAGAGGGCTGGAAATGGGGTGGAACAGGATTTTGTGATTCCTGGGGATGAACCCTAGGCGAAATGCCTGGGCGTCTCTACGTATCCCACGTGATGATGGGAATCAAGCCGCACGTAGTTCTGGAAGCGTAGTTTAACGTCGTACTGGACGAGGAGCAGCCTAACCGTGTTGGTACACATCCAGCCAAAACTACTAAGCCCACGTGAGTCGTTCTCGGTGTGGGAAACAAGTAGTAGTGGTGAGAATTTCCCGACGCAGAGAGGGGCAGGTTGGGGCAAAGGGATGCTCGGTGACTACCGGCCCAATGACACTAACACGATCATTCAGCGCACCTAGATGCGCGAAGAGAAAGAGCCGAGTATGGTGGAGTTCCACTTGAACATGAGGGAGTGGAAATGTGTGAATCATGACGCTCGAGATTCGGATCACGATGGTGACGGTGTGGCGATGGAGGACTACTGCTGACCATATTCGCAACACAGCATCCTATCGCGTTAGCCTGAAATGGGGACAAACAAATGAGGGTCGACCGTTGACCATGTTCGAAACACGGGACCGTGTCACAAATGTTGTCGAATATCCGCAGGGACGTTGGCCCGAAACGATTGTAGGGCCCTTAGGTCCAGCATTCATGGAGAGCCCTTAAGCTTAGTATCCACGTCGTCCGAGGGTCCTTTTGGATGTGGAAGAGGATGAGGATCCAAATGGTGAGCTCACGAAGCTTGGTCATGGGATGAGGGGAATGTCCCCGTGAAAATCCCATGCTTCGGGCTTTTTGTCAAAACACATCTGAATACGTCAACGAAACGTATTAGAGAGAGGGAGCAGATTCCTTTCCCTTGGGGAAATCTTAGTTTATGGTCATAGAATTCAGACCATGGATTGGAAAAAGGGATCAGGGGACGCATGACATCACAACCTGACGTGAATGAGCTCGAGTCGAGGGACCGAACACCAGGGTTAGGCTAGACCCGCGGGGAAGTACTCGGGCGCTCCTACGTATCTCATGAGGATGAGAATCAAGCCATACGTAGTTCTCGAAGGTGGCAGGGTATGGTACCAGTGCCAGGGGAAAGGGGAAGTGCGGACGTGGCCCTTGCACTAAAAGAAGCGGAATTTGATGTATCTTGTTTGTTCTTTGAGGTGAATGGTTTTTTTTTTGTGAAGCGACAGGCCTAGGACTGTAGGTCGTGATGTCGCCACAAGAATCAAGCTGTGATGGGCATTGAAAAATGGCATGGCGCGTGGCCAGTACCAAACGTGATGTCCTCTACAGCGAGGTCACCACAGTGCGGTGCCGTTTTTCGTCGTGCGGCCAGGACGATAATGTCACAGTTTAAGGTCGTATGATAGGACCAAGCATGCATTTTATCGTCATGCAGCGCAGACGTAGCAGAGACGATGCTAGGCGGGAAATGTGCGCAGTGTTTATAAAACACATTTGACAGAGACTTGATCCCACATCAAATTGTACGCCATCCAGAGGTAAAACAGGGAGAGAGACTGGCTTCCTGAATGGGTTGTACCCGGAGACAGGGCGTCTGGGCGGTCCTACGTGTCCCATGAGGATGGGAATTTGAACGTAGTCCCGAATGGGTCTTAGTTTATGGTCTTAGAGCTCGGACCATGGGAGTCCCAATGGACGCCAGATTGCAGCTTTGTCCCCTAGCATGCAAAGGTGCACTGAGGGATAGCGCCAAAAGTGTCGAGATTCCACCTGGACATGATGGGGTGGAAAATGATGTGAATCATGCAACCAACATTCAAGGACTGAAGGGGCTGGCGTGACGACAGAGGATTACTGCTGACCATGTTCGCAACACAGCATCCTGTCGCGTTAGCCTGAAAGGAGGACTAACAAAACGAGCATCGACCGCTGACCATATTCGCAACACGGGATTTTATCGACTTGTTGTCCGTAATCCTGGAGGGCATTGGCCCGTATCGGTAGGAGAGCCCTTGGGCGTAGTATCCAGGCCGTTCTTGGGGGTCCCTCTGGGTGTGAAAGATGATGGAAGTCCGAATAGAGGGGAACACGAAGCTTGACAAGTGGAAGGAACTTGACCAAGTTGAATCTGACACTCTTGGTCCTAGACCAGAGTACTCACAATACATGGGTGAACCACTACAGGGAGCCAAGGGACTCAACCGTGAGGGTGATCGAGAGATGGAAGATTCCCAGGGGAAGGGGGGGCATGATGCCCTCAACCTTGTATCATACCTACGCACCCCCCGCTGGAGAGGGATGGACCAAGTGGCCTAGGTGACCGGGAAATCAGGAGATCTCCCGAGGTGGGGCTGGACCCGAATCTTAGACATTCAGGTGGTCCTACGTATCCCATTAGGATGGGAATCAAGCCACACGTAGTTCTGGAAAGGGTGCCTTTTAATGTCATGCAGGACAGGGGATAGGAGGACTGAACCTCAGAATGGGGGCGTGCGTGGTGCAGCTATTGCGTACCCGACGTGAATGAGGACGTAATCCTACACTGCGCCACGCAGTCCTGTGATCGGGGTCCTGAAGGCAGGATTAGAGAGGTAAATTCGCTGAACTCAAGCCGGGTCCAAAGACAAGGGGTCTTGAACGTAGTTCCAGATGAGAGTCTTAGTTTATGGTCTTAGAGCTCGGACCGTGGATGGTGACAACTCCCAAGTAAGCACAGAGGTCAACCCAATCCCTAAGCCCACGTGAGATAAACTCGGTGTGGGAAACAAGGGGGGGACCCTCATTGCAACACTTGGGGCATCCATTTAAGGGGAGTCAGCAGAAAGTTTCGAAGGACACCTTTGATGTAGCTTGTTCCTCAAATGCGCAGACGTGCACGGAGGAAAAGTACCAAGAATCCCGAGACTCTACTTGGACACGATGAAGTGATGAAGGGTGTGAATTGTGTACCCGACATTTGGGCTTAATGGGTTGGCGTGGCGACAGAGGAAAACTGTTATCCATGGAGGAAACACAGCGTCTGTATCGCGTTAGCCTGAGGTGGGAGCAACAAACGAGCATCGACCGCTGACCATATTCGCAATGCGGGATTTTATCGATTTGTCGTCCGAAACCCTGGGGGGCGTTGGCCCGTATCGGTAGGAGAGCCCTTGGGCTTTGTATCCAGGCCGTTCTTGGGAGTCCCTCCGGGTGTGAAAGATGGTGAAAGCCCTGATGCGGGGATACGCAAAGCCTGGAAAGAGGGTGCGGACGTATCCGAGTAAAGCTTGGCATTCCAGGTAGTGAACCAGAGTACCCTTAAGCACACTGGAGAACCGCCGAAAAAGAGGGATCGACGAAACAAATCAGCAGGGGGTGGGAGCATGGCGTGTTCATCACGAGACCGTCGTGAATGAGGACATAATCCCACACCGCACCATATGATCCCCTCATGGAGGAAGGATAGGCCAGGGGGCCAAGATGGGATGAGGATTCCCGAGGAATGGGGCTGGACCCGGATCTTGGACATCCAGGTGGTCCTACGTATCCCATCAGGATGGGAATCAAGCCACACATAGTTCTTGAAATGTAGTTTAACGTCGTACCGGACGAGGAGGGGAATAACATATCCCTAAGCAAGGTGTACAGTATGGAGAAAAACCGACGTGAGGACATAGCCCTACGCCATGCCGTACAATCCTATAAGATAGGTCCTGGGCCGCGGCCTGGAAAGGCCGAGAGTCCTGGGGCTGAGCCTCGGAAGGGGAGTCGTACGACATGGTACATGATCCCGACGTGAATGAGGACGTAGTCCTACACCACACCGTACGCTCCGGGTGAGGAATCCTGGGCTGTGGGCCCGATCACTGGCACCGCCTGGGGAAGTTTGTCACCTCAGGATGGGGCAGAATGAATCACTGTTGACCATATTCGAAACACAACGTTCCTATGGTGACCCGCATGGGGGCAACAACTGAGCGTCGACCGCTGACCAAATTCGCAACGCGGGACTTGTTTCGATTTGTTGCTTGAGAAACCCTCAGGGGCGTTGGCCCGTATCGGTAGGAGAGCCCTTGGGCTTTGTATCCAGGCCGTTCTTGGGGGGCCCTCCGGGTGTGAATCCATCCACGAAAGGGGAAAACACCCCCAGGGGGGAATATGCAGCCGGGTCGAGGCTTGCTCGACGTGGGTCGGGGCAAAAATGTGCACCCTGCCGTGTCTTGACCCGAGGGGAAGATTTTGGCTTTTGGGCTGGGCCAACGGACGAAATGTCCGGGCGTTCCTACGTATCTCATAAGGATGAGAATCAAGCCATACGTAGTTCTTGAAGGTCATGCAGTTTAGCGTCATGCGGTGAGGACGCGAGAGGGTAGAAGAACGGGAGTGGGTGCATGGTGCGACCTTTACAATCTTTGCGTGAGTGGGGTTGCATGAGCGGGGCTAAGAAAGCCGACGCCCTGCTGCACAAAGATCCTCCAAGGAGACCATTCCCAGGGGGAATAGTGGAAGAGAGAAGCTTGGGGCTGGGCTCAAGACAAGGCGTCCGAGCGTTCCTACGTATCCCATAAAGATGGGAATCAAGCCGTACGTAGTTCTTGACATGCAGTTTAACGTCATGCGGGACGAAGATGAACAGTTTTACGTCATGCAGGACGATGATGCAGTTTAATGTCATGCAGGACGATAATGATTAGTTTTACGTCATGACGGACGAAGATGAACAGTTTTACGTCATGCAGGACGATGATGAACAGTTTCACGTCATGCAGGACGATGGTGAGCAGTTTTACGTCATGCGGGACGATGATGCAGTTTAATGTCGTGCAGGACGATAATGATCAGTTTTACGTCATGACGGACGAAGATGAGCAGTTTTACGTCATGCAGGACGATGATGAACAGTTTTACGTCATGCAGGACGATGATGCAGTTTAAAGTCTTGCAGGACGATAATGATCAGTTTTACGTCATGACGGACGAAGATGAGTAGTTTTACGTCATGCAGGACGATGATGAACAGTTTTACGTCATGCAGGACGATGATGCAGTTTAAGGTCATGCAGGACGATAATGATCAGTTTTACGTCATGACGGACGAAGATGAGCAGTTTTACGTCATGCAGGACGATGGTGAGCAGTTTTACGTCATGCAGGACGATGGTGAGCAGTTTTACGTCATGCAGGACGATGATGCAGTTTAATGTCGTGCAGGACGATAATGATCAGTTTTACGTCATGACGGACGAAGATGAGCAGTTTTACATCATGCAGGACGATGATGCAGTTTAATGTCGTGCAGGACGATAATGATCAGTTTTACGTCATGACGGACGAAGATGAACAGTTTTACGTCATGCAGGACGATGATGCAGTTTAATGTCATGCAGGACGATGATGCAGTTTAATGTCGTGCAACTAGGACATGGTTGTTACGCAGTTTAACGTCATGCAACTGGGACGGTAAACCACGCGAATTGTGTCAGTAGAGGAATGGTCATCTCTACTCCATTCTAGTGGTTCGAGATGAGGGGGGATCTATATGAGGGGAATTCTATAAAATCGCCTGATCATGAAGATCCTTCCACAAGCTGGTTTCAAGGCCATAGGGAGGACATCTGTGGTTGATGCAACGTGGTAGTTGGGATGACACAGAATGTCGCAAGGGTAGTAGGGATGACTACATTACCTCGACCTATAGTGGAGAAGAAGCCAGGAGCGTCGGTATGACGGGGCGAAGGAGCCCAGAAGGCTTGGAAGCCTGGAACGTCGGCACGACGGGGCGAAGGAGCCCGGAGGGCATGGAAGCCTGGAACGTCGGCATGACGGGGCGAAGGAGCCCGGAAGGCGTGGAAGCCTGGACGTCGGCACGACGGGGCGAAGGAGCCCGGGAGGCGTGGAAGCCTGGACGTTGGCACGACGGGGCGAAGGAGCCCGGGAGGCGTGGAAGCCTGGACGTCGGCACGACGGGGCGAAGGAGCCCAGGAGGCGAGGAAGCCTGGACGTCGGCACGACGGGGCGAAGGAGCCCGGGAGGCGTGGAAGCCTGGACGTCGGCACGGCGGGGCGAAGGAGCCCGGAAGGCGTGGAAGCCTGGACGTCGGCATGACGAGGCGAAGGAGCCCGGGAGGCGTGGAAGCCTGGACGTCGGCACGACGGGGTGAAGGAGCCCGGGAGGCGTGGAAGCCTGGACGTCGGCACGACGGGGCGAAGGAGCCCGGAAGGCGTGGGAGCCTGGACGTCGGCACGGCGGGGCGAAGGAGCCCGGAAGGCGTGGAATCCTGGACGTCGGCATGACGAGGCGAAGGAGCCCGGGAGGCGTGGAAGCCTGGACGTCGGCACGGCGGGGCGAATGAGCCCGGAAGGCGTGGAAGCCTGGACGTCGGCATGACGAGGCAAAGGAGCCCGGGAGGCGTGGAAGCCTGGACGTCGGCACGATGGGGCGAAGGAGCCCGGGAGGCGTGGAAGCCTGGACGTCGGCACGACGGGGCGAAGGAGCCCGGGAGGCGTGGAAGCCTGGACGTCGGCACGACGGGGCGAAGGAGCCCGGAAGGCGTGGGAGCCTGGACGTCGGCACGACGGGGCGAAGGAGCCCGGGAGGCGTGGAAGCCTGGACGTCGGCACGGCGGGGCGAAGGAGCCCGGAAGGCCTGGGAGCCTGGACGTCGGCACGACGGGGCGAAGGAGCCCGGGAGGCATGGAAGCCTGGAAGGCGTGGGAGCCTGGACGTCGGCTTGACGGTGGCGGCATGAGAAGCACCTCCATAGTTGCTGGTGAAAATAGAGTTGGGGTCGACAAAGTGCCGATAGAGTTAGGGAATGATTCCCCCTTCGCGGCCTCATGAGACGGCAGAGTCGGCGAGGAGCCGATGGAGACGGGTGGCGGAGCCACCTGCGCGGCCTCTTGAGGCGGCGGAGTCGGCGAGGAGCCGATGAAGTCGGGTGGCGGAGCCACCTGCGCGGCCTCTTGAGGCGGCGGAGTCGGCAAGGAGCCGATGGAGTCGGGTGGCGGAGCCACCTGCGCGGCCTCTTGAGGCGGCGGAGTCGGCGAGGAGCCGATGAAGTCGGGTGGCGGAGCCACCTGCGCGGCCTCTTGAGGCGGCGGAGTCGGCGAGGAGCCGATGAAGTCGGGTGGCGGAGCCACCTGCGCGGCCTCTTGAGGCGGCGGAGTCGGCGAGGAGCCGATGGAGTCGGGTGGCGGAGCCACCTGCGCGGCCTCTTGAGGCGGCGGAGTCGGCGAGGAGCCGATGAAGTCGGGTGGCGGAGCCACCTGCGCGGCCTCTTGAGGCGGCGGAGTCGGCGAGGAGCCGATGAAGTCGGGTGGCGGAGCCACCTGCGCGGCCTCTTGAGGCGGCGGAGTCGGCGAGGAGCCGATGGAGTCGGGTGGCGGAGCCACCTGCGCGGCCTCTTGAGGCGGCGGAGTCGGCGAGGAGCCGATGAAGTCGGGTGGCGGAGCCACCTGCGCGGCCTCTTGAGGCGGCGGAGTCGGCGAGGAGCCGATGAAGTCGGGTGGCGGAGCCACCTGCGCGGCCTCTTGAGGCGGCGGAGTCGGCGAGGAGCCGATGAAGTCGGGTGGCGGAGCCACCTGCGCGGCCTCTTGAGGCGGCGGAGTCGGCGAGGAGCCGATGAAGTCGGGTGGCGGAGCCACCTGCGCGGCCTCTTGAGGCGGCGGAGTCGGCGAGGAGCCGATGAAGTCGGGTGGCGGAGCCACCTGCGCGGCCTCTTGAGGCGGCGGAGTCGGCGAGGAGCCGATGAAGTCAGGTGGCGGAGCCACCTGCGCGGCCTCTTGAGGCGGCGGAGTCGGCGAGGAGCCGATTGAGTCGGGTGGCGGAGCCACCTGCGCGGCCTCTTGAGGCGGCGGAGTCGGCGAGGAGCCGATGAAGTCGGGTGGTGGAGCCACCTGCGCGGCCTCTTGAGGCGGCGGAGTCGGCGAGGAGCCGATGAAGTCGGGTGGCGGAGCCACCTGCGCGGCCTCTTGAGGCGGCGGAGTCGGCGAGGAGCCGATGAAGTCGGGTGGCGGAGCCACCTGCGCGGCCTCTTGAGGCGGCGGAGTCGGCGAGGAGCCGATGAAGTCGGGTGGCGGAGCCACCTGCGCGGCCTCTTGAGGCGGCGAGGAGCCGATGAAGTCGGGTGGCGGAGCCACCTGCGCGGCCTTTTGAGGCGGCGGAGTCGGCGAGGAGCCGATGGAGTCGGGTGGCGGAGCCACCTGCGCGGCCTCTTGAGGCGGCGGAGTCGGCGAGGAGCCGATGAAGTCGGGTGGCGGAGCCACCTGCGCAGCCTCTTGAGGCGGCGGAGTCGGCGAGGAGCCGATGAAGTCGGGTGGCGGAGCCACCTGCGCGGCCTCTTGAGGCGGCAGAGTCGGCGAGGAGCCGATGAAGTCGGGTGGCAGAGCCACCTGCGCGGCCTCTTGAGGCGGCGGAGTCGGCGAGGAGCCGATGAAGTCGGGTGGCGGAGCCACCTGCGCGGCCTCTTGAGGCGGCGGAGTCGGCGAGGAGCGGATGAAGTCGGGTGGCGGAGCCACCTGCGCGGCCTCTTGAGGCGGCGGAGTCGGCGAGGAGCCGATGAAGTCGGGTGGAGGAGCCACCTGCGCGGCCTCTTGAGGCGGCGGAGTCGGCGAGGAGCCGATGGAGTCGGGTGGCGGAGCCACCTGCGCGGCCTCTTGAGGCGGCGGAGTCGGCGAGGAGCCGATGAAGTCGGGTGGCGGAGCCACCTGCGCGGCCTCTTGAGGCGGCGGAGTCGGAGAGGAGCCGATGAAGTCGGGTGGCGGAGACACCTGCGCGGCCTCTTGAGGCGGCGGAGTTGGCGAGGAGCCGATGAAGTCGGGTGGCGGAGCCACCTGCGCGGCCTCTTGAGGCGGCAGAGTCGGCGAGGAGCCGATGAAGTCGGGTGGCGGAGCCACCTGCGCGGCCTCTTGAGGCGGCGGAGTCGGCGAGGAGCCGATGGAGTCGGGTGGCGGAGCCACCTGCGCGGCCTCTTGAGGCGGCGGATTCGGCGAGGAGCCGATGGACCGTAGTCTTCAAACACCGAATGTTACTCATCCTCTCACATATAATGGAGAGGGAATTCACATGGATGATGCCTCGAGTTTCCCAACACATTTGGTGTACTCTCTATTGAAGGAGAAGAGATTCACGTCGGGTTCACCATTTCTGTTTCCGGCGCTTTCGCCGGGGTGCGCGCGCATCCGTCCGCGGGGGAGGGGGACGCGCGGCTTTGTTGCCCCGCATTCCCGCTTTCCAAAGGCGGGCGGCATTCGTTCCTTATTCAGGTACGTCTGCTCCTTGATCGAAACGGGATGATGGGATGTCGGTTCTTCCTCCTGTGGATTCCTACTCAGGACTCGTCACCTAGTCCGGGTCTCCCTTATAGATTTAATACGTAGTTCGTGAAACTCTTCCCGGTGCCATATCGTCATGGACGCCGGTTAATTACACTACTTCCGTCAAGACTTTCCATAGGGTCTTGACATGGTAGCGACCTTCGGTCGGAGTAAACGGCAACATCAGGAATGTCGGGGCATCTCTGGGTGCGTGGACATTGGGGAACCTGTATTCTTCCTCATAAGAGGGCATCTCAAGGGTGCAGAACCCGAGGCGTACATCTGAGGTTTTCCTCAGCTTCCTGTGTTTAGCACAGGGTATGTTGCAAGATTAACGTCTAGCAGAGACGGTTACACCAAAGGCGTTCCATCCGAGGTTTTCCTCAGGCATCTCATGTTTATCACGAGGTAGGCCGCGAGTTTAACGTCTTGCGGAGACGGAATGAGGGTGATCAGAACGTCCCATAGAGACGGACCAGATTGGTATATCCCTATGAGGGAACACCTGGGAGGTTTACCAAGGCGATGGATCAGAACGCCCAATGCGGACGGATCCGAGGTGGTGCACTCCCTATAGGGGAAAAGGGAGATGAATCGGGGTGTACACAGAGGACAACGACCCAGAGATATGATGGGGCTTACACATGGAAAGCGGCCCATGCGCCGCTAGGAGCAGCGAGGAGGTGGATGGCATGATCCCACCGGGATGTGGCGGCCCGGGTGAGAATCAGGATGGGTGATGGATAGATGAGTGAAGTGGAGGAGGATGAAATGGGACCATCGCAGGGGCGACGGTGAAGTTGGGCTTGAGCCTTGAAGAGGCTTCCTACGTATCCCCGTGGCAGGGAATCAAAGTCCGCGTAGTTCGGGATAGTGCCGGTAAACCGACGTGAATTGGGTGATGGGTGGGCTTGAACCTCGTGGAGGCTTCCTACGTACCATGCCTTAACACGGATCAAAGTCCCCGTAGTTCAAATGGGTGATGATCGCAATGGCTTACCACTGGACCAGGATGGGACCCGACGAGAAATGACGGGTGGGTGTGTCGGTGAGCCGACGTGAAAGTGGACCTTGGTCCAATGGGTGGTGGGCTTGAACCTCATAAAGGCTTCCTACGTACCATGCCTTGACACGGATCAAAGACCTCGTAGTTCGGAGAATACAGTTTAACGTCATGCGGGACGATAGTGAACCCTGACGTGAATAAACGACGGGTGAGCTTGAACCTCGTGGAGGCTTCCTACGTACCATGCCTTGACATGGATCAAAGACGTCGTAGTTCAAAAGGTCACAACGGCTTACCACTGGACTGGAATGGGACCCAACGTGAATGAGCGACGGGTGGCTGTGTCGGTGAACCGACGTGAAAGTAGACCTTGATCCACTATTGGTGGGCTTGAACCTCATGGAGGCTTCCTACGTACCATGCTTTGACATGGATCAAAGACCTCGTAGTTCAGGTGAAAGTAGACCTTGGTCCACTGATGGTGGGCCTGAACCTCATGGAGGCTTCCTACGTACCATGCCTTGACATGGATCAAAGACCTCGTAGTTCAGATGGGGTTTCGCCGGTGAACAGACGTGAAAGCAGACCTTGGTCCACTGTTGGTGGGCTTGAACCTCGTGGAGGCTTCCTACGTACCATGCCTTGACATGGATCAAAGACCTCGTAGTTCAGGTGGGGAGTAGACCTTGGTCCACTATTGGTGGGCTTGAACCTCATGGAGGCTTCCTACGTACCATGCCTTGACATGGATCAAAGACCTCGTAGTTCAAATGGTGGGTCGCAATGGCTTACCACTGGACCGGGGTGCAGTTTAACGTCGTGCTGGACGGGGGTGAAACCCGACGTGAAAGACGGGTGGGCTTGAACCTCATAGAGGCTTCCTACGTACCATGACTTGACATGGATCAAAGACCTCGTAGTTCAAATGAAAGTAGACCTTGGTCCACTGATGGTGGGCTTGAACCTCATGGAGGCTTCCTACGTACCATGCCTTGACATGGATCAAAGACCTCGTAGTTCAGATGGGGTTTCGCCGGTGAACCGACGTGAAAGCAGACCTTGGTCCACTGTTGGTGGGCTTGAACCTCGTGGAGGCTTCCTACGTACCATGCCTTGACATGGATCAAAGACCTCGTAGTTCAGGTGGTGGGTCGCAATGGCTTACCACTGGACCGGGGTGCAGTTTAACGTCGTGCTGGACGGGGGTGAAACCCGACGTGAAAGACGGGTGGGCTTGAACCTCATAGAGGCTTCCTACGTACCATGCCTTGACATGGATCAAAGACCTCGTAGTTCAAATGAAAGTAGACCTTGGTCCACTGATGGTGGGCTTGAACCTCATGGAGGCTTCCTACGTACCATGCCTTGACATGGATCAAAGACCTCGTAGTTCAGAAGGGGGAGTAGACCTTGGTCCACTGATGGTGGGCTTGAACCTCATGGATGCTTCCTACGTACCATGCCTTGACATGGATCAAAGACCTCGTAGTTCAGGTGGTGGGTCGCAATGGCTTACCACTGGACTGGGGTGCAGTTTAACGTCGTGCTGGACGGGGGTGAAACCCGACGTGAAAGACGGGTGGGATTGAACCTCATAGAGGCTTCCTACGTACCATGCCTTGACATGGATCAAAGACCTCGTAGTTCAAATGTGAGTAGACCTTGGTCCACTGATGGTGGGCTTGAACCTCATGGAGGCTTCCTACGTACCATGCCTTGACATGGATCAAAGACCTCGTAGTTCAGGTGTGAGTAGACCTTGGTCCACTGATGGTGGGCTTGAACCTCATGGAGGCTTCCTACGTACCATACCTTGACATGGATCAAAGACCTCGTAGTTCAGAAGGGGGAGTAGACCTTGGTCCACTGATGGTGGACTTGAACCTCATGGAGGCTTCCTACGTACCATGCCTTGACATGGATCAAAGACCTCGTAGTTCATATGGTGGGTCGCAATGGCTTACCACTGGACCGGGGTGCAGTTTAACGTCGTGCTGGACGGGGGTGAAACCCGACGTGAAAGACGGGTGGGCTTGAACCTCATAGAGGCTTCCTACGTACCATGCCTTGACATGGATCAAAGACCTCGTAGTTCAAATGGGTTTCTCAGGGTCGGTGCTCACTCTAAGCCCACGTGAGTCATGCTCGGTGTGAGAAACAAGAGGTTTCAAGGACCTGACGATCACGTCGCGAAAGGTGCGTCCGTGAGAAGCGAAGAGGGGCTTACGCGTTGGGCGGCCCATGGTGTTTGGACTTACTCCAGGATGGAGGCCCAGAACGGCTTACCGCTAAATTGGGTCACAACGGCTTACCGCTGGATTGGGTCACAACGGCTTACCGCTGGATTGGGTCACAACGACTTACCGCTGGATGGGGATGTCAAAGGCTTACCGCTGCATAGGATCACAACGGCTTACCGCTGGATGGGGATGTCAACGGCTTACCGCTGCATAGGATCACAACGGCTTACCGCTGGATGGGGATGTCAACGGCTTATCGCTGCATGGGGTCACAACGGCTTACCGCTGGATTGGGTCACAACGGCTTACCGCTGGATAGGGATCACAACGGCTTACCGCTGGATGAGGATGTCAACGGCTTACCGCTGAATGGGGTCACAACGGCTTACCGCTGGATTGGGTCACAACGGCTTACCGCTGAATAGGATCACAACGGCTTACCGCTGGATTGGGTCACAACGGCTTACCGCTGGATAGGGATCCCAACGGCTTACCGCTGGATGGGGGTCGCAACAGTGGATGGGGCTTACGCGAGGAAGCTGCCCGGGTGCCACTAAGAAGCGACACTGGTGAATGGGGCTTACGCTAGGAAGCTGCCCGGGTGCCGCTAAGGAACGACAATGGTGAATGGGGCTTACGCTAGGAAGCTGCCTGGGTGCCACTAAGGAGTGGCAATGGTGAATGGGGCTTACGCTAGGAAGCTGCCCGGGTGCCACTAAGGAGCAGCAATGGTGAATGGGGCTTACGCTAGGAAGCTGCCCGGGTGCCACTAAGGAGGGGCACTGGTGAATGGGGCTTACGCTAGGAAGCTGCCCGGGTGCCGCTAAGGAGCGGCAATGGTGAATGGGGCTTACGCTAGAAAGCTGCCCGGGTGCCACTAAGGAGTGGCACTGGTGAATGGGGCTTACGCTAGGAAGCTGCCCGGGTGCCACTAAGGAGTGGCACTGGTGAATGGGGCTTACGCTAGGAAGCTGCCCGGGTGCCGCTAAGGAGTGGCACTGGTGAATGGGGCTTACGCTAGGAAGCTGCCCGGGCGCCACTAAGGAGTGGCACTGGTGAATGGGGCTTACGCTAGGAAGCTGCCCGGGCGCCACTAAGGAGTGGCACTGGTGAATGGGGCTTACGCTAGGAAGCTGCCCGGGTGCCGCTGAGGAGAGGCAATGGTGAATGGGGCTTACGCTAGGAAGCTGCCCGGGTGCCGCTGAGGAGCAGCACTGGTGAATGGGGCTTACGCTAGGAAGCTGCCCGAGTGCCGCTGAGGAGCAGCACTGGTGAATGGGGCTTACGCTAGGAAGCTGCCCGGGCGCCACTAAGGAGTGGCACTGGTGAATGGGGCTTACGCTAGGAAGCTGCCCGGGTGCCACTAAGGAGTGGCACTGGTGAATGGGGCTTACGCTAGGAAGCTTCCCGGGTGCCGCTGAGGAGTGGCAATGGTGAATGGGGCTTACGCTAGGAAGCTGCCCGGGTGCCGCTGAGGAGCAGCACTGGTGAATGGGGCTTACGCTAGGAAGATGCCCGAGTGCCGCTGAGGAGCAGCACTGGTGAATGGGGCTTACGCAAGGAAGCTGCCCGGGTGCCACTAAGGAGTGGCACTGGTAAATGGGGCTTACGCTAGGAAGCTGCCCGGGTGCCGCTAAGGAGTGGCACTGGTGAATGGGGCTTACGCTAGGAAGCTGCCCGGGCGCCACTAAGGAGTGGCACTGGTGAATGGGGATTACGCTAGGAAGCTGCCCGGGCGCCACTGAGGAGTGGCACTGGTGAATGGGGCTTACGCTAGGAAGCTGCCCGGGCGCCACTAAGGAGTGGCACTGGTGAATGGGGCTTACGCTAGGAAGCTGCCCGGGTGACACTAAGGAGTGGCACTGGTGAATGGGGCTTACGCTAGGAAGCTGCCTGGGTGCCGCTGAGGAGTGGCAATGGTGAATGGGGCTTACGCTAGGAAGCTGCCCGGGTGCCGCTGTGGAGCAGCACTGGTGAATGGGGCTTACGCTAGGAAGTTGCCCGCGTGCCGCTGAGGAGCTGCACTGGTGAATGGGGCTTACGCAAGGAAGCTGCCCGGGTGCCACTAAGGAGTGGCACTAGTGAATGGGGCTTACGCTAGGAAGCTGCCCGGGTGCCGCTAAGGAGTGGCACTGGTGAATGGGGCTTACGCTAGGAAGCTGCCCGGGCGCCCCTAAGGAGTGGCACTGGTGAATGGGGCTTACGCTAGGAAGCTGCCCGGGTGCCACTAAGGAGTGGCACTGGTGAATGGGGCTTACGCTAGGAAGCTGCCCGGGTGCCGCTGAGGAGTGGCAATGGTGAATGGGGCTTACGCTAGGAAGCTGCCCGGGTGCCGCTGAGGAGCAGCACTGGTGAATGGGGCTTACGCTAGGAAGCTGCCCGCGTGCCGCTGAGGAGCAGCACTGGTGAATGGGGCTTACGCTAGGAAGCTGCCCGGGCGCCACTAAGGAGTGGCACTGGTTAATGGGGCTTACGCTAGGAAGCTGCCCGGGTGCCACTAAGGAGTGGCACTGGTGAATGGGGCTTACGCTAGGAAGCTGCCCGGGTGCCGCTGAGGAGTGGCAATGGTGAATGGGGCTTACGCTAGGAAGCTGCCCGGGTGCCGCTGAGGAGCAGCACTGGTGAATGGGGCTTACGCTAGGAAGCTGCCCGAGTGCCGCTGAGGAGCAGCACTGGTGAATGGGGCTTACGCTAGGAAGCTGCCCGGGTGCCGCTAAGGAGTGGCACTGGTGAATGGGGCTTACGCTGGGAAGCTGCCCGGGTGCCGCTAAGGAGTGGCACTGGTGAATGGGGCTTACGCTGGGAAGCTGCCCGAGTGCCGCTGAGGAGCAGCACTGGTGAATGGGGCTTACGCTAGGAAGCTGCCCGAGTGCCGCTGAGGAGCAGCACTGGTGAATGGGGCTTACGCTAGGAAGCTGCCCGTAATGTCTTCCTCATGTCTGGCCATGAGGGCATCCCAACTCACTGGTGAATTGGGAATCCTATCATTTGTTAGATAGAGAGAATACTACAGTTTAGAGTCATGTAGGTAGGACTATTGTCATCTCATGATAAGAGAATGAGGCATCTCTCGTTAGAAGCGAGAGGCATCCTATCATTTGTTAGATAGGGAGAATACTACAGTTTAGAGTCATGTAGGTAGGACTATTGTCATCTCATGATAAGAGAATGAGGCATCTCTCGTTAGAAGCGAGAGGCATCCTATCATTTGTTAGATAGGGAGGATACTACAGTTTAGAGTCATGTAGGTAGGACTATTGTCATCTCATGATAAGAGAATGAGGCATCTCTCGTTAGAAGCGAGAGGCATCCTATCATTTGTTAGATAGGGAGAATACTACAGTTTAGAGTCATGTAGATAGGACTATTGTCATCTCATGATAAGAGAATGAGGCATCTCTCGTTAGAAGCGAGAGGCATCCTATCATTTGTTAGATAGGGAGAATACTACAGTTTAGAGTCATGTAGATAGGACTATTGTCATCTCATGATAAGAGAATGAGGCATCTCTTGTTAGAAGCGAGAGGCATCCAATCATTTGTTAGATAGGGAGAATACTACAGTTTAGAGTCATGTAGGTAGGACTATTGTCATCTCATGATAAGAGAATGAGGCATCTCTCGTTAGAAGCGAGAGGCATCCTATCATTTGTTAGATAGGGAGGATACTACAGTTTAGAGTCATGTAGGTAGGACTATTGTCATCTCATGATAAGAGAATGAGGCATCTCTCGTTAGAAGCGAGAGGCATCCTATCATTTGTTAGATAGGGAGAATACTACAGTTTAGAGTCATGTAGATAGGACTATTGGCATCTCATGCTAGGAGCATAAGGCATCTCTCATTTAGAGCAAGTGGCATCCTATGTTTGGCACATAGGGATTACTACAGTTTAGGGTCATGTAAAAAAAGGACTGTTGGCATCTCATGCTAGGAGCATGAGGCATCACTCGTTAGAAGCGAGAGGCATCCTATCATTTGTTAGATAGGGAGAATACTACAGTTTAGAGTCTTGTAGATAGGACTATTGGCATCTCATGCTAGGAGCATAAGGCATCTCTCATTTAGAGCAAGTGGCATCCTATGTTTGGCACATAGGGATTACTACAGTTTAGAGTCATGTAAAAAAAGGACTGTTGGCATCTCATGCTAGGAGCATGAGGCATCACTCGTTAGAAGCGAGAGGCATCCTATCATTTGTTAGATAGGGAGAATACTACAGTTTAGAGTCTTGTAGATAGGACTATTAGGCAGAAGGTACCTAGAAATGGTTGGTTTCGGGACTTACGCAAGGGCGGCCCTTTCTGGTTGAACCTGGCATAGGAGCCAAGTGATCGGGTTTGGAGGAGTTGCCTGAGGGATGGTTCGACTCGAGGTACTCGGGGAATTGATGATGAGAATCTCGACTCACGACATGGAATGAAACCAAGAGGATATGTCAACTCAAGGTATTTCATGGTGTGTGGAGGAGTATCTCTAATCATGGTATTCCATAGGTGGAAGGTGGGAGCGCATAAGGGCGCAATGGAAAATCCCGGCATCCCGGCCCGAAAAGTTCGCGGTGCGACTCTCCATTTTTCATGGGGGTCTGTGACGGTAGCAAAGGGACCGGCCTGGAGGGCCGGGACCGCAGCCCGGCACTGACCCCGAGCGGGGGTGCGGGGGGCGCAGCCCCCGCGGTATGGACCGGTGGGCGCGAAGGTAGGATCCTCGCGAAGGATGGGTCTTCACGAAGTAGCTTCGCGAAGCATGGCCTCGCGGAGCAATGGTCTCTCGCGGAGCAAAGGGGTCTCGCGGAGCTTGGTCTCGCGGAGCAGCATCGCGGAGCTTGGTCTCGCGAAGCATGGCCTCGCGGAGCAATGGTCTCTCGCGGAGCAAAGGGGTCTCGCGGAGCTTGGTCTCGCGGAGCAGCATCGCGGAGCTTGGTCTCGCGAAGCATGGCCTCGCGGAGCAATGGTCTCTCGCGGAGCAAAGGGGTCTCGCGGAGCTTGGTCTCGCGGAGCAGCATCGCGGAGCATAGGCTCGCGAAGCATGGACTCCTGGAGTCTCGGCTCGCGGAGCAGCAACACGAAGGAAGCTGCTCGCGGAGCATGGCTTCGCGGAGCCGCAATGCGGAGCTCCGCTCGGCCGCCCAAGGGGCGAAGTGGCCGTGGCCGTCCTCGGCCGTCCTTGGCCGTCCTGAGAAGGGGGGTGAGCTGGGTATTTATAGGCAAGGGGCGCCGCGAAGCAAAACTTCCGCGCCGCCTCAGGAGCTTCGCGGCGCATCATCGCCTCTGGTGCTTCGCGGCGGCTCGCGAACGTCAAATGCATTCGCGGAGCATCACCGCCTCTGGAGCTTCGCGAGGCCGCGATGGTCGGGGCGCTTCGCGGCGGGGCTTCGCATTAGTGCTTCGCGAGGGGTCTTCGCAGAGCATCGCAAACGTCAAACGGGTTCGCGGAGCCTCTCGCCTCATTGCTTCGCAGCGGCGCTCCGCGATCACGGAGGGGGGCTTCGCGGATGGGCTTCGCGAACCAGATTTCCAGCCCAACTTCAAACGTCCATAACTCCTAATCCGTAACTCCGTTTGGGCCCTACGACCTACCAAATCGAAGCTTGCGAAATGGACTACAATCTTGGATCATGTATGGAAGCATTTGGAAAATTTTGGGGACGCGTTTTTCGGGGTCTACAGTAATATTTTATTACTAAAATCTCATAATTTATCATAATTTTATATGATTATGCATCCACTGATGAAATATTATAACCAATATCTTATGAATTATCATTACCTTTCTTCTCCTATGGTTAATCATGACATATTCAAGTAATTATAGAATTTTTACACTCTTTAGAACATAAGATATTTAATAATTTTTTTATGAAAATATAAATTTATTTCTCTCTTTGATAAGAAATATGATTTCTTTCAAGACCATATTTTCTAAAAACAATAACAAATTTGTTTTTAACCTTTTAATAATGATTTATCAATGAAATTTTCTCCCACTTTGACTTTTTTTTTAAAAATATTTCAATAGAATCTTCATATCATTTTCCAATAATGTAACGTTTCTAAAAAATTTACAGTGCAAATGGAATGTTAGTTTTATATGTATAAAAAGAAAGTATTTAATAACTATGTAGACCGTCATTTCCATAAAGCTTATACTAAATATTTAGAAGGTTATTTTTAATGAATTGTTTTTAAAAAATATTAGAAATTTATTTTTAGGTGTTTTTCAAATAAAAACGTTTTAAAAAATAAATTATGTTTTTAAAAATCTATTTAAAATTGTAGAGGATATTTTTGTGAAGAAATGTTTTAGAGATTATTTTAGGAAAATCCATCTAATAAAAAATCCATTGTTGTTACTCATGCCTTATTGGGGATATTATCAATGGGTACCATTCATATTCTTTCTTAAAATGGATTGCGTTTTTAGGGAATGATCTTTATGAAATTCATCTCTCTCCCATGGGTTATATGCTTATGAAACCCAATTCTTTTCATGGGTTATGCTATTATTATGAAACCTATCTCTTTTATATAGGTTATGGTATGATGAAATGTTTATGATAACCCTTTCCTTTTATGGGTTATGATATACTGAATGTTTATGATCTTGAAAAACAAATATGTATGCTTTCATTTTGTGATTGGTGGACATATATCTCACTACTATGAATTTTGTAGAGATTTATATATACCATAAGATAGATATGTCTAGAATGGGAAGTGAAATCAGTTCAATAATACTGAGAATGATAGTGAAGCGAACTCATTTCAGTAATACATGGCTGGAACAGGGCCTGAACCCATTTCTGTAAAGGATTTTATCTGCTATAATGGTCTTGGAAGGGTTCCATGACTATTATGAAATGATTTTATATACTTATGTGTATGATATAAATTACACATATTAATCCAATTTTATGTTCTCGTAGACCATATTATATGATTTACTTATGATTCTTGTCTTATGAACTAAGAATCATTACAAAATGATTCAATATTATGATCTTTTTTATGCATGGTATTCTTTTCATTTGTTACGATCATGTTCTCATACTCTTATATTATGATTACTTACCTCCCTTGTATACCTTTACCGAGTATCTAAGCTCCCCCTTTATTATTTTCCTTTTCACATTTTAGGATTATAAGTTTTATGTATAATGAGTATTAGAAGTGTGATAGTCATTAAGAACCTATTGGGAGATAAAATAATTAACTTACATATAAGGGTATATGTATCTATGTTTCCAAAGGCACTAATATGATACAATTTTGGGAATGTGTTTGTGTATTGTAATGAATATTCCTAAAAATGATGTAATTTTTAGATATGTTAATTCTATTTTTCTTCTAAAATTAATGTATACAAATGGGGACAAACTGATATATTTTATTCATACCATATAACAACATGCTAATGTCACTTTTAATGAAATTAACAAGAATGTATTTAGGGAATTGAGGCTGAACAAGAATGTTCCGACCTTTCCTCTCAAATAGAGGACATTGGAAATGCCCTATTTTTCAACTGTTTCTGTTTTAATGGGTGTCTAATATACACAACCTATGTGTACTATATTATTTAATCAAAATATTCTATTCTTGAAGAATAAGTGTGTGATGTGTGTATGGATTGAGGGAGAGATCATCTAATTCACATGGTCAATAATTTCTTTTGATTAGTGGGTAAAATCCTCATAGAACATTATTTTTTCTTGTAGTGTGGTGTTAAGATAGTTCTTTATGAGAAAGGCTATAATTAGGCATTTATTAGTGTTAGTTATTGATATTGACAAAAAAATACAAAGGTGGATTTTTAAGAATAGAATGGAAATGTGGAATAATATTTTATTTGTTATAACTATGATTTATAAGAAATGGATGGTGGTAAAATGTGTTTTTTGGTTTGACTGAATATTCTTGAGTTGGTTATTAGATTCTATAGTATAGTTTTAAAATTATATAATTACAACTATTTTAAATCTTCTATAGTATATGACATTTAATACGTGGGTCTGTCCTAAAGAAATAACAAATTTAGAGGAGTTGGACATATGGATAAAGCATGATATTTACATATTTGTTTAAAAATATTTTATTATATATAGCATGATAATATAAAATTTTAAAAAACAACTACATTTGGTAGTAGACACAACACAAGGCAATTAGTGTAATCAAACCATGAAATATTATTATCTAAATATGGACATTATAACAAGCTATTAAATTGTTGGGTATAAATAGGATTATATTATTTTGTAAATATATATCTATATAATTGTTTTAATAAATACAAAATTATTTTTTAATTCTAATAAAATAAGTATGAAATTTTTGGTAATGTCATTTTATTCTTCAAAGATACATTTTCTTAACAAATGGGTTTTATTACTAATTTTAAGATAATGGTATAATTTATCTCTAAATTTTTTATGAAATTTAATATATATAATAAACAAAATTTTGGAAATAATAATATCAATATAAGACTATGGTGGAATTTTTAAATCTTTATGACATATTTTATTTTCTAGTGAGTAGTGGAAAATAACGATTTTGTTGAAAAGAATATTTTCTTTTATTGTATTCACACAATAAAAAAAATTAGATTATTTTTAAAATGTAATTATCTCCATTATATGTATAATAATAATATTATTTTTTTGAATTATTTTTATACTTCATTTGAGTACAAAAACTTTTTTTTTCACATAGGCATTTTTTTGAAATCAGGATTTTCATCACGTTTTGTTGGTCTAATTCTAAATTAAATTATTAGATGTTTGATTTTTAAATATTTAGAAATGGATTCCATATTTTGAATCAGTGGTTCCAAATTTGGTAGATTTTACTCTATTAGTTTGGTCAATATTAATATCAACCAAAGAATTTTTTACCACGATAAATGGTAAATCTGGTAATTAAGGGATAAAAATAATATGATAATTAAATTAAAATAACCCTAACACATACCTAAATTTTTTTGATGATAAAATTTCTTCCATAATAATGAATAATTCAATAATATGAACTTATTTTACCATATGGATTTTATTTTAACCTTTACAATATTTTATGCAACGAAAAACCCAAATATGTCACACTATTGTTTTTAATAAAAACTATAAATTAATAATGGGTTTAACAAGAGGTTATTATTGTATATAAATAATATTTTGAAATATAAAATATTTATCTTCTTGATTTAAATTTATTTTTACTTTTTATTAAATATATATTTATATAATATTCATTCACAACACATACATATTAAGTATTCAATTAAATGAATAATAAAATTAATGATACTAAATATATTTAAAGTAGTATAAATTTAATGATTTAATGTGAACCCAAAATTTTATAGATAAATGTTTTATATTATAGTTATTTTAATTCATTTTAATTTAATTTCATTCTTTTTATGATGTTATTAATGTTAAATAAATGAATTGTTCTAAAATCAAAATTAATGATATTTTACAATAAAAAATATCTTACAAAATCATTTAAAATTCATAAAAATATTTTATTTGGGCAAATAAATTTAATACTATTAATTATGTCATACATAGTTCATTTATGGGTTAACTGAATTTTATAATATCATTGTTAACCCTTACATTGTTAAAAACATTAATATTATAGTAATTGTCAAAAGAGTTATTGAATGTTTAAAACAAAATGATAGTGGTAAACGTTTTATACAACATGTTAATATTTATATTGTATGATGTGATTTATATTATTCATCAAGATTTATTCAAATATATTAAATTTTTTCCTATTTTAATATCAACATTAATTTATATTAAATTAATATTTTAGGACATTCCAAGAGTGCCTCACCCACTATTATAAAAGGGAACAACTTTTTTGAATTTTTCACACATTATAACTCATTTGGATCTTCCAAGATCTTCCCAAATTACTTAAAATACCCCTAGATATTTTTGTGTCTTTTTAGGTACAATCCTGAAATTTTTTCTCTTAAAAGGTTATAAAAATGATATTTTCCATTGAAGGGGTATAGTTTCAACAACATATTTTAGTTTTATTATTTCATACACCTCCGTTAGATCTTCATCCGAAATTTTAAAATAAAAAAAATATTATCCTACATATTCTTATAAATTATTTTGTGAATGAAATATCCTATATATATTTCTTGCTTCATGAAATGGGAAATAGATCCATAATTCATGTGTATTGTGGAATACCGCCTCACAAAATGATATAATTCATTTTCTATCATTTTATTTCATGGATTCATTATAATGATTGAGATAAATTTTATATATTATATTTAATTCATATTTACCATTCTTAAAATTTATTATATAATTAAACTTATTACCATTCCATTCTGTAAAAATGATATCATTATCCATGCATACGTGTGGAATACAACCTCTATGAAGTGATGTGATTTTTTTTCGTCACCAAATCTCATGTATAATATATATAAGTATATTAAAATAAGTAATATGAAAATTATTATATTATTATCATAATAGGATGATAAAATAATAAATAACTTATTTTCATAATGATAGTTGACAAATAGAAACATTACTCATGTGTAAGTACGACCAACCATCTCAACGGATATAAAGTAATTAATATTTCGTAAACATATTTAATAGTTGGATTTTGAAATTAAAATTTTGTATAAAAATTATTATTATATAAGTGATGAGATAATGAACTCTTTTACTATATTCTAATTAATGATGTCATTTTGGACATATGAATCGAAAACAATTAAAAAAACCTATATGAACATAAATGATAATGTAATTGTTATAAAATAAAAATAGTGAATAATAAACCTGAAAAAGTTTTTAAAAAAATTAAATAAATAAATGAATTTTATTATTCAGTTTGATAAAGAATTTAAATGACGATTCACACTCATGGTAATGAACATTCTTTTCAAAATCATCTTTTAAATTTTCCCTTTAAACTCTCTTTTTCTTACATATATATTTTTTAAAATTATGTTATTGATTTATTTATATTTATATAATTTAATTATTAAGGAAAAATTAAGATTATTTTTTTACTGACTTTAAAATTATTTAAAAATTATATCTTTTATAGTATGTTTTGACTTTCTTTACAAAATACAAAAGGATTGTTCTATTTTAAAATATACAGCACTAAAAACTTTTCTCACCTCCATAACCATATTTAATGTTTTATTTTTTTATAAGATTTGATATTTTTAAAATTAAAAACCCTCATTTCCCATGTTAAATGATTTTTTAAATAAAAAAACATTTTAATATAATAAGATATATGCATATTTAAAAATCTATTCTTATGGGTGGAAATAATATTTTTAGGAGTTTAAGATTTTATATAATATTATTATGTCATGGACCTTGGGACTAGTTTATATTGACATGTTTTTTTATATTATAAAAATAGAATGAGTTGTCCAATTATATATTTGCAATGAATTGGGTAAATAGGAAGAGTTAACTGATTTTGCATCTCCAATGCAATTATGGGAATATACTGTGAAAGTTAATCCCTGTACAACTGTGATTATTATTTTATGTTTAACTAGGAGGGTTACTCTATATGTAAAAGTAACATGAAAATTATTTCAAATATTTCATATTATATATATATATATTATTTCTATTTGTTTTTATGGGATCATATAATGTATCATGGTAAGATATTGATATTATATTTAATTTAAAATATATGATAATTTTAATTAGTGAATAGTATATCTTTTTGAAAAAAATTATCATGAGTTTTTTCGTGATTTATATTAAAGGATATGGGTTTTTATTTTCATTCATGATTTCATATGAATTTTTTAATGCTATTATTTGTGTAGATAATGCAATTTCATGTCTATGAAATGGTTTATTTTGAGCCTAATGTTAATCTTAAAAATGGAAAATATTAATAAATATTTAGAGACTAAATTTTTTTATTGTTTTTATATCCCTTAGTTAGATTTTGTTCTCATCCCATGCTCTGAAATGGTTTTATAGGGTTTTAATTATTATTTGAAAAAATAATACGGACATGAAGAAAATTGAGAATATTTTTCATGAAAACAAAACTTGTATCTTTTTAAAAGTATTATTTTTAAAAAAAATACATTGCAAATAAAGTTTCCATTTTTTAATATATGGGTTTATATATATATTTATGACCTAACTCTCTACAGGTCTATAATTAAATATTCTTTTGGAATGGAAAAAGGTTAATTGTTTTCTAAATACACTAGAATATATAATTCTTAAGGCTTAGTCCCTATAGAGATCATGATTTTTTAGAAAAGTTAGAGGACATATAAGACTCTATATTATATTTTGGAAGGGATATTAAGTGTGAATATTAAAAATTTAAAAATGATTGATGTTTCTATAATGAGTAATAGTCAATTAAAAAGTTCATATTATTCATGAAAGTGGTCCTTGATATTTGTTTGAATGAATCAACTATTTTTTAGATTCAACCTGAATATTATGAAGGTTCATAGAGATTGAGTAAGAGGAATGTTCTATTTTATATGTTCCATATGAAAAAATAGTAGTGTAACTATGATGTGATTAGGAGTAATATGGAATTTTATAAGTTAATTTTAAAAATTATAATGGTGAGTATTATTGTAATAAGTCGTAGATAAATTTTCTTAAGGTTCATAAAGAAAATTTAGGAGACATTTCAGCATCATGAAAATAGGTTTTCTAATATTGTAATGGTCATTCCCAAATTTCAAAATGGTTTTCACTTAGCTAAATTACTAGTGACATATGGGCATGACAATGATACACAGAAATTCAATTATGAAAATATCAAAGAATAGATGTAAATACTTGATCTAAGATATTGATGTTATAAAATTATATTTTATGACCATGGATTTCTATTTATGGTTGTTCAAAATAGAAATATTGGAAATTTATTTTTATCGATTAAGACCAATATATTTTATCGAGCAATTGAAAATAGTAAATATAATTAACAAAAATGTAGAAATAATGTATATAAATACATATGGAAATATTATTCATATAATTACATGAATATAAAGGTGGAAAATAAAAAATGAAGCTTATATATGAAATTAAGTAACTGATACTATGATGTCTTGCATAATCATTGTATTAAACAAAAATAAATAAGAATAAACTGACAAAGATATTACAACTACTTTCATTATCTATGTCAAGGTTAAAGTTTCTAATAATTTTCATTATAAAGGATTATTTTTTTTATAGAAATATGAATTAGGTGTCCATGTATAATCCCATGTAGAGATTGGTCATTTTGAACTGTTGAGGAATAAGTCAAACATACAAGCTTAAATATTGATATTTATTTATTAGTTGAAGACATGATAACTGAAGAGGATATTTTATGTGAAATCTATGAAAACTTGTGGCCTACAGATTATATTTTTCAAACTAAAGATAATAATAACAAAATGAATATTGGTGGTTTCAGTACAAAAATTAATAATCATTTTATCGTGATATAGTGATTATGAAGTGGATGATACCTGCTGTTAGTATGATGGTAAATGGATGATTCACACCCGAACCATGTTTATATTTTATAATGATTTATTTATTTTCATATGTGAGAGGAATAACATAGTATAAAGTTGACCATGACCATAAAATATTACAATGTTAATTTCTAAAGGAGTAATTTAAAAAATTATACCTCTAATTCACTCCTCTCTCAGTGGTTATTTAATTTCCTTTCATATGAAAAATTTTAAAAATAGACTTATAATTAAAACATTTACTCTATTTATACTAATTCAATGTTTAGTTTTAATTTTTTCTATTTTCCACACATGTTTCTGTGTATTTTTTTAATAAATATTTCAATACATGTTCATTTTTTATCTTGATTAATTTTCAAACATATATAAAAATTGATAAACATGACCATTTAATTTTATTTTTTTGATAACTATTGTAAAATCACACATTTAATGTTGGTTTCTAATTAACATTGATTGTAACACCCTGACCATAGAAGCCCAATGAAAGCGCATTATTTTAATAGATGGTCATTATTACATGGAATAAAATCCTAAAGGAATGATTAATTTAATTGTCTTGGAAAATAGATTACATACATGAAATTTACATTAATATTTCAAAAATAAAATACAAAATAGTGAATTATTTGATAATGACATTGTTATATTATATTAACCATGCATATCAATCCTAAAACAATTATTGGTATCCTAGGAAAATAAAACATAAGAAATGGGTGAGCTTAGATGCTTAGTAATGTTAAATAATTCATTATAATCTTTCATAAATAATAATAAACTTTTAAGGCCAATATAAAACTGTAACACAAGCCTAATAAACATAAACTTGAACATAGTATAGAAAGAATAAATCAAATAATTACATTTAAATATTGACATGTATATTCTATTAGTCGAATAATCACATGTAATATCAATAACTAATCTAATAATGAGGGAATGCATAATTCTTTATATCATAACCATACCATCAAGGCCTCGTGCCAATACCATACAAAACCATATCATCAAGGAATTTTTCTAAGACTATACATAACCATACCATCAATGCCTTATTCCAACAAAATAGTTTGTCTCATAAGAACTATCGATGCATAGAGGGGATATAGAAGGCCCCACAATCCACTTACTAAGTCTAATTCATTACTCTTTTGAAAGAGGTAAAACCTAAAATAAAACATTATATAAAAACTAGCAAATGGAAAGGTAATACTTTAACCATAAACCACGAATGGTATCAAAATATCACATCCATTGTAAAACATATCATAAACCATTATATACAGTATGGAAAATTGTATAACAATAAATCAATCTCCATTAAGAATAAAATCAATCAAAGTATGTTGATATAGATGAAAATAATATAATGGAATCATTAAAACTCTTTGAGAGAAATATACCTCTTTTCATTGAAAAAGTGATAAAATAATTAAAGAAAACATTTTTTTAGAAAATAATCTTACAATATTTTAGGTTAATCTTCAAAATGTTAAGGTTTCATGATGGCGGAAATAGCTTCTCATGCCATATATGTTAAAAATACATTCTTGCCTTAATTTTTTTAAAAGGTCATAAAGTACCTTGTTTGGAAAATGAAGAAGAGATTCAATCAAAAAAATTTATAAAGAGTTAGACATGGGTAGAAATAAATTTATATAATTTTTGATAATATTTTCAATTTTTTAAGAAATAAGGATATGGATTATAAAGATGTCCCACTAGATACTTACGTATAAACAACCTCAAAAAATAATGATATTGTAAAATTAACCCATACCTTGTACATTAATTCAGTAGATGATGTGTTAACCTATTTTATAACTGTAAAATTATGTTATTAAATTACACTAGTATAATATCCATATTTATTATATCATATATGATCCTCTTATAAAATTTTGTTAGTAATATTTAAGTATTATTATTTGTTTGAGTGTTAACTGCATCATTTTCCTATGCAGGTTTTGTCATGTAAGTCAGATTTATTATGAATAGGATGTATCTTATTCATATAAAGAATAAAATTAAGTTCATAATAATTATTTTTACTCATCATATAAATTTTATAATCATTCATGAATGGTTAATGTGTAGAATGAATCTCATCGCGTCGTGGAGATGGTATGCCTTACATATGCACGATCGAAAGTACCATTCACACGATGGTAAAATGTTATGGAATTGGATAGTATATTAATTATATAGAATAAATATAATGATATATTTATTATTTTAATCCATTATAATCAGCATTATACCCATAAAAATAAAGTATAAATGAAAAATAGTTTGCACCACGGTGTGGAGACTGTGAGTCGTACGTACACACACATGGTGATATTGTTTTTCATAGGGCAGGTAAAAGGAGGAATATGTCTATAAAATAATAATAAAAAAAATATGAGAATATATTATATTCTAGAGTTATTTCTTATTTTGGAAACAATATATGAAGATGAAGTATAATGAGAAAAGAACATTGAAAGATGTGACAAAAAAATTACCAATTTTTTTGGTATCTTCTTTTGATTTGCACAAAGGGACTCCTTAGGAGGGATTAATGAAAGAATTATGGCCTATAAAATGTATTGACGGAATTATATGAGAGTAAATGGGTAGGTTTGGGCCATGTAAAATATAATCAGAAGTGTGACTCGAAGGGAAGGAGAAGTTCCCTTTTATTAGAGAGGTGAGGGGCAGTTTGGGAAGATCATAAAATATTAATTTATTATAAATTTATTTTTCAGTTTAAAATAACTAAAATGTTATTTATACAGAGTATAATACGTGTACAGGCCTAAATCCACTCAAACAATGAATTTTAGACATGTTTTGGTCATAAAATTAACCTTATTTTTTGGATTTAACCCTCAGTTAAACAGTTTAATTCTTACCATTTGTTCTTGTATTTTTACACCATAGGTTTAATATAGTTACAATAAAATTACAAAAGAACCCAAATTGGATAATTTATGACATATATAAGATTATAAAAATTATTTATATGATAATTATATTTTTATTACTTTTATAACATTTAATAGAATAATATTTATTTTAAAATATCATTTATGTCAATTTTAATACTATTCAATATTTTAATTTTTAAGAATATAAAACCAAAATGATAAATTTGAAATAATACTTAAAATATGTCACTAACAGGCATAATTTATATATATAATTATATTATAACATTAATTTAGTGAAATTATATTTATTTATCATTTTTAATATAATTTAATTGGTATTTCTATTTTTAAAATAATTTCTGCATCACTAATGTGTCATCATTAATAGTAATTATTTAATCTTTTAAAATTATAAATAAATTTATATGATGTAGGTAATTTTTTGACCTTTTAATATAATATTTATAATTTATTTTATCTTCTGGTGATCTCTATATTAAATTTATTATACTTTTGAGAAATGAGAGTGTGATATTTTGTCACATTCATTAATTTTAATAATAGTAATGCCATATTCATGGAAAAGGGTCCATTAAATGATTTAATTTTGAAATATAGGTTACGATGTTTGAATTTATTTATCCAATAGAATATTGACAGGTGTTAGGGTGATTTTATAATATTATTTTTACCTTTTATTACCAAATATACCCTTAACCACGGTAATAAAAAATAACTAAAGTTACTATTCATAATACCAAAAATTAAAAGGAACCTATTTGAATAATTTTCACCCAATAATTGAAAATATTTGATCCATTTTTCCAAATTAAAAACACATAAATTTTGGTAATTAATATAAAATTAATCCTATTGTCAGAATGAATAATGAGTTTTTGAAAGTTAAAACATTACAGAAGATTGATATGTTTTACATCAAAATTCATGGTAAAATTAATGATACAGACCAAAACTATATTAAATGGTTAAAATATATTATATTTTTACTTTAATACCATTTAATAATATAATTTATCCAGATAAATTATTTTTATGAAAAAATTAGTTTTCAATTAAAATTTATTATATTTTTACTATTCATCAAAACATTAAACTTATCAGAAAAATATTAAAAATTCATCCAAAGTAAATTTTTATATCTATATTCCAAATAAAAAGTTTATTTTGTTAAATATAATATATTTACGTTTCAAAAACTAGATTTATAATGGGTGTGGCATCAAAATATAGTAAAACTTCTTTTTGTTGAAAAATACTTATTTTATCTGAAAATTGGAATCTTTTTTTATGTTATATCTAGAATATAAATAATATGAATGTTAGAATTTTATGGAACATATAATGTTTGAAATTGTTTAATAGTATTCATAATTTCTAATTTAACACCCAGGAAATATATTATATTAAATAATAATATTTCATTAATATATATTTGTTTGGTAAAACTAGGCCTTGCGTGTAACGCAGGACAACTCATTATTGTGTGTCGCGTAAGTTTAACACAGTGTTGTATAAAAATAATGAATGAAAAAATATTAAATTTTTTTATAAATGAAAATATTATAATGTCTTAGGGTGTTACTTCTCCCCTCTAATAAATTGCATCCTCACAATATAAAATTTGGATCGAAAACTAGGGATTTGACATTTCTAAACATATTTGTTGAAATCCCACATCGTAAAATGATTAATGAGATCCCCAATTTAGAATAAATAAAGGGAAGTATAAAGTTTTTTGAATATATCATATACTATGCGTAACACCCCATGTTTTCATACTTTGTTATCTCATTAATGTAATTCAATAACTTGCGCTACATGCAACACCAATTTCGAGCACACCACAACTTACCAACGTAGCCATTCAAAAAGCGGTTATGAATAGTATTAATAGTATTTTGAATCTTATATACTCTATATTATTTTAACACCCATATTATGTGTTTCTTAGAAATAATATGTGAACAAATTCATTTTTTTCAGATAAAAGAAGTATTTTTCAAAAAATGCAATTTTACCACCTTTTAACAACGATCCCTTTTTAAAACCAATATTTGACACTTTTATATATTAAATTTAATGAAATTAAATTCTTCTTTAGAATAACGACATAAAAAATTTATTTTGGATAAATTTTTTGTACTTTTCTGATAACTTTCATATTTTGATGAAAAATGAAAAATACTAAACTCTAATTGAAAACAACTTTTTTAATCGAAATAATTTATATTGATAAATTAAGAATTTTAATGGTTTGGAAGTATAATTAGATTATATTTTTATCATTTAATAAAATTTTGTTCATTATAAGTAATTTCAAATTTAAATTTGAGATAAACAGATGTCAATCTTTTGATATTTTCTACTTTTAAAAAACTCACTTTTTTGGTTTTGGACAATGAGAATTAATTTTAAATTAATTAATGCTACTTATGTGTTATTAATTTGGTAAAATAGAATTCATCTTTGAATTATTAATATAAAAATTATCTTAAGGTAAATTTTTTCTATTTTTCTGAAAACATCAAATTTTTGATGAATTGTGAAAAACATTGCGTTATTGTTTAAAGCTGACTTTTTATTTAAATAATTATTTATTTTATTTAAATTTATTTAAAGTAAAAAAAATATATTCAATATATATGTTCAATTTAATACTTTGGAATCATTTTATAATAAAATTATATGTATAAATATTTATTGAACTTTTTACCGTCTTTTACCCACCTTCTAGGAGTATTTGCAAATTTGGGTAAAACTTAATTTTACCACTTCTGTGAGTTGAATTTAAAAAACCTGAGAGACATGGTTGAAATCAGTAAGTGAAATGTGGTTCAATAAGTAAAAAATAATTTATTTTGAATATTAACTTTGACATTTATTTACCACGGTTTAAAGTAAATTGGTTAATTAAGGGGAAAAATGATATTACAATTACCCTAACAAAAGTCAAAATTTAATTTGTTAAAAAAATTAGACAAAAAGAATTCTTAGGAATAAAATATCATCCTTTAGGTCCACTTGGATTAGATTCGGACATTTATTATTATTTTATTTAAAGAAGAGTTAAAAGTGTTAAATTCAAAGTTTATTAACTAAACCATTTTTAATATATGGTTATAAAAAAGATAAGTTCAACTATAAATATTCATTAGAAATATAAAAATATTTTCTACATAATTATATTTTATTCATAATTTTAAAACATTAAATAATAAAATTTATTTATGACATAATGATGATGCAGCTATTACCTTATTAATGAAAGAATCAAATAAATGGTATTATAAATATTAAAATAAATATAATTTCAATGTTTTCATGAAATCCATGAAATTTAATGGTCAATATGAAATTTTAGGGTTGATTAGATAAATTGTTTTCTATGTGATAAGGTTGTTATGACTTTCACAAAAACAAAATACCAAATAGTGTCAAAATTGACATAAATTAATTTTTAAAACAAATACTATATTATTGGTAGGTATAATAATCCTAAAACTCTAAGGGTCAGAAAAATGTCTTAAATAATATGAGATATGTCCCTAATGAACCACTTGATATTCTCTTGGAAGTTCAGAGTATGTTTAATTACCATATTGTGTTAGAATACAAGAAGACACGGTAAAGGTTAAACTGTTTAACTAAGAGCTAAATCTAAAAGATAAGGTCAAAATGTTGTCCTAAAACTATCTAAAACCTATTGGTTTAGATAATATCGACCCATAACCAAATGGTCCTCGAAATAAAGTTTTTTGGAGCCATTAGAAATGGAAAATGATTTTATTATAAAATAATATTTATAGCTTTTCCTAAAGTGACCCTCACCCCTCCTATAAAAGTGAACTTCCACTTCTCTCAAAATAACACCTCCAAAGCCATTTGGATCGATCCAAACATGACCAAATATCCTAAAACATCCCTCAAATAAACCTAGAGTCCTTACTTTGACCATAAATACAACCTAAGGGGCCCTTTTGATCAACTAGAAAAGAAACACCTGAAGAAGAGGTAATAATTATACCACACTCTTTCAAGTAATTTTCTTCTTCCACGTCCTCTTTTTTTGTTGTTTCCATACTAAAATAATAACTCCAGTACCTCCTACATACTTTGATATTATTATAAATATGTTACAACCATATTCATTATTATATCCATCCTATAAATAAAAAGTCATTATACTTGCGTACGTACGGCTTACAGTCTCCACATCTTGGTGTAATTTGTTATTCAAAAACATCATTATTTGGATGGTTATAATAGTGAGTATAACTGATGTAAATAATAAATATAACATGTTAATGATTCTTTATATATTATATACCATCTTATTACGTATGATTTCACCATCAATATAATGATATTGTCGCTCGTGCGTACGTACAGATTACCGTCTCCACGACACAATGTGATTAATTTCCACATTCACCATTCAACGATGATTATAGAAATATATATTATTAATAAGTATGTAATATATGACATAATAATTCTACATAATATAAGTATATATTTATTTATGTACTTACATATATCTTTTTCACAAACTTCCATTCAATACGTTATGAAAACGGAAACAATATGTATGCGTACGTATGGCCTACCATCTCCATAAACTGTGTTTTCCATTTCATATATCTATCTGTTATACATATTTATATTATAAATATATATGACATATAAATCATGTGTTATATTCTTTATGTATGTAAATTATTATCTAAATGATACGATTAAGAATAACAAGTTAAAACACATACGATAAAGAAATCAGTTATTAACCAAAATGTTAATTTAACATGGAAATCATTAACAAATGGGTAGTATAAAGTCATAAATGAATCATGTATGATATAATAAATATGAATATGGTACTGGTATAATTTAATAACATAGTATGGTAATTATAAAGGAGTTTAAACGTACCCTTGACCAAAGGAATGTGCAAGGTAAGGGTTATTTCCTCAATCTCATTATTATTCAAGATTGTTTATGTGTAAGTATTTACTGGAAAATATTTTTCATCGATACACATATTTCATAAAAATGTTTTCAAAATTAATCTTTTAAGGTTTTATGGGAGGGTGTATTTAACTAGATCATCATTTTAAATGTTTTAATGATTTAAATTTCTAAATCCTTTTAATTGATGTCCATGTTTTCAAAATGATTTTAAGGATTTATTTATTTGGACATTAATGTTTTTAAATGATAATTATTTTCAAGAGTTTCAAAATGGTATGGGACTCTTTGATTCAAAAATCTCTTTTTAATTACATCTTTTATAAATGTGTGACTTTTAAATGTTTTCATGAAAAGTGTATATTTCTCTCAATGAGTTCTATAAATCATTTTCATCTATATCAACATCCTTTGATGGATTTTAAACTTGTTTGAAGTTGATTTATTATGATACAAATCGTCCATATTGTATAAAATGTTTTGTGATATATTTTATTGTGGATGTGTTATTTTTATATCATTCATGGTTTATAATTAAATTATTGACATTTTGTATACTAGTTTTAATATGAACGTTATGTTATTTTTTAGCCTTTTCATATAAGGAATGTATTGGACTTAGTATGTGATGGGTGGATCCCGCTATAGATCCTCGGTGCATCAGTAGATATCATGAGATAATTATATGTGTAAGTGGATGAGGCCTTTCCCAATTTGGTATATGGTTTTGGATGAGGCCTTAATAATTTTTAGACATCTTGGCTATGGACTTGACAAAATGTTTCAGAATGTTCGGCATTATACATTCCCTAATTATGAAAATAATATTGATTGATCATGTTGTTATTCAACTAGTATAATACCAATGACTATGTTTTATTATGTCATTATTTACTCAGATTATATCGTTTCCATAAAGTGTACATGTTTATTATTTTTAATGGCATGCGTTTTCAATTATTCACCATTCCTAATGTTTATATTATCTTTTGTTGTATTTCATACACATACTGAGCATTTGAGCTCACCCCTTTTATATGTTTTATTTGCCTAGGATTCCCAGAAGTGTATTATTATTGATAAGTAGGGTTAAGCTAGGGGATTAATGGATTTATCAAAGGTTCATTTTTGTAGTGTTTTATTTTTCTATTGTGTAATGTAACATTCATGTATGTAATCTATTTTCCAAGACTTCTAAACTGATAGGTCCTTCGAGACATGATTCCTTGTAATCAAGCCAATGTATTAAAATAATGCACTGGCTCTAGGCTTCTGTGGTCGGGGCATTATAGTTGGTATCAGAGGAACTTTACTACATACATTGGAAACTATATTTAGAAAAACTCTGACTAGAGAACATTACCCTAAGACAGACTTTATGGATTAGTATAGAAGAATTTCCCAAAATTTTGGTAATGTAAAGATTTTGTGAATTTTCCAAGAAATACATCCTTGTATGGATACGGGTAGGTAGAGGTGGCTCTGTCATAGATGTACCTAGGAGTGAAAACTCTGACAAGGAGTTTCGAGCTTGACCCGGGGTATCCTGGTACATGACAATGGGCCGTGCTGCACTCTTGGTTAGAAAACTCCTGGGGGATACGATTAGGATAATTCACATTTTATTTAAAAGCCGTTGTGAATGATTTAAGAGTAAATAATTCCTCAATGAAAACATTTTATCATTATAGATTTTATGCATAATATTTTCAATTTACATTAGGTATTTTACAAGTTTAGAATTATTCATTATGAATCATAAACTAACATGGGGTATTCCATTTTTTAGAAATGACGCCTAGTAAAAGTAATGAGAATTATAGCAATACTCATGATCAAAAGATTAAGAAGGATAATATGTTTCATGGTTATAATCCAACATTTAAAAAGGGGATAGTCTCCCACATATTCTCATCATATGAATAAATAGTATCATGTGTTGATAATATAAGTAAATAATTCTATGAGTCCTATGGATTTGAGGGGAAGAAAGAGATGAAAAGGATGGTAGAGAGAATGATGGATAAATAGAAGAGGGGAAAGAAGGATTTTCCCATATGTGATAACTGTGGAATGAATCACCTTGGTAAATTCTTGAAGATAATTGGAGTTTGTTATAAGTGTGGAAAAAAGGACACCAAGTACGTGATCGCAAATGTAAGAGAAAGGTTTCAAATGTACAATTCTTCATCTACAAGGAGTTGAGACACTATACGAATCAATGTCAAAATCATTAGAGTATACCCCAAATGATGCCATTGGCTAATAATCAAGTTATGATACTACCACAGATGAACAGTAATTACTAGTGTTATTGTGTCGTTATTAAAGAGTTATTTAATTTGAGTGTTTTATCAACGATGTACTGGTTATATGAATTTTAGAAATAAATAAGGATTATACTATATTACTAATTATTTAAGGATTTGAGATTGTATGGTACCAGGTAAAGTGACATAGTTTCAGGTTAAACTTTTTGGAAAATATATGTTTAAAGGCACTAGTGCAGAAAATGTTTTTTACGTCGGTTATTTTTAATTTTTTACGTCACTTTTTAGCTGACGTTAAAACGATCGACGTTATAAATAAAGTTTTTTACGTCGGTTATTTTAAAACCGATGTAAAAAAAATAATATCACTGTTTTTCACGTCGGTTATTAAATAACCGACGTGAAAAACGCGCGGCAGGCTTCATTTTTCACGTCGGTTATTAAAACACCGACGTGAAAAAATGATGGGGAAGGCATTTATAAAGTCAGTTATTTGAATAACCGACATGATAAACCCCTGGGTTATCATTTATAACGTCACTTATTAAATAACCAACGTGAAAAATGAGTCATGTCGTGCGTTTTTCACGTCGGTTATTTAATAAAAGACGTGAAAACTAATTTCCCAGGTCTTTATCACGTCGTTTATTAAATAACCGACGTGAAAAATAAAGTTCAACTTGTAGATAATTTCCTGAGCTTCGATTTGGCAGGTCGTGGCGCTCAAACGGAGTTACGGATCAAAAGTTATGACTATCAGAAGTTTGATAAATTTTTTTGAGGAAAGATTCATTGCGAAAATTATTACTTCATCTTGGAAGGAATTTTATATTTAAAAGTAGTATTCATAGTTTTTCGATGATATGAAGAATTATTCATCATCATAATAATGTAAAAATCATTAAAAGTTATATAAATTATGAAAACCACTCATATAAAATATAAATCCTGGAAAAATGATTACACATACCTTGACGAGATCACAAAAAGAAGAAATAGTGGATTCATGTGGAAGATCAAACAAGAAAAGTCAATGGAAAGATGATTTTTGAATGAAATTATCATTAAATGGTAAATCAATTTAGAAAACGAATCATAAAAAATATAAATCATGGATAAATTATTACAAATACCTTGACAAGATCACGAAAGTAAAAAATAGTTGATTCACGTTGAAGATCAAACGAGTCCAGTCGGCAGATTGATAATGGTTGAAATAAATGATTGATAATTTATTATATGCATATAATGAAACATTATAATTGATATGTTAAAATAAAATGCGGTATTAAAATTTTTAGGCGGCAAATAAAAATTTCGATGCCGTAATATAAAAAATTGAAATACCATGTGGGCGGGATATTAAAATTATATTTCACGTCGGTTTTATAATAACTGTCGTGAAAAGGGATTAAAATTTATTCACATTTTTCACGTCGGTTATATAATAACCGACGTGCAAAATGAGGCCTACCACACGTTTTTCACGTCGGTTATTTAATAACGGACGTGAAAAATCATTTCCAAGGTCTTTATCACATCAGTTATTAAATAACTGACGTGAAAAATCAATTCCAACTTATAGACAATTTCTTGAGCTTCGATTTGGCAGGTCGTGGCGCTCAAACGGAGTTACGGATCAAAAGATATAACTATCAGAAGTTGATCGTCTCTTAACGAAGTCTTAGGGAATACCAACTTCTGAGGGGCATAACTTTTAATCCGTAACTCTGTTTGGGCTCTGAGACCTATCAAATCGAAGCTTGGGAAATTTCCTACATGTATGATCACATTCTTCACGTTAGTTATTTAATAACAGACGTGAAAAATTCCTTTTTAACGTCGGTTATTAAATAACTGACATGAAAAAGGCTTAAAAACCAGATTTTTCGCGTCGGTTATTAAATAACCGATGTGAAAAATGTTAACACACATGTATAAAATTTCCTGAGCTTCGATTTGATAGGTCTCGGAGCCCAAACGGAGTTACGGATTAAAAGTTATGCCCCTAGGAATTTGGTCTTCCCTAAGACTTTGTTTAGTGACGATCAACTTCTGATGGCTATAAATTTTGATCCGTAGCTCTGTTTGGGATCCGATAGCTATCAAATCAAATAGTAGAAAATTTTATACATGTAGGTTAGCATTTTTCACGTCGGTTATTTAATAACCGATGTGAAAAATGAATCCTACCGCGTGTTTTTCAGGTCGGTTATTTAATAACCGACGTGAAAATAGTGATATTATTTTTTTGACATCGGTTTTTTAAAAACCGACGTGAAAAATGAATCATGTCATGCATTTTTCACGTCGGTTATTTAACAACCGACGTGAAAACCAAAGATATTATTATTTTTACATCGGTTATTAATTAACTGACGTGAAAAGGTCATGAAATATGAATTTTCATGTCGGTTATTATATAACCGACGTAAAATATAATTTTAATTTCCCACCAATGTGGAATTTCATTTTTTTACATCGCCGCGTCAAAATTTTCAATTGCCGCCTAAAAATTTCAATACCATGTTTTTTTACATCACAGAATTTATTTTTCACGTCAGTTCTTATATAACCGACGTGAAAAAGTCATCAAATATTATTTTTCACGTCGGTTGTTAAATAACCGACGTGAAAAGGTCCGCACAAATGGATTTTCAGGTCGGTTATATAATAACCGACGTGAAAAGTCCACGCAAATGGATTTTACGTTGGTTATTATATAACCGACGTGAAAAAACGTGACGTTAAAAATAGTTTTTGTACTAGTGAGGAAATTAAAACCATAATATGGTCTTGATACCGAGGTAGTGATTTTGGAATAAGAGATGGTTGATTTGGATAAATTATATGGGATATTCTTGACTAACTTGCAACTGATTAATGGTTTGTTTATTCCATCATTGTTGGAATATTCAAATTTTTTGGATATAAGGAATATATCTAGTATTCTATAAGGAATAAGGGAGAATGAAAGTAAAGCATAAGGTTTGATTGTAATTTAGGGTGTTACAATTTTTTAAAAGAATACATGATGAAGGTATTCATATGTTATTATGTGGAAAAATAGATCTTCATTTTTTTTACCTTCCTTATAAATTTTGGACTATGAGTTTGGACAGAAGTATTTTGGTTAAGTATAAAGGTTTGAATGGATTAAGTTTGACGTTGGATATTATTATTATGGTTAAAGAATTTCTTAAGATTATTTTTTTATTTTTATAAAAAGGACTACCTGGAGGTCGGGCGACAACCAGCCATGTCCAGCAAGGGTGCCAGACTTGATCCCACAACTGAAGGGAGAGAAGGGCGCATCACCTACCACTGGCCTACTTGATGTCCTGGTTTGTGTAATATAGTTTTTTTAAATATTCTGACAAATGAATTATAACTTCATTATTTTTGGAACCCTATACAATTATGATAAATAGAATATTTTTGAATTCTATTATATTTTGGAGTGATTGGTGAGTTTGTGGTTGGAGTTAGATGAAGGATAAAACATTACTTATCAAGTTTATTTTTTCCTCTTATTCTACGAATAAATTAATTCTAAAACTTTAGAGAAGGGATCTTAATACCAAAAATGTGTTATCCTAATACCTTATGTTTTGTTGAACCGATGATATATTAAATCACCATAGATTGATGGCTTTGAGGCCCTAAAATTTACACTTTTTTTGATTGATGACCTCAATCACTCCCTATAAATATTTATGTTTTTTTCCAATTATGTGTCTCTAATTTCCACCAATATTCTTCTAATAGAGATCATTATTTGGTGGTGAATTTTTCATTTCTCTTTCCCTCTTATTAAGACTAAATTTTATTAACTCAAATTCGGATGTGGGTTTTCTACAATGGTATTTTTCTATTTTTAACCATTTATTTTTGAAGAACAATTTCAAATTGCAAGGACATAATTTATTGAATGAGGGGAGAATGTAACACCACAATATTTCATAGTACGTTATCTCATTAATGTAATTCAATAACTAGCACTACACACAACACCGAGTTCGAGCGCACCACAACTTACAAAATAGCCCTTCAAAAAGCGGTTATTAATAGTATTAACTGCATTTTGAATCTTATATACACTATATAATTTTAACACCCATATTTTGTGTTTCTTAGAAATAGCCAAAAATTTTAGGAGATAGGCAGAAACCTGCTCCCATCAAAATTATTATAGAAAAGAGTAAAAAGTACAATACCACTAAAAACAAGAGGTCTTACAAAGACATGAATATAGAACACCATTCCTATCATTGCTAATCAAGTTTTCACAATAGAAAGGAAGGACAAATGACCAGCTAGAACTGACCTCCATAATGGACCTTTTAGATTGAGCATCAGAAACCTGGTTAGATTCACGATATGCATGAGAGACATCAAGACATAAGATGTCAGCAAGCCTAAGACAGGAGATCCAAGCGGGCATCATCCTCCAAGGAACATTTCGAGATCTATCTTTCAAAATCTGCACAACAAGAGACGAATCTGACTCTAACCATACTCTATACCAACCATAACACACCGCATACCTGATAACTTTGATCATCGCCCACAGTTCAGCTTCAATAGCATCAGCATAAACAATATAATGGAAAACACATCCTTTCAAAAAGCCCCGATGAGTTCTGAAAACTCCACCACACCCAGCAGGACCTGGTACACCGGCGACCGCCCAATCAACATTCACTTTCATCCACTCTGAAATTGGTGGAATCCCCCTAATGTATTTGATCATTATAGGCTTCATTTCCCTTCCACTGACACCAAGGTATCTCATAATGATAAATTCATAAATATCATTGTGCATGGACCCAGTTTGGATCCTGGAAGCAGCTGTAATACTTCAGTGTATATGCAGAACACCATCCCAGAATGACGGGTTTACATTGTTAAATATAATAGAATTTCAAGCTTTCCAGATGTAGGAAAAAACTAATATAATTGCAGTAGTAAACAGGGATTTCATTTGGTAACCGAAATCAATCTTTAAGGGAAAACTTAACATCGATTCAAGAGAGCAGCAATGAAGACAACAATTGAATATTGATTGCATATAGTTCCATTAACGCACAGGAAAAATGCAGTGACGAAACAAATGTGGAATGGATTCATCATTGTTGAAACAGAAATGACATATCGAGGCTAGGTTGAGTCCAGTGCGCTGCAATACACATTGAATGGGCATTCTGTTTTTCCATATCTACCAGATCAACATAACATCACTGGGGGATATGTATGGTTGACGAAAACCTGCTAGCCAAGCAGGAATTCCAGATAGAACACCATGATCCATATTATAATAATCCCGACTGGAAAATGATCTACTGAGAGCAGGTTTAGAGATCAAAATGTCACTATCAACATAAACATAGTTAGCAAATTCCATGTGAAGAATATTTGAAATGATATCATGAGAAATTGAGTTTTTCCTGCTGATCAGAAATGGAAAGATTTCCCAGGGAGGAGGGAATATTAACATGATCCATTGTTAGAGAGGACAACCATGGTGTGTTCCAATAGTTTAGATGAGAATTAGGAGAGACCAACCAAATTTACTGAGAAATTATAGACGAATAATCACTCCTAATTGAAGGCCAGGCATAAGATTTCAGAAAACTGCACCTACTGTTTGTTAGTCTTTCCAAAAACCTACCAACCCAAAAATTAAGAGAAAATTCAGGCTTAGAGAGAAGCCTCCAAGTGAAATTCTGAAGATGCCCATTATTTAAAATTCTAGCGTCCTTGATTGCCATTCCTCCCATTTTGATTGGCTTTATACACTCCTTCCATGAAACAGTTACAAATTTCCTCTGATGGATTGATCCAGTCCAAATGAAGTATCGATTCATTCCAGTAAATTCCTTTAGAAGATGTTCCGGCCATCTATACACAGAAAAAGAGTAGACAAACATATAAGTAATAACAGAGATGACAAAGAAAAAATCTTCCAGCCTGAGACATTGTCTTCCCTTTCCAACTTGCTAACTGATTGGTAATTTTTAGAGCAATTTCCTCTAAATGGGAATGTTTCACCCTTCCCCAAAATAATGGAACCCCAAGATAATTAAAGGGAAGTGTGCCTCTTCTGACAACGAGCCTATGAGCAACCCTATTTTTCATTGAAATTCTAATGCCTTCCCCAAAGACAACAAAGGATTTGTTCCAGCTCATCACATAGCCTCCAACCTCTTTATAATGTGAGAAGATACTTTTAATGCAAAAAATTGTTTTCCTGTTAGCCTTACAAAATAGAAGTATATCATCAGCATAGAGTAAATGTGAAGGGGAAAATAGATTCTTACTAGCCCTCATTCTTTGATAAATACCAGTGTTGACAAGGTCATGAAGACAAATACTCAGGTAATCCTCATCCATAGAAAAAAGAAACCCAGATAAAGGATCCCCTTGTCTGACCCCTCTATTTCATTGAAAGAAACCCCTGGGGGATCCATTGATAAGAATGGATAAGTGATCACTTTTCAAAATGGCATAGATTAGACCAATGAACTTCTCTAAGAATCCATGCATCTTAAAAATTGAAAAGATAAAGTCCCACATTATTGTATTAAAGGCCTTTGATATATCAATCTTCAGGGACATGTTACCATGTGGAACATTGTTTTTCATAATTTTAATGCATTCTGAAGCAGTGAAGATGCAATTCTGAATCTTTCTTCCAGGTACAAATCCAAACTGATTATCAGAGACAAGAATTTTAGCAACATCACATAACCGTATGGCCATGATTTTGCTGATTACCTTTGTAATAGAATTCCCAATGGAAATAGGCCTGAAATATTTAATATCCAAGGAATTTTACTTTTTATGGATCAAGGAAATAAAATTGAAATTCATCCCAAATTTCATATAGTAATGATGAAAGAATTATCTAACAGTACTAATTAATTCAATATGAATAATAACCTAGTAGAACATAAAAAATTTGTTGGTGAAGCCATCAGGGAAAAAAACACTTTCCATATTTAAAGAGAAAAGTGCATGATGTATTTATTTTTTTGGAAAGATTCTCAATAAGTTTTCTATTTTTATTATCATCAACACTGGTTTCAACAGATCTAATAATCTTGTCAAGGCTGTTCTCACCAGAGTCAGAGTATAAATTTTGAAAATAAGATGTCACACCATTAATAATGTCCTTTTCAGATGTCAACATATTACCATAAATTTTTAAGGCCCTAAGATTTAGTCTAGCCTTTTTCTCCGTGTGAGTGCAATGAAAGAATTTTGAGTTCCTATCCCCATCCTTGAGCAACTTAACATTGAGTTGATTTCGGTCAAGATTCTCCTTAAGAGTCAAGAGACTATCAAGCTTTGAAACAGCTTCCATCTCATCTTGTGATGGAGTGTCCTGCTGCATGTTCCTCTTCTGAAAGCTTAATAGATGAGATTCATCTTCTTCAATATCATTAAAAATGTTGGAGAAGGTTTTTCTACTCCACTCTTTGATTCTGGCTTTAAAAAAGTTCATCTTAGTATTCAGAATGAACAAAGATCTACCTATGTCATCTGTTTTCCAAGCCTCTGAGATTATTTCTCTACATCCAGGCACAACCAGCCAAGAATTATTGAACTTGAAGGGTAAATATAACGACCCATACTTTACATACATTGTTAATACTTAAAAATTGAAGCACACTTATTACAACATATGACAAAACCACAAAGGACCGTATAGGTATAGTGTCTTTAGAAACTGGGAAACATAAACAACTGGTTCATAAATCTTCTACAATGTCTCCCATTTATTTCATCATATCTAGGGTCCCTTTTAGCATATTCTACTTAATATCCATCTTCCTGACCTGGGGAAAAGAAAACATAAAAGGGTGAGCTCAAATGCTCAGCAAGGGAAAATAAAGGAAATAAAAATCATATCATATCTTTTTGAAAATCAAAACCTGCAAAAGAGATCATAATATCTTAACATGGAACAAATCATAGAAGTGAAAATGAGATCCCCATAATCATAACATAAAACTTGAAACTTTGTGGCATGCACACATAATCATGGAAAATCATTTCTTGTTAGTCATGACTCATTGCCAAGACTATCTTAGTGGACAAAGTCGCTTTCTGAACCGAGTTCACTCCTCGTTTCAGTCCTGTATCACTGAACCGAAATAACCTTCCATTCCAGCCATGTATATCTCATGAGATATAAAATCTTTACCCAATGCATTGGAGGGAGATATAGGTCCCACCCATCTCATAATGAATCCTTTCTTATTTGTGCCACATAATCATAAAACATACATCATTGCATAAACCATGTAATAAAAATGGGATTCTTAAACAACATGACATCATAAAACAATTCATATAAGATAAAGGAATTCATAAAAATGTTTCCATCAAAACATAATCAAATCTATGTAATAATAGGGATAAAAATAGAACCCTTTTATTATCTTAGATGGAAAATAATTTTTATAAAATACTTGAACTTCATTCTTGAGGAAAATATCCTTTCGACTTCAAAAACACTTTTCCTTTCTTAACATGTCATACAATTTTAAACAAAAATAAGTTGATTAAAAATAAACATTAATACTTGTAAAGGAAGCTTCTTGGAAATAATGTTTTAGAAATCCATTCATGCCGTATAAGTTAAAAAAAACATTCTTTGTACTTTTGTCGGAAAAGTCAAAAAGTACCTCATACGAAAAACGACAAAACATTCCTTTCATTTCTTTTACTAAAAACTCACCGAAGGGTAAAAATGGATTTAAACAATTGTAGGTGGATGGAAATAATATTACATATTGATGAAACATGGATGTGGATGATAAAATACACCCCAGTAAATACTTACGAATAAACAATCTCGGATAAAAATGAGATTGTGATATTTTCCCTTACCTTAGGTCCGATTTTCTTTGTACGTGTACGAAGCTCCTGTATAATGGTTTAAATAATGTTATTGACTTATTCCAGAATCATACATATTGATATGATATCATATATGGTCATATTCTTAGCTTCTTGTTAGTAATATTTCATTGTTACTTGTTACTCGGGTCTTTATTGCCTTTTGTTCTTATGCGTGTTTTGCCGAATACATTCTTATTCTTCTTTTAAGGTTATAGATACCTTATATCGAGAATGGTATTAGTGTAACATATATCATATTTATTCATTCAATTCATTTATATAATTACTATGTAATGATGATCATGTAGAACGAGTCGCATCACATCGTGGAGACGGTATTCCGTACGTACGCACGAGTGATGATATCGTTCCTATGATCGTGGAACTGTATTGGAGTATATATATATTATTTCAGTATCAATATTAATTTATAATAATCATAAATAGCTACTCATTACACCATTATACCCATCCTTGTAAAGTGATGGTGGAAAAATAGATTACACCACGGCGTGGAGACGGTATTCCGTACGTACGCACGCGCGGTGATTTCATTTTTCCGTGGGATGAATAGAAGGTGAATTAGGGTTGTTTCATATTTATAATAACATATCAGTATGTAAGTAATACTGATGTTATTACTTTATCATGAAACAACTAAAGAAGAAGAAGTTGAAGAAGAAAGAAATTGAAAAGATCGGTAATGGATATTACCTCTTCTTTGGAATGCCTCTTTGAATCCTCCACTTAGGGAACTAAGATTGGTCTTTTAAGAAGACCAGGACCTCTAGGATTATTCTAGGGAAGTGGAGAGGAGAAAATGTCAGGGGTTGGCCGAGCTTGAGTGCTCAAATTGGTGTGAGGAGGAGGGGGAGGAGGTGCCCTTTTATAAGGGAGGAGAGGGGCACCTTAGGAATATCTCAAAATATTATTTTATATTAAAGTCAAAATCGGTTTATAATGGTTCCAAAGGGTCTTATTTCGAAGCTAAAGTGGGGATGGGTCGAAATCCTGTCAACCAATAGGATTTAGACAAGTTTAGGGTATTATTTTAACCTTATCAATTAGATTTAACTCTAAGTTAAATAATTTATCTTTTACCGTGTCTTTTTGTTTTCTTTCACTATATGGTTAATACACTTACTATAACATGCCAAACGAACCCCAAATTGTTTATTATTAATATATATATCCTTATCTAAGTCATTTGGCCGAACCTTAGATTTTTAGGAATAAAATAACAATTAATAATATAATATTTGATTTAAAAACTATTTTGTGTCAATTTTGACACTATTTGATATATGATTTTTGTGAAAGTCATAACAGAATTATATGTTCGAACCAAGTTGATTAAATCAACAATAATATATCATAGTAACCTATAAAATTAGTGTAATTCATAAAAAGTCTTAAAGTACATTTATTTTGGTGTTTATAACATCAATTATGTCAATATTTCATTAATAAGATAATTACTGCATCATCATTGTGTCATAAATAAATTAAATTATTTAATGTCTAAAAATTACAAATAAACTACCATCATGTAGGAAATCCTTTTATATTTCTAATGAATATTTATAGTGAATTTATCTTATGTATAACCCCATATTAAAAATGATTTACTTATTAAACTTTGATTTTAACTATTTTAACCCTTCTTTAAATAAATCAATAATAAATGTCCTAATCTAATCCAAGTGGGCCTAAATGGTCATATTTTATTCATAAGGTTGTTTTTGGTCGAATTACACTTATCCAATAGAATTAGGACATGTGTTAGGGTAATAATAATATCATATTTACCCTTAGTTACCCTATTTACTATTAACCGCGGTAAAAAAAGTAAAACGTTACTATTCACAAAAAAATTATTTTTATCTCATTGAACCACATTTTACTTACTGATATCAACTATGTCTGTCAGATTTTTGAAATTCCATTCACAGAAGCGGTAAAATTAAGTTTTATGCAAAATTCAGCTTTTAACCTACCACTTAGTGGTTTCACTATTCATCAAAAATTGAAAGTTTTCAGAAAAATACCAAAATTTCACCCTAGGCTAATTTCGATATTCTGAGTCCAAAAATGAAGTCCATTTTGAAAAATAAAATTTATAAAATTTCAAAAACTGGTTATTACTATTCATAACAGCTAGTTTTAATAGCATATTGTTGTTTAGTGAAACTCGGTATTGCGTACGACGCAAGCTATCGAGGAAGGTCGCGATTGCGTGTAAAGAAAGCCAAGAAAGTGTTGTGTAGAAAAAGATTCCTTTGATGATTTATATAACATAAAAGTCTCGGGTGTTACAGTAAAGGTGCATACCTCAGACTACTGAAACATAGATCAACCAGAATGGGATTAGGATCCTAATGAATCTGGGGAAGAGTCATCCCAGAGACTTCCATCATGTCACTTCTGTCATCCAGATTAATTAGACATCTATCTAACTTACTTTCCAGCCTCCCATTCAGAGTATGTCTTCTCCAAGTAAAATCCACTCCTGAAATTGGAACTTCATGCAACCTACAATGATCAATTCATGAAGAGAAATCTTTGGCTGAAACTCTACAAAAGTTGCTCCCAGTTTTTTCCTCTGGCCTCAAAATGGTATTGAAATCTCTAATCAGAACCCATCTAATAGACATGTTGTCAGAAATATCAATAAGGGATTCCCATAATGTCCTCCTTCTAATGAACTGATTGAAATCATACACAAAGGTCACACAAAAATTATTTTCCTGAAAGTAACAAAATAATGTTACTGACTTCTGATCATTTTGAAAGGAATCAATGATAACACTATTGTGTTTTAGAACCCATAATGTTTCAATCCCATTCACATACTGATTAGCTGATACAAGTGAGTAGCCTATATTACTCCACTTAAACACCATCCATATTTCAAAATTCATTCTTGGATCCACAATACCTACTAACATGGGTTTGTTTGTCATTATTATATGCTTCAGGGTTCTGACCGTGGGAGAATTCCCAAGAACCTGGTAGTTCCAGAAAATTATCTTCATTGATTAGAAGACCTCTGACTAGTGCAGGGTCCAGTATAGCTTGAAGCTAAGAATTCCTTAGGATCTGACTTATTCTCATCTAAGGTATCATTGGAATCATCTCCATATCCATATTCATCATCAGAGATAGAGGTAAACCTATTCCCTGAATCAAAAGGCATTGTAAAAGATGTAGGTAACTTCCTTCTTGCAACTTTAGAAGAAGGTACTTGTGAGAAATTTTCTTCTGAGTCCACAGTGGGTTGTGCAATCAGAATTCCTCCCATGGGGGAATCATGAAGCACTGAGTTAGTTATAATCTGATCACTAGATCCCTCTGACACAGGTGGACAACCCTTCCCTGCTGGTTCTCCTTTATCAGTAGAATCACGATCAATAACCACCTGACCAACAGGAACATCCCCCTTATACTGAAGGTCCTGACTTTTACTCATTTCATTGGCAGTGTGAACATCATCCATTGTAGTCACCTCCTGTATGGTATTCACCACCTGTACTGTGGCCTCCTCCTATGGTGGGTTCTCAAGACTATGATTCATGTCCTCATCAGAAGGAGCACCGTCATCATTGGATCTCTGAGCATCCACCTTGTCAATCACTTCCTGTCCATTGCTGGTGATAATGTCAAGTTTTGATTGACACTTATCACCTGTCTTCCTTCGAAAACTCCCAACATCATGCCCTCTATAGTTGCAAGTGGAACATATCTTATTCCTGTTACATTACAAAATTAAATGCCCAAATATTTGACAATTAAGACAGAATTTTGGCTTTCTCTCATAACCAATTTCAAGGTTGATGCTATCATCCGTATTAGTAAAGACTACCTCTTCCACTAAGGTAGTTGACATGTCTACCTCCACTGAAATCCTACCATAGTGACCAAACATTGGATTATATATTTGTTTATCAAGTCTAATAGGGTTCCCAACAGAGGAAGCAGTATCCCACAGAATTCGTGGATGCCAAAAAGCCATCTTAACTTATGAATGCATATCCATACCTGGGAAAAAGTGTTTTTAACCAGGCTGGGATCAATCTTTCGGTCCTACTCATGAACCCGAAGTAATCCAGGATGCATAGGAACAGATCCCAAGATCCAAGCGTGCCTTTTTCATTCATCGGAGTGGAAGACCACTTGATAAAAGCCTCTACCCATGGCTATCATCTTCCAGTCACTGAAGCCCCAAATCTCATCCAACCTGCTTGAGAGGTCATGAAATTTCCAAGGCCGTACCCCTTTTGGAATGACAACCCAAGCAATAATAGAAAATTTACACAATTTTACCCTTTCCTCAACAGCGGCTTGATTGGACGATACATGTGCAACATGGCCCTTTTGTATGATTCTTCCCGAGACACCCGCAATACAATCCATGAAGGAGAAGCCTCCATCTTGTTTAGCCACATCCTCAAAGATCCTCCCGTGATTAGAGTTAGCTTTGAGCACCGCTTTATCAGATTTTTGTTTCGCATAGAGACTGAAGAGATCACAGTGACTGATGTGATCCTCATCCAACACCGTAACATCCTTATCCCTGGAGTTCTCAGCATCATCACCCCATTTAGGGTTTCCACATTATCCATCAAGAGAACATTCATGAGCTGCCATCAGGTTTTCTTAGACATAATATGTGAACAAATTCATTTTTCAGATAAAAGAAGTATTTTTAAAAAAAATGAAATTTTACCACCTTTTAATGGAGAACCATTTTTAAAACCAATATTTGAAATATATATATATTAAATTTTATGAAATTAAATTCATCTTTATAATTAAGACATAAAAAATTAATTTTGGATAATGTTTTGGTACTTTTCTGATTACTTTCATATTTTGATGAATAATGAAAAATAATAAATTTTAATTGAAAACAACTTTTTTAATAGAAATAATTTATAGTGATAAATTATGAATTTGAGGGGTTTGAATGTATAATTAGATTATATTTTTATCATTTAATAAAACATATGTCATTATAAGTAATTTCACATTCACATTTGACATAAACACAAGTCAATATTTTGATAGTTTTTACTTTTAAAAAATCTATTTTTTTGACAACAAGAATTAATTTTAAATTAATTAATTCTACTTTTATGTTTTGAATTTGGTAAAACAGAATTCTTTTTTGAATTTGGAATATCAAAATTAGCTTAAGGTAATGTTTTGGTATTTTTTTGAAAACATCCAATTTTGGATGAATAGTGAAAAACACTACGTTATTGTTTAAAACTGACTTTTTATTAAAATATTTATTTATTTTATTTAAATTTATTTGAATTAAATAAATATATATATATTACCTATATAAGTTCAATGTAATTCATTGGAATCATTTTATAATAAAATTATATGTATAAATATTTATTGAAATTTTTACCATGTTTTACACACCATCATGGAGAATTTACAAATTTTCATAACACATAATTTTACTGCTTCTGTGAGTTGAATTTTAAAAATCTAAGAGTCATGGTTGAAATTATTAATTAAAATGTGCTTCAACAAGATAAAAATAATTTTTTGTGAATAGTAACTTTTGACTTTTATTTTCGACGGTTAAAATTAAATTGTGTAATTAAGGGTAAAAATGATTTTATATTTACCCTAACACGTGTCCTAATTCTATTGGATAAATGAAATTCGACAAAAAAAAACTTTAGAAATAAAATATGATCCTTTAGGTCCACTTGGATTATATTAGGACATTTATTATTATTTTATTTAAAGAAGAGTTAAAAGTGATAAATTCAGAGTTTGTTAACTAAACCCTTTTTAATATTGGGTTATACAGAAGATAAACTCGACTATAAATATTCATTAGAAATATAAAGAAACTTACTACATAATGGTATTTTATTTATAATTTTTAGACATTATATAATTAAATTTATTTATGACAATGATGATGCAGTAATTACCTTATTAATGAGAGAATCAAATAAATGTAATTACAAATAATAAAATTAAAATAATTTCAATGTTTTTATGACATCCACGAATTTTCTAGGTTAATATAACAATTTAGTGTTGATTGTAAATTTTTTTCGTAGTGATATGGTTTTTATGACTTTCACAAAAAATACCAAATAGTGTCACAATTGACATAAATTAATTTTTAAAAAAAATACTATATTATTGGTTGATATAATATTCCTAAAACTCTAAGGTTAGGCCAAAGGGATTAAATAATATTATATATGTCATTAATGAACCACTTGAGGTTCTATTGGTTGTTTAGAGTATGTTTAATAACCATATAGTGTAATAATACAAGTAGACACGGTAAATGTTAAACTATTTAACTAATAGTTAAATCTAAACGATAAGGGTAAAATGGAAGCCTAAACATGTATAAGACCTATTTATTGAGATAAGTTCAACCCATAACAAAATATTCCTCAATAAAAATCATTTTGAAGCCATTAGAAACTGAAAATGGTTTTATTATAAAATAACATTTCAAGCATTTCCTAAATTGACCCTCACCCCTCTTATAAAAGGTCACTTCCCCTTATTTCCAAATTACACCTCCAAAGCCATTTTTCTCGGCCAAACCCAGAACAAATATCCTCAAAACCACCCCCAAATAAACATAGAGTTCTTAATTTGATCAGAAAACTAACCTATGGAGCCCTTTTTATCCACTCAAAAGGAAACACCCGAAGAAGAGGTAATAATTTCACCACCCTCTTTCAAGTTATTTTCTTCTTCCACTTCCTCTTTCTTTGTTGTTTCCATACCAAAATAATAACTCCAATACCTACTACATGCCATGATGTTATTATAAATATGGTACAACCATATTCATTATTATATGCATCCTATAAATGACAAAGTCACCATACGTGCGTACGTAGGACTTACCTTCTCCGCGTCTTGGTGTAGTTTTTTATTCAAACAGTTCATTATTTGGATGGGTATAATAATGAGTATAACCGATGTAAATAATAAATATAACATGTTAATTATTCTGTATATATGATATAACATCCAATTACATACGATTTTACTATCAATATAATGATATTGTCGCTTGTTCGTACGTACGGATTACCGTCTCGACGATGCAACGAGATTCATTTCCACATTCACCATTCAATGATGATTATAAAAATATATATTATTAATAATTGTGTAATATATGGCATAGTAATTCTACTTAATATATATATATATACGTACATACATTTATCTTTTTCACTTACTTTCATTCAATACGATATGAAAACGGAAACAACGTTTATGCATACGTACAACCTACCATCTCCATAAATAGTGCTTTCCATTTCATATATCTATCTATTATACATATTTATATTATATATATATATATGATATATAAATCATGTTTAAAATTCTATAAGTATATAAATCATGATCTAAATGATATGATTAAGAATAACAAGTTAAAACACGTATGACAACAAAGTGATTATTACCCGAAATATTAATTTACCATGGAAATATTTATTAAATGGGTAATATAAAGTCATAAATGAATCATTTATGATACAATAAATATTAATATGGTTCTTGTATAATTTAATAACATACTATGTTCATTATATAGGATGTTAAACGTACCCTCAACCAAAGGAAAGTGCATGGTAATGGTTATTTACTCAATCTCATTATTATCATAGATTTTTTATGTGTAAGTATTTATTGGGACATATTTATCATCAGTACCCATATTCAATAAAAATGTTTTCAAAATTAATAATTTAAGGGTTTATGGAACCGTTTATTTAAAAACATCATCATTTTAAATGGTTTAAAGATTTATTTTTCTAAATCTTTTTAATTGATGTCAATGTTTTCAAAATAATATTAAGGATTTATTTATACGGACATGATTGTTTTGAAATGTTAATTATTTTCAAAAGTTTCAAAGTGGTATGATACACTTTGAATCAAAAATATCTTTTAAATTAATTCTTTTATAAATGTGTGACTTTTAAAGGTTTTCATGAAACAGGACATTTCTCTCAAGGAGTTTTATAAATCATTCTCATCTATGTCAACATCCTTTGATGGATTTTAAACTTGTTTGAAGTTGATTTATTATGATACAAATCTTATATATTTTATTTAACATTTTGTGATATATTTGATTGTGGATGTGTTATTTTTATACCATTCATGGTTTATGGTTAAATTATTGACATTTCTTATACTAGTTTTAATATGAATGTAATGTTATGTTTGAAACTTTTCTATTGAGGAATGTATTGGATTTAGTATGTGACCGGTGGAGCCTGCTATAGCTCCTAAGTGCATCGGTAGGCCTCATGAGACAATTAGATGTGTAATTGGATGAAGCCTTTTTCAATTTGATATATTGTTTTGGATGAGGCCTTAATCATTTTTAGACATCTTGGCCGTGGCATGGAAAGAATGTTTCAGAATGCCTGGCATTATACATTCCCTCATTATGAAAATAATATTGATGGTTCATATCGTTATTAGACTAGCAGAATACCCATGACTATGTTTTATTATGGAATTATTTACTCAACTTATATTCGTGACATAAAGTATACATGTTTATTATTTGTAAAGGTATGTGTTTTAAATTATTCCCCATGCCTAATATTAATATTATCTTCAGCTGTATTTGTTACCCTTACTGAGTGTTTGAGCTCACCCCTTTCTTATGGTTTATTTTCCCAAGATTCCAAGAAGTGTATTATGATTGATAAGCATGGTTAAACTATAGGATTAATGAATTTCTCAAAGGATAATTTATGTTGTGTTTTATTTTTATAATATGTAATGTAATGTTCGTGCATGTAATCTATTTTCCAAGACTGCTAAACTGATCGGTCCTTTGGGACATGATTTCTTGTAATCATGCCAATGTATTAAAATAATGCACCAGATCTGGGATTTTATGGCCATGGCATTACACTAGGGTTCAATTTAGGAAAACATGGACATGAAAGAAAATGTAACCATCATGTTTTGATGGAGAGTGATAGAGAATAAGATTATGAAAAAGTGAACAACAAAAATGGTATAAATGTGCAATGATCCAAAGGGCCATTTTATTCATTTAAAAAAAGTACTAAGATTTTTTTTTATTTTAAGATCATTTCCCTTGAGTTGATGAATTAATTTACTTCATATAGTAAGAACACATGGAAGCATACCTAGTTTAAAAGTAGAGTTCCATCCTTTAACTAATTTTAACTACAAACTCATATATCTCTCCAAATGATAATAAAACTCAAAAATATTCTATTTATATTAATCATATAGGGTTCCAAAAATGAACTTATATTTCATATTTCATAACATTTAAATACGAAAAACTATGTTATACAAACCATGACATCATGTAGGCCAGTGGTAGGCGATGCACCCTTATCATCCTTCAGTTGTGGGTTCAACTCTTACGAAATTTCCGGACATGACGAGTTTTCACCCAACATGTGGGTTGTAATTTTATTAATACTGTATTATTATAACATTCTAAAAATAATCCTAAGAAATGTTCAATCATTAAAAAATACCATCCAATGTTCATCTGAATCCATTACATCCTTTAGACTTATCCAAAATACTTCTGTCCAAACTCATTGTCCGAAAATTTATAATGAAGGTCACATATGATAATGTAGATATTTTTTTCCACATAAAAAACATGTGAATTCATTCATAATGCATTCTCTTAAAACATGGTAGTACCATGAATTACCATAAAACCTTATTGAATATGTTATTTCTTTATTATTCCTTACATAAAACATAAAAAATTAGATATAGTACTTAAATCCAAAAATGTTGTAAACTCCAACAATAATGTAATAAAATAATATTATTAACTTCTAAGGTATTCAATAACATTCAATATACTTAATCCAAGTCAATCATCTCTTTATTGAAAAATCATTATCTCAATATCAGAAACATATTGAGGATTATCTTCCCCTCAACTATATATTTTCCAAAAAAGGTTAACTCTCAATCCTTGTGCCTTCCCAAAATTATTCCCAAATCCCTCCCCAAGATCTAAACCCATGTATAGAAGCCATTGGTCTCTTAAAAATACCAAATCCTTACCACTTAATAGGCTCTTAGGGGAAATTAAATCAAGAGTTAAATTTCTATTTTCTTTTCTTTCATTTTCCCTTCACGTTCCTCTGTTAACTTTACTTTACTGAATTATCCTCATCCAAATGGTCTGAAAAATACAATACCAGAAAGGTAATTGATGTTTTCTATTATAATGGGAAAATTAATTATCATATATATTTTCCCCTTATTTTAAACGAAAGAAATGAAAACACCGTCTGAGTTGTGTTAATTTATCAAATTCAAGGACGACAGGTAATCAATTTCTATTACCATCTTCAATTATGGTCATGAAACCATTTTTATAGTGGAACAAGACTATTTAATATGTATTTCATATTATCTAATGTTCTAAAATCCTTTTTTACACAAGATATAAAATAATAATTCTGGAAAAGTTAATTGTGAGAAAAATTTCTAAATTAATCTAAGAGTTTATCATTACTGTTTTATATAATGATTTAACTTCACTATGAGTAAACAAATTAAATTTAAAACCATATAAACATTTGTATTTTCAATAATAAAATATAACTAAATTCTATAAATCCGTCCTCATTTTACATTATTATCTATTCATGTAAAAAAGTAAATGGATAATGAAACAAGGAGACCCAAATAATGAAATTGATCCTCTTAACCCTTAAAAAAGGCTATTAATGAAATTAAAAAGGTTATAATAAACAAATTAAATGTAAAATTGGTTCTATAATTATTAATTAATGAACCAAATTTGATTATTCAAGTCATTAAGATCATGCGAAGAACACCATCATACTTAAGGTAAGGGATCCTCTCTTTCTCACATTTATTCAAGAATCTATTCTATGTTATTCCCTTTATGTGTAATTTATAATATTGGGGTATTATTTCTCACCATTCCCATACTTACCTAATTATTTAAAAAATATTATAAACCCATTTTCTCTCTCATTAAGCCCTTCTAATTGCACCTTATACCATGCCAATTTTTCGTATAGGATTCTGTCCGAACCTCCTTTATTCCATTGGGATTTTATATCTTTCTTTTTACCCAAATGAAGTTATCTATTATGTTTATGTACATATTATAAATTATGTTTATACTCTTAAAACAAATTTATAATGATCCATTCATCATTATCTTTTGGGTATATACATGTTTCTAAATTATTCCCTCCATAATACTTCACGATTAAAGAACCCGTTTTAGGGGAACTTTCTAAATTCATACCCAATTCCAAGTGCACTCTACCATATGTTTTGAGACACCATTGGTTTTGTAAAACCAGTGTTTTTTATTACAAAAACCTTCATGGATCACTTCATATTTTCTACAAAATATTATTCTCATTTTTATTTAAATTATATTTATCATTTTCCTTAAAACCACACTAAAATGTTTTAATTCTAAAAATTATTAAATACACTTTTTTTCATGTTTTCACTTCTATTTGGCATCACTTACCATGATACATAACTATTTTACCTTTTGAATATCCATGTATGTTTTAATTCCTTTATTAATAGGACACTTTTATGATACACCCATTCATTATGATTTATAACATGATTATAATACCCATTTCATTCCATCAGTGACCTTATGTTTATGATTGATGACTCTATAGGTGGAAATCATATTCATGAACATGTTAAGATGGGTGTACCCAGATACTTATCCAATGCATTGTGTAAAGTTGTGTCTCATGAGACATCATTTGTAACGGTCTTGGCAGTTAGCCTTGACTAATGCTACGATGTGCAACAGTCTTGGTGGTTAACCTTTACTTATGCTCCACTATGTGCAAATAGCCTTGAATCATTCTAAAGTCATGTTTTATGATACTTCCACATTCCTATTATTCAATTGTAATATTATCCCATGTTTATATGTTATGATTCTTTATTTCATTTTATATAATTATGTCATGATCTCTAACCCATGTGCTATAGCCTTATTCTTATGTTTAATACCTCACTAGGATTTTAGATCATCTATTTATTCATGTGATCCCCAAGGTACCCTATGCCGATTTAAGGGCTCAAAGGAAGTTTGGATCTCTTTATTAAGATTTAATAAAGATGTTTTTTAGTCCCATGTTTTATGTTTTATGTACATATTTTTCCAAGACACTAGACTTTACGATACTTGGATTTTAATATGATATTTTATTTTTCATAAAATCATGTAATGTAATGTGTAAAGGGCCACTGTCTTCATATTATCTCAAAGGGATATTTATATTAAATTTATTAAACTTTTAAGAAATGGGAGTGTGACATTATGTAAAATTCATCAATTGTTATAATATTCATGTTATATTCATGGACAATGATCCATTAAAAGATTTCATTTAGAAAAATACGTGATAAGTCCTAAATTTATTCCTCCAATAGAATATTAAAAGGTTTTAGGTTGATTTTATAATATTAGTTTTACCATTAATTACCCAATATACCCTTAACCGCAGTAATAAAAAATTACTAAAGCTACTAATCATAATACTGAAAATTAAAAGGATCCTACTTACATGATTTGGACCCATTGATTCAAAATTTAGAATAAATTTTTAAAAATTCAAAACCCAATTTTTTTAATAATTAGTTTAAAATTAATCCCATTTTTAGAATGAAAAATGGGTTGCAAAAAGTTAAAAAATTTCAAAAGATTAAAACATTTTTACATCAAAATTCACTGTAAAATTAATTCTAATGACCATAACTATATTAAATGGTAAAAATAAATTATATTTTTTACTTTAAATCCATTTAATAATATAATTTATCCACATAAATTATTTCGATGAAAAAAGTTTTCTTCAATTAAAAGTTTGTATATTTTTATTATTCATTGAAACATAAAACTTATTAGAAAATTATGAAAAATTAATCCAAAGTAAATTTTTATATCCCGATTCCTAATAAGAAGTTTATTTTATTAAATATAATATATAGAAGTTTCAAAAACTAAATTTCAAATGAGTGTTCAATCAAAAGGTGCCCAACTATATATTCTTTTGAAAAACACTTCTTTTACCTGAAAAAGGGAATATTTTCTTATATCATGTCAAGAAAATACGTAAGTTGAATGTGAAAATTATAAATAATATATAAAATTTTAAATTTGGTTAATAATATTCATAACCAATAATTTAATGGATAATTTATATATTATAATAATTAATAATATTTTATTAATATATTATTGTTCCGTAAAACTTGGTCTTGTGTGTAATAAAATCCAACTCATTGTTGTCTGTAGCTTTTTCTTGACATGGTGTTGCGTAAATAGAAAGAAACAGAAAATAAATAAATTTATTTATAAATAAAAATATTATAAATTCTCGGGGTGTTACATTGACGTTATAGTTATTTGAACTTTTTGAAATTTAAAAATTTAAGTCAGATTGATAGTTATTTTTTATTCATTGAATAATTATATATACCAATTATAAATTTATCCATTACTAAAACCCATTTACAAAATTAGTTTTAATTAATTGTATAATAAATATAAATACAATTTCACAAATTTTTTTGGATCATTATAACCAATGTTCACAATATATATAAAACCAATGTGAAAATCCTTTCTGAAGGAAAGTTTCAATAGAGAAAATCTTATTACTATGGGTTTTTCACTCATATTATGAGAAAGTAGTGTACTCCAATATGAGATTCAATTTCTATTATAATCAAGACACTATTATCAAATATCACACTCATTCTCAACATTACAAAATATTCAATAAAGTCAGTAATTCAGCTAAAATATATATCAAACGACCTAGATGAAAAAATAATAATAAGAACTTGAATGAAGCTCTAAGACCATCTAAAATATTGAGGGATTGTGTTTTTTCCCACTGTAATTTCTCATTCCTATTATTATGAACAATATTTGTGACTCTCAATTTAATTTCAAATCGATGAATGAAATTTCCTTGGAATAGAATTAAAAATCAACAATATTGAACAATCACTATGTCAAGATACAAAATTATGGGGATTAATTGATGAAGTGTGAGGCATTAATCTCAAATCATGTGAGAAGTTGAAATTATGGGTAGATGCATTGATCTTATATAATCATAGATTGAAAAATATCAAGTATAAGCTTAAAAATTTAAATATGTGGGTGATTACGAAGGTAACATCATAATAGATGATTGGATAATGGGTATAGACACTAATATATTCTAATATCACTATATAACTAATAATAGAGAAACTTGTAGATAAGAACATATAACCATATAAAACATTTAATAAAAAACTATAAATTAAATAAATTAAATAGATAAGAGTGAAAAACGATTAAAGAAATGACCAAAGAAGAGGAATAATAACATTATAAATGAGACAACCTATCTAACAATAATAAACCACAAAAAAAAAATAAATAAAATATCCCAAATATAAATAACACAACCTAAAAAAATTTAAAATATTATAAAAATAAATTATTAATTTTTCATTATAATAATTAAAATACATATCCCATCCATATTTAAATTTTAATGTTATGTGGAATAAAATTTTAAAATCAGCAAAATTGAATATTAACAATAAATTACCTATCCCCATGACATTCCTATACTCAACCAAAAAATAATTTAGTAAACCAATTTGAAAACCTAAATAATAAATAACAATGATTGTGAAGAAACATTAGAAACGAAATTAACCACAATCTCCAAAGTGTATATTACAGTGATACTGACCAACCCAAAAGTAATAAAATTTATAATATATCCAATAAAATTCATATAATATATATCAATTGTAAAAATAGGCATATACCATAACACACACACATTAGATACCTAGGATACCCATTGACAAAATTTAATCGAGTTATCCCCAAATCAACTAAATTCAAAACCTCTTGAACATAAACAAATCAAGTATCCCTAAAAAAATTACAAAGAATTGTTAAACATATTTGAAATAATAAAGTGTATTATATATTAAACATATATATATATATATAATAAATGTGGTGGTAAGAAAGAAATAAAAAACTTATATTATTTAACAGAATATTATCCAATATATTTTAATTTCTCCTAGTTGACTAATAATGAATAAAGACATCCTAAATCCATATTGGATGAATTTGAATCCATATTAATCATCAAAGAGTATAAATTAAAAAAAACTCTCTACATAGGGAGATATGACAATTTATTCTTTCTACAAATGATATTCTATTTTTAACCTCATATTACAATAAATATAATCCATCTTTTGATATAGTTATATATTCAAAATTTAGAAAAAAAGAATTAGTTACTCTAAGGAAATTTGGTTCCTTTTAAAGGAAACTCCCTTGATATGACCATGATTTTCATTTACAGGGGCTCAGAATCAACCCTTTTCCACTTTTCTAACCACAATTTTCTTCCCCTATTTCCTCATATTTATCTTAAACATTTGGTTTCAGATTTGAAAAGTTTATTCTTCAAACTATTAATCTTTTCCTAAGAGGTAAAATATACATGTTCCCTTCTCAAAATGACTCTTTTTTTCATGGTTTAAACTATTGTTTTTCTTCAATGGATTTAATAATAATGTTTTCTTTCAGATCATTGGGCTTACTGAACTAAGAAACATCCAGTCTCCACAAGAATAGGATGATCGTGATTCATTCTTCATCATAGAATGATTTTATCTAGACCTAGACCAGAGTCCCCCACAAATTCAACAGATTTTGTTTCAACTTATTCAGTGGTAATTAAAATTTACATGTAAAATGAGACACTCCAAACTTAGTGATTTGGGTTATTTTTCGATAAATGCCCCTTCATTTTTAGAATCAGTGAATTATTGGATTTTTTGGGACTTTATTGGTTGATATTTATTCTCTAAGAGTGGAGGTATGTGTATTTTCTATCATATTTCACCTAAAATATACAATGAAGCTGGTGTTTCAAGGCTACCACTAGAGTATTTTTGGATTGTAGTTAGGGAAGACTTCCATGATAAGAAACCAGATTATTTGTGAGGCATGAGATTATTTATATTCTTCGTGCAATATACATGTTCACATGATGGATGTGTGGAGTCACAGTCTCATGAAACACCATAAAAAGTTGGATGTGAGCCAAACATGTCGGCATGGTAATGGTTTGGGGTATGTTTCAAGCACATATATGATGTAATTGATTCAAATTGATGATTCTAAAGAGAAATTTGTTTTCAACCCAAAGTCCTTATATTATTTTATGGTTTTGTGAGTTAGAGATCATCCTACACAAGTGGTGTTGATAAAGATCCCATGTAAGGAATGTCCTTATATCCATATGTCCTTTGGATCCGAGGGACATGTAGTTGGTCAGTTGCATCCCAATTATTAAGAAAATTATGATCCCAACTGGAATAAGGTATGATATCTGAATCCTGACATGAAAGTGGCAGTTATTATTGGATGATTGATAAGATATGTGGTTTATCTCAATTCAGTTGTATAAGACCCATCAGGTTTAGTGGGGATAGAGGGCGTGTGTGCAACAACTTCTTTGAAACCAAACATCAATATCTCAAAGTCTTTTATCGATGAAGTGGAATTAAAAATTTGTGATGAAGATACACATAAAAAAGTTGTTTAGGTAGAATGTGAAGTAGGTTATAGGGTTTTAATACCCCATTGAAATTCAATACAGGTCATGCCAACATTAAAATTGGGTTGGTTTATTGATTTGAGAAGGTCAATCCATAAAGGGACAACTATAACCCTTAATATATGCTACCTCTTTGATGGTATGGAGGTTGGATTACCTATTTAGGAAAAATGTATTCAGTACCAGTTGAAATGGTCATCTATACCCCAATTGAAGAGAATAAATAATTTAATGTTCAAGGATTCTTTGAGGATTAACTTGATGTTGTGATATCTAATAAATTGAATGTATACAATGCAGTTGGAATATAAGGTATATGATTTCATAGGACAAGAATGATAAAGGGAATATAAGGTAAACATAGATGTTAGGAGACACATTGGTCTTATGGGTAAAATGTATAAATGGTGTAAAGAATACTCTCAACATCCCAAGTTGATGGAAACATGGTCTTCCCAAAAGGAACAATGTAGTGGATCGTGAGACCATAACTCAAGACTGGGAACATAAAAAGTGTTCAGACCACTGAATTGAAAATAAAATGGATATGTTTGTGGATTTTTATTAACAATAGAACGCAATAACATTAAGAAACATTGAAGTGTAGATATAAAATTATATCGAGATCATTATCCACTATAAGGAAGAAATGATAGAAGTAGTGTTCCAGATCAATACTCCAAAGTAGGATGTTAAAAGAATATATGAGAGATATATTATAGTTTATATTAAATAGTATTTAAGGGTGTATATTAATAAAAAAGATCTCATTTTGGTAAAAGGATTTAATACCAATAAGATAAATTTAGAGAAATATATCTAGACATGGGATAAGATAGCCAATAATTTTGAATATCAAATCAAGGAAGATCTAGAAATTATGTTAATTAATCATCAATTAGCGACATACATGGTTACTGATTCCAATACTCTTAGTCAAGTGTTTAATGATTCTATAATTTCATTCCATGTGAAATGATACGTTGGTTTGAACTTTTGTGGTTTACCAAATTCTCCTCAAATGTGTTTTTAAATAAATATTTAATTTTTGTTTACTTACTACCTAGATATAGTTCATGATGTTTCTTAGGATTTATTATTCATATCACTTACATATATTTCCAAATAATGAAATCAGTTATAAGTGAAATGTTTTATGAACATCAAGATTCCAATCAAAATTATACTCTAATTGGCATACCAAACATCATAATGTTTGATTATAAACCATACTATAAACATTACATTGACACAATTCATGTAATTGGATAGAAATCATTATTCATTAACCTAAAAATATTTTCCATGAATATAACATATTCTAGGAAAAATGTAAAATTAACACCAAGATTCATATTCCAAAATTCTATACTATATGAATAAAATACAATTCATGCCTGAAATTATGGATTGAGTCCACGTCATGTTATGATGACAATCCCTCATTTCTTTTTTATTTACTATTTACTATTTAGACCCAGGCAATATGAATATTTATATCAAAACTACATTTATTCCAGAAATATCATTATTTTTGTGTCAATAAGGATTATTGTTCAATAAACAAAATATTTTCTATAAATTAAAATATATAAAATTTAATTTTATTCTATTATGTGGGGTGGGAGTAAGTTCTCATAAGAAGGCATCCCAATTCTATATTCTTGGAAATCAGTAATTTTGGTAATGTTATGATAAATATGGAATGTGTGATTTAAATATTAAAATATTTATAGGTCCAAAAGTAAAAAATAAAATAAATAAATCAAATATTATATATTTAATTGATTGATATAATTAAGAAATTATATTTAGTACCATTTCATTATTTATAAAACCAAATAGTAATATCGATATATTAAAAAAATACCATGGAATGATTTTTAGATACACAATTAAGATTCATAAACAAATAAAAAATTGAAATTTAATGAAATTAAATTAATAATATATGAGTCCAATCATAATAAAATCATTAGACTGTTAATACAAATAAATTATATAAAACGAGTAATATAAAGAAAATTTTAATTCATAAAAAAAGTAATGAACATTGTATTTTATATTTAATGGAATAATAAATATAATAATATCAATCAATAAATAGTTCATGGTATGAATCATATTGGGTTAATCATATAATGCTAGAAAATTTTAGTAAATAAATCATGAAATTAGATATTTATTTCGATTCCTTAGATAAATTGGACCAACCATCATGGTAGGGGAATCAATGATGTTTTAATATTCCATTTGATTCATAAGGATAGAAAATATAATCCCCATTTTTGTGTAATCTCATGACAATTCTGATATTTAACATTATATGGAAGCATGTTATTGGAAAATGATATAAAAAAATTAAGAATTCATCTATCCTAACCTTATTATAAATGTTGGGTCACACCTCCCATGACGATTTTAATAAATACAATAATATATGTTATCATTATCATCATTGATACAAGATTATTATTGTAAGATCCCAAGCTTTTCTATTGTCCATTTTTACATGTACTATTTTACCATTATTTTGGTATATCTTTGGTGTGTTTTTTTTTCAGGGTGTTTTGGGTGAAAAAATGTAGTATTTTTTATTTAAATGGGTTCTACATGGTTTGTGCATAGATTTCCCAAACAATGAACCTACCCCAACAAACCATGAAACCCTAGATAGAGGGGGATTTCATGGTAGGTGCACAGTTTGAAAAACTATGCACCCTCTTAGTAGAAACCATGCACCCCTATGAAGAGGTACACATTCAGGGTGCACAGTTTGGAAAACTAGGCACTCCTACACAGGATACTATGTACATGGGTTTTAATACAGTAAAATTGTTAACTAAAATATTTAACCACTAGTTTTACCCCATAAACCAAATTGATCAACCTTAATCCTATTCCACTGAATTCGGAATCTCCCAGGAGGGATACTAAGACACTCTTTCCCTTTTGTTGACGAATCAAAGAACCACTTGAAGGATCATCTATCATTCATTATGTGTTTTCTTTTCTGATCAAATTTCTCTCTCTCTGTCACCTCTATTTCTCGATGGAGTGGAATGTTTTATCCTCAATTAGAGATAGTATAGATCTAGGTTTTCATGGATCTAATATGTTTGATATTAATCCAAGGATTTAGTCTTTGATCTTCATAACCTTTTAAATCTTGTATGTTTAACATCAATTTGGGGATTTTTGGTTAGGTTAATTGTAGTCAACAACCTTGAGGTTAGTGTTTTAAATTTTAATTCCCATAGTATTGATTTAAAATTTCATGTATGTAATTGTGAAATTTCTAATGCATGTTTAGAAATCACATATTGAATTGGATTAATTATTTGTTTAATTAATTAATAATGAAATTAATTGAATATCATTGTTAGGGAATTGATGTGATAACAGGTCTATGAAATTTATTAATTAATGGATCTTAAGATTAAATGTTGAGAAATTCTTTAATACTGAATTTGTAATGTTATCCAATGTGGTTTAAATGAATAAAAATGATTTTTGTGCTAAATTTAAATGGTGTACCATGATGAGAATGTTTGAAAAGAAGGTTAATGATGATTATACTTGAGAAATGCTATATATGTGATATAAGTGATTGATTGATAAATAAATGTGGGAAAATGAATGATTCTCCAAATACCCATATATGTTAATGAGTGTGGGACATAGACTGATGCTCCAAATACCCATATGCGATAATGATGTGGTGTGAGAAAAGGACTGATGCTCCAAATACCCATGAGGTGCTAAAAATAACGTCCTAAGCCATTAAATTTGGAATTAGACCGGGGTTCCAAGAAGCCTTGATATGAAATTGAAATTAAATGATTTATCAAAGGCTAAGATAAAATAAATTATGATTCCCTCTATTATATGGTTTACACTCCATCATAGGATGAAGAAGGTATTGATGGTTTGAGTTTTATCCTTAACCTAGGGAATTATACAGTTAATTAAATAATAAGGAAATGGGATAACTATTTACATTACTATTGTACATTATTATTTATACAAATTAATTCACTATTATTGACATGATATTTTTTCAGACGTTGTTGGTGGTGGCGTACTGAGTTGTACTCATACCCCACGCAGGCTGTATGATTGGTACCCAAATAGAAATTGTGTTATAGGACCAGATTTAGGAAATACCCCTATGATAGATGACAGAGTTGGAAAAGAGCATAGATGAGGGAACTAGAGATGATGTTGGGACCCACTTATGAGTAGAAAGTGTATCTTAAATATTGTTTTGATTCAGCACTTGACACTTAGTTAGTATAAAAAACCTATGATTTTAGTTATGATTTTTTATCCATGTTTTGGGATTATCATGTGATATTTGTCATTATTGGATTATTTATTTTTCTAATTATTGATTGTTACTATTTATATATATTGTATATTTATTCCACTATTTTCATAATCAAATAAAGATGGAATAGTTTCCCCATGATACAAGTATTATACCATCATTTCTATTCATCCGCATTTTGAATGCGGGGAGGCATTCCTTAGGTCATGTAACTAAATGAATTGGGGCTCCAGTGTGTGGTACCCTAGTCCAGAAGTTACAAGGTGGTATCAAAGTTTTATTTTATTTATTTTTTCCCTTCTATTTTTGGAAAGGTAGATATGCGACTAGGAAGATTCAAGACTTGGTCAAGTTATCATGCATAAAAGTAGCTAACCCAGGCATGGGTGAAGCCCCTTGTACCCAAGGTGGGATTTTCTTACCAATGTAATCTGTTAAAGTAGGATTTAATTTCAACATGGGTGATTCACTTATTGTGCGATGTTATTTTTTTTGAGATTTTATTCATGTCTCGGTATTAAATTAAGGGTTTGTATAAATTCATCATTATAGGCACTAAGAAGATATTATGACATGCATCATTTTTGGCACGTACAAAAAAGAACGATTTCGGTAAGTTGTTTAAATGTAAACTCTTTTATTTACTTGTTCAATTTAAATGAAAATAGGGCCTAATATTTAATTGAAAATTCTTTAATGGTGATGAATGTGGTGAATGAAATTGATAATTGGGTGTTTAATGAGAATACTTGATAAATGAGAATGTTTTAAATTTACTTAACCATTAACTATATAAGGGATGGTTGATGGTAGTTGTAGTGCCTTAGTTTTGACCGTGTGGTTGGGTATGGGGGATGGATTGTTTTGGATTATTATGAACCCTCTTACATAAATGTTATAATGTTGTATAATCTTTCATATGACCTATGTTTTTCATTTTAGATATATTCCTCCATATTGGTTCTTGATGATAAGAAAAAGGGGGATATGGTTGGAAATTGTCCTATAGCAGTGGAACCTGAGCCCCCAATAGTTTTGGGTTAAGGTACAGGGAGAAGTTTCATAAGAAATTTTATAGCACTATTAACTTTAGAGAAAGAGAACAAAGACATGTAGTGAAGAGTATGTTAGACCTTATAGAGGTGTTCCAGTTATATCAACCTCTAACTTTTAGTAGAGTGGGTGGACATGAAGAATTTGAGTTTTGGATTGATTTTAAGAAGATGATTCTTGACCACTTAAAGACTTACGCTGAGAAAAGAGTCAATGTGGAAGCTTATATATTATGTGGTCAACTGAAGTGTTGGTGGTACATCCTGACTCGAGATGTATTGTTGGATAATATGGAGTTTAAAGAATTTTAGGAGAAGTTCATGGAGTTATTTTACCATGAGACACTCAGGAATGAGTGGGAAACTATGTTCATGCGGTTTAATTAGGGGAATTTTTCCATGATTTAATAAATTGTTTTTATACAGATTACAACACATTTTACCAGCATTGGTGATTGAGGATGCAAGTAAAAAAAATGGTTTCGAGATGGGATGAAATTTGAAATAAAGTCCCATGTTATCATATTAAGGATGAATAAGTTTTCTGTTGTGATGATTCCTGATGTTATATCAGAAGGGAACCTAAAGGAGGATTCAAGTGAAGGATAATTCACTACAGGAAAACTGAATATTTGCGACGGGCGATTTGCGATGGGATCCCATCGCAAAAGGTCTTTTACGACGGGGCTCCGTCGCAAATCACCCATTGCCGAAAACGGCGTCGCAAATAGGTGTTTTTACGGCGGTCCCATTGCAAAAAGAGTATTTGCGATGGTATTTTTCCCCCGTCGCAAATGAGTTTTTGTTTATATATAAAAAATGTATTTTCGACGGGCAATCACAGATATATTAGTTGCGACGGGTCAGAATCCCATCGCAAATGCGAAATTTAAAAAATACTTGCGACGAAGGTATTTGCGACGGACCGTCGCAGAAAGGTTTTCCTAAGGAGTATTCGTCTCGTCGCAAATGGTACAATAAAAAAATATTTACGACGGGAAATCCCGTCACAAATGTTCCCGTCGCAAATATTAAAAAAAATAAAAAAATTAAAAAAATTATTACAAATCGTATAATATTATATAATAATAAAAATAATCATAATAATATAAAAAAATTATATTATTATAATATAAATAAAAAATATATAAAATATAATTATGAAATATTAATATAAAATAATAATAATATGAATATAAATAATATAATATAATACAATAATACTAATATTAATAATATAAAAAATTAATATAATAATATTATTATTAAAATATCTATATAATAATAATAATAATAAGAATATAAATAAATTATATTATTATAATATTAATAATAAAAAATATATATAATATAATTATGAAATATTAATATCAAAAAATAATAATAATATGAATATAAATAATATAATATTATATATTATGAAATATTAATATCAAAAAATAATAATAATAATACTAATATTATTAATACAAAAAATTAATTTAATAATAATATTATTAAAATAAACATACATATTTATGAAAAAATAATATTAATAATATTAATATTAATAAAATTATAAAATTATAAACATCTCAATATTGACAATAAATATAAAATTTTAAAAGTAATATTACTAAAATAAGCAGACATTAAAAATAATACTAATAAGTAATAAAATATAAAAAAAATAAAAACAAAATAAATCATGTAATATTGGTACCAATATGAAAGAGGAATTGTAAATAGTTAATATGACAATAAACTAAAACTCAAATGTTTATTACATCTAAAAAAATCACTGGGGGGTGGATAATCTGGAGGACCTGGAGGACCTGGAGGAGGTGGTGGAGGAAACTCCATCCCTAAACTATGAGTCAGACAACACATATACTCCATATACTCCTGATGTTGCTCCTCATATCGACGTCTCTCCTCATCCTGCTATTGACACATCTGCTCCTGCCATCGACGCATCTCCTCATCGTGCTTCTGACGCATCTGCTCCTGCCCCTGATGCAAATCCTCTATAAGCTGAATCTGAGCATGCAGTTGCTCCTGATACTATGAGGCAGAAGACGATGTCTCTCCACGAGCTTCACTTGAGCCGGACACCGACATCACATCAGTACCATAATAAGCTGTAGGAGTCCAATGAGAGCTGATACCAACTACTCGGCCCTTTTCAAAGCCATATTGGGTTGCCTGCATCCATGCCGTCTCATCAAAATGGTGGGCACTAGTCTAATCACCCGTCTCGTCTTGACTCTCAGCATGTTTCTGAGAGGTCTCGGCCTCTTATGACTCCTTAAGTTTCAATTAGAAATTAAAATAATGAAAATATTATATGCATTTAATTTTCAAACTGAAAAGAAAATAATACTGACCACAATCTGATGCTGGCAGTCACCTCTAATCTCTACAGTAGTCGGGTCAGTGTAAATCCTCCGATAAACGCCATACACCGAAATACCGGGCTGCTCGGCTTCCTATATGAATATAAAATAAACTGTTTATATTTAAAGTTTTATAAAATACTAAAAAAAGTACTTACTAGACGCTCTCTATGCGCACTGAATGTAAGATTACCGGCTCGATGCGTCACCTCTTGTCTCCCCTGATTCTGTCGACCCAATGCAGATCTCCTCTGAAACCCACCACCCAACCAGTGTGTACATAATCCATCCCAAACGTGAGATGAAATGTACTCTGGTCAGTGGGCTCTAAAAGACTCATCAAATTCTATCACTATGGCTTTCTTCACAACCGCCTTTCTCAAATTATGCAAAAAATGACGGAAACAGTCACGCATAGACACCACCCATGCCGCGTGGATAGTGGCATGCATGCTCTCGTCGATGGGATACCATAAACCCTAATATAAAGTTATTAATGAATTAAATTTAAAAATAAAAAATATTTAATTGCGTACCAGCCAATGATCGAACATGGTGGCCTGCACATCAGCGGGAATCTGATCCCATGCGATCCAGGGCTGAGAAAAATAATTGTGCAAGATAGCGCTCCCCTGTCCAATAGCTATATGTGTAAAACTATGGGTGTACGTGGGAAATATCTCAACTGTTTTACATGAATCAATCCAGACTTCCCTGATTGATATTCTTTATACCTCGATTGTCCACATGTGGGAAAACTATCCAATGACTCATTTTCACCAGAATATAAGATGCAATCGTTTGAACATGCATAGATATTCTGATAACTAATTCCCAGATTACAAACAAGTCTCTTGCTCTCATAATAATTAGCAGGCATCATAGTTCCTTTAGGTAACAGTAATTTAACCAAAGAAAATATCTGATGAAAATAGTTATTTTACATTCCATTATCTGATTTAAGAGCCATAAATTTTGCAACTGCTTCTAATTTTCTTATCTTGCAACCAGGATATAATGCATCCTCAGTATAACTGAACAACTCATCAAATTCAGATGGTGCCAACTCTGGAGGTAAATCAACATCATCCTCGATTTCTGTTTGTTGAACGGATGACCCTGTAACATCATGTACTAAATTATGAAACCGTGATGGATTCGAAATCAAATTATTAGTATCTTCCATGGAACTGTGTTCACCGTGTTGATACAGAAAAAAATAATCTGATTGAAAAACATAATGCAAGAGATGATTCCCAATGATGTCAAATGTCTCAAACGTTCTCAGAGCACATTTTTTACAAGGACACTTAATTGTCCCTTCTAAAACAAATTCCAAGTTTGATGATGCAAATGATAATAAAGCTTCAACACCATCAACATATACAAGATTTAAACAAGAACTGTTGGGATTTCTACGCTGATTTGTCCCAGAATGATCATCTAATAATGATTGATGTCGATTTCCTTATTCCATATTCATATATATGCTTCTACAAAATTTAAAACCATTACTGTTGTTAAATAATTTGATATAAGAAAAACAATATCCTAAAAAAAGAAGATATATAATTACAATTATTTATTAGTAATTACCAATAATTATAGGCGACGCAGTTAGTTTGTAATCATCCCCACTAATTATTCTTAATTTAGAAATACTTAGCAATACTTGGAAAAAATGAAATATGCGTGAATAATGAAATAAAATTTTGTAATCATCATTGTGGAGATTATATTACTAATTATTCTGATTTGTCTGACGACTCATCTCTTTTTAACTTTCTCCTGACTGAAATCAGTATGAAAAACTTGCTCTGACATACGTTAGAGCATAATTTTCATACTGATTTCAGTGGGAGAAAGTAGCAAAGATATGAGATGTTGAACAAAAGTTAGCCGTCAATCCGCTGGAAATTGTGCTAATTTATAACCATGTACTTTAATTTATTTGATTTTTGATTAATTATTAGTATTTAATACTAATTTTACAAATCTCAATATTTCCAACAGATTTTTCTCTATTCTTAACATGTTCAAATATTAAAGAGTCATCAATTTTCAGGTCATGCCCAATAAAAGGTTTGCGTCATCCTTGTCCAATTTAAACTCTATAATTGTCCTTATATGGTTGATCATCTCACAAGTAGTGTTGCAATAGAATGACACAAGTAATGAGAAAGACATGACTTGGGTTGTCCAATTGCAACGCTACTTGCGAGGTGATCAACCAAGCAAGAAAAATTATAGAGTTTACATTGGACACAGTTGACGCAAAATTTTTATTGGGAATGACTTGAAAATTGGCGACCCTTTAAGATTTGAACTGTTAAGAATAAAGCAAAACTTGTTGAAAATATTGATAATTGTAATATTTTATAAATTTTTTATAATTTTAATAATATTAATATTTTTTATAAATATTAAACATATAATAATAAAATAATTATATTATAAGTATTATTTAACTATTAATATTAGAGTAATATAATATTTTATATTATGTTACTATTTATGTTACTATTTATGTTACTAATTATATTATTAATTATGTTACTAATTAGAAATGCGAAGATATGCATATAGGTAGGGTGGTTAATCAATCAATGAATAGAAAAACAAACGTAATTGACCGCTCATCTACATAAATTTTCTTTTCATTTGTGTGTTGAGGTTGACAGGAAACTTCTACCTCCACATGTAATATGTGCTTTTACCGTCAAAATTATAAACCTCCTCACCTCTATATTGGTGAGGTGGTTGATAATTTTGATAGTAACAACATATATTACATGTGGAGGCAGAAGTTTCCTGTCAAGCATCAACACACAAATGAAATGAAAATTGAGGTAGATGAGCGGTCAATCACGCTTGCTAATTTTCCTAATTTTTTCCTAATTATGTAATTGTTTCCTAATTATGTAATTGTTTCCTAATTATGTAATTGTTTCCTAATTATGTAATTGTTTCCTAATTATGTAATTTTTTCCTAATTATGTAATTGTTTCCTAATTATTTAATTATTTCCTAATTATGTAATTGTTTCCTAATTATTATAATTGTTTCCTAATTATTATAATTGTTTCCTAATTATTATAATTGTTTCCTAATTATTATAATTTTTTCCTAATTATTATAATTGTTTCCTAATTATTATAATTTTTTCATAATTATTTTAATTGTTTCTTAATTATTATAATTGTTTCCTAATTATTATAATTGTTTCCTAATTATTATAATTTTTTCCTATTTATAATAATTATTTCCTAATTATTATAATTTTTTCCTAATTATTATAATTGTTTCCTAACTATTGTAATTGTTTCCTAATTATTGTAATTGTTTCCTAATTATTATAACTGTTTCCTAATTATTATAATTGTTTCCTAATTATTACAATTGTTTCCTAATTAATATAATTGTTTCCTAATTAATATAATTGTTTCCTAATTATTATAATTTTTTCCTAATTAAATCTAATTATTTCCTAATTAAATTTAATTTTTTCCTAATTAAATCTAATTGTTTCCTAATTAAATCTAATTTTTTCCTAATTAAATCTAATTGTTTCCTAATTAGATCTAATTGTTTCCTAATTAAATCTAATTGTTTCCTAATTAAATCTAATCATTTCCTAATTAAATCTAATCGTTTCCTAATTATTATTATCGTTTCCTAATTACTATAATCGTTTCCTAATTATTATAATCGTTTCCTAATTATTATAATCGTTTCCTAATTATTATAATCGTTTCCTAATTATTATTATCATTTCCTAATTATTGTAATCATTTCCTAATTAAATCTAATCGTTTCCTAATTAAATTTAATTGTTTCCTAATTAAATCTAATTGTTTCCTAATTAAATATAATTGTTTCCTAATTAAATCTAATTGTTTCCTAATTAAATCTAATTGTTTCCTAATTAAATCTAATTGTTTCCCAATTAAATCTAATTGTTTCCTAATTAAATCTAATTCTTTCCTAATTAAATCTAATTGTTTCCTAATTAAATCTAATTGTTTCCTAATTAAATCTAATTGTTTCCTAGTTAAATATAATTGTTTCCTAATTATTTTAATTGTTTCCTAATTATTTCCAATCAATTAAATCTAATTATTTCCTAATTATTTGATAATTATTTTAATTAAATCTAATTAAATCTAATTATTTGATAATTATATATTTATTTCTAATTATTAAAAAAACATCCCCCAGGAGTGTCGAACCAAGAGTGAAGCAAGGCCCGTTGTCGTGTACTAGGTTACACCGAGTTAAGCTCGAAACACCTTGTCAGAGTTTTCACTCCTTAGTACATCTGTGCCAGAGTCGCCTCTACTTGTTCGTATCCAGACAACGATTATTTGGTACAACCACATAAACTAATTATAGTATATAGATAAACATTCTAGTAAAAAAATAAAATTAACAATTAAAAATAAAATTAACAATTAAAAATAATTTAAAAATTAAAAATATATAAATTCCTTTGAAGTAATCTACGCCTTCTAACTCCTTCCTTCCTCTTCTCAAAAGAAAAAAATTAAAACAAAAAAAAATTTCTACTCAGAACTGAAAATTAGAGAGAGAGACGAATAGAGATCTGAATGTTATGGAAAAAACGGATGGGGTGTATATATAGGTTAGATTATTTGCGACGGTCATATTTGCGACGGTATCCCATCGCAATACCTAGATTTTGTGACAGGATACCGTCGCAAATGCATTCGCCCGCATTAAATACGGGTGGTGGGTAAAAGGACTTTTGCGACGGGCCCGTCGCAAATAGCCACCATTAGCGACGGGCAGATATCCCCATCACAAATTTCTATTTACCGCCGTCGGTATTGGCGACGAGGCCCATCGCAAATACCTTCTCCCACATTAATTACGGGTGGCAGGTAAAAGGGTTGTTGCAACGGGCCCATTGCAAATGCCACACCATTAGCGACGGGCAGATATCCCCGTCGCAAATTACTATTTACCGCCGCTAGTATTTGCGACAAGTCCTGTCGCAAATACCTCCTGTTGGATTCTTTTTTGCGACGGGTAAATAGTCCCGTCACAAAAAATTATTTACCACCGCTGGGTAGTTGCGATGGGTTGAAGGTGACCGTCACAAATAGGATTTACAGCGGCCAGTATTGGCGACGGGGCCCATCACATATAACACATGGTGAATATTTTTTTGCGATGAGGAAATTTCCCCATCACAAATACTATTTACCAATGTCGGGTACTTGCGACGGGTAGTCTTCTACCCATCGCAAATAGGCTTCCCGTGTTTTGGCGTGCAAACCGTGCCATTGCAATTACGACGGGACCTGTATTTCCATCGCAAATAACTGACCATTTGCGACGAGAATATATTCTAGTCGCAAATACTCTTTTCATCGGAGTTTTTGCGACGGGAATAAGGCCCATCACAAATATCCCGTCACAATAATCTTTTTTTCCCGTAGTGATTGGTTCCTTCTAGATGACCATGTGGTACATATTTTGAGATTAGGAAGAGTCTATATGAGAGTTCTAACTAGAGCAATGGGATGTAGAGTGGCCATAGGGAGGGATCAGTTATGAAAGACATTACATAAGTGATATTCCCCCAGTGTGGTAGGATGAGTCACTTTTATTAATAGTTCCCCTAACCATCGGTTGATTTTTGAGGATAAAATAAGATGGGACATATAAAACAGTTCTATAGAAACCAATGATATGTTTATAGTGATAGAGGAGCTAGGAAAAGAAAGAACACTAAGAGGGGATCCTATACCCCATATCATTATGGCAGTTGAAGTTCTCCGAGCCATGGAGGTCAAGGAAGTTAATGTGGTATGTCAGGGAAAGAGTGCATATATCAGTAGAGTGGTGTAGCTCTAGGGAATAAGAGTACAGAAAAAAGAATAAGGGAAAAAAGTTGTATACAGTTCAATATACACTTTTGGATAGAAAGGCTAGATCATCAACAGTTAGAGGTACTATTATTGTAGATTCTATGCTTTTTGGTGACTTATTTTGTACAATATCACCTCATTATTTTATATCATCAAATATTGTTAATGGTTTTAGTATGAAGGTGGGGTTTTTGAATGGGGTTTTGATGATATTACCCCTTTTGGAGTACGGTTGAGATAAATCTATTTATCAAAGGGGTGTTCGAGGTTGGGCAGTATCATTTTAGTTGGAATCTTTACATACTTGTTGCGTAAGGTTATGACTTGATTTTGGTTTATGACTACTTGGTAGCAAAAGGATGCCACCTTAATTGATACATTCAATGATTGACCCTTAAATCTCTAAAGATTAAAAATTATGTTCATCGTGGAGAGTGGGATATGAAGGTGGGATGTGTAGGACCGGTTTCTTAGCAATTATTGAGTTCACTACCCAGGTTGAATGTTTTTTGCTGGATGATGGTGGTGTGATGAAAGATGTCTTTCCATCCATAATATATCGGTTCCAGGACATTTTTCCTTAGGACATGTCAAGGATACAACCTCAGAGGGTTGTGGATTTTATGATTGAGCTAATTCATTGAGTTGAACTAGTTTCCATTCCACCTTATAGGGTGGAACCAACAGAGCATAAAAAACATAATACTTAACTAGAATAATTTTTTTGATAAGGGAATTATCCATATTATTACACCAAATTGTGGTTTTATAGTTTAGTTTTCTAAGAAGGATGACAGAACATTGCACTTATATATTGACTACCATAAGATGATCCTGCTAACAGTGACGAACCAATATAATATTTTTTGTATTAAAGATATATTTGACCAGTTGATAGGATCTTGTGTTTTTGCTATGATTAAATTAAGGTTAGTGTATCATAAGATGAGAGTTATACCATCTAATATATCATAGACCACTATCAGGAGTATGTATGGCCTTCATGAGTTCTTCAATATGCCATTTATTCTTATGAATTATCCAATAATGTTTACATCCTTAATGAACATAATCATCCACTAATACCTGGATCAAATTTTCATTGTTTTTTGGATGGTATCTTGGTGTACGCTAAAACACATGATGATCATGCCCAACATCATGACATCATTATGAGTAAATTTAGAGAGCATCATCTACACGAATAGATATATAAGTGCCAACTATGGATTGAGTAGCTAAATTTTAGGGGTCACATAATCTCAAAGAATATTTTGTTAGTGGACTAAGTGATTGTATATGAAGTTGTTTCTCTTGATTAGCCCAATAATGTTTTTTATATTTGTAACATTCTGGGGTTAACGGTCTATTATCAGAGGTTCATCCAATAATTTTCCTTCATGGAATTACTACATTAGGGAATGACCAAGAAAGGAGTTATGTTTGAATGCTCTGTAGCATGTGTGAAGGATTTCTAGGAGAGGAAGAAGAATTTTATTACAAAATTGATCTTGATCCTTCCAGAGATGGGTGAGGAGTATACAGTGTTTTTTGAAGTATCTGGTAAATGACTCGGAGTAGTGTGGATGTAGGTTTATTGAGTTGTAGTGTACGGGTCATGATTGTTGAGGCCATATGAATAGAAATACCTATAAATGACTTTCATTTAGCATAATTTGTTTATGGTTGGATGTTTTGGAAACATTATTTGTTGAGATAATACACTAATGTGTATCCTGACCAAAAGAGATAAAATTATTTCTTTTTCCAATGATATTTTAATCTCTGGAAGTGAATATAGGTCGATTAAATGCAGTCATTTTGTTTTGAGGTCACATATACACCCATTAAAGGGAAATAGTGTTGGTAACTCTTTGAGTAGGAAAACACATACTCAGGATGTTCGGAAGTCTAGCTTTGTATGGAAGATGAATATATTCATATATGAAAATGCATGTTTTGGATCAGGATTTCTAAGAGTATATGAACCTCATATCAGTATCAGTGGGGTCCAAAATACTATGTTAGACCATAGAGAGTTAATATGATCATCCAGAGCATCTAGCCTTAAGGAAAATCTGTGAAGGTGTGGAGTAACCATCATATTGTACCATATATTAGTATTAGATCATCCACATAATGAAACATGTTTTTATGTCTATAAGTATGTGGGAATCACTAATGAGTGAGTTTCATGCCTCGAAGTGGGAGGTCTATCCCTTTTTGATCAAAATGTATCATTTTCAATGTCTAAAATTTTAGTGTTCAGGCATGAAAACATATATTGTGTGGTTCATGATAGGATTCTACACCTGTCAATAGGTGAATGCCAAACATCAACGACCTAGCGATTTACTACATCCATTTACCATTTACAAATGGATGTTGGATAGTGTCACTATTGACATTATGGTGGGTCACCTAAGGGTTCCTTGAAAAAATAAAACTATTTTCAAGATTTTAAAATGATTTTAAAAGGTAGAAAATTTCATTCATATATGGGAGACATTCTTAGTGGATCATTTGGGGTACAAATTCATTTAGGTGACTTTCCATCTATGATGGGTTCCGTAGATTATTGTTTTAGACCAGGACTCACATTTCACTTTACATTTATTGAAAGTATTACAAAAAGAACATGGTACACATTTATTTTTTGGTATAGGTTTCCACCCACATAAATATGGTCCAAAGAGAACAATATTGATTTGATGTGTTGGATTTGAACCTCATGGAGGCTTCTTACATATACCATGTGGATGGGAATCAAAGAACACTTAGTTTGATGAGTCTCATAAGAGAGTGTAGACCTTTGAGAGAAATGTGTTTGGACTTAATTCATGAAAAGGATTCCTTGGTGATTTGGGGGTTTAATTTGGGGCTTATTTCTAAGGAGGATGTCCAGATTAAGGAAATTAGGGTAGGATTCCTGAAGATGATATCCAACAAGATCAGGCCCAAAAAATGCTTCCAACGTATCATGGTTTGAACATGAATTAAGGTTATCATAGTTCAGGTTGTTGTACAAATATTTTGATCATGAGAAATCTCTAAGCCCATGTGAGTCCTGATCGGGTTGAGAAATAAGAGGATGTAAAAGATTCAGCAAACACACTCACACTTTTCCTCCTCTGCTAGTGGATTAGGGAACAACTATGATGATGATGGTGGAAGAGGGTGAAATGAAGATCCCTCCTTCTGTTCTCTTCAAATTGGACAAGGTCAAATGTAAGGAAAGAGTGAAGGTGAAGGAAGTAGAGAAGAGCAAGACTGAGAACTCATACTTTAAAGGTTAGGGGTTTACACTAGGATGGCTTCCCTAAAATTGGTCTTGGTAGGGAAGGGAGAGTTTTCCATTTCTTGAATGGAAAAGCAATTGTGAATCATACCTTCCCTACCAGGGACCTATGTTTCTGGGTCTTTGAAAAGGTAGAGGTCATGACCCAACCCCTAATCCTCTAAACTGGAAACTTCCTAAGACTGTTCCTAGGAGAAATGTCAATGTGACTATGGATATACAATCTCATAGGCGCTCTTTGAATCCTAATTCCATTTTGAAACAAATGTGGGAAACCTCACACTATAAATATACAAACCCAACTTGGAGACACACTATTGTGCCTTTCCCAAAGGTTTGATAAGTCTGGAAGTTTTGGTGGATGTTTCAAAAGAATCGCTTTCAAACAAGGGATCCAATGAAGAAGAATCTATGCCATGAATTGATTTGAAGAGGGCTTTATGGATTATAGACTGAAGAGAGTATGTGAATCAAAGAGGTGTGGTCAAGTAAGTACTGGAATGGAAGTATGGGCACACAAGTAGGCTTGGGAGACCTGATTTTCACTTAAGAAATGAAAAACCTGGATGATAAAACTTGGGTGAGACTTGACTCAAGTGTTCCAGAGTATTCACAGGTATTCCTAGAAGTGGGGCCCTAATGTTCTTGTGAATGTAATAGGTGGAACACAAGTGTTTCTGATTTTGGGAGGTTGGGAAAATTTAGGTGTGTAGTTGTTATGGATTTTAAACACTAAAAGGATTTAATTACTATGATCGTCATTCAAATCCTCCACAGTAGGTGTTAAATAACTACATTGAACATTTCCCAACACTTGAGAGAAGAACTAGGGAGACCAGTGCAAAAATTGGGCTTCAAAGAAATTCATCCATACCAATGAAGGCCCAAAGAGTCTTTTTATAAGGAAAAATAGGATATTGGGCGAAATGAAATTGGGCTTGCAAGTTGGTTGCACGCCAGATCAGGGTGCACAGTAGGTTGTGTGCCGAAGACCCCTTGGTTTGACTAGGGATATCGAAAGCTCATCCCTTTGCAAATCATTATTTTCTTTAGGTGTTTATCCTCATTTTTCTAAGGAATTTCCATTTTTCATTTTTCTGACTCTATGATGGAACACCGTTTAAACAAATTCCCCATTCAGAATTGGCTTCAGAATGAAATGAGAATCATATACTAAGGTAATGTAATGAATAAGAAAAAAGCGGGTACTAGGGAGTGCATGTTTTAAACGTGCAATGCAACTGGTTGCACAAGTTGTTTGCATGTAGGGTCCTGGGTGCAAGGTAACTTGCATATCTTATTTATAGCAGCTTCACTTTTGTGAAAATTCTCCTGAATTCTAGAATTTTAGATCTCATCATGAAAGCTCTTTCTCACTCAGACACTTCTATTTAGTCGCGCGTCTTCCATAGGTTTTTAATTTCATGCTAAAACTAGGGTTCCCACACTTTCACGCCATGTTTTAGACTTATCCGCCATAATTCCTTTGTCATTTGTTTTCAATTCTTTTGACAAAATGTACAAAATGAACTTACATTAAAGATGATTTTTGATTTTCATGTAGTTCAATGGCTCCCAAAATAATTGGAACTGCTGATGAAGTATATAGTAAGAGGATTGATGATGTGATGAACATTATTTTTCATGACTACTATGATGTTTGTGACACCACACTTCCAGACTAGAAAAAATATCTAAAGAAATATCACTTCAACTTTCCCCAAAGAACATAATTTTATCTATATATATATGGACATCTACAGGAAGTCAATATTCCCGACCTGATGAACTATGTCCCACTCTCTTGGTTTCAAGATTATATGAACTTCTCATCTGCCAAAATTTCTGTCAGGGGATCATTTCCTAATGCTTGGATAGTAGAAAAAGCTCATATTATGCATCAAATCCTGTGTGACCTAGATTTGAAACCACATAGACCTGAGCTGCAGCCACACTATTATTCATTCAACTTTCAGAATTATTAGATGGATCAATCCAAAGGCTGGAAGAAAATTTGGGATTTTCATCTAGGAGGAGGTATAAAACCTACATGGATGTGGGTATATTGGGTTCAGAAAACGTGTACAGAATTTACAGATGAATTAAAAGGTGTTGGTATTTATGAGGCTGTCTGGGTTGGGAAAACCTATGTGTACATGAATGATGATTTTGTGCCAGAATAACTAAGTCGATGGAGCACAGAAACTAACTCCTTCCATTAAACTCATGGAGAAGTAGGAATTAGCTTGTGGTATGTCTATAAGATTTATGGATCTCCAATCATTTAAGATATGTTTGATGAGTTTATTCCTCCCAAGGTGACATGGATTGACTTCGAGAAGACACCATCTTTGGATCATGAGTTGATGGAAATATTTAAAAAGCTCAAGAATGTGACCACCACAAAGTCCCAAACAATAAGGGATATTAATCTAGAGGAATGGATGGGAATATTCATGGTAAAGGAGAAGGAAAATGGTCCCACTAGAACACATCCCACCAACTGTCCAATGGCCGAGAAAAGAGGTACACCTGACAGTTTTTGGCCGACATTAGGGAAAAGGGAATTATAAAAGAGGAGATATGATATCAATCTCAAAATTCATACAAAGATGCTTTTGGTAGGTTTCTGGGAAATGTGGCTCAATGTATACTTATTACTAGTCCGAGATTCAAAAGGAGGTATAAGGCCATGAACCTTTTTTATTCCAGTGAAGCTGGATGAGAGAAGGATGGTAGCGTTAGCCACACCTATTTTGGAAATGATTCATAGGATCTTACAGTATATTTACATATGGAAGTATCCTTTTAGAATTTCAAGGACATTCTAAGTGTAATGGGGATGGATCACTACACAATTCAGAACTTATGATGTACAAAGTGGGGTAAAGCTCTTTGGAAGTTCTTTCTGACCATCTATTTTGGACTTCTTTTGTATCTCACCCTTGTCTCTGAATGGTTACGATATCGGGGGAAGGTTGAGTATGTTTAAGGATTTTTACTTCATTCCTTATGGGAATCTGCCTATGGGGTGATTCACTGATGATGGGATGACCAGTTTAGAGCTAAGGGAATACATGTTGGCTTGTCGGGATGGCGTATTGGCCACCAGGATTGACGGTGAAATCATATGTGAGGCCTATGATCCTTATATATTTGGGAATAAATTCAAATGTCTACAAAAAAAATACTATATCTCCCTATATACAAGTTATATTAGAGAAACATGTCATCATTTCCCAATAATAATGGTTGATGACATCTTTGGAGAAGGTTGGGGAAATATTTAATGTATCTTTTGCTGATGGAGTAATCATATTGAAAATCTAGTATGCTAAAAACTAGGTCGAATCTTACCTAGAAGGTGTATTAAACCATGTTGTCCCTCAATTGGGGGTAGAGAGAAGTAGAAGGAGGGAACCCATCCATTTGGAAGGTAATTATTTGTCATCTTGGGCTAAATCATTAGAGTCAAAGGGTGGAGGTGATGAGGATCCAAATTCACCAAAGCGGCCTCTTTCTAAATATAATACACTTACTAGAGTTAAGAGAGCCACCCCATCAATACCTAATAATGATTTACCGAGACAATCTAGTGGACATCATTATGAAGATAAATGTGTCACATTCTGTAATCCCCCATCTGTGACTACGAGAGTTGTGAAGAAACATAAATCTAAGACTACAATACCCTCTTCACAACCCTCTGGTGTGTACTTTGAATATTTACGAGCAGAAGCTATTCAAACATGGAAAAGATTATATTATAATAATGAAACCACATGGATGGATATGTGTGAAGGGATACATATTACAGTAATAAGATATCTAGGAGCCTCTTTAGATATCTTATTTAAGGAAAACCCCAATGAAGTAAGAAGTTACATCTGAGAGCTGAAAATGCTCATATATGAAACCAATGAATCAATCCTGACCACAAAGAAGGTGGAGTAAATGATAGAGTGTGTTACTAATGAAGGGATTGGTCCTTTATTAGATGAATAATGGTGTGATTGTGTGGATCCTGAAGATGTAAGTTTCCTTTTTATCAAATTCTCTTCTGCTTTTCAGTTTGAATTTAGTCAAACCGTTGTTACTGAGGGAAAATATCATTTTTAACATTAATTTGGTTAATGGAAAATCAGATGAAGTTCCATTGCCAAGATATATCCCTAGTGGAACAACTATTGGAGTTACTAGATCATCCCATGAATTGGGAGAAATATCTCCAGGCCAACATGCCATGGAGGATGATATGGAACGAGTATTTCCATCTCCAATACCTATCTATGAAGATGATGAATAATGTCCTCCTATGTAGGTGAAAAAATCATCAAAGAAATAAATACATCGTTAAATTCTCTCTCAATAGTTGTAAGCCTTCCTAATAATCATGTTTTTAGACTTTATTCATGAAAAAGTGTTTAAAATTCATGGAATTATAGGGGCTTATTCAGTTTCTTCCATAAAAGAAAATACTAATAAGATTCAAGGAACCATAGTGGGTGCTTATAAACAAGCACAAATTCCTGCAAACCTGGTGTTTCATAAAGAGTCATTAAGGTAAAAGGAACCAACACCTATTCCCAACATTTCTTTTGTTCCTACTATCAGATGAGAGGGGGACTCTGGTAAATCAACAATACTTTATAGAAAATAAAATGTTACAATAACTGAGTTACAAACTGTGGTACTATAGGTTCATCACATACACCAAAATATCTATAAACAACTGATGATGACCCCAAAAATGTTTCTAAGGTATATATTTAGGTTCAAGCGTTGTCAAGGGAATGTTGAAAAGTAAACAAGACAAGTGCTCCCATGGGTGAGACTAACATAGGATCTAGGATATCATTGGATGATATGATGAACCATGGAATTTATTTGGATTAATTATTATAACATGTTAATATACCAAATGATTTAGAATATTTTATGTTCCTTATATATAATCAACTATACGTGATTTTTTGTTATTCGTCTTATTGATCATTTTATGATTAAATACTTAACCTTAGTTGGTTGAAATATAAAATTCTCTATAAGGAAACTACTACTGTGATGATTATTGAAGGAATTATTGACATTATTTTCAATCCTATCATTGAGGAGACATTGTCTTAGGTGAATCTTGAGAAAAGAGATCATCCTGAGATTCATTCCAAGGATCCTGAGCAAATGAAAGATAGTATTCCCCACCCAGGAATATAAAAAAACTGTTGAAACTGAAAATATTGGGTAGGAGTCTTCTCAATCTGTTGATCTACTGTTAAATAAGAGATACTGATATTGTGATAGTACTCAAATTTTTTATCCCTTGAATCTTACCATAACCATAATCATTTATTTACCATATAAGGCTATCAACTTCAATGGATAGGTCCGTAGGTGAAGCCTCTACCTCCAATCAAACAGTATTACATGGTGAAGCATCAATCATCAAGGAAGGAACAGAACATGGAACTTTTTTAATTGCGTCCAACCCAGAATATGTCCCTCCTTATTGCAGAGACTCTAAATCAGATCCAAAAATGAAAAAGGCGCTTCATCTTCCACGTTTCAAAGTAAGGCAGAATATATGTAAGATAGTATCTGAAATGCCCCTTGAGGAACTGCCTGCATTAATTCCATGACTTTCGTCTCTGTTTATCATGGTGGGATTTGGAGGTTTTGAATATCGCAATATTTATATCGCAATGAATGATATCATTTTAAAGGGGAACAAAGAGCAGAATCTTTAGCAAGAATTGATAAAATCTAAACTGTTGATCAATACTAACAAATTTTAAGTAGCATTGTCCCGTGCTAAAGCTAATCATACTACAATGTTGAAGGTACTGAAGCAGAAGACTAATGAAAAGATTTTTTAGTAGTTGCATCTTCAACATGAATTAGATATCATCAGATTGGAGTTTGACCAGCATCATAACTCATTAAGAGAAGTCTAAAAGGATAGTGAAAAATCTATTGCAGATGCAAAAGATGCACTCTATCATGCTGAAGAGAATAAATATTTTTATCTAAAAAAACTTCATCAAGAAGTTGAGGGGGATCAATAAGTTGTTAACCAGATGATAAGTTACGTAGAAAACCTCTTATGATTTCTAACAAAAGAGATACTCTAATTTATGGATGATCCCTTGTGAATTTTTTTATCATAAATTAAAATCATTTTGTCTTCAATCGTCTATGTTCTCATTCTTTCTAACTGCTTGGTTTTTACCTATGCCAATGAGCCTAGTAAGAATATTTTGATTTCTATAGGGCTATACATACAACCCTACAAACCATGTATCTCTTGACTTTTTATTGAAAAATATTACCTAAATCATAAAAAATGTACATTTAGTGAGCTAGGACTCAACTTTTGTTCTGAGTTCCCCTTGAGGGTTCCCAATATGCTGAGTACCACGTCTCTTATTGTTGGAAGTGTAGAGTCATTCTTGCTTGACTATAAAGTGCTATTTTTTAAGTACAAATATCTTTAACCATAAATTATGAAATTATATCCTAAAAAAGACTTAGTGGATACAAATTGATTTAATATTAATTAAATATTTCCATGAGGAATCTTGATCCATGATTTTTATCGTCACCAAATCTAAAACATGTATAAACATAAGGTAATTCTCTTTCGTGAATGAATTTACTGTTATTTGAAAAATCTGTTATGGGAAATGTGTTATGGAGGGCCAACTAGGGCATATACTGCATGGTCAAATAATTGCATCTTTTTACTGACATGCCTATTATGTAGGAAACTTGTGCAAGGCCACCTAAGGGAACGTAATGCATATTACAACAAAAGGGATATTAATAATTTAATATTTTACTATTGATAGACAACGAAAAATAAGATTTGGGTGACTCAAGACCACAATGGGTGGTTTTTCTTAGGAAGGATTTTTTAGAATAAAGGGTTATCTAAGCCGTCATATGCCATGAATAAGAAAAACATTTCCATAAAAATTTGGTGTATAAGTAATGGTTAAAATTTATTAGAAAGGTTAATTTCTGATCTCAAACTATATACTTTTAATTCATGTACTGAGGACATTGTACTGTGTAGTTTTAAGTGATGCAATGAGGACATTATAATATGCAGATTTTTGTCATGAAGTGAAGACATTGTGCTGGGTAGTTTTAAGTCATGCAGTGAGGACATTGTACTTTGTAGTTTTAATTCGTGAAGTAAGGAAATTGTGTGGCTTTAATTTAATGTCTTTATCTTTTACCAGAGGTATGAGACTATAGAAATTTCTTGATAATTTGTTTTTGAAACATATTACCATATTCATGTATGGATGGGAAAATTGTAAACTGTGATTTGGGAATTTCTAGAACCGAGGAATTATATGGGAAATGGGATAAAATTATTATAGGTAGTATTTTCTAATAACGAAGTTAACTTTATTTGAATAACCCATTATGGGGGTTGTATTATGCAGGGACAACTGGGGAATATTATATATACCCAAATAGTGTCATATTTTGACTGAAAAAACCTACTATGTAAGAAACTTATGCATGGACACCTAAGGGAATGTACTATATAATCAAGCAAAATAGATCTCAGATGTTTGAAATTCTATTGCTAAAACCCAAAGAAAGTTCATGGAGATTTAGATTTTCCAAATCATAGAGTTTGGTTTATGAAGAAAAGTACCTGAATATGGAGAGAGTATTTCCAATCATGATTTCCAAAGTATTGGAGGAATAGGATTTCTATGAAGGTCTAACATAAACGTAGGGAGTATGGTGTTTGTAGTTTTAGGTCATTCAACTAATACCATAAATGGAAGAAATATATGATTTGTGGTCAAGTGATCCAAGGTTATTTCATATTGATTTGAACACATGGAGATAGAGATGTGTAAACCATGGTCTTGAAGACATTCAGATTCAGAGAAAGAAAATGGGACAAATATACATGAATATTTTTTTAAAAATAAAAATTTTGGTATATTGTCATCAAAGTTTGAATGGGAAAGAGACACTATAACCCAAAATGAAATTACCATCATTTGAAAAACCTATTATGGGGCTGTATTATGCCAGAAAAAATAGGGCATATGCTGCACAGTCAAATAGTGGCATCTTTTGACTGACATTCTCATTATGTTGGAAACTTATGCAAGGCCTCCTAAGGACATGTACTGCATAGTCAGGAAAAAGAGATCTCATATATTAGAAACACTGTCACCAAAAATTTAAGAAAGATTATGAAGATCTAAAAATATTCAAGATTAAGAGTGTGAAATATGGAAGGGGGTAATGCTCAATGCACATGAGAAATATTTGAATCAATATTGGCCATGATTTTGAATCCCTTTACATAGATCTAACTCATATGTGAAAATGGAGACTTTATTTGTTTCCTTTGAATCAATATTATGCTATGCAGTTTAAATTCATGTAGTGAGAACATTGTACTGTGTAGTTTTATGTATTGTAGTAAAGACCATTGATGACCCCATATGAAATTGAAACACCTTATTTATATAGATAAGACATTTACCCAAGTCATAATCACACGTGAGCATTGCTCGGTGTGAGAAACAAGGAGCAGTAAGGTTTTATTCTTTGAACCAAAAGGTGAAACAAGTGAAAAATAGGGGTATTATGATTAAGTTATGGCTGAGCCAAGGCATAGGACCCAGGCTCACTAGGTATCCTGTTGGATGCAAGAATCAAGACAACCATAGTTCTTAGATTTCCATGGAGTTTAAAATCATGTGGTAAGGACAAAGATGAACCGATGTGAAATGAAAGACATAGTGTACCTGAAATAAGGTTTAAAACCCAAGTGTCACTACGTGTCTTGCTGGGGGAAAGAATCAATACATACATAGTAATTTAAACATTCCACATACAGTTTTGATTCTTATATAAGGAATAGGGGGTTATATAATGTCTAGGCCCATGATTAGATATTTGGTCATCTCTACGTATCTCAAAATAGATGAGAATCAAGACATACATAGTTCTTTAAACATTTTTTTCAACACCAATCAATATTGATATGGGATACATGGAGTTTTAACATGTTTTGGAAGAACTATTAAACTTAAGACTCAAAATGGTATAAAGATCAGACCATGTATCATAAGGGAACACTCTTTATAGATCTGATTCATATACAGGAGGAGGAAAGGAAATAAAAATTTTGTGGTTGCGGCTGGGCCCATGACTGGAGATCGAGGAGTCTATACGCATCTCAAATAGATGAGAATCAAGCAGCACATAGTTCTTGAAAAGAGGTTCCTATGTATATCTGATTTAGACATAGGAAATAAAAGGAATCATGTGACACTAAAGAGTAGAAATTATATCAATGATGCTTGCATATGGAAGCTCTTAACGTCTAGTTGAGATGATGTTATCCATACATTTTAATGTCGTGTAATGAGAACAAATGTTGTCATGCAGTTTAACATCATGTGATAAGGAAAAATATGCTATTCATTTTATCGGCATACATCATGGATGCTTATGGTTGTAATTTTATTTAATGTCATGTGGTTAGAACCTTGTGTTGTGCAGTTTAGAGTCATGCAGCGAGGAAGATATGTGAAATTAAAAAATGTATTTATTCAAGATTCTCGCATTGGTAGGAGTTGTAATGACCTCTACATCCATTGATATTAGAGAGTAAAAACCATTTGATTAGAATTAATTTATGGAATAAGGTCCTTTACACTTTATTTCAAGATTTTGAGGTTTATTTCATGATGTCATTGGAGTCCAGAGGACTAATACCTATTCTCCTTAAACAAATGTACAGAGGGAAACTTTCTTGTTAAAGCATCGCACTATTCTGTTCTGATAGAATTCTAAATGATTCAAAGTATGCAATATTTTTTTTCTAATCATTCCAACTCATGAAACCATTTCTGAGACTTCTCATCTATAGACCACTGATCATATATTGGAACTCTGAGTGAAGGAAATTGAATTTCAATTGGAAAAACTACTCCTGTTTCGTACACCAATGAATAAGGGGTTTCTTGGGTGGCAGTACAGGTAGTAGTCCGATAAGACCATAAAGCATGAAAAAGGTTATCAGGACATGATTTCTTATCTTTACCCACCTTATTATAAAGTATATTTGACCAGTTATTATTGAAGGACTCTATCTGTCCACTGGCCACCACATGATAACGAGACGAATGGTTGAATTTGATATTTTTCTATTGTTATAACTTCTTTACCTCAACGAAACAGAACTTTGTGCCATTTTCTATCAATATAGTTTGAGGGACACCAAATCTGGTGATGATGTCTGTTTTTACAAAACTAACAATGATTTTGGATCCAACTTCTTTGAGAGGTATTGCCTCAGCTCATTAGGAGAAGAAGTCAGTATCTGTAAGGATATACTTGAACTGCTTACCCATAGATGGAGGACAAGGTCATACTACATCCATTCCCCATGTGTAAAATGTCATGGTGTATTCAGTTGTATGTAGTTACTTTGGGGGTTGATGAATGAAGTTGGCATGCACATGGAATGTATGACATTTCTAGGTGAAATATGTGCAATCATACATCATTGAAGTCCATATGTATCCAAGCCTTAATATTTGATAAGAAAGCCTATGCCAAGACTGGTGAGCACCACAATCTATTGAATGTACTTATTTCATGACAACTATAGTTTCTTATCCATCAATACACCTAAAGATGATTACATCGAAGACTCATTTTTAGAGGATCTTCTAGTGATATTGACTACCATAAAGAGTAAAATTGGCCACTTGTCGCCAGATCTATTATTTTTCAGACCTATCTATTGGAAATAATCCATTTTGAAGGTATTCCATGATTATTTTTCTCCTTCTTGTGGTATGACCTTATGGCCTAGAAATTGGGATAATTTCATTTATTTACTCCATTCTAGTTTGGACGAAAGGTGAGACCACATAATGATGGGCTATACTGATGATTGTGTCATCCCGATTTGGATCTGGCAAGGCTGTAGCTATATTAGCCAGTGCATCATCTTGGGCATTTTGTAGTCACGAGACATAATAAAATGTCAGATCTGAGGGAAATTCATCCATTAACCCTATGAAATAATATCATAAAGGCATTAACTATTATTTTCTGATGGAATAATCCCTATTGATATTTTGATTACCAACAATGAATCACCTTTCACTTTCAAGTGGTTCACTTTTACCTGAAGTGACAATTCCAGGCCTGCTATGAGAGCTTGATATTCTACCTCATTGTTGGTTATGCCTTCCAACAACAAGAATGGATAAAGAAACACTTCCTTTTCTTGGGATATAAGTATAATTCGTAATCCATCTTTTTTGAGTTTAGAATTTTCCATTCTCTTACCTATTGGAATTTTGGAGGCACCATCAAAGTACATTTACCTATTTGAGAACTATCTGGAATAGGGAAGACCTATTTATTAGGTAGTTAAATATTTAATGATGTATCTTACATAGATGGATGTTCAAAAAGGAATTTAGCTAGAGATTTTCCCTTTATTACCTTTTGATGTACAAAATGGATATCAAACTGCTGAAAAATAACTACCCACCATGACAGACACCCTGTAAGCATAGGAAGACTGAGGATAAATTTTATCAGGTTATTGTGAGACAACAATTAGACCTCATGATGTTGCAGGTAGTGCCTCAATTTTTGAAGAGAAATGATTAATTCCAGGTAGCACTTTTCAATACTTGAATACTGAGTTTCTGCATAAAAAATAGTTTGACTAAGATATTAAAGGATATTCTCATTCCCAACAATCATTTTTTTGGCATGGAAGGAACCCATTTTTTGCTCTAAAGATGTCACATAAAGAATAAGTGATCTTTAATCAATAAGTGTCATTAATACCAGTGGAATTAAGAGATATTTCCTTAAATTATCAAATGCTTCTTGGCAGTCTTCAGTCTATTGATAAGTGACTTTGTTATTCATTAATCTAGTGAAGGGTAAACACTTGCCTACAAAATTTGTTATAAAGCACCTAATATAGGCCAAGTGTCTTTTAAGTACTCTTAATTCATTCAAATTTCTAGGAGGCGACACAATAGTGATTGATTTTGTTTTCTCAAGGTCAACTTCGATACTATGATTGCGTACAACAAATCTAAGGAACTTCTCTAAGGTTACCCTGAAAGAACATTTCAATGGGTTCATCCCTATATTATGTTGCCTAAGATTATTGAATATGGTATCCAAATCCGCCAAGTGATCATAACATTGTCTTCATTTAACCACCAAATCATCCACAAAACATTCTACAAATTTCCCTAAGAAGGGATTGAAGATATGGAGCATGGCACGTTGATATGTTGCACCTACATTCTTTAAGCCAAAGGGAATTACCCGATATCAAAACACACCTTGAGTGGCTCTGAAAGTTGTAGATTGTTCATCCTCTAGGGCCATGCAGATTTGATTATACCCAGAGTAATCATCCATAAAGGAAAGAACTTCATAGCCAACTATTGCATCAATTTAAAGTAATGTCATTGGAACTAGAAATTAATATTTTAGAAAATACTGGTTAAGATCTCTAAAATCATTGAAAACATATATTTTACAACTCTTCTTTTTCACAAGGACAATGTTGGCCTTTATAATCTTATCAAATTCAACCTCAATTTTTGAGTCATGAGTTGGGTGTGTTCTTCTTGGTGCCTGCTTGAATCTTTAATGTTCTTCTGGAAAACCCAAATGATGAGTAGTTACATCGGGATTAAGTCCAGTCATTTCTATATAATTCCAAGAAAATATATCTCGATATTTCTATAAAAATGAAGTATATGTATCTTGACCTATATAAGTCATGTATGGACTAATTATATTGGGGAATGGATCTTCTTATGTACCCAGATTTATTTCTCTGAGCTCATCTATAGTGATAGAGACACCTTCCTCAAATATTGGAGGAGCATCCTTGAGACATTCCTCTTCTTCTTCATTATGTGTTACTTCATCTGTTTATACTTTCATAATAGATGACAAAAAAAACTTCCTGAGATAGGGGAGGAGTCAGTATTTGAACGTCCTGAAGAAGATTCCACAATTTCTTACCCTGCTGATTATGAAGGCTCTTTTTGGGGTAATAAAGAGGAGATGATAGATTGAGAATCAACACCCTTATCTTCCTCTAGTATTTATACAACTTAGTTTAATCTGATTAACAATGTAGAGACTTTATGAAGTTAATTGGAGGAAAATAAGATGTATCCATTTAAAAATTCACCACTGCTTGGTGAATCAACAATTTATCCCATGCAATCCCGCTTTATTGCCCCGATTGACATTAAGAAATTTACTAGATGAATGCACGAATTTGGGTTTACCCTTTTAATTTGATTGATAGGAAACATATAATATATGATTAAATGTATGAATGAGTTTTTTGGGATCTTTTCTATGTCATTAGAAGTATTGATTCTGTTTACCGCCTTTTTCATAGACCACATTCCCTTCATGTGATAAAATTATGCCTCAATGTATTGAGATTCACATGTTTTGAATAGATCCTTGTCACCATACAATGTACCTATTTGACCATGGAAATAGTATTTTATACATTGATGGTATGAACAAGGTAGGTCTATATGTTGATGTAGCCAAGGCCTTCAATGTAGAATGTTAAAGGCTATATCCTGATGAACAACCATGTAATCTGAATTAGACACATGATCCAAAAAATGAGTTCTGAGTGTAATTTATCATAATGGTTCTTGGTCATTCTTTTCATATCCATGAAACATTAAAGTATAAGGAGATAATTCAGATTCAATGATGACTAATCGATGATGTTTACAAATAATAATGAGGATGACTCCCGAGCCATTATAAATGAAGGCTCTTCAGATGTCTATGTCATTGACCATTGATGATAGATACAAGTGCATGACATGTCCATGTACAACATCATATGTAAAAGATATAACTACATGACATTCTGCAGGATCACTCTATATACGGTAAACCTCAGAAGTAGAAACTTCAGTTTCAAACACTTGAGGAATTGACAAAGCCTCAATAAGTGTTTCTTGAAGCTCTTTTGACAGATTCAAGGCAGCCAAAATCGACAACATGGATGGTACTTGGGCTAGTCTCTTCAAGAAATCATAATTCTGGTCCAAAGATTTGCGTTTCCTAGCATCGATATGTGGTTCCGTAGGTACCTTGGATGTTGATGCTCCTAATGTAGATTTACCCTATTTCATAGGAGAAACTAGAAATACTCCTATCTTCGGCAGATTATACTGACTAGTTATATCTACTTGCTGATAGGAGGATGGTGTAACCTCTAATCGGTCCTCCAAAATAATCATGTCAGGACTGAATCTGTCATGTGTGGAAGAATCTCCTTGTTCTTCTTGAGCTCGCTGAAGGTCTCCCCCATGTGTTTCCTCCGAATATACGGTTTGAGCAGGGGTAGAGTTAAAATAGTGGCTTCTAGAATACCCATGTCTTTCCTTATATACTATACCTTGGCCTCTTCCTCTGGTTCCCCAGTTAAATACAGGGAACTCAGACTCATTATGACCAGAATCACAATTGGAATGGGAATCTGTTAAGTGTATCACATTGACAGAACCAAAGATCAATTCTTCATCTGATGAAGATTGTTCTTGACATGTTAGTTCTGGATGTGCCATTTGGTGGGGCGATGTAAAGACCCGGAAATTTCATGGAAATTTTTCTTTTAATTTCTTTGTAAATTTACGAGTACGCAGTTTCTAACGGTGCTTGATTCCGAGGCCCGGTGTGCCCGGAATCAATTTCCGAAGTTTAGCTCGGGTACGTTCAGTGAACGAACGAGCAGTTTTTTCTAACTTTTGAACCGGTGCTCAAAATCAACATCTGAGGGCACTGATAGAACCACAATGGAGGTAATTTCTCAATAAACCTTTTACTGTAGATGCGTTTTCATGAGAGAAGGAGTTTAATTTTGTGGATTGATTAAGAGGTGAATAAAATTGTGGGACAATTTTATTGTTATATCTTATGTGTTTATAACCTCTACAAGGGGAAGTTAGGGTGGGACCCACCAACAACCTAACTACCCATGTGAGGATAAATGTGGGGTGGGGCCCACACGATCCCCAACCCTTCACATTTCCATAACTCTCATAAACCCCCTCTTAAGTTTGTTAACTCCCCTTGTAATTAATGTATAACTCACTCTCTCTCCCTCTTTATTTCATGCCAACTCACTTTAAGTTAATTGATTAAACCTAATCAATTAATTTTACTAAAGAGTTTGATTTTTGAGTTTTTGAAAAGGCATGGAAAAAATAATAAAATAAGGGGGAGGCCTTATTTTATTAGGTTAGCTAGTTATGTGAGGATATTGGGTGAGGGAGAGCTCTTGTTCCTTGGGAGAACTTCATCTTCTTCGGCGAAGAACGTCCCCACTTCAACGAAGAACACTATCTCTCCGAGGGAGAGCATCAACTCGGCGACTCGGATTCTTCTGTCATCTTCTTCCTCCACGACCAAGGAGGAGGCACTGACGCGGAAGCTCTCCATCAACGACGCTATATAATCTTCTCTCCATGACAAAGGAAGGGAGACACCGCTTCCTCCTCGGACGTTCTTCATCGACGTATACGGAGATTCACTCCGCGGCGTTCGACTTACGCGACTTGGATGATGTGAGACGTAAATTTCGAGGTAGGGGATTTTGTTGTTGTTGTTCGTGATTTCTTCCGTCGTCGTTCGCCGTTTCAAATTGGCCAGCTTGCTATCGATTAACGGGAGGGGGACGGACAGCACAAACACGGCCGACCCTCCTCCCTTAATTTTGTTTTGACCTTGTTGTGGTTTGGAATGGGGATGGTGTGGTGCCGTCGCACTTTGTGGGATCATGCGGCAAGGATGCGCAGCGCTGTCGCGCCGTGCCGTTGAAGCTGAACAAAGCCGCGGCGCCGTCGCGCCCCACCGGAAAACCACGAAGAGATGCGGTTTGTTTATTTGGAATACAGATCGGCGGGCCATGGAAGAACGGGCCGCATGGGCGTTTTGAAGGCTTTGCAGCGAAGGGCAGGTCCCGAGAGGACCGCAGGCGAAGACGGAGTTGAGAACGGACCACCGGAGCAACTCTGGTGGTCTGCGGAAGGGCCTGCCGGAGGCGGCCGCGCCCGACGTGTCGTCGGGAAGGGCCGTCGCGGCCCGCAGCGGCAGGCTACTGGTCTCGCAGCTGCGCAGGACTAAGGGATACCGATGGTCGTAACCCCCAGTAGTCAACGGAGCGGCCCCCACGTGGGGGGGGGGGCTTCAATCAAGTGGGGCAACCCCCCCCCCCCTTTCCGCAACGGCACGACTAGTATGGCCATGCGGGTGTGTTCACATCAGGCCGCGTAGCCGGGCCGGACCCAGACCTGGGTCAGGTTGACCCGGTTTGGGCCGACCCAGGGGGGGTTGGGCCGGGCCGGGTGCAGACCCCCCATTTCGGACTGTTTCCGTTCGAACACCCATAACTTGGGCTACAGACCTACGATCGAAGCACCGTCAGTTGCGATGCGATCCTTGGATCGAGATGGTTGTTTAGGTATATTACACTCAAGGTTTTAGAGAACTTTGAGTACAACTGGGTTGGTTCGGACACGAAACCAACTGGGCCCTCGGAGCGGAAATGCTTATATCTTGAGCTCCGGACGTCCGATTGACATACCATCAACATTGTTGGATTCCATTTGATGAGACAGAAATTTTGGAATACTTCGCCTATGATTTGGACGGAGTTGGAGTATGGCCGGGTTGGATTGCACCCGAAATCCAATCGGGCCCCTGGAACAGAAAAGCTGATAACTTCCAGACCGGACGTCCGTTTGAGGAACCGTTAGCGGTGTTGGTGATCACGTTGAGAAACGGTCCACATGAGCATACCCTATGATAGTTCGGGCTACATTTGAGATACTGCCGGGTTGGTTCGCACACGAAACCAACCGGGCCCCTGGGATGAAAAGGCAAATAACTCACAGACCGGGCGCTCGATTGACGGGTCGTCTGTTGCGTTGAGACCCCTATGACGAGGCGGTCCTTTGAGATACTTCATCATGGGACTTTGAGACACTTGGAGTATCGACCTGTAGCTTGTGGAGCGGACCCTCCTGGAGACGAGCGTACGGAGTACGAAGACCGTGTAGCAGGCTGAGACCCGACGACTGTTTGACCGACTCGACTTGGAGTGAGTCGACTAGCCCAGTGGACGGAGCACTACTTTCTTTGGTTGTAGACCCATGGCGGATAGAGCACTATTTTGTGACAGTGCAGAACTGTGGTACTCATCCGGAGGATACCTCTACAGGCTATTAGGGGGTGTGTACTACTATTTTTGGGTGGCATACCCCGGCAGGAAGCACTGATGTGTTTGGGTGGCTGACCTGCGGTACTCGACAGGAGCAGTACCTCAGCAGTCTTAGGTTAGTGAGTAGTACCTCGGAGTCATGACAGGTCCACTTTACACTCTAGAGACGGGGCTCTTCAGCAGTTATGATTTTGATAATGAAAATCCGGGTTTGAGCTGAGTCTAAGACCTTTGTGTTTCCTTTTGATTGAGATGGGTTACTTGATAAATTAGTTATATGTATGGGCATATACCTGGGTAGTGGTTATTCGTTGATTTCATAACCTTTTTGTTTTTTCATGATTGAGATGGGTTACTTGATAAATTAGGTATAAGTATGGGCTTATACCTAAGTAAGGGTTATCTGTTGATATCCTTATTTGTGGTTATCCTTGTTGGATTTAGTGAGACCTTGCAGGTCTCGGTGTCCCTACTGATTTTCTTTATACTCACCCCTGCACGGGCTATGCCCGCACCTCGTTGTGTTAGATGCAGTCGACAGACAGCGCTGACAGAGATCGAGTGTACGACGAGTCAGTACTCGGAGGTGGACCTCACGACGAGTCGGTACCCAGAGGAGGTTGACGGACGAGGACACTGAGGAAGCTATCTATACCTACCCTTCTGGTAGGATCCATGGTGGAAGATCCAAGATCTTCTCTATCTGTACCTACCTTTCAGGTAGGATCCGCAGAGGACGACCTAGGAGCTGCTTCCGTTCTTCCAGCTGTTGTCTTTTTCTGTTGTACTTTCATTCAGTTGTAGTTGTACTTTCAGTTGGGTTTTTATTCTAGACCACTTACTTTTCAGCACTTTCATTGTTCTTAGTATATTACTTCCGCTTGTACTATATGGTGTTTTGTTTACTTTATAAAGGCAATGCCTTCCCAGTTATCGGGATTTATGCATTTGGTGCTAGTCGCCAGCCCCTGGCCTATGGAAGGCGGGTTTGGGGTAGTCACGGCACGGGCCCTGAGAACGGGTCCTGACAAATTTGAATCAAAGGTGTTCGGTTCTACCACAGAACTCAGGACTCTGATCTATTTCTATGTGAAACAATAGTGTTAAGGGTACCGAGTGTGGTATCCAGTTAAGGGAGTCTAGTGTTGGTGCGGTAGCCGACATATCCATACACCAAGACCCTGACTTCTGATTTCCGACTTTGTACACGAAAACACTGATTGCGTGTGTGTTTCCAAATGTTTTATAGTCAGCTGAAACCAGGTCAGCTCACCAAGTATAAAACGTTGACCGTGTTGCATCTGTTCAGGATGTCTCCACCTAGACAGTTAGTTGGAGTTCTGAGATAGTACACGATGACGGCCCACTGAGCGACGTGGCTCCGGTGCGGGGCCCTTTTTACTATATTGTCACCCTCGGGTGGTGTACCAGCAGCACCACCACCTGATGGGTAGCAGATGCCAATTTCCATACTAGTAGACGGTGCACGCCGATAGGATGCGTTGCACGAGTTCCAGCAGTAGAGGCCTCTGAGGTTACGAGGCGAGGTAGATTCACAGATAGCAGAGGACTGGATGGAGGCGATTGCTAGAGTTTTCCGCCTAGCTGAGACACTAGTAGAGTGGATGGTAGACTTGGCTACTAGTGTTTTCCAGTGAGTGACCATGAGGATGGTCCGCATAGTGATGAGGCTTCGGTAAGTGGACCGATTCCTGAGATAGTGCCTTCGGGTAGTGTGTCAGATATACATCACTACCTGTTGGTCAACAGTTACAACCGGCGATACCGGTAGGTGAAACATGTAGACTTACTGCCTTACACGTGGTCCAACATCAGATACCCTCAAGTTCTGGGGCGAACCTCACTCACAGGCAGCTGAGGACTGGCTTGAGGAGGTAACTGAGAGTTTTCTAGAGCTTATACAACTTCGGAAGGACGACGTGTCGGTAAATGAGAATTCATCGAGGCATACCAAACATTCCGGGTACTCGATGAATATGATTTGATTAGTGCTATAGATCTTGGACCTCTGAACGTGGTGTGTTTAAGGATATTTGAGCCATCACTTTTTCCTCTATGCATTCCAACTCACGTTAGAGTGCTAGAGAGAACCTTGTGGTTGAATGTTCTTTGGATGAACGAATACGGCTAGAGAATGTTAGAAGTTGGAACGCAGTGAGCTGGTGCCAGTCTCAAAGATTGGGGCGTGCGAATGTTTCAAGAAGAGGAAGTGTTAAGGACAGATAAATCTGCAGAGCAGCAGACGTGGAGGCAGAGCTAGTAGAGAAACATGAGGTGGTGTACATTTCAACATGTTACAACCATCTGCCTCTGTTGTTCCCTCCAGGCTCAGGGAGCTGGACGACAGGGGAAGAGAGTAGCTGAATGCGGTCAAGGAGTGTGACCCAATGGATCTAAGAATTATTCGAGGGATAGTCTATGTCCACTACTAGCTGTCGTAGTAACATACGTTGATATGAATCATTCCTTACTTCCACGAATCTTGTCCCAGACCAAGTGTTTTAGGTTAAAACCATATACTTTTCCCTCACGTCTGGAGATACCTTGGGAGGAGACTCGATAATCACACTTATGCCGACAGTGTGGTCTGACCCTCGAGGCAAGAGTTTTGGTTGGAATCTCTTGGTGGCAGCGTCGAGTCTATACAAAATTGGTCTCGGTATGGATTGGATTCACAGTTCATGCTCATATTGACTGTATTAGGAAAAGAGGTTGTGGTTATCTACAACGTCGGGATGGGTTTTCCTTGGTCGGAGAAAAGGAAACCCTTGGCAGCACAGGATAAACTCATGCATAGGAGGGTGTAGCTGATCATTCTTGGGTCGGCCAACCTTACCCTCGTGGCTGTAAGAGTTTTGAGTTTCAGTTCAAATCAGGAAAGGGAGACCTCTAGAGTTCGAGGTTGAATACCACGTACTTATACGGGTCTCACCTCAACGAGGTTTACGGAGATGTGGCCGAGGCGGCAAGTAATCTCCGAGGTTCAGCGGATCTTTTTCTGTTCCCCAGCAGGGTAGACGAGGTGGCTTACCGTTTGACCCATCCACCTCAGTTGCACCAGGTCCACGACGTCTTCTACGTATCCCAACTGGGGAGATACATGCTTGACCCGACGCATATCACCGACCATGGGGAGCTGGACATTGGCGATGGGGTGACTTTTGCGGGGTTCTAGTAGAGGTTGAGGATTGACATGAGTGGTTTCTACAAGGACGGTCGATTCCTCTTGTGCGCTTTCATTGACAGCATGGGAACCTCCATGTTGGCACATGGGAGCGGGAGGCTCAGATGCGTGCTCAGTACCACTTTTGTTTCCCTAGTTTGTGTTATAGCTTTATGGGGACGTAAAGCCCTGAGGTGGGAGTAATGTAAAGACCCTGAAATTTCAAAGAAAATATTTTCATAATTTCTTTGCAATTTTATGAGTACGCAGTTTCTAACGGCACCTGATTCAAAGGCCCGGTGTGCCCGGAATCAATTTCCGAAGTTTAGCTCGGGTACGTTTAGTGAACGAACAAGGGAGTTTTTCTAACATTTGAACCGGTGCTCAGAATCAAAATCTGAGGGCACCAATTGAACCGCAATGCCGGTAATTGCTCAAGATGACTTTTACTATAGATGCATTTTCATGAGAGAAGGAGTTTAATTTTGTGGATTGATTAAGAGGTGAATAAAATTATGGGACAATTTTATTATTATATCTTAAGTGGTTATAACCTCTACATGGGGAAGTTAGGGTTGGACCCACCAACAACCTAACTACCCATGTGAGGATAAATGTGGTGTGGGGCCCACACGATCCCCAACCCTTCACATTTCCATAACTCTCATAAACCCCCTCTTAAGTTTGTTAACTCCCCTTGTAAATAATGTATAACTCACTCTCTCTCCCTCTTTTTTTCATGCCAAATCACTTTATGTTAATTGATTAAACCTAATCAATTAATTTAACTAAAGAGTTTGATTTTTGAGTTTTTGAAAAGGCATGGAAAACATAATAAAATAAGGGGGAGGCCTTAATTTATTAGGTTGTCTAGTTATGTGAGGATATTGGGTGAGGGAGAGATCTTGTTCTTTGGGAGAACTTCATCTTATTCGGTGAAGAACGTCCCCAATTCAATGAAGAACATTATCTCTTTGAGGGACAGCATCGACTCGTCGACTCGGATTCTTCTGTCATCTTCTTCCTCCACGACATGGAGGAGGCACCGACGCGGAAGCTCGCCATCAACGTCGCTATATAATATTCTCTCCGCAACAAAGGAAGGGAGATGTCGCTTCCTCCTTGGACATTCTCTGCCGATGTATACGGAGCTTCACTTCGCGACGTTTGACATCCGCGACTTGGATGACGTGTGACATAAATTTTGAGGTAGGGGATTCTGTTGTTGTTGTTCGTGATTTCTTTCGTCATCATTCACCGTTTCAAATTGGACATCTTGCTATCGATTAACGGGAGGGGGCCAAACCGCACAAAAACGGCCAACCCTCCTACCTTAATTTTGTTGTTGACCTTTTTGGGGTTTGGAATGGGGATGGCATGGTGTCGTCCCACCGCGCGGGATCATGCGGTAAGGATGCGCGGCGCCGTCGCGCCACGCCGTTGAAGACGAACAAAGTCGCGGCGCCGTCGCGCCACGCCGGAAAACCACGAAGAGACGCATTTTGTTTATTTGGCGTACGGATCGACGGGCCATGGAAGAATGGGCCGTAGGGGCGTTTTGAAGGCTTTTCAGCGAAGGGCAAGTCTCGGAAGGACCGCAAGCGAAGACGGAGTTGAGAACGGACCACCAGAGCAACTCCGGTGGTCCACGGAAGGGCCTGCCGGCGTGCCACGCCGCCGGGAAGGGCCGCCACGACAGTCGGCTGGTCCCTCGGCCGTGCGGGACCGATGGAGACCGGGGGTCGTAACCCCCGGTGGTCAACTGAGTGGCCCCCACGTGGGGGGGGGCTTCAATCAAGGGGGAAAACGCCCCCCCCCCCCTCTTCCACAACGGCACAGCCAGTCTGGCCATGCGGGTGTGTTCACGCTGGGCCGTGCAGCCAGGCCGAACCCGGACCCGGGTCGGGTCGACCCGGTTCGGGCCGACCCAGGGGGGGTTGGGCTGGGCCGGGCCGGGCCCCGACCCCCCATTTCGGACTGTTTCTATCGAATGCCCATAACTTGGGCTATGGACCTCCGATCGACGAACTGTCAGTTGCGATGCGATCCTTGGATCGAGACGGTCGTTTTGGTAAATTACCATCAAGGTTTTGGAGAACTTTGAGTACGGCTGGGTTGGTTCAGATACGAAACCAACCGGGCCCTCGGAGCGGAAACACTTATATCTTGAGCTCCGGACGTCCGATTTACGTGCCTTAGACTTTGTTGGATTCCTTTTGATGATACGAAACTTTTGGAATACTTCTGTTGTGATTTGGACGCTGTTGGAGTATGGCCAGGTTGGATTGTACCTGAAATCCAACCGGGCCCCTGGAACGGAAAAGCTGATAACTTCCAGACCGGACGCCTATTTGACGAACAGTTAGTGGCGTTGGTGATCACGTTGAGAAACGGTCCCTATGAGCATACGATATGAGAGTTCGGGGTACAGTTGAGATACAGCCAGGTTGGTTCACACACGAAACCAACCGGGCCCCTAGGATGAAAAGACTAATAACTCACAGACCGGGTGTCCGATTGACGCCCCGTCTGTTGAGTTGAGACCCCTATGATAAGGCAGTACTTTGAGATACTTCTTCGTGGGACTTTGAGATACTTTGCGTATCGAACTGTAGCTCGTGGAGTGGACCCTCCTAGAGAAGAGCGTACGGAGTACGGAGACCGTGTAGCCAGATGAGACCTGACGACTGGTTGACCGACTCGACTTGGAGTGAGTCGACTAGCCTAGTGGATGGAGAACTACTTTGTTTGGGTGAAGACCCATGGGGGACGGAGCACTACTGTGTGACAGTGCAGACCCGCGGTACTCGACCAGAGAGTACCTCTGTAGGCTGTTAGGGGGTGTGCACTACTGTGTTTGGGTGGCATACCCCGGCGGGAAGCACTACTGTGTTTGGGTGGTTGACCCGCAGTACTCGACAGAAGGAGTACCTCAACAGTCTTAGGTTAGTGAGCAGTACCATGGAGTCATGACAGGACCATTGTACACTCCAGAGACGGGGCTCTTCAACAGTTATGGTTTCGATAATGAAAATCTTGTTTTGAGCTGAGTCTAAGACCTTTGTGTTTCCTCATGATTGAGATGAGTTACTTGATAACTTAGGTATATGTATGGTAATATACCTGGGTAGCGGTTATCCATTGATTTCATAACCTTTGTGTTTCCTCATGATTGAGATGGGTTACTTGATAACTTAGGGATAAGTATTGGCTTATACCTAAGTAAGGGTTATCTGTTGAGATCATTATTTATGGTTATCCTTGTTGGATTTATTGAGACCTTGAGGGTCTCAAGGTCCCTACTGAGTATTGTTATACTCATACCTACACGGGCTATGCCCGCACCTCATTGTGTTGGAAGCAGATGACAGACAACGCTGATGGAGATTGAGTGTACGACGAGTCAGTACCCGAAGGCGGACCTCATGACGAGTCAGTACCCGGAAGAGGTTGACGGACGAGGACACTGATTAGGCTATCTATACCTACCATTCAAGAAGGATCCGTGGTGGATGATCCAGGAGCTGCTCTATTTGTACCTACCCTTCAGGTAGGATCCGAGGAGGAAGACCCAGGAGCTGCTTCCATTCTTCCAGCTGTTGTCTTTTTCTGTTGTACTTTTGTTCAGTTGTAGTTGTACTTTCTGTTGGGTTTGTATTCTGGACCATTTACTTTTCAGTACTTTCTTTGTTCTTAGTATATTACTTCCGTTTGTACTCTATGGTGTTTTTTTTACTTTATAAATGCAATTCCTTCCCAGGTATCGGGATTTACGCCTTTGATGATAGTTGCAGACCCTGGCCTATGGAAGGCGGGCTTAGGGTAGTCACGACACGGGCCCCGAGGACGGGTCGTGACAGGCGATTCCCGTGCATTTGAAATAGATGGCATGAAATCTTCCAGAGTTTAATACAAATTTGGCCTTGACAAGAGCTTGTATTCTTCTAAATTATCTTTTCTCTTCTGATCTTGTCACTTCTTTGAGGATTGAATTTTAGAGGAATAATCTTTTGATGATGGTAGATTTGTTGTAGAAGGAGTGGTGGATAAAACAATCGATTATTTTAACTGTGTTCATAGAATTTCATGAGATATATCTATCATTTTCCTGATCATCCAATCATCATATTTCATCAGATTTTTTACTTTTGACTTCCTACCATTCTCCTTAATCCTCTGGATCAGTAGCAGTAACAATTGATACTTGAGATGACGAACTTTTCATTTCCACTTGTCCAGAATCTACCATTTTTGTTGGAGTTCCTTGAAACAAAAAACTCAGGAATGAGATGCCCTAAAATCTGGTGATAGGAAAAATAATTCAGAATATCTTCATCTCCTTCATTGTTTGGTTTCTTTAGACGTGGAAACTGAACCAAATTGTTTTCCAGAGCTGAGATGAAGTTATCGAGAACCTGTTCATTCTAGATGAATAACCTTTGTTCTTTAACTCCTCAAACAGTTTCCGCCTTTCATATATTTGATCATTTTCATAGGCGGTCATTGTTTCTGATGCTCGGGAGGTAGAGCTCTTCGATATGAAGAAATATTTGAAGTAGAAGTTTGTAAATGTGCTTGCTTGAGTGTAAATGTAGCAGCCTCTAATTTTCCTATTATCTTTCCCAGAGAAGAAGGAATTAGATGAGTTTTATATTTATTACTATAATTGAATCTTCTATCTGTTGAGGAATTTAAGCATGTTCTCAAATCCCTCATGTGAATTTCATAGGTATCGGTGGTTTGTGTAACAAATCATGCAGTTTTGACACAAAAATTGGAAACAACTCTTCTTGATAGAGTTTCATATTTAAGGAATAAGTTAATTTTTTTCCATCAATCAATGAAATCTGAAACTCTTTCATTTTCCCTTTTTTTCAATTTATTCGATAAAAAACTACTATCATCGGTAGTATTGAGATGAATTGAATAATTAATTTCTGATGGAGATCTTCCCATATGGTAATTTATCGAATATTCAATCCTTTATACCATACAAAATCTAGTCCTTATAATGACTGCAAAAAACCCTTAAGATTTAGTACTTCTTGTTGCTGAAGAGTTCTCTCCATGTGATCATAATGGGAAACAAAATATGTTATGTTTTGTTCTGGATCTCCCAAACCATTACATATTGGGAATGTGGTATTCAAAAAATTTGGTGGGGGAGGGATCAGATCCACCCATTCGGGGTAATATTTATTTTCCAGATGAACTAGCGCACTCTACTCTTCCTTATCTTCCAATAATGTTGTTAATTCCTCAATTGTGTTCATAAGAACTTGGGGAATACCCAGATGAGCTGGTACATGTAATGTTATAACAACTAGATCTTGAATTGGTGGAACAACTAAAAAAGCCACTAGTGGTGGTGCTGATATTTTCCATGGATAACCCATAGGGACATGCCTATAAGGATGTCTTGATCTTACCTTGGGTGTGTAACCCATGGTGGGAATTAATTATTCACATATTTATTTACCAAAAAAACTCTTTACTAAGGAGCTCCTACATGATGTGCATGTTGAGGATTTTCCTGAGGAGTATGTCTAGCAGAAATGCTTCTTTGAAGTAACAATGTATTAAGAATTTTCCACTATTTACTTTCATCTTCTTTCTATGAAAATATTTATTCAAGTGAAAGTGATTGACCTTATCTGGTGGAAAAGTGAAATGAAATCTGAATTTTACCTTTCCCCTGTTAGAATCCATTCAGAGGGGTGGGATTTGGTGATTTGATGACATACCTCGATTTTGGATAAGCATCTGATTTCAGGTATGCACAGCTTCTTCATTTTCTTTAGTGTGTACAACATTATAGATAAGAACATCATCTTATGATTCCCCTGAGCTAGAAAAATTTTCTAAGGGATCATCTATAATGGTGTTAATAACATTCACTAACTCATAATGTATTGATGGATGTCTGTCAGTATAATTGTAATATAATATCCTTCAATATCTTCCATGAGACTCTGTTCTCATAAATGCTAAATTCTGGGGAATTTTTTGGTGGACAGTTACCCAAAGTGAATCTCTAGATAGTTCAGTTGTGTGCTCTCTTTGTGAACTCTTCCCTAATCGGAAGAAAACTAACTTCTATAGAGGATGGGGTCTCAGATGTGAAAAAAACCCCAGCCTTTCCAACTGGGGTTGTTCATGTTCTTCTTCTTCAATCCTTTGAACTTTTTTAATTAATTTTAAGGCTGAATTAAACAGGCCCCTATCCCTATAGAATGGGGTGTCTCTTGAACTACTATATCTATGATTCATGTAGCCTCTCTTCCTATTTTTTGAATTTTTGTTTATAATTTAGCAGGGTGCATTATCCGACATCCACTCAAATCAAATGTTTCAGAAGCTTTCTGTGATATTTCATACGTTTGTGTTATCTGATGGATGACATCTTCTAAGGAGGAGGTCTGTTGAATATTTTCAGATTCTTTCTGAAAACGCTACTCAGTAACTATTTTTCCTTGGGCTTGACTCTGATGAGAGCTTGTTGTGGCCTGTTCATGATCATACATTTGATTACATAAAAAATATGTTGATTTTAGCCTGATGTGGGAAATGAAATTGCATGAGACAAATTTTGATGGGTTTAGCTAATTCTGGAGTGCAGTGAAATGAAATTATTCCTATTCACCCCATCCTCTAATAAGAATACCAGTTGGGGTATCAGAAATTAATTGGTGTAACCTCTTTAGAGCATTAAGGCATGCATGCTGAAGTGTTCTCTGCTACTTTTCAACCTTTGAATTTCGGGATACTGAGAGAGATGCCAAGTCAATTTGGCGATGCAAACCTTCTATTACCTTTACATTATTTTTATATTCATCATATGGTAATAATTTTTTTTTTCAAATGATGAAGAGTCTACCATAATTTGAGGTGGATATCCTGAATGAAATCTTCTGCCATAAATTATGGAATATTGTATTGAGAATTTTCCAAAGGCTAGAACATGACCAGTACTTCTCCTTTTACCAATTTTTTTCTCATGTTTAACATATCTTCATCATCTTTAAGTAGATTTTTCTCTACTTGGTCTGACCAAAGTGTGCGCTTCTCAATTTTTTTATTAAATAAAATGTAATTTGTCATTTTTTCCTTTACTGTATTGGAAGAAAAATGACCCAATGGAGGTTAGGAGAATGACTATTCCCTTAAGATGTCTTCTGGTTGAGATAGTATTTCATCTGTTAATGAAAACGCATCAGGCATGATTGGATTTGTGTAAGAAAGTGCCTCAAGATAAGATTGATTTCTCATTACTACATTTTCAATTATAGATTTATCTTAACAATGTGAAATACTACTACAGACAAAACTTTCACAAAAAATTACACCATGAGGAGGACCACCACAGTGGATTATAACAGGGGATGAATCCTCTTTGTCCTTGGTATTTTGGACACATGTAGGGTTTCTGTGGCTCTCATCTAGAGATAGGATCTCTAGATTGACCAAATTTTCATGAAGAAAGCCTTCACGATGAAGTTCCTTGTAGAGAACATCATAATTACTACAAGTACTCCCAGAATTTGGTAATGAAAGGGTTGGATCTTGTGCTGCAACAGATAATTGTCTAAGGGATTCAAGAACTCCAGTATTAAGAGGAGCCAAATTCTAGCTTGACTCTTGATTTTACAACTATGTTTGGAGAGATTTATTCTTTGATGCACTCTTACACTTAGTTGGGGCCACTTTTTGAGAGAATTCGTTATAATGGTCATGTTTATGTGCCTACCTTAGAGTGGTTATCAGAATGGGCTGACTACCTCCAATTAGGATGGGTGTATGTTCCCGATCCAATTGTCCAAATGATATAAGGGATTATGCCCCACAAACCTCATGGACTGGAACAAAGGTATGTATCTTCTCCTGGATGGAATGACTACGTGTCGTCCTAGGTGTGGGGATAGATTTTTGTTTCTGTTCCCCTAATATTTCTGAATTTGTTGTTATGATATCCTGGCATACTTCCGGAATATGGGTAGGAATTTTTGTCTTCCCTTTCACCATTGATAAAAAATGTTTGGTGACTTCAGCGGACAGAATGAGAATATACATCCATTCTGTATCGAGAGTAGGTGTATTTTTCTAATCCTATCATATTTTCCCTCTGAATGGGTATTGATAGTACTCATGTATTAGGGTAGAGAGTTTAGTCTGCCCCGTATTTGTCGTCGGAGATTTATGACTAACTCCTTTGGGTTGTGCTAAATGAGATTATTGGCAGGCATGATGAATGCTAGCAGGTGTATGTTCCTATTGGTTGTTTCCCATAATGAATGGTTGATTAGAATCCTTCAATACTGATAGAAGGCAATTCTAGTAGATTTGGTGATTGTAAACAGGTGTATGTTCTTGTGTACGAGTTGCCACTGTAATTGATTGACAGGATTCTTTAAATACAGTCAGAAGAGCCTGTTGACTGGATGATAATTTTTAAATAGGTTCATGTGCCTATTCACAGTACTCCACAAGATTTTCTTGGCGATATTGGTGGGTTTCGTCTATATGAGTTAGCTGGGCAGCAAAATTAAGATGAACAAGTGTATGTGCCCGCTCATTTTTTCCATCAACTTAGTTTGATGGACTTCTCTGGAGGGGGAATAGGTAATAACCTACTACATATTGACTGAAAATTTTCCCCCGAGGTTTTTCTTACATACCCAAGTCCGAGGGACCTAGGCCGAACGTCTAGAGGAAACACCCCAATCATATTGGGGGTTAATAGTCGCACGATTCTACTGGCATCGATTGTCGATGGGAGTCATCAGGAAGGACCCCTGTCTCGTTAAATTGATGCAATGAGTGACCTCTTGTTCTACCTCCCTGTAGTACATGAGGGACTAGTTGCAGCATTCCAGGGATAAGAACCCCAAAATGGTTGAAAATGGTGGTTGAAACCATCTTCTTTTTGATCATCGGTCATCATTGGCCAGACAATCGGGGATTTTCATTGACCTGGAGAGCCTACTGGGAAGCCTCCATGGTTGTGATGGTACTATGATGGAGGTACTCAATTACCATCATGTTAGAGATCCAACATTGAAGACGTTGGGAGGGAGGTAACATCCTTCCTGTGGATTAGAATCCATCCTGAGCTGTGGTCGAGAAGTTCACAGATGTCATCTTGAAGAAATCCATTTTGGACTGAATGGTGTTCTGAGAAAAAACATGAAAATAACATTAAACTCTATTAAAGAGAGATATTTTAGATGGATACATGTGTGATTTATTCCTTTTTCTAGCCTTACATTATCAATTGATAGGGCCCTGATAGGTGGCTAACATTATTATCTTGGTTAAGGATTCATGTTAGGTTCACCATTTTTGTTTCATAGTTCCTCGAAACATGGGTTCTAATTTTTTGAATCACTTCTTCTAGGTAGTTTCCATTAGAATTATTCAAGGAACCGGAAACAACCTACAATTATTTATCCAAATGAGACTTCTTTCTAAAGATATGGATTTTTTATGTTTGAAAATTACGATACATTGGAATGTGAATTGATCGAGAGGATGGGGGTCAGACTCATCACACCTTTTTTGGGGAAATTATTGTACACTCTGGGACTCTCTTTATAAATGTAAGATATTTTCGAGAATCCTTATTAATTTACCATGTATAAAAAATGTTTTACTTTTAATTTTTAATCACTTATTAACATGTGTAAAAATTTAGAATCATCAGTTTGTATTCATGGTTCTTCATTAATGGAGATATTTTCATGTATTTGAGGTTCTCCATCAATGGTATCCTCTCATGTACATTTTAGAGATTCTTTTTATCATCATTATGATGATACAGATTTTTAATCCACTCAGTGGGGCACTCTGGAATTTATTGTCATCCAGGGAGATGATGGTTGGTTTTGGTATTGGGATCATACCCATAAAATGGGATACTAATGTATACCTGTGGAAGGAATCAGAACCCTCTTAGTTCAGTGATGCTTAATGGGACACATCATACCTTTTAAAGTCATGTGATATGGACCTAACTATAAAGTTTAATGTCACATGGAAATGAAATCTAATAGAAAGGTTCTTAGACAATGTTTGGTGTGAGGCTTATGACAAAGTAGCCCAAGGAACATGGAAAGGATATGGGTTTTCAAGTAAGATTATACCATGTTGGGAATATGGTCCAAGGAGAACATGGTTTATTTTAAGTGTTGGGTTTTAACCTCAAGGAGGCTTCCTACGTATCTTATGTGGATGTGAATAAAATCCCATGTAGTTCGATGAGTCTCATAGGAGAGTATAGTCCTTCGAGAGAAATGAGTTTGACATACTTCTTAAAAAGTATGCCTTAGTGATTTGGGGGGTTTAATTTGGGGCTTATTCCAAATGAGGAAGCCCAGATTAATGGAATTAGGTTTATATTTTTGAATAGAATATCCAATGATCTCGGGCCTTGAATAAGCTTCCTACGTATCCTAGTTTGTACAGGAATTAGAGTTCTCATAGTTCAAGTTGTGCAATTGTTGTGATTAAGACAAATCTCCAAGCCCACGTGAGTCATGATCGGTGTGAGAAACAAAAGGATGTTAAAGATTCAACAAAGGCACTAAAAATTTCTTCCTCCACTGATGTAAGGGGGAACTTACGGTGATAATGGTGGAAAAGGGTGAGGCGACAAGCCATCCATCTATTCTCTTTACATTAGACAAGGGTCCAATGTAAGGGATTAGTGAAGGTGAAAGAAGTAGAGAGGAGAAATACTGCAACCTCATAGTAGAAAGGTTAGGGTATTAAACAAGGGTGGATTCCCTAAAATTGATCCTGGTTGGGGAGGGAGACTTTTATTTTTCTTTAATGGAAAAGAAATTGGGAACCGTACCTTCTCTACTAGAGACCTGAGGTTCCGGGTCTTTCAGAATGGAGAGGTCTGGACCCAAACCTTAACCCTCCAAACTAGGAACATCACAGCACTGTTCCTGGGAGAAGGGTCAATGTGACTGCGGATATACAAACCCACAGACACTCCATGAATCCTAACCCCATTGTGAAACAAATGTGTAAAACCTATCAAAGGATTTAGTCATGTCTCTCCAAAGTATTATCATCCATGTTTTTTCACTTAAGTGAATATCAGGTCTCCCAATCCAACTTGCGCACCCATAAATGCACACTGATACATAATTGGGAACCCATCTTGGATTAACCTACTATCTTCAGTCTATAAAACATTAAACCCTCTTCAAATACATTCAGGGCAAGGATTCTTCTTCCTGGGCTCCCTTGTTTGAAATGAATTCTGTTGATACATCCACCAAAACCTCCTGACTTATCAAACCAATGGGAAAAGCATATTATCTTGCCTCATATTTGGGTTTGTATATCCACAGTCAGAGGTTTCCCACATTTTTTTCACATTGTTGTTAGGATTCATAGAGAGTCTATGGGTTTTTATATCCATATTCCCATGGACCTTTCTCCAACTAACAATATAGGAAAGTTACCAGTTTCGAGGATATGGGTTTGGGTCCTGACCTCTCCCTTCTCAATGACCCGGAACCTCAGGTCTCTGGTAGGGAAGGTACATTTAACAATTTATTTTCCATTCAAGAAAAGGAAATGTCTCCCTCCACTACTGGGATCAACTTTTGGGCATCCATCCTGGTGTACGACCTTAACCATTCAAGCAGGATATTGCAGTATAGCTCCACTCTAATTTCTTCACCCTCACTTGTTTCTAATATTGGACCCTTGTCCAATGTGAATATAACTAAGGGAGGGATTGTTGCCTCACCATCTTCAACTATCACCTCAATAGGCATTCCCTCTTCCACCAGCGGAGGAGGAAAAGTTTTAGTGCCTTTGTTGAATATTGGACATCCTCTTGTTTCTCACACTGAGCATGAATCACATGGGCATAGATATTTTTCATGATCACAACATTTTCAAAACAACACGAACTATGAGAAATCCGATTCTTGTTCAAACCAAGATACTTAGGAATCCTTTTCAGGGCCTGAGCTCATTGTATATCTTCTTCAAGAATCCAACCATAATTCCCTTAATTGGGGAATCTTCCTTAGAAATATGCCCCAAATTAAACCCCCAAATCACCAAGGCATCTTTTTTAGAAAGTATTTCCAAACTAATTTCTCTCAATGAACTATACTCTCCTATAAGACTCATCAAACTATGTGGGCTTTTATTCCCATCCACATGGGATTCATAGGAAGCCTCCTTGAGGTTTAAACCCAACACTTCAAAACAACCATGTTCTCCTTGGGCCATATTCACAAAAGGGTTTAATATTACATGGAAACCCATATATTTTCTAGGTTCCTTGGATTACTTCAGCATAAGTCTCACACCAAACATTGACTAAGAACCTTTCTCTTAGATTTCATTTCCACATGACACTAAACTGTACAGTTAGGTCCTTATTACATGACCTTAAAAGGTATGATGTGTCCCATTATGCATAACTGAACTACGAGGGTTCTGATTCCTTTTACAAGGATACCTATGTTGCCCATTTTATGGGTACGATCTCAATATCAAAACAAATCTTCGTCTCCCTGGAGGACAATAAATTACAGAGTGCCCCATTGAGTGGATTAAAAACCAGTATCAACATTATGATGATTAAAAGAATCTATAAATAGTACATTAGAGGATTCCATTAATGGATAACCTTTAATACATTAGAATATATCCATTAATGATGAACCTTGAATACATACAATTGATTCAAAAAATTTACACATTTTAATAAGTGATTGAAAATTCCAAGGGAAACATTAGTTATATTTGGTAAATTAATAAGGCTTCATGAAAATTTCTTTAATTTATAAATATAGTCATCCATTAGACAATAATTCCCACCAAAAGTGTGTGATGAGTCTGACCTCCCAAAATCCCAACCAATGAATGTTCTTATGTATCACAAAGTTAAAACTTAATAAAGGCATTCCTTTGGAAAGAATGTCCATTTTGGATAAAGAAATTTTGGGTGTTTCTGGTTCAATGAATAAATACATTGGAAACTACCTAGAAGCAGTGATTCTTAAAACAAGAACACATGTTTCAATGAACTAAAAAACTGACATGATAAGGGAAACATCCCTATGTTAGATAGATGAGTTTGGATGAATCATGTATTATAGAACATGAAATGGTGTCACAACCTTCATATAATTTCTTAGTGTGTCTTTAATTTGGATTTGATTTGAAAAATGACACTTATATGGCATGACGTAAATACTATTATAGTTATGGCTAGTTATCAAATTTGCAGGGGGGGTATTATATGATATTGTTCTTTATCTGTTATGGTATTATTCTAGTTATTGATTTTTCATATTTTTTATTATTTACTTATTCCAACATTGTGATAATCTAATAAGGAGGGTATAGTCTCCCAATGATACATCTATTTGACCCTCACTTGTAGTTGAAAACCTATATCATAAGGGGATGTGTTCCTAATGTCATGTAACCAACCATATCATAGTACCCAAGTCAATACATTATAATTATCTACAACATTTATTTATTGAGAACTAGAAACCCAAATAAATCCATACATTCTCTATGAGCACACTTCCTAGAAATTATATACAAATGTTTTAGTGAGATCCTAAAAAAATATATAAAACCAATAAAAATAATAAAACATGATATTACTTATCCCTTATACTATCATTTTTTTTCTCTACATGACCAGAACTCTAATTTTAACAATTTAATTTAAAAACGAATAATGAAATCTCCTAAAATATCATGAAAAAGAGTCCCAAGTTAATAGTTTCTTTATTAATATTCAATATGATGAGGGTAATTAATGAGAAATGATAAATTTAATTATTCTAAAATTTCATTAGTTCATCATTTGTATTAAATTGTATAAAAATAATTTAGTCATTTCATTTGTTATATTTTTATTACATTGGTTGATTTAAAGAGTTATATATATAATAATTAAGAATAATAACTGAATTATTTTTACTATTCTTATAGATTTTTTTGAGAAATAATAAGTTTATTTTCATATTTTTTAAATTCTTAAAAGTAATCAAAATAGGTTTTGACTAACTTGTAATCTCTATATTTTTTATAAAATTAATTTTAACTATCTACAACGATTGATATAAGTGTCCAGTTGTTAAATTACTAAGGGATTCTAAATTACAATGAATAAAAATTAATGGTTTGATAAACTTATAATGAAATGCTAAAAACAACCATAACTAATTGATACTAACTATTTATGATAATTTTAACTTGTTATGAGTATCATCGAAAATGGCCATGAGTCTATAAACTTTTTACTATGAAAAACTATTTATATTGAATTAAATTTTTTTAAGACTAATATCCCCTAGGTTAGTGATGTGTATAAGTATAACCATGGGTGTTTTAAATCAACTAATTTTTTATTCAATTAAAATAACATATACTGAATTAGTAAACATGAAACCATATACTATATTCACTGAAGAAATTTAATTTCAAATCCTTAAGGATATCAACTATCCACATCGAGAATAAGGAAAACCTAATAAAGGATAAAAATTCCCTCGATATACTATCTAAAAAACATTGGAAATGTTTTAACAGAATAGACACATAGAACATGATGTAGTAGAAAGAGGAATCATGAATCAAGTAATGGTTACAATGTTATTAGAAGGAAATGAACCCCATAAAACTCACAAAGAAATGCATAATTGGAATGAAATATCAATTATTTCTAGCCAATATTGTGTAATTATAAATAATATTAGGATTTGGGGAATGATTTAGACGACCTAAGGTAAATTATAGTGCATTTAAAAATTTAAGGACAACTTGGAATAATATATTATAAACATTTGGATTGGTAGGTAATTTTATCTTTTTTGTTCATTTTTTCTCATTAATGTCTGAAATTATTATAAAAATGATACAGATAACTAACCATATGTAGTTTTTAATATAGATAGGGGGATCCAAATTCATTATTTAGTCACAATTTTTAAAACTTATTTTTTGGAATTTTCATTTATTTTTAGAATTAAAATTTGTTTATTGTGTTAGTGTAGGTGATCATTCACATTCAAATTAATTTTTACCTATGATCATATAATTGAGTTACTTTTTCCTTCAATTCATTAATATTAATTCATTAAATATATTATGGAACTAAATGAGTAAAGTTGTGAATTTTTTAATTATTAGTGAATGTGAATAAAAAATAATTTATCATGTTTGAACTATTTGAGGTTTTCTTCATCCAAAAAATAGTTTTCACATAAATAAGATTTAAGAAATTTTTTAAATTCCAAATTATTTAAGGTAGTTTCATTATTTGACATAGGAATTAAAGGATTATACCCAATTATTAGTGTTTTTTATATCTTAGAAATCAAATACATTAGAGGTGGGTGATTTGTAATGATGGATTCTCTAATGAAGTTGATTAAGATCAATGTTTTTGAATATTTTTTGATAGTGATAAAATGAATTGGCAAAAGTCCCAAAGATAATAACTAGATTCCTTCATTAGAAAATTAAATTTATTTCATTTATTTTCTATCATTAATTTAAAAAAACCCTTAACATTTGTTTTCTAATTAATCTATTTTTAAAAAATTATAATATTTAAATTTTGAGTGTATGTGAGACTCAATGAGAGATGTCCCATTGTTTACACTTTGATTCATGATATTGAGTTTTATAATTACTATTTATGAGCGGCATGTGAAAAAGTCATCAATAAATTTACACCATTGCTATTGAGGATAATTATTTCACTCAAATTTTGTGTTGTTTAAAAGAATGATTATTTATAATGATATTGTTTTTGTTTTCATATTTTTATTGTTTTTATTTTATCAATCATTATTGAGACTACTTATGAGTTTTTATGAAAACATTATAGTGAATACAATTTTTGTCAGAAACACTTCCATGGTTAGACAATTAGTAGTGAAAAATATATTGGAAAATAGTTTTCTCCATAGAGTAGATGACGTTAAACATTGATTGAAAATCTAACAGGACTAGTTAAAATATCATTTTCTAAGAATTTTGTGGGATGTATACATAAACATCATCAAGTATTAAGTGTAATAATAGTATATGTACAAATATGATATGGAAAGGGAAGTAACAATATCAAAACCAACAATAATATTAACCTTCCCACTCAAAAAATGATAAAAAAATCAAGAACTGATGAGATATGTCTAGAGTAGTAAAATGATATCTTGATGGGTGATATAGAGAGGTTTGAGGAATAATTAGCTCAGATAAAAAATATTCTCTATAAATTAATTAGAAAATGGTAAGTGGATGATAAATAAATATTATAGAATGAAGTTGATTTTTTTTTTCATTTTGACATGTGATAATGATATATTATAGTTCATAAAAAGATATAAAATTAATTAAAATTAATTTAAAATATACTAGAAGAATTACATGATTAAGAGTTGAAGGTATATTATTCAAATATAAGAAATGAATTCTTTTATTTAATATAAAATTAAATTCACATTAGTTATAATTATTTTAATATTTAATGATTTATTACCTAAACTGAATTCTCTTGGTTATGAATAAGATGATATCATATTGAATGGTTTTTATCTTGAAAAAAACATTATAGGAAGAATGAGTTTTTCCATATGAACATACTAGTTACTTATTAGAGGGGTTTTATATAGAAGAAGGGATATATAAAGATATCGATAATGAAAATAATATAAATTTTAATGAACATTGGATTATTTTTTTACTAAAATAATTGAAAACATACTTTCAATTATTTTTATAATGAAGAATTATTGGAATTTTTCCTTTTTATAAAATAATAATAATATTTTTATAATGATATAAAGGATATGGCTATTTATAAAGAGATGATAAACAATTTTAATCTTTTACCTGTCACGAAATATGTGATGGAGGGTATAAAAAAGAAATTAATAAATAATATATTTTTCAAAGAGAAGTAAAGAAACAAATCCATAGAGTTGAATGAAAACACTTAAGGAGTTGGAAAATTTCTTAACCTAAGGAGAAAACATACCCATATATTATATTGACATCCCAATAAATTACATTCTCATATTTTTTATTGTGGGTTCCACAAAATTATATATTAATGGGAGCCTTTATTAGAATATATGTTAGAAGAATACGATATCCATAATTTTTCCTTTGATGGTCTATACAATATGTAGTGATAGATACTAAAAACGTGGCACTCCATAGGGGACTATCCATGAATTTATTTAATATATATATTTTATAAATTTTTATTTTTTTAATTAATTAGTAAATTATTATTTTTTATTTTTAGGTCAGTAGAAGACTACATGGAAACTAATTGATTTTACCCATGTGGTATATAATAAAACAATGTTTTGTCTATACATTAATTTTTTTTTCTTACTATCAAATATTTGAAAATTATTATCCCTTGCATGAAAGAAGTCTATATTTGATTGTGTATATTAACATACAAGTATGGGGAGGAACTAATATGAAAGTAATTTTATTTACATATGCGGTTATAATAAATTCATAAACCTAATGTAATAAAAAGAACCAAACACCATAATTATGTCATTTTTATTCATTTAATCGTTGGTGATATATTTATTTAATTTTAATATATATTATTTATATTAATAATAATACATTTCATAATCCCATTTTTTGGATCAAGAATTATAATTCCACTAATTATAGAACTCATTCCACGAGTATTTTACAATATTATATTAAAAGTCTAAAGAGATACATCAGTAACTTTTTTGAAATATTAGTATAATTTCCTCTTTTATTGAGATACATGAATCAATCAATCAATATTAAAATTTATACTACTTAATTTTAAAACCACTATATATTTTTATTTGGTTCAAAATAATCATGGAATATGTTTTTTAGTCATTTTTTTAAAATACTTTATCACCATATTCACATCAAACATTTCATTAACACCCCAGAATCAACGAAAAATAATAGTATCCATTTTATATGTATATTTCCTCACCAACCATACACTTATGTAATTATTATGTTTATAATTGAAGAATAAAATTGGATGATAAATATTTTATGTGTCAGTGTGGGGGTATTAATATAATGTTTTTAAAATATACTATTTTTTTTCTAGAAGATGGATTTTAATAAATTAAAAAACCTTATATAAAATATAAAATTGAAATAAAATTATTAATAAATAATAAAACATAAATCACGGTGATTATTGAAGTTTGAACCTATAAGAAATATTTTAAAGTATTATGTACATTAATTTATATGTTAGGGAAATAAGCATTTGAACATTAACTAAATGATTCCATTTTAAAACATATATTATACATAAAAGGGGTACACTACCTAAATTGATGATTTAATTTAAATTTTTATAGAAAAAATTTCCGAAAATCCTTTATGGTTAATTATATTGTCACATGTTTCTGAATCTATGAATATATATTTAAGATGTGGATAAATCCTTTGGTGAAATATTTATGAATTTTAGAAAGAGATCACATTTTAAAAGTAATATATAGAATGATTTTATAAACTTTTCTTTGTATATAGGTTCAGGTGTGCATGGGTGTAAATAGGATGTTGGAAGAAATTGGGAAGTGAAAAAGGCAAAATTATGGAACTAATTTTTTAAATGATCATTATATGTTTTCAAATGATTATGTTTAATTGTATTCATCAGATATAACTGGTAAATTTTAATTTAAAATGGATATATATTTTTTATTAAATCTATTGGTGGTATTTTTAGAATTGTGAAAAGGAAAATAATATGGGAATTTATAATGATTAATATTTTCAAATTTTAATATATTATTCCTCATATAAAACCTAAACAATATTCAATTAAAAAGGGTATTTAAAATATATTAAAATATTGGATTATTTTTTGAGTTAATTAATAAAACTCATTAATTTAACAATGTAATTATATTTATTAAATTTTTATAATTTTTTGTTATGGATAGTAGTTAGTTTAATGTTTTGATGATGTCTAGAAGATTAGGACAAGTAAATATATACTGAATATATCATGAACATGTCTCCAAATCACAATAAAATAATTCTCAACTATTTGTTACTGAATGATTATGTGGAAATGTTTGAAACTAACAGTGGAGGGTAATATACTATGAAATTTCATTAATCGTAGGATTATTATGAGAAGAAATGTTTTATAAATTTATCATGAATTCTATCATGATCAACTGTTGACCACTATTTATGGTAAATTTACCTATCAAAAGTATCATCTCACCTGTCCATGAATTTCTAAGCCACTGAATATGAAAATTTGTTATGATATTTTTAACTTTTCATAAATAACATATTAAATTTATATGGATCATAATAATTTATAATTAGTATTTTTAGACACATTGTTTTATTTTTTAAATAACACACATGTAAATCTGTTATGTGGGTTAAAGAAAACCATCTATGAAATTTTATGAACATATTTATATCAAATCCATATATGGGATAAATATAAATATATATATTATATTATATTTTTCTCTTATTTTAAAACATGGCCAATGAAAAATAATCTATATATTTCCCTTATAACTAATTTGATAAATTATTTAATAGAAGTGAAATATTTTACTCACTAGAGGAAGGAAAAGAATCTAGTATCATGGGTTGATTTTAATTCTTTTAGAGGAAAACAAAGACTATGAATGTAAATAAGAGTGCCTAATATTTAATGAAGTATCAAAGATTCTCTAATCTTGTTGAATAATCATAATGAATTCCAATGATATCTGTAAAGGATTCATTAATTCCAATTGGTTCACAAATTTTGAAAATTTATGAAACATTGTAATATAATAACTAACTCTAAATTTTATAAATTCTAGTAACCATGAGGATGAGGTCAAACCCTTTAATAATGGTTTGAGAATTATAATTAATTTAATAAAAATAATTTAAAAAAAATAAATGATACGTGAAAAAATTATATAAAAAATAGCATATTGATTATTAAATTTTTAAGGGGATATAAATAGTAAAAAAACAAAAAAGGAATCTCATATCAAGTATAATTTATTAACATTTACATAGAACAATTAATTAATCTTATTATTATCCGAATTAGGTCTAATAAATTCTAATGGTCTTGGTAATTAATGCCTCTCTCATAATTTCCACATTTCTAATCCTCATCCCCAATATTTTTTAGTATAAGAGGTAACTTAATTTCATCTAAAAACATATATTTCATCCCACCAAATTAACATGGGGAATGCCTAGTTTTACAGATTTTAATATTTATATTCCCTTTAATTGACATCTAATGGTCGTGCATTGAAAATAAAATTGAAATAGGGGGAAATATTTTCAATGAAAATTAACAATAGAAATTATAAAATAAATACAAACATACATTATTTCAATAATGACTGAAATTATTTCTTGAAAAAAAAATTCATCCTTTCCTTATTTCCACAAGAGAATTGGAAATTGTTTTAAAAGCACCAAAAAACATTTGTTTGAGTCAGCCTAGTAGAAGAATCTATAGAGTGTAGCACTATGACTCAGGGATCTAGTTTCTTATATAGTGTAGAAATAACTATAAACTATTTTTATAGACTCTAATATATCACTGGGATGAAATTGGGGTCAAAATACAGCTTATAATTCATCTCTTTTAAATCTCTTGTCTCACGCCTAATCAATGTTGGTCCACCCAGGATATCCAGTGAGAATTATCAATCATCAGAACTTGATTTATACTACTTTCTCTAGGATCATGATGTGGATTGATATATCACATCCTAAATGGTGAAGCTCCATTAGAAATTCATTTTAAAAAAAAATAATGTAATAAATGAGGGATTCAGTCTGTGAAACATGAAGTGAATGTAATGCATGGGGTGAAGTATTTTCATGTATTTTGTAAAATGTTTGGCTTAATATTATGTGAATATGAATATAGACTCAAAATTTTAGTCATTAATTAATCTTTTCCTCCCAATAAATAAATATGTTAATCCCTTTCATTTCATCTATTAATTTTTTCATTGAAATTTTCATGTTGTGAGAAATACATTCAAATTGTGGATGATGAAATTCAAAGATCCCGCTTTTAGTTCAAACCTTAGTCTTTTTCTGTCACATCATGACATTTTTTCTTTATTTTCCTATAGATCATATTAAATTATATCCATCTATAAAATTAATGAAGTAGTAATTATACATTAAATAATAATAAATTTTAATTTATAGTCTAATGAATTTAGTATCATAAAATGTATCCATGAAATATAGAAATCACCCCAACCCCACACACAACTATATTTAATCTTTACCTTTAGAATGATATTTCTAATATTTAATAGTATAAATAAATCATACATCATAAAAAATTTATTTTTTTAAAATAAATTGAAAAAATGTGAAATAAATATCAAAGTATCACATGAGGAAAAATTACAAACTCATAATTTTTCTATGAAATCAAGAGACCATGTATTTTAGTTTTCCTATTTGGAAGCAATCATGCTACTCCTTAATTAAATTTATATTTTTCTATTAATTATTAATGTGAATTAATCTTTAAAACTACATTCCTTTAAAAAAAATTGCCACTCATCCCTCATGTAACTATTTTTAATGGATTTTTTCGCATGCCTTAAATCATTATCTTTTCCACAGTCTTGAAATGAATCTTTATTATCCACCTCGTAGAGAAAAAAATAAAAATTAATCATGTGGACTTCACCATTTGAATTAACTAATATTCAGTTATTATTGTAGGTGGGTAAATGATGTAAAAATAAATTAATGGTTAAGATAAGGTAATCCAATAAAGTAATTTGTATGAATATCAAAATCATCTCAACGAAAAATTTACTCTTTAATGTGATATCTCCCCTTTTTCACAAAAACAAATCACACTCATTAAACAATAGAGTATAATGAATTAAGCAAACTCTTTGATTGTTTCATTATTTATTTTTAATTCTGGTTTGTATAAGAATCAAATTAACCACCGAAAAATGAATAATAAAAATAATTTTTTATGAAAATAGTGATATTTACCCTCTAAAACACATCATTTTTTTCTTTTATTATTTTTATTTTAAGAGTCACATAGTGAAGAATATAATTAATGAAAATTATGAACCAATATGTAATTTATCCCCTAAAAACACCATCATATTAATTCGTTTCATTATGGAATTCACATACACCATGGAATTATATCCCTCACACTCATTTTCTTGATAATCATTCCAAATATATTGTACTGATTAAGACGTGATAAGATAAGACTTTAATGTGAATCTACCCTAATAAGGATATCCATATATTCTATGGGGATAATAAAGATGAATTTACATGTATGTATCTGGAGAAAAACTAATATAAAATAGACCACATCAGTATTAAAAGCGAATTTGTATAACTATTGTATCAAGGTGATAAAAAAAATTTATAGAAGAAAACATGTTCATGTTTTGTCGAATAAATATACATAAGAAATGTATATGAAATATTAAGAATAGAAAAATTATCTTGAATAAGATAATGTGGTAGGGAAAATCACTAAAGGAAATTTACACTAATTCTAATGTCCTAAACAATATAATATTTTTATGAAATGGAATATATAATTTTTTTAAAAAAATTAACAAAACACTAAAACCATGTTTTTTAATATTTTAAATCCATATATTTATCATTAATATATATTCAACTATTTGATTCAAATAGAATTATTATAATGAAATTCAAAAAATTGTATATTAATTATTCAGAGAAGTATATTTATCCATGATCATCAAATAAAGAAAAAATCAATGTGTAGGGAATTCATCTTAAATTAAAATATTTTTTATTTGAAAATATTAGAGGTAATTAATATAATAAAATTAAAACCCCTACCACACTTTTTAATTGATGCGATTCATTTTATTTAAGCCTCTTTTCTATTGCCTTCTAATTCCTCCATTATATACTTACAAAATAAAATCCATCAAATAATAAGGTCAATTAAATTAATATAAAAAATGTTAATGTGAAATGAAACTAAAATTACTAATATAAAATTATATTATAAGAAATAATCATATGAAATATACTATAAAATGATAAAAAACCATGGTTTCCCCTTGTAAGATACTATTTTTTTATTATAGTTGTTTAGGTAAAACTTAACTTCACTGTTCGATTAGAGATAGATACAAAGGAAACCATATTAGTTTAATATAATTTTGATTTTTAATCACATATGGCTCACTTATTTTTTTTTCATTGTAATAAACATGTAATATCAAGGAAGTGAACAAAATGTAGTTTATTTGAAGCATAAAATGAATTAAAATTCTAATCATAATTTATATTTTTCTTCTTTTTAATTTTCTTCTTGTCATTGTTCCAATTATGTAGTGAATGTGTCATCTTACATTGACAACACCTCATATTCCTATTCTCTCAATTCTGAATTTACTTATTTATAGTTGTTGTATATTAAATATGGTTACTATTTAACTTCTTTTATTGGTATAAGATCATCTAAATGATCCATTATAAAAATTTCAGCCATCTCATCCTTATATTTTTCTTATTACTCTGATCCTGATACATATCTTGCAAAATAACCATAAAGAATTCTGAAGTCAAGTTTCCTTCTTCATATTGTTCTTTCTCATACTTCAATCCTTCTGTATAGCATCAATTATATATAATAATAACATAGGCCTCTGAATTTCTACTTAAATAATCTTTAATAATCAATCATTTAGGCTCAATACAATCCTCTACATAGTATAATTATAGGACATAGAGTGTTTCCTCTTTAATTATTTTGAATAGTAGTAAAATATTTAATATTTTTAAGGTAATATATTTAATATCATTGATTTTTTTTTGTGTAAGATCCCTTAAAAGGTTGTTTTATTTTTGTTTTGAAATTTAAATACATTATATACTTATCATCATAAAAACAAATACCTTCTTTTGGTATAAAAATTAAATTTATTTGAAAGAATAACTAAACATAAAATTATGAACCATAGAGGGATTATAATATTATTTACCAAAATTATAAAATTAAAATAATATCAGTACCAATCCATGGAAATGACACTAAATTCCAGATGGTCCTGAAGGTGTTTTCAATTATAACGAAGATACAAAATTTTAATATTTATAAAACATGGAAAGATATTACATAACTCCTCATTTATATAGTATTAGATTTTTGAGTATTAGTTAATTCCCATTATGACAGGTTGGATGATAATAATTAATTTAATACAATTTATTAAAAAAAAATTCACTACTAGTGGAAAAAATAAACTATCATGGGGATTGATTTTGGAGAATGTTATGCGAGAAAATCTAGAGAACAAATTTCATCAAGAATATGATATTCATGTCCATTTTTAATTTTTTTTTTAAAATTACAATTTATTAATATATCTATTATCCTAATTAAAAATTAGAAATTATAATCATCATAGAAATTACACTTTCTCTCTCTGTCTCATTTATTATGTTTATCTAATGGTCATGATGAATGGTTTATTAAAGAAATAGAAAAACTAAAACAAATTTAAAATGTAGAGTTTATCTAAAAAATGTTAATATAGAAGGCATATTTAAAGAATATTTATTAAAATAACCACCTTTAATTAATATGAAATGGTCATGCTATGAAAATATAAGAGAAATATAGGATATGTATTTTGATTGAAAAATCCCAACATGAATTTAAAATTAAACAATGCATATTATCATAAAATTACACTTAAAATCATATATTTTTCAAAAAAACATCACCCTTAATGCAATAAATTAATGCAAAGGTAGTTTAAAATATAAAAACATAAAAGAATTTGGTTAAACAATCCTCGTGGAGGACTCTATATAGCATATCACCTCGCCCAATCGGGTCTTCCACCCAATGAATCAACATATAACCTCTATATTTATTGGAAAATATAATTCCTTAGGTCATCCTTTTAGTTCAAAAGTAGTTTTTATTTAATAACCTATAAATATAAAGAGTATCCAACCTATGCAATGTGGGACCCTCAGAATATACATTCAAAATCATTATGCATTTAAAATTTAATTCTGATGTTGACAATATGTTAATGAGGTGAATCAATGTCTCACATCATGAATGGTGGTGCTCCATCTTCAAAATATATTTATCACAAAAAAACATATGTGAATGAGTGAATCAGTCCATGAAACATGTCTTTGATGGAAATAATTGATTGGGGTATCATTTTGATATTGTTGAAACCACTTTGTGTATAAGGTTGTATTTGTTGTCAATAGTTGTCAATGTAGATCAAAATGACGGAGATCATGAAGTACTCCGATGATGTAGAGGAATGGTTATTCGGATGATTATTGCACTGATCGAAAGATCAAAGAACATCTGTCAAAGGTGATACATTGTTTCCATAAATGAAGAATGTGAGGTGTAATCCATCCGAGGATGATTAAAGCAGAATGGGGTTTTTTGGATGAAGACCATGCAATTCCTCCTTATGGCATAACAACTGTGGGCGTTGATGATGACCATGCAATTACTCATGATTGCATGAGAATCATGAAAGAGACTTCTTGATGAATTGAATCACATGGGTTGTATGAAGTTGATCATGACGGTTGATGAAGAAGACAATGGCCGTGCAAGGATTGGAATTTTGAGATAGCCATGCACATCACAGAGGAGTTTGTGATAAAAGTAGAAGATTTGTTGAATGATACAGATCACCAGGAAGAAGTGTTGCGGTGATCGTGCTTGTTGACAAAGCATACAAACGACATACAAATTTTTTAACAAAAGGAGATTTCATCGTGACATGTCGAGTTCAAGAGTTGTGGTCAACGATCTATATTTGATTCAAGAACGTCGACAGAGGAATGGATGAGATGGTGGCGGTGCAAAAAGAGCAGATACAAGGTGGCGCTGTTTCCCAGTGTTTGCCAAATTTTTGGGCCTCAAAATCGGAAATTGAAGACATAGATTGTCTGCAAAAGGTAGTGCGCGCAAAGAGGAAGTGGTGCGAGAAATATAAGAGGCTTGCGCGAAATACTTAAGTTGGGCGCGGAAAACAGCGGGATGCGCGAAATGGTTTTTCGCGCAAATAGTGTTTCAAAATCAGAGTGGTGAAAAATGGAAAAGGCATGGGCTGCGTGAAAAACTAGAGTTGTGCGCGAAAAACCAGAAATGTGCGCGAAAAATGTTGTGCGCAGAAAAGCTGGGTGAATTTTTCGCGCAATCAGCGTATCAAATCAGAAATACATAAAATCGGCAAAGGCAAGAGGCGCGCGAAAAATCAGAGATGTTCGCACCATGTGCGCGGAAAATCGAACTGGTGCGCGTAAAGTTGGTTGTGCGCAAGAAGGGGGGTTTTACGAGCAGGATCAAAAACGTCTATAAATATGAGGTGAACCCCTCTCATTCGGAGAGGCTCGACACTTAGACAAATCCTGAGCTCCGGTGCGCGGAAAAATTAAGGTACAGAGGGTTGCGCGAAAAATAAGGCATTGCGCGAAAAAGGGATGTTTTGCGCGAAAAAGAAGAGTAGCGCGAAAAGCCTTTTACGCGACAAAAGTTATTTTTACGCGCAAGGTTTGAATTTTACGCACAAGACCCCGGGAAGGGTGTGAGGAAAATTTGGGGGTCCCGCAGGCCTTTTGACAGGTGCTTAGCACTCTCAAATCTGCTTTGCGAAGAGAAGAAGAACGATCGTGCAACCAAAATCTGATCTGCACAGAGAGAGAAATATATCGATACACTCAGGTGTCAGAATTGGGAATTGAAGGAAGAGAAGGAGATTTAGTGCATTCAGGTATTTCACTGAAGTAGAATATTGATTTCAAAAGAGCATCAACTCAGAACTCTGATGCAAGCAAAGTCTCATGCTGAACAGGAGACAAAGACTTCAATGCATATCTATTGAATAGACCTTCACGTCTATAAACTGAGTGAGACTTCACCAACGGCAGTGAGCCAGGGGGAGTCAACGGGAGTGACCCGAGGGAAGCAGTGAGCTATCCCTGAACCTTTGTAAAGGCAGTGAGCCTGGGAAAGAGTGACTGTGCCCGAACAATTGTAATCTACAGCTAGTGAAGCATAGTGGATTTAGGTACGACCGGCAACCTGTCGGCGTATGCTCCTTGAACGTAGCCCTTAGTGGTGAACCAAGTAAAAATTGTTGTGTCATCTCTTTTCATGTGAATGTTTCATTGCTGATCATATCCATCATACAGGTTTGACTAGTTCCTACCAACGTGGGAACAAGATCCACAACTTTAAGAAGAAAAAGTTGACACCCTGATTCACCCCTCCCCTCTCAGGGTGTCCCAGGGTCCTACAGATATTTCTATTATGTCTGGATCAAGCTATTATGACATTAACTGAGATTTACAATGAGAATAATTTCAAACACTTTTCTCTTAGTACTTGATCATTTTAATCCTATCCATTAAAAATAGAACGTATACATAAAACTTGTCACATCATGGATAAAAATTCCACATGGTGAAAAAGGTGTTTCTTAGATTCATCATTTTCCTTCACATCAATCTTTCGGTGTCTCACTATAATATTTTTTTATTTTACTCCATATCATATTCAAACATATTCTCCCATAAATTGAAAAATAAAATTATTAAACTTGAAAATGTAATAAATTATAATTAAAAATATATGTAATTTTATGTAAACAAAATGTATGTATGAAATGTTGAAATAAAACACCCCACTCCACATGAATATAAAAATGTATTTGAAAATGAAATCACAAAAAAATTATAGAGGAAACTATTTCAATATTGATTTAAAAATTAATGAAAATAATATCAATTGATCAAATAGAAAATACATATTCCATAATTATAGGATAAAAACTAATCAAATGATAAATTTTTCTTTAAATCAAGTCAATATGTATTATAATGTTCCTCTTTTGATGTGGCATTTCCTATAATTTATTAAAAATATATTTTTTCAATTCATCATTAATATATATGCAACATATAATTTAACTTACTTTTAATTGATTCTTTTCACTCATAGCACAAGGTAAAATTGTAAATAGCATTTTTATAGCACACAATACGATTATTACCATATTATTTTAGTCAATATAAAATCTCCACCCCATATAAAGAAAAAAAATATTCATGAGGGATTCACCAATAATATCAAATTATTTTGAGATTTATGAGAGGTGAGTAAAAAATTTAAAAAATAATAAAATTTAGAAATAATTATAACTTGTAAACTACATTACATTATAATAAAAAGAAACTCAATGAAATATTATCCCTTAAATGTAAAATATCCCATCTTTCCAAAACATTGAGTAAGGTCATAAATAAATTTCTGTTATGAATGATGCACCCACTTGATTTTTTTGTTTATTTCTTTAGAATGTTCAATTTGGATAGGTCTCAAATACACCACCAAAATTCAAATGAAAAATATTATTTTTCATTTAAATGGAAATCTTTTACACTTTAAAACAAAATAGATTTTAATTTTTTTACAAGAGGGGTAAAAAAAGTATACCGTGAAAGAATAATCATGATACATTTCACCACTATATCATGAAAAAACCATCACAATAATCTATATCATTATTCACATACGTTCCACAATCTAATAATTTCTTCAATACTTATATTCTTCATATTCATAAAATAATACATATTTTTTGGTAAGAAAGGATAAAAAAGAATTGTATTTCATATTTTCCCTAACAAGCCTATTCATGGATTCTATGGGATTAAGAAGGGTTAATATAAAGGTATTACTTAGTATATGGTCTAACAAAAAAACATTTCTCTATAATATTAAAATATTATATGTAAAATCAAAGCTATGAAATAGAATAATGACTGTTCAATGAGAAATAATTTACGGGGTTCACTCCTGAAATATACTTAAGAAATAAAATGGTAAAATTGAATTTAAATAATTTATCATGAATTTATTCATTTGTTTTGGATAATAACTCCGGTTAATGCACACCAATAACATAATCAATATAAAATATCTAAATTTCAATACATGAAAAATCCTAGAAATATTTAATTGAATAAAATTATCATGTTCCCCAATTCTTGATTTCTCCAATCCAAAATCCTCATTATTATCTTTAAAAGTTCCTTATGTAATTGTACTCATTAAAAATTATTGGAAATGATAATAAAAAAGATAATTATCAATTCCAATTACAATATTCAAACTTATAAAACTAAGAATAAATCTATGTATAGGGAATGAATTTTATATTAAAATAGTTTTTATGTTGAAATATAGAGAACAATGAAATATAATAAAATTATAACTAATAATCTCATTTTTAATTGAAATTAATTATCTTGCAATAAAATATAATTTGGTTATGTATTTCCCCCAATTTATTGACCTATTAAATAAAAATATTAAATATTAAATATCTGTTTAATTAATATCAAAAAATATAATTGTAATTGAAAATAAAATTCCTAATATGAATTGAACATGTAACAAATAAAATAATTAGAGAACCATAAGAAAATAAAATGCTCAGGTTTCCTCCTGAGAATTTATTTTTATTTCTATGTTCATTTAGATCTACCATACCACTATTAGTTGATGGGTGTATAGTAGATATTTAGACTTCCAGGGTGGCATTCAATCCAATTCACCTCTTCTGTTTTTGCCCACATTTAATTTGGAATTGAATTCAATTGAGGAGACAAAAATATGTATATTTTGAAGGATATAAAGAATTAGTTGTATGTCTAGACGTGTTATCATTATTTTTTTCGTCTTTTGGTTGTTGTTGTTCTAGATCTACATTTAATTCTTTGAGACACAAAACCATATCACCATCGTCGTTATCGTCATCTTCATCATCATCATATTATTATTATGATTATTTTTTCATATGTATTATATGTTTAGATTTATTTTGATTCTTATTAATCTTATTTTATCTCTTATAAATCACTGAGAAGATCCATTATTAATTTTGAATTCATATTCCCTTATTTATCGTCTTCTTTATTCAACTACGATGCAAATTTGAATGGAATTTTAGTAGAATATCTATAGTCAAGGTTCACTCCTCTTAATATTTATCATGGTCCACCTACAAACTAGTATTGTTAATGGAATAATATAATTAAATTAATATTGGTGTTGGATATATGGAAATACATACTTAATATACATTGATAATATATCATTTTTTTCAGAATATATAGTATATTACACAAAGAGACTCCTAAATACCATTTAGTTTACTACCTTTGGAAACTTGTAACTATAAAAACTTTTATATAAGTCAGCTTCATTATCTCCCACCATGTTCTCCATGAATAGAAATATTCTTAAAAACACCATACATAATACATATCTTCATAACATTGGGAATGTAAACATAATAAATGGTGATCTTGAATGATTATTAAGGGTAAATAATGGAGATGCATAGAAAAAATCATGAACATAACGGTGTGAGAACATGAGAATAACATAAGAGGGTCAAACCCCTCAAATCCAAGATCATATACATGAGTTATAGTGTAAATATTGGATTTTAATAATACATGAATATGGAGGTAATAAGGATTGTAATTCATGAAATTATAACATAGGAATAAGACATAAAATTTGTGGCATACACATAAACATGAAATATCATCCCTTATAAGTCAAGAATCGTATCCAAAACATATTAGGGAAGTCTATGGGGACTACACCATCTAAGAGAGACAAACCACCATCCCTAGTCATAGTACATTACTTATAATGGATCAGGTTACCCCATCCTTGCACAGCGGATCAGAATTCCCTTTCTTCCCATATTGGACCGGGTTTCCCCTTCTTCTCATAGTGGATTGGGTTTCCCCTTCATACAATAGTGGATCGATCCCATTATTTTTTTTCCATAATTATATCATGGGATATAAATCATTACCCATATCATTGAAGGTAAATATATATACCACCTTATATATAATACAATCATATATACGTGTGACACAAGATCATAAAAAATGATTATATCATGACCCATAAAAAGAGGTGGGTATCATAAAAAACATATCACAACCCATGAAATGAAATGGGTATCATAGTAATGACATCATATTATAACCTTTTGAAAAGATATAAGTTTCATAATCATTTCATCCAAATTATAACTCATAAAAAGAACCAGTTTTCAAAAACATATAACCCATAGAAGAGAAATATATTTCATAAATATATAACCCATGAATGAGAAATGGGATTCATAACCACCATGACATGAAAACATTAACCATTAAGGGAAATAATATAAATGGATCCTTTGAATAATTTCATATAAAGGAACGAGTAATTAAAATGGTTGTTATCATTGATGGGATATAATTTAGAATAGTATTTTAAAAACATTTCATGAGAAAAATATCCTCTTACCATACATTTAAATTATCTTTAAAACAAAAAACAATTTTGAAATCCATTTTAATTGAAAATAGATTCCCAAACATATAAAGTAATCTTTGAAATCCCTAAAACATTTTTAAAATCCTTCTTCCTTGAAAATGATCTTATATTATCATTATAAACACATTTTTTAGATCGTTATGTTTTTAAATAAAACATATTTTATACTAAAGAGAGAAATAAGGTCATATTTTATTAATTATTTTAGTAATTTTATTAAGTAAAACATAGAAAAAATAATACCAATTCATGAATAAATAATGAATAACCATATGAGATTAAAATTCATAAGTGTTCTTGAGATATGGATCATAATATTTCATTAATAGAATCATAGTCATAAATAATCCTTATAAATGATGAGATTACTATAATGAAGTATTACCACTTTGGTAACATTGACTCATAATCCACAAGAAAGAGTAACATTAAATAAATTTTAGAATATACTAAAAGAAGGATATTCATGATATATTTTATAAAATTATAATATATACACCTCATAAAAGAATATATGTGCTTAAAAAAATTTAACTTAAAGAAGGAAAATTGAGACAAAAATACCTTAATGAGGGATCATAAAATGGATATATAAATTCCCCAAAAATTAATGGTAAGAATAATATAATATATTAATGGGTAGAATATAACCCACAAAAATCAAATATGTGGTGAATAATACATAAGTCTCATGTAAGTAAAAGTGAGACTAAATACCCCCTTACCTTATGTATTGACTCTTTTCGTACTCATTAAAATATATTGAATAATAAATATAAGTTTATGATAAATATATTAATGAACCATATTCAATTATATAATAGAATATATGTTTTATTATGACCTTATATAAACCATTTATTAAAAATTCCATGTTAAATTTATGTTTTAGGTAATAATCACTTTCTAAATCACATGTTTTTAGATTTTTTATATTTTGGACCACTTAGATATATTATGATTTCATTGTCTCCTGGATTATAAAAATGATTTAAATATAATATATATTAAATATATATATATATATTTATAATAATATATAAAATATTGAAACAGAAAATGAAATAAACTGTTCATGGAGACAGAGGGTCATACTTATGCAAGAACACTCTTTCTATTTTCCTATCATATTGAATTAACTACATCTCTTTGAGGAGGCAGTAGTGCACATATCAATAAATGATGTAATAATATTTATTCAAAATAGAAATCATGATCTTATGTGTTATATAACAATTAAAAAAGAATAAATATATCATAAATATCATAAATATTATTACAAAAATATATACTACAACATTATTCTCATCCTTTAATGGTGGAAATGGAAAAACGAATGACATCGGTCCACAAGGTGATAGTTCACCGCACACAGGAATGATATTCACATATCCCTTTTGATGGAAATGATTAAGAGTGTAAGTAGTAAAATTAATATAACAACATAAAATTATATTTATGATACTAATTTTTGTTTTTACTCATTTAATAAGATTAGTTTAGGGTTTGAAAATATAAATTAAAATAGATTTCTTGTTGAAAGATGTTAACTCTTCTTTGGGTAACTCCTTTTGGTTTGCTCTAAAGGGCTTCCTTGATTAGATTTATTCTCAAAGGGTGGCTTTTAGGATGAAGTTAGGGGTGTTTAGAGGATATTTGGGTATGGTTTTTATGATACAGAGGGATATATATGTGCCAATAAAGGGGGAGGGGAGGAGGCATTTTACAAGATGGGATAAGGACAGATTAGGTATTGTTGAAATTATTTCAGTGTTCCCCACATTTTAATAGTCCCACAATGGTTACACATATACCATTCTAGATAATTACACGTTAGAGGGTCTAAATATGGATATAAAATAATTTTTAGACATGTCTAGGGTAATTATTACACCTTATATTCTATGTTTAGTCATTAATTAACCAGGTTTTTACAGTAATCAATGTAATTATTTTTAATTAATTTCTGTAATATTTTGGAAAAAATATAATTTGACATTATTAAAAATTATACATTTTTATGATTCAAAATATTTAATCCATTTTTCATAATTCTAATCAAAGATGTGGTAGAAATTAATTTAATATTAATACCACAGACAGGATGAGACGACATGTTTTAATTGCGAAATAGTCCAAAAGTTTGAAATGCTTGTATATCCAATTTCAACGTGAAATTGGTTTATATGAACTAAATTGGATTAATTTATTGATAATTATAGTAATTGTACATTAAAACTAAATTAAAATCTAATTTAACCATATAAATTAGTTCAGTGAAAAATCATTTATGAAATAAAATTCATTCTTTTTATGTATTCATTAAAAAATGATGTATTTTTTCTGAAAAAATCCAAAAATTCACCCTTAATATTTTTTTTAAATTTTCAATTCAAAAAATGAATTTTATTTTATCGAATTATATTTCTAATATTGTCTAAAATTAATTTTATTATTATTCACATAAAGATATAAAAACCATTTTTAATAATATAATATTCTCAAAAATATAAAGGCTTTATAAAAAATTATATGTTTTATTATAAGTATGTTTTGTTGATATAAAACCATTATAAATAAAAATTAAAAATTATTTACTACTATTTATATTTCAATGTTTAATAGCTATGTTATAAATATATCATTTAAATAATTATAATAATAAAATGATGTTTCGTAGAAATTCAGTGTTTCATGTAATACAAGATAATATGGTGCAACATATATGGAATCATTAACTGGGTGTAACATATAAAAAAACCATATAATAAATTTAATTTATTTAAAAAAAGTATATAAAAATCCATGTTATACATTCTACCCCCTTAAATGAAATTTCTCCCTCGAAATTAATCATTGTAATATAAATAAATGTGGATACTTATAACTCATCATATCTTGTCATTCCTATATCACATTCTATAAATGGTGATTAATCCAAAAAACAATGACCAGGTGAGTGGTATTGTTTCATAGAAAATTCATTGTACAATCCATAATTACAAATGGGTAATCCACATAAGAAAGATCATACTCTAGTGGTATGACCTTTGAGTTTTGTACATGTGAAGTGTAATGTATGTACTTCCTCATGTGAAATATTTTTAGGATATTTCAAGAGATATTATACTATCTTAATACGATTAAGAATTTCAATAGGACCCATATAACTAGGGATTACATTCCCATTCTTCCTAAATATCATAACCTTCCTCCATAGAGAGATTCATTGAAACTCCTTCTCTTCAACTTTAAATTCTATATCATGCTATCAATTATCATCATAAGATTTATTCCCAATTTGAGATATCCTAATATGAAGCTGAATGGTTCTAACCTTATATTCTATTTATTCGGAGATCATTGGTCCCAAGATAATTATTTCTCCAAATTAATTCTATAATATTGGATTACTACATTTTTTATTTATAGGGATTCATAAGGAGAAATGTGAATTCTTTAGTGAAAGAAATTATTGTTAGAAAACTAAACTAGAGGAAATTATTGATCCCAAACACCTTTGAAATCCAACGAATAATATCTCAATATATCCTATAGGGTTTTAATTGTTCATTATTACTGAACATCCATTTGAATAATATAATCAGTGATGAAACCCAATTCAATATCAAGTTCTTACTGATGAATTCACCAAAACATTAAGGTAAACCTCAGTTATTGATCAGATGTAGTGGAATATAGTAGTATATTAAACCTTACCATTTTCATAATTTATATCTTGGACATATGATCCCTAGATAATTATTCATTGATTTTGATGAAGTCTTCTAACATAGTAAGGACATTGACTACCACCCAAAAATAATTATTCCCTTTATATGTTTTGGGGTGTCTGATGAAAAAATCTATAGTGATGTTATCCCATTTCATTTATGGTATGGGTAATGGATTCAACATCCCCTTAGAATTTTTTCATCCATCATTAACTTACTGGAATACCTAGAACAATGATATATAATATGTGATATCCCTCTTTATTCCATCCCAGCAGATGTATTATTTTCAATCTATATACATCATCATTAATTATATGATGAATAGAGAATGAAGAGCTACACGATTCCTACAAAACATAATTCTTAAAAAATGAAAAGGAATAAATGCATACACAATTTCTAATCCTTATCAATCCATCAAGTTGAATTTTAAAATCTGGGACATTTATAACATTATTTTTCAACTATCCATCTTCCTTTTACAAATCTTTATTCTTCTCAAAGATAGATGACTGAACATTCAATTGAGAAAGATAATATTTTTACCCTACCTTTAGGATTTATAGTTCCATCCTTTGAAAATATAGAACTATTAGATCTTTTGTGATCTTTATCAGGGATAAGCTTGGATGATCCTTTTGAATCAAAGAATCAACCACCTTGTTCACTTTCCCAGGGTGGTAAAACTTTTAGAATTTACAATCCCTTATCAACTTTAACCATATTCTATGACACATGTTAAAATTATTTTATCTCAACGTATATTTCAAAAAAATTATATCAATATATAAATATCACTCTTTTCTCCATAAAGATAACACCTCTATATCTTTAATTCAAAAATTACCACTGCTAACTCAAAATAATGTGTTGGAAAATGTTTCCCATGGCATCAATTTTCAAGAGGAATAAGAAAAAACCATGTTATTATTTATAGCAACACATACTAATAAAATATTGAATGCATAACTATAGATTAAAAACACTTATCCTCTACAGGGTAATTTAAGAACAAGTGTAATGACCAACCTTCTCTTTAGTTCCATGAAATTTTCCTCACATTCACCAGTCCAGAGAAAATTTGAACCCATCCAGGTAAATTTACAAAGAGGATTATATAGTCCTTAAATTTTCTCCAAAAATTGTCGATAATATATAGATAAACCAAGAATGCAACGGTTCTATGTCGCCATAGTTGGTCTATTCTAGCATTCAATAGCCCAAGTCTTTGATAGATATATTAATATACCATCTCTTGAAATTATGTAACCAAAAAATGAAACATTTTAAAGAAAAAATTCCCACTTTGAAAATTTCTCATAAAGATTATCATTCCATAGGGTATATATTACAATTCAATTGTAGTTTTCATGAACCAACTTTCCCTTATAATAGATAATAGTTTCATCTATAAGAACTAACAAAAACTAATCAAGGTAATATCTAAATACTTTATAAATCAATTCCACAAAGATAATAAGGGAATTAGTAAGACCCAACGAAATCACTCTAAATTAATCGTTCCCATACCTTGTATGGAATGTCGTCTCTAGTATATGATTCTTCTTGAACCTTAATTGATGATATCTAGAATGATGGTCAATCATGTAAAATTAAACAGCTTCGTGCAGTTGATAAAATAATTCATCAATACGAGGAAGACAATACATGTCCTTGATTATGATATTTTTCAACTCCGGATAATATATTCACAATCCCATTAACCAATGTTTATTTTTCTGAAAACGAATAGGTGCACTCTAAGGTGACACATATGAATGAATGAATCGCTAATCAAGGTTTTCAGAGAGTTTCTTCTTAAATTCATGTAACTCAATTAGTTCAATTTTATATGGAATCATCAAAATTGGTGTGGTTCTGGGTATATGTTTTATTGATAATTGAACTTCATTTTTTTCTGGAAGGCTAGACAATTCATCTGGGAACACATAAAAAAATTCCTGAAGAATATGCATATCATCAATGTAGAGTTTATCTAAAATAATTTGAGACAAGAAAATATTATGACTGGGAATTAATACATATATAATTGATGTAATCTCCATAGTATGTTCAATCTTTTTGTCACATTGATAAAAAATCCTAGCTTGGATTAAAATGTCAAACATAACTTCCCTTACCAATAAATTAAGGTGTTCATTATGTAGAGAATGTCAATCCTTTCCTAATATGTAATAAAAGTCAAAACAAAATAGAGAATGAAAAGATTTGAAGGAATCACAATCCCCGAAATGTCAACTAGAGATGAATCATAGGCTTCAGTTGAAATCATAGTAACATTAGGGGTGTTCATAACTAATTCCACATCTAATCATTATGGTGGAATATTAGTACAATTATAATATTATTTTGATATGAAATAGTGGATAAATATAGAATCAAATAAGACCTTTTTATTTTTATAGTGTATGGTAAGTCTATATTTCCCTACTTCATTTTAGAAAACCTCATCAAAAATTGTGATGACTGGAGATTTCACCTTATTCCTCAACCTAAGAGGTTGATGATGCCAATATTCATAAATAACCCAAGGATTTGGGTACTGGTTATCATAATGCATATTCTTCTTACACTTGAATCATTGATGTGTAGTCAGTTCATTCATTGTTGCTTTCCCTCTATTCTCATAATTATCCAACCTTTTTACATCAGTTCGAAAAATAAATTTCATGATGGATTTCCCCCACACACTTAAAACATTTATTAAACTACATAAGATAATTTACCCTATTCTTCATTCCATACATATAGCATAAAATAATGGTCATCTTATTATCCCCATGGTTTTTAGATTTTTTTGTGATCAATCATCAATTTTTTGTTAAAAACATGAGATTGATATGTTACTCCAACCTCTTTTTCAATGTTGATCATACAATAAAAAATCTCTTTGTAGATACTAAAGTTCCTTATAACTAATTACATTAGGATATGTGGAATTATGATATAGAAGAATCAGTTAACCTTAATTTACATTTGGATAACAATACCATAATTATAATTCTCAATTACTATAAAATTAGCCTCATATTTTCTGAGAGATGCACCATACTTTTTTAACTAAAGGAACACCTTCTCCATTTATGTATAAAGAAAATGATAAATTTACTTATGGAAGAATAATTCATTTAAATATTCATAATACAAGGATTAAATTTAATCTTTCTACATCATATTCTTGATTAGATTCATCCACTTGTATTATTCTCCTTGTAACCAATAAACAACAAAAATGAATTTTCTATGTTCTGAGGACTGGATGATAGAAAATATCTTTTCATTGGTATTAATAAATTGTTTATACCCAAGTTGATCATAGGATCCATTGAATTAAGGTAGTTGTTTCCTCACGATGGACTCATCATAATATTGTTTCATCCTTTTCTCATTTGGGAGTCCATGATTATTCATAACGTGAGAAATTTGGGTGACCATATCAATGAAATTATTCATTCTGGATCATATATAATTTAGTTCATCAAGAGTAAAATCATTGAATTTTAAGTAAAAATCACCATTAACACGGTTCTTTAGTGTTCCATGCCTTAAAAAAACAAAAATCAAAGAGAATGAAAACGTTTTCAGAGTGAGTGACCAAATAATCATGAAAACATCTTATAGGATGTCTAAATTATGACACCTTATTTAATATATGAAGGGTTAGGTATAACATATGTTATTAAAATTCAACTCATATTTAAATCCTTCATCACGGTTCATGATGATTTGGTAAATTCCCAAAGCAAATCCCACAAGAGTTTCAAACCTGGTGTGCAGTAAGGACCATTGTCATGCACCAATTTCTAATTCTGTATAACTCAATTCAAAATTTTAAATGTTGTTACACCTGTGTACATTAGTTCTATATCCCCATCTACTTTTATTATCTATATAAGGATTTATGGAAAGGTAACCACTTCCTCTATCCTTTTTTAAAATTCAAGGACATTTTACTTTAATTTTCCTCATCCTTAGACTTATCCATAGACATGTCCTTATGGGTCCCACTATAGTTTTATTATTATAATTTCAAAAGGTTAAATATGATTTTCTTTGATACCAACTATAGAGACCCTCACTTTACATAAATTATCATTTAATAATTTTTGAACAATACTTAATACATTAAATAAATAGCTTCCAAATATCATTTTATCTTAGGGTATTTGGAAACATGGAAATATAAACAATGGGGCATAAGTGAGATACATTATCTCTGACTATGTTTTCCATTACAATAACCATTCCTAGACACATTATACATTATACATATATTCATAACCTAGTTAATGTAAATATAATAAAGGGTGAGCTCATATTTTTATAATGGGAAATTAAGAGAGATACATAAGCATATTAATCAACATAAGGGCATGATAACATGATTATAAAAATTTAATATCATACCATGAATATAAAAGATCATATACATGAGTCATGGAATGCATATTTTATGTTCCTAAGACATGATTCATGAGGGAACAAATATTATAATTCATGAAATCATACCATATGAATAAGACATATAATTTTTGGAAAACATATAAACATGTAGTATCATTCCCTATAAGTCAAGTCTCAATTCCAAAACATATCAAGGAATTTTAGGGGGAATACAAACACTGGACATTACATTCCACCATCCATAGGCAAAATATTTTCTAATAAGGATCAAGTTTCACCATATTCACCCATTGGACTAGGTTTTCCATATTTCTCATAGTGGGCTGGGCTTCCACTTATTCCCACAGTGGATTAAGATTCCCCACCTCCCCAGAGTGTATCAAGAGAATCAACTTGTTTTCCATCATTATATCATGATATATAAATCGTTACCTGAGGCATTGGAGGGTGATATAGTTCCCACCCATCACATAATGAGATCATAAATACATTTTCCACAATATAAAAAATAATCATCATATCATTACCTATAAAAAGTGATGGGTTTCATAAAAATAATATCATATATATATGGACTTGAACTTAAAATATTGCATAATATTGAGTTAATTCAAGATTTTTACATTATTTCACTTTGAGTATCTTTTTATGTTTAGAGTTTAAGATAATTAGTCCATGACTCATACATAAAAATAAAATAATATATAATATAGATAATTTCATATAGTATCCATTTTTTCCATATTCTACAAAATTTAATATAAATCATGATATATTCAGTGAAAACTCTTCATGACTATCCACATTAATTCTTATAATCCATTACCCATACTTAAGTGATATAAATAACATTGAAACCATGGTATGAGAATAAAAATTTCAGTGAGGGATAAAAAATAAGGAATCTTTTATTCCATTTATAAATATTTAAAAATTATGAAGACATTAACATTACGTAATAATTTTCACCATGATAAGTAATAAATACTTTTCTTTGATAATAATCTCATTTAATATTTTTTTTAAAATCACAATATTACCATAAAACTCATAAAGGCATAGAAAATACATAAATGTAACTTGGAACATAATTAAACATTTCTCTATTATAAATTTAATAACCAAAAAGTCGACTCTCATACATTCCAATCTTATAAATGGAATATCCATAAGGGAAACTTCTATACCCATTGCCTTGGAGGGCTATCAAAAACCCACCTATCATTATATTATCATGAAACAACATGTCGTTAGATTATTAAGGAACCACAAATCAAATATCCAAGTATAATTTATATAATCATAACACAAAATATATTCACATTTTCAACATTTCACTAATAAAATTTCATTTTCAATCATAAGAAAACATATCAATATTTTAGAATAATAAATTGCTTTAAAAAACCCATTTTGAATGAAAAAAATAAAAAAATAATATTTTTCATATATAAAAACATAAAATCTTAGAAAGGTATCCAAATGTAAAATAATTCCAATATTAATAGAAAATTCATTGTTTTCGTGTATGTTAATAACAGAACATTCCTTTTTTCATTTGTCAAAACGTTCCATTTAAATAACGTTAAAGGAATAATGTAAAAAAATATTTGAAGGAAATTAAAATTAAAATTAAAATTTCATTTAAAACCCTTTTTATATCCATATAAAATAAACATGAAAAATAATATCAAGAATATTTGCATGTGGATGGGATTATATATTTAAACATTCAAAGAGACCCATACCATTGTCAATATTTAAATCATAAACTACATGAAAGAATAACATTTAATAAAATATTAAATAATATAATAATTTATAGTATATGTAAATATAATGTCCAATGGTCTATATATACACATTATAAAAGAATAAAGGTTCAAATATTCATGAAATACCTCAACAAAAGTAGATTTAAACAAAATTACTTACCTTTTTCCTAGCTTGTCTTTTCTGTCTTTAACTTCCTGAATAATAAACTTATATTAATTATCTACTTGTTTATAACCTGTTTCATGTTTAAATTTACTATTATTTCACTTATTACTATGTTTTATACAACTACTTAAATAATTATGTTTGAGTTTTTGGCCATATTTAGTTTATGCTTAAAAACAACTTTGGTAGGTCAACTATAGTTACACTGGTCGTAATATGAACATATCAAGAATAATAATCATGAAATAATTATCACATCTATACATAAATTACACTTATAAATCCAACCATGAAATATTATTATGAAAAATTAACCAACATTATAATCATGGATATTGTAGGTCGTACGTACAACTGATTAAAATTATTATTTTTCAATGATTTTTATGAAGAAAAGTAAGTAATAATTTATCTTTATAGAAATATAATTATATCACATATTCTAGATTATTTAATAATATATACTTATATATAGAATTATGATGATGTAAAATAAATCACATCGCTTCGAGAAGGAGGTAGTACACGCGTCTATGAATGATGATAACACTTTTTCAGTGTGTGGAAAAGTGATAAAGAAAACAATGTATTATATTTACAGAAATGTAATTATTTCATTATTATCATATATATGTAATTTATTCCACATATATTTAATTAAACATATCTTTAATCAGTTCTATGAAGTGTGTGAATGTATCAAATCACTTTGGAGAGGCGATGGTCTACACTTCCACAAACGATGTTATCATATCTACACAAAATAAAATTTATAAAGTTATGTGTTAGAAAATTATTGTATAAGAATGAATAAATAATAAATATCATATATATCATATATTAATAGTGTTTACATAATAATTCATATCCCTAAAAGGTGGTAATGGAAGAACATACAATCATCATTATGTGAGGCGGTAGGTCATCGTATACATAAAGCGTATTTTTGTTACCCCTTAGATGGGGATGCGTGTAAGTATAGAAAAAACACTTATCAAAAATTAATATCAGTATATTGAGGATAAAAATGTTATTATATACAAATGGAGTAATAATATTTTAGATAGTGGATAATGGAAATAAAATAAAAGTGTTTGAGGGAGGGTGTTACCTATTATTAGGGAAAATCCTTTTGGTTTTCAGTAAAGGTCCCAATTGGAAGGAATTATTCCCAAGGTGTGGCTTATAGGATTAGGGGAGGGATTTTTAGGACCTATTTGGTCAAATATTGGTTGATACAAAGTGAATTTATTTATTTTAGGAAGTGGGAGTAGATGAGGCGTTTTTATAGTGGAGGAGGAGTAACACTCTTGAAGATTTTGTAATAGGGTATTCCGAAAATGTTTTTCCATTGACATTGGATCCTATAGTGGAAATAATTTGATTAAAGGTTGTATAAGGTCAAAATATGTCCATAAAATATCTTTTTTAAAAATCTCTAGGTTATTTTCCCTAAATATTAAGGTTTAATCCCTTATTAACCTAAAGTTTCTCATAATCATTATAATTATTTTTAATAACATTCACTAATATTTTTGGACAAAACTATGTTCAAAATATTAGAAATTAGAAATTATTCTGATTCCAAATATGGATCCCCTTTTTTCAAATTCTAAAAAAATAATTTGAAAAAAATAATTTAAATTTAACACTATAGATGGGATGTCAAAATGGGTTTTTAAAGTAAAAACTTCAAAATGTTTGTTATGTTTTTATATTCAATTTCAAGGTAAAATTAATTTAAATGACCTAATTTAGGATAAATTTAAAAAATAAAATAATTTAACTTTAAAAACATTTATAAATTTAATTTATACATATAAATAAATTTGACAAAAAATTATTTTTGGATTAAAATTCATTATTTTCAATCATCATTAAAAATGAATCTTCCTAGAAAAATTCCAAAAAATTAAAAAATAATAATTTTAACGTTTCTCTTTAAAATATGGAAGTTAATTTGGACATATAAAATCAAAAAAAGTTCCAAAAATTGGATTGAAAATGGGATCTCCCTTAGAATTAAGAAAAATACATTTTAAAAATATAGTGCTTTTATGCTTAAAATTGGATTTATTCTTATTTTAATCACGTCAAATTAGTTGGATGGATTTAAAAAATTTAATAATAATGTGTAAAAATAATATACTTATTCCTATTCATTCCCACTAATACAATAAATGGGAAATAACTACCACTTTAAATAATAATATTAACAATATATTATTTTTTGGCATAACTCAGTATTACATGCAATGAAAGATTTCAGATCCACTCAATTTTGAGTGTCGGTATACTATTAGACATAGCATTCCTTCTAAGGTAATTCTTCTATTTAATTCATAAATATGAAAAATTATTATTCTATAATTACATGGGATGTTACTTCCTTAACCGCTTTTAGAAGTTTTATCCTCACAATTTTATTCAATTATCAAATAAGTGGGGGGTATTTTTTCTCAAAACATTTTCAGATTCCCATATTTCCTCATCATAAAAGTGGTTTTAAATTAAACCATAACCTATAGAGTTACTTTATTCCACAACACTTACTCTTTATGGTCAATAATATGAATTGGTTATTCTTTATAAGAAATATTCTTTTCCAATTGTACTACTCTAGGGATCAAAACCTAGGATATGTCTGGTACATATTTCAGTAATATTGAAACATGATATATGCTATGTACCTTTGATAAATCAATGGTTAGGTCAATCGATATGAAACTAATCCAAAATTATCCAGGATTTTATGGGGTCCATTGATCCATTAAATTAACTTACCATTCTCACCAAAACACACAACACTTTTGAATGGAGACACTTTTCAAAAACATGAAAACCTATCTGGAAATAATATTATTTCACCTAGTTATTTGTATTACTATTTTTACCACTCTAAAATATCCTCAGGTTTCACTGAATCCACAAACTTTCTCTAATATTTCCTCTACAAAATCAAGTCCCATTAACCTACTTTCTCCTACATCACCCAAAAAAGCATGTGTTTGACACCGCCTTCATTATAACACCTCAAAAGGTGACATCTATAAACTATAATAAAAAATATTATTTTACGAAAATGACACCAATGAATGATTTTGACCCTGAATTCATCAGTAATCCATAAATAATGAATGAATCATATCTTCGAAGGTCTAAATCATCTACTCAGACTATCCATTGGATTTAGGATGAAAAGTTGTAATAAAATTTAACTTATCACCCAATGACATCTAAATACCATTAAAAAAATTGATGTTAACCTAGTATCACAGTCTAATACAATGGAGAGAGGCACTCTATGTAACCCCATAATCTATTTTAGATATAGTCAAGAAATCAGATATAAAGAAATTGTATCTCTAATAGGAATTAAATAATAATATTTAGTTAATAGATCTATAATAACTCAAATCAAATTATTACATTGAGAAGTATTTGGAAATTGCACAATGAAATCCATTGATATATTATCCCATTTCCACTTTGGAATTGGACAAGGTTGTAGAAACCCCTTCAAAAACATTAATTCTTCTATAACCTATTGACAAGTAAAGAGTTCATGTTAAATTCAGAAATATTTCTTTTCATTACATCCCACCACTAATACTCTTGAAGGTCCCTATATATCATAGTGCTACCAGGATGAATGGAAAATATAGAACTATGAGATTTAGTCAACATATCTTTCCTCAACTATGAGTCGAAATGAGAACATAATCTTTTCCTAAATCATAAAACTATTGTTTCATCAATATTAAAATCAAGAAACATACCATTCTCAAAGGATTCCACCTTTTCATTCAAGTATTTATCCACCTTCTATGTCCCTATAATTATTTCTGACAATGTTGACTGCATTGAATCCTAAAAAATAGGTGGCATATCTACATAAACAACTTCATGAAAAAAATAATCAAATCATTAACTAAAGAGTCATGCCATAACATGGTGAATGTTTCATTACTTTTTTGACTTAAAGAATCATCCACCTTATTTAAGTTTCCTTGATTATAATGAATCAAGAAATACTAATCATTGATTAATTCTATCCATATTTTATATCTCATATTCAACTCTTTCCTAGTAAACATATACTTCAATATTTTTTGATCAGTATATAATTCACAATTCACTCCATACAAATGATTCCTCTAAATTTTTAATTCATAATAACATCAGTTAATTCAAGATCATGTTTTGGGAATTCTAACTCATGAGTTTTCAACTAATTTGAAGAATAAGAAACTACCTTGTCATTATGCATCAGATCACAACCAATACCTTTTAATTAATCATCACCATAGATAATGAATTCACCATTTATGGATGACAAGGAAAAAATAGGAGTATGGACCAGTCATCTTTTCAGTTACTGAATACAAACATCACATTCTTTGGTGCAAATGAACTTAGCTAATTTTTTGAGTAATCTTAGTCAATAGGATAGATAATCTAGAAATGTTTTGAAAAAACTTATGATAATAACCCACTAATCAAAGAAAACAATGAAATGACTTTTGTTTTATAAGGGTTAATAGTAATACAATCTTTAGAAACAATATTTTTACGTAATGAAGTTTTTTACAACAAAAATTCAATCATACTAAACCGTCCATATAATTTAATTTATTTTAATATTTATAAAAAAAATCCTTAATTACCTTTATGTTATAAATAGTTTTAGAATATACCAAAATATCATCTATAAATAGAACCAAAAACTTATCAAACAATTGTTTTTCCATCCTAAGAGGATCAAACTTTGGAAAATATTTCTCAGGGAATGTATTCTTAAATTCATCCCATTAAAAGGTATTAACATCTTCACGTTATCATCTCTACACAACCATTTTAATACCACTAATTGGATTCATATAAAAATGAAAAAATTTAAGATTTTAATTTTCATGATTCAAACAACACATGACATTGAATTAATTTTATAGGGATTCAATACACACATCAGCTAGCATAGGGTCAGATGATCCTTTTAATGATGTTTGATGTTGTTTCATAAAATTATCCACTATCATCATGTTACATTGTAGTATACATGGTTTCCATCTTGCACAGACACCACCACTTTTTATATCCGACATCAACCAATACATCACTACAAATAACTAATCAGTTTCAATCCCAATCATATTGGGATGCATATTTGGAAGGATATTATCCTCTCAGTGACTTGTGAATATAACATCCTTGTTTTCTATGTGAAAAACCTTTATGATAAAATATATATTGTATTAAAAAATAAGGTAATATTCAAATTCTATATCGTTTTAACTTAACCATAAAGTAAAATTCTCTAAGGTCATGCTAATAATATTATCCTACACTCTAATGTTATCTAAAAAATTCATTTAATACCAAATATAAGGACCCCACCTAAAAACATTACATAATCTTGAGTTAATTCATGAATTTTAATTTATATAACATTTAGGATGTTTTCAATTTTATAGTTTTAGATAATTAAGCCACAACTCATACATAAGAAAACAATAAAATACAAATTGGAAACTTCTAAATTGTATCCTTTTTTGATAGTCAAACATTTTTTCAATAATTCATTATCTCTATAATGAAAAAACTTCACGACAATCAACATGAAATATTAAAATCCCCTAATCACAAAGAAGTGCTGTAAAAAACATTAAAAAATATGGAATGAGAATAAAAATATTAGTACGTTATAAAAAAACAAGGAAACCATAAGTCCATTTATAAACATTAAAAACTTATGGAAACTTTAACAAGAAGTAATACTTTTCACCAAGATAATTAGTAAATACATTGCATGGATAAAATGACCATTTATACCCTTATTATAATCACAATATTACCATGAAATACATAACATGAAGTGAAAATACATTAATTTAACTTGGAACATCATTATAATTATCACTATTATAAATGGAATAACTATAAAGTCAACTTCCAAAAATGTCCCTCTTACAACTGTAACAAACCTATGACCAAATTCCATACCCAAAGCATTGAAGGGATATCATGTACCAAAAAATAATTGGTTTATCATATAATAACCCATAATTGGATTATTATGGAAATAATCATCAAATTTCCAAGTACAATTTATATAATCATAACACAAAAAAATTACAATTTTCAACATTTCACTCAGAAAATTTCATTTGCAATCATAAGAAAATATTTCAAGATATTGGAATAATCAATCCATTTTAAAAACCCATTTTAATTAACAAATAAATAAAAATAATGACTTTCATTTAAGAAAATATGAAATATTTCAAATTAATCCAGAATTAAAATACTTCCCATATAAGTGTAAAATTCATTGGCGGAATGTACTTTATGAAAACAATTCTTTCTGTCATTTCTCAAAAAGTCTGCTATAAAGAACATAAAATCATTTATTTTGATAAATATTTGAATGAAATTAAAAATATACAATAAATGTGATTTATTTCCTATTTTATATCCATATAAAATAAATATTAATAATAATATAAAAAATATCAATATGAGTAAGGGATTATGTCTTCAAACATTCAAAGCATCCCATACAACATTAAACATTTAAATCATAATATAAATAAAAGAATAAAATTTAATAAAACTTTAAATTACATGGTAATTCATAAATTATGTATATTTAATGTTAAAGGGTCTTTATATACACTTTATAAAAGAATAAAGGTGCATATAATCAATAATTGTCTCAATGAAAGGAGATCGAGACAGAATCCATCACATTTGGTACGAATTGCCTTTTGTGTCTTTAACACAATCAATAATAAAAATATATTTATTATATAATTTCTTGAGAACAGTTTTCAAGTTTATTTTTACTTTTATTTCTCTTATTAAAATGTTTTACAAAACTAATAAAATAAATAAGTTTACATTATGTCATTTGACTATATTTAGTCTCTATGTCAAAATGACTTTGGTGGGTCAACTATGGTTAAAGGGGTTATTATATGAACATATATAGAATAATAATAATTAAAAAAATATCATATATATACCTCAAATAAACTTTTAAAACCAATCATGAAATCAGGTTATGAAAATTGAACCAATATTACAATCATGGAGACGGTAGGTCGTGCGTACACATGAGTAATGTTCTCATTTTTCAATGATAGTTATAGATAGAAGCTAAGTTACAGTTTATCATTACAAAATGATAATGATATCACATATACCATATAATTTAATTATATATAGACATATATATATAATCCTAGTAATATAAAAGGAATCACATTTCTTTGAGGAGGCAGTAGTACACACGTCCATGAACGATGTTATCACTTTTTCAGTGTTTGGAAAAGTGTTAAAGAAAATGATGTCTAATATTCTCAGGAAGTTAATAATGTCATTATTATCATATATAAGTTATGTGTGTAATAGATATTTAATTAATGATATCCTTAATATGTTCAATGTAGTGTATGAACATACCACATCGCTTTGAGGAGGCGATAGTCCACACTTTCACAAATGATGTTATCAGATTTACACAAAATAGAATGTATAATGTTATATGTTTTAAAAGAATTATGAAAGAATATATACCTAATATATATCATATATAAATATAAATCACATTATAACTAGAAACCCTTAATGGTGGTAAAGGAATAACGAACAATCATCATTTCGTGAGGCGGTAGTTCACCAAACACAGAAAAAGTATTTAATTACACATTAAATATATTTGTGTATAAGTGAAGGTATAAAACATATCATATAAACATATCAGTATATTAAAAATAATTATGTTATTTTGTATGCATGGAATAATAATATTTCAGGTAGTGGATAATGAAAATAATATAAAAGGGCTTAAGTAAGGGTGTTACTATTTATTCGGGTATCTCATTTTATTTTACACCAAATGGATTCATTAATTGGATTTATAAACAAGTTGATGATTATAGGTTTAGGGTAGGGATGTTTAGGAGCCGTGATTTCATATCTTGGTCAACCAATAGTGTCTTGAGTGGTGTGAAAAAGTGGGAGGAGAGGATGCCTTTTTATAGTGGAGGAGGAGTGACACTCGTGTAATTTTTGGAAAAGGGAATTCCACCCCCATTTTCCCCATTGAATGTGGCTCAAATAATGGAAATTATTAGATCATTGGGAGTATAAGGTCTATATATTACCATTTAATGGGTTTTTACATGCTTCTATATAATTTGGGCCCCTAAGTTTACAGTTTAGTCCTATGTTGAGCTAATTGTTCTCTTAATCATTGTAATTAATTTTAATCACTTTCACTAATATTTTGGGTAAAAAAATTTTTTTACCTTATTTGTAAATATAAAATTTTATTTTTCCAAATATTTATTCCTTTTCTCAAAATTAAAATCACATATTTGATAGAAATTAATTTAAATTCAACCCTAGAGATGGGATGTGACAACATATTTTTAAAGTAAAAATGTTCACAAGGTTGCTAAGATTTTATATTCAATTTAAAAGTTAAATTAATTTAAATGAACTAAATTGAGTTAATTGATAAAATAATAATCTTTCTAAACGTTAAAACATTTTTAAAATAAAATCTATCCCTATAAATAAATTAGAAAAAAAACAGTTTGGAATTAAAATTCATTATTTTTCAATATTAATTATAAAATAAAAAATCACATAAAAATAAAAATAAATCACACTAAACTAATTTTTATGTTTTTATTTAAAAAATATAGATTATTTTTACATAGAAAATTAATAAAAGATCCAAAAATTGGACTTAAAATGTGTTATCCCTTAAAAGGTGGTAAAAATACATTTTTAAATTAGAGAGTTTTTTGCATAAATTTTTTTTCTTATTTAAAGAAGATAATATTTATTGGATGAATATGAAAAAAAGTAATAAATATGTATAAACATAATATTTTTAGTCATATTCATCCTTGTAAACACAGTTGGTAGATGATAACTTCAACTTAAAATAATAATATTAATAATATATTATTTTTTGGTATAACTGAGTCTTCCATGCACAAAAGATTTTAAAGACACTCAATGATTCCATTTAGGTATTCTATCAGATATAACATTTCTTATCGGGTAGAAGTACTATTTAATTCATAAATATTAAAGGTATCATTTTATATTTACCCTGGATGTTACACCACAACACATAAAATGAAAGGGTATTATAAAAATGCCATCTTATCATAAAATGTGGAAAATATACAGGTTTCACAATCATATCATGAAATTTTATCCCATAAAAATTAATGGATTTCAAAATCATATAACATATTCAATGGAAATGAGTTTTATAAATATTAATCCTATTAAAGTGAAATGGGTTTCATAACCATCATTCCATCAAAACATAAACCATTCAAGGAAATAAATGAATGGAACCATTATATAATTTAACAAGAATTCATGAGTAAAACCAATGGATGTTATCTTAGATTGGAAATAATTTGGAATGATCTTTGAAACAAAATTGTATGAAAATATCCATTTTTATTATATTTTGTTTAAAATATAAAGCATTTAAAAAACCATTTTCATTATAAATATATTTAAAAACATATAATTGATAATTTGAAAAACATAAAATATTTTTAAATGTACTTTTTCTTAATATATCATTTAAAAAAATCTATTTTTTTAGAACATTACATTTTTCGATAAAAAAATTTCACACCTAAGAGAGAAATAAGGTCAAATTTTCTTAATAGCATTTTAGTAATTTTCATAAGTATAAAAGAGTGAAAAAATGGTAAAAATACATTAATATGTTATTATTAACCCGAGGAGATGAAAATTAATAAGTTTTATTGAAAAATGGATTATATAATTTCATCAATGGAAGAGAAATCGCCAACAATTATTATAAATGATCAGATTGTTACAATAAACTATCACAATTGTTGTAACACTGAATCATAATCCACAAGAGAGACTAACATTACATGAAGATTAAAATACAAAAAATTATGTATATTTATAAAATAAAATTTCAATGTTGAGTATATGAACCTCGTATAATAATATATGTGCATAACAAAACATGTGTCTCAAAGAAGGAAAATTGAGGAAAAAAACTACATTACTGATTTAGTGACATTTGATCTGTAAAAACCCTAAAAGAGGTATCATAAAAAGGATATGTAAATACTAATAAACATAAGTACAGTAATGATATATTACATTCATGGTATGTATATACACTATACAAAATAGACATGTGGTTAATAAGGCATAAATCTCGTAGAAATAAATGCGAGACTAGAAATCCTATTACCTTATGTATTAAGTATCTTCATAATCATTAAAAACTACGATACAATAATTACAAGTTTAGTATAATTATATTAAATAAAAATATTAAATTATATCATACTACATATTATTTTTCTATTACCTTATATAATCCATTTATTAACAATTCCATGTAAATGTTATATTTCGGTTAATAACTACTTTTTCTCTCGCATCTGTTTTAAATTGTTATATTTTTTACCTCTTACTTATATCATTATTTCATAATATAATGAATCAAAAAAATGATTTAAACAATATATTTCTTTCACACATATTTATTTATAATAATCTATAAAATATAGAAATAGAAAATGAAATACACTTTTAACAGAGATGGTACGTCGTACATACACAAGAACATTATTAATTTTTTCTTATCATATTGAACGAAATAAAGAAAATGAAATATAAATATAATATGATTCCAATAACATTATTATGTCATATATATGATATAAATTTACTAATAAAATCCTTAATACATTCCTTATAATGTGTGAATGAATCAAACCACATTGAGGAGGCAGTAGTCCACACGTCAACAATTGAAGATACTGATTTTACACAAAATGTAAATCATGAATTTATATGTTATATAATAATTAATAAAGCATAAATACATCATAAATATCATATATATCATACAAAAAATAAATTTAATCATAATTATCATCCCTGAAAGTTAGAAATGGAAGAATGAAGTACATCAGTTCGTGAGGCGCCAGTCTTTCGCAAACACGAACAATGATTATGAATCCCATTTTATTGAAGCGTGTAAGAGTGTAGTTATAACCATTAATATAAAAAATAATATCATATTTAGTATAATGATATTTTTTTTAATAATGGAATATGAATATTTTTGTTGGAGGATAAAGAAATTAAAACAAAGTTCTTATTGAAAGATGTTACATCTTCTTCGAGTAACTACTTTTGTTTTCACAAAAGTGCTTCCTTGATTGGATTTCTAAAAAAGGGATGATTCTTGTATTAAGGGAGGATATTTTAGAGAATATTTGGGTATGTTTTGTTCAAGACAATGTTTTTTTATTGGTGTTATGAGTGGGGAAGAGAGAATTCCTTTAAAAGGTGGGGAAAAAGACACATTGGGTATTCTTGAAATGATTTGACTACCCCACACATTTTACATGACTAGAAAGGGTTATAAATAGTCCATTAAAGATAATTTTCGGGTTAATGGCCTAAATAATTCCATCAAATAATTTTTATACATGTTTGGGGTCATTTTAACAGTTTATATTTTATATTAATAATTAATTTAGCTCATTTTTACTGTAATCACTGTAATTAATTTTAATTAATTTCAATAATATTTTGGACGAAAATAATTTCAAATTTTTAAAATTATTATATTATTCATTCTAAAAACATTGAATTCAATTTTCTAAATTATTTTTATAATGGTGTTAGGAATTAATTTAAAATTAATCTCATAGACATGATGTTATGACGAGTTTTTAAAGTGAAAACGTCCAAATGTTTGAAGTGTTTTTATATCCAAATTCAATCTACAATTGGTTCTGATATCCTAAATTAATTAAATTATTTCATATTAATATAATTATACTTTAAAACAAAATTTTAATATAATTTAACTATATAAATCAATTGCAAAAAAATAGTTTTGAATTTATATTTGGTATTTTTCATTATTCATCCAAAAAATGATGTTTTTTAGAAAAACCAGAAAAATTCATAGAAAGATAATTATGAAATTATTAATTAAAATATGATTTTTATTTTATCAATCTAAATTTATAAAATTATTATGAAAGTAATGTTTTATTATTCAAATAAGGACTTAAAAAACATTTTTTAGGAAAATTGTATTTTCAAACATATGATGTCTTTACCAAAAATATAAGTTTTATTATCAATGTATTTTACATATAAAAAAATAAATAATATTTAATTTTTTTTTCTTCTACAGATAATATTATTTGTAACAATGATGTTATTACTATATTGTTTAAATAAATATAATAATAAAATAATGTTTCATATAAACTTACTATTGTTTGTAACGCAGGCTAAGACAGTGTTGTGTGTAGAAAAATGTTGACATGGTATGGATTAAAACATAATCTATAAAATAAATTTAATTTACTCAATTAAAACATATATAACAACTTAGGGTTCTATAAGATGTGTAACATACCAATTCTTTATTGATATTTGTTTTAGCCTCCAGACATGCCTCATCCAAATATGATTCCATGTTTTGGAGTGTCACATAATCCATGATTGGGTATAATTATGCATTTTTTGATAGATCTCATTTTTAAACTCATTGAATTATTATTTTTCATTAATTAGAATAAAATTAAAATATCATTTTTATTTATAATATATTGAAACTCTATCTTCACAATAAAAAACTCCCATGTGTGGTCAATGTATTTAAAATAATTTCAAAAAAAATTAAAACCAAGAAAACATGAGTTGATTTTCTTTACCAAAATTATAAAATTGAAATTATCTCAGCACATTTACCCAGTGACAATTCTAATAATATATATTCTATGAAGAAATCTCTATTTCCATATCAGATTCAAAATTTGGAAATTTATGACACTCAACACTACAATTACTAATACTATATTTTTGTAGTATATGATTTTTGAGTTCGTGGACAATACCATGGTGATATATTAGTGAATTATAATTATTATTATAAAATAATCCTAAAAACTATGAATGATAGGTGGGAAATGAAATAAAAAATACAGTGCATGTTATTTTGGGAGAAAATGGGTGGGACAGTAACCATACAAAAAACAAAAAAAGTATCTAATATCTGGGATCATGTATTAATGTTTGTAATGGAAAATTAATTAATTTAACTATCATCGATATTATGTTGAAGAAATTATAATTTTGATGTTAAATTCCCTCCCTATCATAAATTCTATTTTTCTAATGGTCATGTAGTGGAGTTTATATGTGAATGATTTAATGTAAAAATATTTTAAAACATAGGGTTATTAACACATATTTGTAACTAAGAAGCCTTAGTTATATCTCTTTCTTTAATGAAATATCCCTCCATTAGACATAAAATTCCCATTCTATTAATATAAGTGTGAATGTGATGGAGGATAATTTGAATAAAAAATAACAACATGAATTTCAAAATAAAATAACAAGCCTTAATTCAATTACTATTAGAATAATACCAAGGAATTAAAACAAACTCACCCACACATTACTTACGTAAGAGTGTTAGAAAAAGGTAATAGAATAAAAAACATGATGTATCTATCATTGTATTTGTGGTGTAAGACTCAGTAGAGTGCATAAATTCTCTCTATGGCTCTTATCTCCCATTCAATGCAGCAAAAAGTAGAATTTTAATTTTTTTGAATAAATTTGTCCCATGTTCAATCATCAGGTAAAATTATTATGCTGAATTCATACCTAGTAAATCCTAAGTGTCTCTGTATAAGTGAAAGTGGGTTCCCCAAATTATCCATTCAAAATAAATATACATCAGAACATGAATTCAGATGATGACTATATTATCACAATGTGAATTAATGTATCCTATAATGAAAAGTGTGTCTCCATCATTAAAAAATTGTAATAAAAAATTAATGAATTAAATGAGAAACTCTAGAAATGAAACATGTCATGAAAGGAACACATTTCTTCATGATTTACCATGAATTTCAGTTGATATTAGGCTGGATCTGTTCCTGAATTGAATAATGATTCGGGACCGGGATCGTTTATGATACATTTCATCTTAGTACTCACATACATGAATCCCTTGCATTAAATATGTTAATGAATACTTTGAACTTATCACATCATGAATAATCTTTTTACCTCAGGAATTTTGAAATTCCTATAGTGTTCATATCATTCCAGCACCAATATTCTAGTGTGGAAGTACACTAGTTTTTCCTTTATTTTTCTCTATATCATATTAAAATTCATCATTCCATAAAAAACCACAATTTAACTTTTAATAATAATATATTTTCACTAATATTATAATGAATTTTATTTCATTTAATGTATACATGAAATGTATACCTAAAACCAACCACACTTGAAAAAAGTATAGCCCCCCAAGAATAAATTCTCAATAAATTAAAATGGAAACTCACTCTACAATGATTCAAAAATTAATTTCATTAAAATAATTTGAGCATGTGGGAAAAAATATTCACACAAAATGTGACAAAGAATCCCTAAATTCTCATTTTTAAATGACATAATAGAAACAAATCTATTTTAAATTTACCTTATTGAATTAACCATGCATATTTTTTCTCCAATTTATATTTTTCATGTCGTCATCAATGAGATGAATGATTGGAATTTTACTTTAAATTAATAATTTTCCACTAATCACCTGATGTAATTTTGTAAATTATTATTTTCCTATAACTCGAATCATGATACTTACCATTGGATTATAAGTAATCTACTTTTTCCACCCCATAGAGGTGACATTAAAAATAATCCTAAGGGATTCACCATTTAGAACAATGGAATCTGAAGATTTATGAAATTTAATTAAAATAATTAAAAATAAATTAAATCTCCAAAAGGGGCTTAACCTATTATCTACTTATTAAGATAATAAATAAAATATTAGTGATAATATATTACTTTAAATTTACATTACCCTTTTCCCTAACATAGAGGAAGGTCATAAATAAATTAAGTATAATGAATGATTCAGTCATATTATTTTTTTCACTCATTTTGTTCAAAAGATCTATTTTGAAAAGTCTAACATCCACCAACCATCCCTAAATAATAAAAATCATTTGTCAAGTAAATGTTAGTTTTTAACCTCTAAACCAAAAAACATTTTTTTTATTTTATTAATTTTTTTCAAGATTAATATAATGATGAATATAATTAATTAATAATCATGAATATTTATCCTAGTACTTATTGAAAATTCACCCACACTAATATGATAAACTATAAACTTTCCTTCCCACATGGAACTATATCCTGAAACCTATTTACTTATTAATCATAAAGAAACATATATTATCATATGAATGTCTAAGTTAGTCTTGTAATATGATACATAAAAACCAAGAATATTCAAGGATTCTATAATAATAAGATTCAATAATGTAAAGGCTTGTCTTATGATAATGGAAAATATAAAATATTCCTCAATAATATGAAAACTAAATTTATACAATCATAGATTCTTTAAAAAGTAATAACTGTTCATGAAGAAAACATTTCTGAGTCTCACTAATGAAATATACTAAAGAAAAGAATGAGTGAAATTAGGAATTAAAAAATTTCACATAAATTATATCACATGGTTATTAAAATCACTAATGTTAATTCATAGAAATAATGTTATCCATCGACACATATATCATAATTTAAAGTCATGGAAAATATCATAAAATTTTTATTTATAAAAATCATCATGTTTATAAAATCAGGATTTTTATAATTCAAAATCTCAATTTTTATCTTTAATAATACATTCCACAATTTTCCTCATTCAAAATAATTGACAATAAAATTGAAAAGATTATATAATATTTATCCTAAGAGTTTTTTTCTCATTAATTATAAAATCTTGAAAAAATAATATTTTAAGGAATACATATTAAATTAAATAGATTTATAAGTGTATTTTTTGGATAATAGAGGATAATAAAATTAAAACTCATTCACACATATAGCATTGATGTGCTCTGGCCTGTGTCCGACAATTATCAACTGCCTTTTTATGCCTCCATTACGAGCCTAAAAATAAAAAACATCAAATAATAGTGTCCTTTACATTATCCTTAATAACCCAAGGGGAATTGACATGAAAATTCATCATATAAAATTAATATATTAGAATATAGGAATTATATTGCCTTATATTGTGATACAAAACCCATGTTTTCCCCTAGATGCTACTCTATTTTATTATGACCATTTAGTTGGACCATACATTTATAAGTTGATGGGTATGTGGAATGATGATATCCTTATTGGTTTATCCAAATTTTTATATAGACACGAATCCAGATAAAATATTATACATCTATTTGAAATTTTTATGGAAATATGGGGAGGTGAAAAAAATCTATTAAATTTGAAGGATACACAGAATTCAATATCTATCCATACATAAAGAGTTCATATTTTCTTATTATTGGTATTGATTTTTATAGATCTATAGTGAATGACTTGATTTGTACAAAATACTTCTCCACTTATTCTTATTGAATTTCTCATTAAAATTTCTTCATTTTCATTATTTTTATAAATTATAGTAGGCCCATCTTTATATTATTACATCACTCTCAGATCATAAAAATGATTCATTAAAAATACAGCATCTGACTTCTCCTCATTTTATTCATCTTCCCCTGGCTGTGATGTAATTTTTTCAAGAAATCCTTGTATAAATTCGGAATTATATTTTCCACCATATTTATCTTTGTCCTCCTATAATCCTTTGGTGTTGAGTTAATTTTAAATAGAAATAAAATCTTTTTTATAAGTGGGACATACTTCAACATCATTGGTCATGATTTCTATCTCTTGATAATATTTTTCATAATCTTATTCTAGTACAATGTTTTTTACCTTTTCATTGTCTGGGTATGTTTCAATGAAATTTTATTTTTGACTATTAATCATTTTTATGATTAATGATAGGATGTGTAAAATACATCAAAAGGTTGGTTATTTTTTATTTTTATGTCAAAATAAATTTCATACTAGGCATATTAATAAAGATACCCATGTTTGATAAAATTAAATCAATATATTTGAATAAAAACCTATTATACAATCAGGAAATATATATATATAAATATATGATAAAATTATGTCTAAATTATCAAATTAAAATAATCTTCATACATATCTCTGATAATGACACAACAAAATTTAATAGAACCTAATGAGTCAGAAAATCTAATAAGGTTATCGTATTTAGAAAATTTTAATACATGGTACTACTATCACTAAAATTACATTTTTAGTATTAAAATAGTGAGTATATAGTTGATTCTATGAACATAGTTCATAGAATTGTAATTAATGTAATATTATTATATTTGAAAATATAAACTATTAGTGGGAAAATAAATATAAATTACATTGGACATGTATTTCATATAATGATAAATGATAAAAATAATAAAATAAAAAATTTAATGGATATGATATCCAGGTTTAAGGAACAGTGGTTGAAAAGTCCAATTAATTTAATTCACTATCATCAAAATTAGTTATAATAAATTTAAATGGATATGGATATCACACACACACTCTCTCTCATAATTTTCCATATTTATACTATTCATGTATGTTAGCTTGGTTATGAAATTGGTATCCTAGAATTGTTTTTAAATTTACTATTTAACACACATATTGGGCATGGATAAGGAGTACTTATATAGAATTCATTAAGGAAATACAATTTAATTAAAATTCAATGGTAATGATATGAAATTAAATGGGAAAAATAGGGAAGATGTTTTGAATAAAAAATCCCTAAAATAATTCAAAAATAAATCCAAATATACGTTAATTGATTTTTCCTTTAAATCATTACTTAAAATTAAAAGAATTGTATACCTAATTATTTTCCTTTGTGAATGATAAAATAAAAATTAATAAAATACCTAAAATAATTTTGTAGATTAAGCCTAATATGGGACTATACAGAGTGCAACCCCTCACCCAAGGGATCCGGCCTCTCATCAAATATACTGACAACCGACCGCTCTATTTATAGTCATTTTTCCGGTAACCATTTCTTTCTTCTGATTAAAATATTTAAATTAATTAATCCCCAATAAAATCATGAATCATTATTATAGTTAATATGATATCACCCTTGAAGATCCTATAATTACTCATGACCAACACTCCTAATTCTGGTGCCAAAATCAAAATCATTACATTTCTGGATTTGATACCAGTTACTATGACCTATTTAGAACTACCCAATCATATATCATAAATTTTAAATATTTGATCAAACAAATATCTGGGGATATTTTTTATTAATATTTTAATCATATTGTGAGAAACTATTGCATAATGATACAGATGACATTATGTGAGAATTGTCCCATAATGATATTATTTTATTTTCCCCTGATATTTCATCATCACTGTTAATATTCATCATAAAAACAATTGAAAAAAAATTAAAAAAAATTATATTATCACAAGAAGAATATTAAGAGAAATATCAAAAAATGAAAGAAACTTGTTAGTTCATGAATAGTTATTTGAAATTTTTGTTCACCAAATATAACCATTGGGGTGAAAAGTAACATTTTATCACATAAAAATAAACATTTTTACTGAAATATTTTTCATAAGAAATTCAAAAAAAACTTGACAAAAGTATTAAAACACATAATTTAAATGTGGAATCACCAAAAATAATGAAATGAGAATAAGTCAATCCAAACTACCAAAGAAATGTCACATGGTGGATAAAGGCCCACCATGGATTATGTTTAATCCTAAATCATAATAAAAGGGTCTCATGATAATAAAAAATTAACTAATGCATTATAACACTATGTGGGTGCCCCGATCATAAATTTTTAATGGTTATGTGTTCCTAAAAAAGATATAAATAATAAGACATAATCAAAATATATGGTATATTGTATCATAAAAAGTATTCCTTTCACCTATGATAAATCATTTTCAAATATTGATATATTCCATTCATCAAATAAATTTTTTATAACTATTATTCCCCAAAAAAGAAAAATATAGTTATTTTTATGAAAAGATGGATTCTATGATGTTATCCAAATATAAAATAATGGTATTAGAAGAAAGAAAATATTTTGATACTATTTAGGTTTAAATAAGAAATTCTTTTTAAGATTTGCGATGAAAGTCAACTCATTTATTATAAAATATGTAGAAATATTATTTTTGAATTATTTGGAAATAAATTCGTAAGGGATATAGAATTTTCTTTATAATTAATATATATGTATTTAAAATAAATATATTAATATGGAAATGTATGAGAAATGTTTAAAAAATAAATCTTTTCATTCATTTGAAACTAGGTTTTTAATGTAAAATATCTTTTACCTCGATTTAGACTCTGGACATAAATTTTTTATCTCCTATAACAATAATCATATGTTAACTATTTTATTTATTAAGAAAAAATCTAATGTTTATTATTCTCATTATTTTATTACTACCCTGTTTTATACAATTAATTAATCAATTTTTACACGTCAGATACTTTGATGAGATTGACTCAAATTTCCAAAATGACATCGATAGTTAGGCTATGTGGTAGGAGGTAATTATTCCATAATCACAAAAATAATGATCATTACAAGATTATAATTTTTATAGATCAATTATTAGTTTCAAACAAATCATGAAATATGGTTATGAAAAATGAAGTACGTTAAAATTATGGAGATGGTAGGCCATATATACACATGAGTATCATTTCCATTTTTTAGTTATGATGATGGATTGAAATTATGAATTATTTTATCAATATATAATTATCATAAATACATATTTTTTCATTAAAAAATTTATATATTTTATCTTTGTTATTTGAGGATAGAAAATAAATCACATCACTTCATGGAGGTGGTAGTCCAATCATATGCATGAATAACATTAATATTTTTTAGTGGATAAATATATAATAAATTATTTTATATATAATCATTTTAAAATAAAAAATATTTCATTAATAATATATAAAGAAATTAAATCCACCATTTTAGCAAATAAATATAGTTTACGATGAAAAAATAATTACATAGGTTGTGAGGCAGTAGTCTTTTATACCACAAATGACATTCTCCTTTCAAATTTTATAGAAGAGGGGATAATATATGATATTCCATTAAAAAACAATATATATATATATATATATATATATATTTGAGATATGTTTTTTATTAATTCAGAATGTTTGAATAATATTTTAAGGATTTGGAATAAGGAATGGAATGAGAACACTTGATTAAGTACTATATGTCTTCTTTGGGAAACCTCTTTTCATAACACCTCATTCCCTAAATGGATGGAATTATTCCAAAACTATTATTTCTAGAATGTGGGAAGCATTTCTAGGAAGGTATTTGGGATGCTATTTCCAGAAAAAAGTTATTATTGAAGTGTGTATAAGAGATATGATGGAGTTTTATTTTATAATTTGGTGAGGGGAATTCTCTGAATATGACCAATTATTAATTTAATATAATTTTGTTTCTTATTATAATTTAAATAAATTAATAAAATTTCATGATAAATTAATTATAAGTCTAATTCCTATAATCCAATAAAATTTTATTATGATTAGGAGATGTTTTCACCCATGTTAGTTTGGTTTAACATTCTATAAACCCTTTTGATGAATGCCATGCTAATAAAGAGTTTTAATATTTAGTGTTAATGATTGATTATATAAGTGAAAAATTGGAATATCAATGGAACATTTATGATATTTTAACTATTTTCAAATCAATTTATTGAATATAAGTTTTTTATAACGTTTTAATCATTTCATAAAATATTTTTTATTATAAAATATCATTTATGTCAATTTTTAAAATACATTCATTATTATAATGTAATATGTGTCTACCTCATTTAAAATAGTCAAAAATTACTTCAATTGAGAGATATAGAATTTATCAAATTAATATAATCGTGAAGTTAATTTTTTTTATTCATTGGAATCATTTTAAAAAATATCAACTTAATTATCCCATGGTTTACCTATTTTGACCATAACCATTATAATGACATTTTCAATATTAAAGGGTTAAAATATTACTCATAAGGTGAGAATTGGATCATAAATGGACATGGGAAATAATTTTAGTCCACGTGTAATTCAAATTTTCTCTTTTAAATGTAATATCCCAACCATTTTTTAGAGAATAATCGGGACCTTTTATATGTACATTGTTGACTAGTGTTGATTGTATTTCTTTTGGGTTTTACCTTGGTGGGTTTTTTGGTGAAAGATTGTAAATTTTCCAAGGAGGTGGGAATGTGAATGGTTGTCACACAGTTTTCCCCAACTGTGCACCTAGGATGAGAAAACAGTGCAACCCTAGACATATTATGTTTTCATGGATGGTGCATGGTTTGTCAAATTGTGCACCCTAAATAGAGAAAATGTGCACCCACCATAGAAGACGTTCACAATTATGTCATAGGGTTTGGAGAACCCTATTCCCTTTCCTATTAAACCATGTGAAACTTTTAATTAACATGAAAATTATATTTATAAACACCAGAACCCCAACTTAAAGTAAAATCAACCAAAACTCAACCTCTAACATTTTGTCTGGATTTTGGAGGCTCCATGAAGAGTTTCTATAGCTCTCGACCTCTATTCATTGTGATTAGCAATCTGAATTAAAGATCCACACCCCTCCCGATAGGTGAAAATATCCCAATTAGTTTTTTATTCTTATCTAAAGGGATATTATTCTCTACATTGATGAATCTACATCTATGTTTATTATGTCTTTATTTGTTTGATATTACTTATAAGATTTCAATCAAAATCTTGTTATGTTTTATGATTATAGGGTTTCAGCAGAAATTAGGGATTTCTATTTGTTATTTTTATTGTAAAATTGAGGCAAGTAGTCTATATTTAAAATAAAAAAATGTTGATTTTGATTATGTGTACGTAATTTTATAATTTAAATTAGTTGTTTGAAAATTCAGTTTCTTAAATTGAATTAATTAATTTGGGGAATTAATTAATTAAGGGATTGTGAAATTTGGGGATATTGAGATTACAGACTTAGAATAATGAATTGTTGAATTAATTATGATAATATTATAATAAGTAATTTTATTTATTAATTAGTGAATTAATAAATTTAATTGATGAGATTAATTAATTGGTGATTTATTTAATGAGATTGATGAATTAAAAATTTATTGAATCAGTAATGAAATTGATGTGATTAAATATTTTTTGAATTAATTAATTGAGTTGGATGAGATTAATTAACTTTTGAGTTAATTAATGAAATAGATTTAACTAATTAATTTCTGAATTAATTAATCTGATTAATTAAATGATGAATTATTTAATGGAATGACATAGATGTTCAATTATTATATTGAATTAATTATATGTTGAATTAATTAAAGGTTCGTTGTGATACATGTGATATATTTATGGTATACGTTTTGGATAATGAATGAGGCTCCAAATACCGTTATGTTTTAAATATTTTGGACATAGATTGAAGATCACAATACCCATATATAATAAATGTTTGTAATAATGGATGATGCTCAAAATACACATATACGATGAATGTGTGTGGGGCATAGACTAAGGCTAAAAATAAATACATGAGATAAACTTTATTGGATATGGAATATAGATACAAATAAAAGTGTGACAGTTAGGTGTGGGATAAGTACGAATTCTCCAAATACACATGAGGTGGTAGATATGACATTCTACTCCCACGAGCTGGCCTTGGAATATGGTTCCAATTGGCCATATAAATGAATTGATATAAAATGGATTATGAAATCCCATGTGTTATAATGAATAGTGAATTAAATATACGATATTGTTTAGAATCCAGCATAGGATGAATCAGGTATTATGGTTAAGGTGTTATTTAGAATCCAGGGGTTTATGTTGTTAAATAAACAATAATTAACAATTTGATAACTATTTACTTGTGTTTTGTACTTATTTATTTATATTAACACAAACACTATTATTGACTAGATATTGTTTTATATTCCACTGGTGGAGGCCTATTGAGTTGTACTCACACTCTACTGTGGTTACCTGATTGCTACCCAAATATATTAAGTGAATACATGATAGGATAAGGGAAAAGCACCTATGTTAGATGGATGAGTTGGGGTGGTGCATGGATGAGGGAACTAAATGTGGTTCAAGATGCACTTGGGAGTTGTTACTGTATTTACATTTGAGTTTAATTTTTAAACATAGAACATGCTTTATCATGGCATATCTACTATTTTGTTTAGGTACTTTATCTCTAGTTTTTTTCATCTGGTGATATTGTTATTGTTATTATTTTGATTATATGACATTTTTTTATTGTTTCTTGATTATTTCTGTTATAGTATTACTTTGATAAAAAGGCTATAGTATAACCATGATTGATATTAGACCACTACTTGTAGTGAAAAACCCTTGAAGTTTGGGGAGGCATGAATGAGGCCATGTGAATGACCGACTGATGGAACCAGTGTGAGGTACTCAGGACGGGAAGTTACAAAATGATATGAGAGACCAATTTTCTTTTCTTTTCATTTTTATTACTATTTTGGAAATGTAGATATGAGTCTAGTAAGAGTCAGGATTTGGTCATGAGGTCTTTCATGGGATTTGGTATCCCAATTATGGGGGGAAACAAGTACCTAGGGGGAAATGATTAATATTGATATTTACTATAACAATTAGACATCATTTCACCGTAGATGATGCACATGTTGTGTGGTGTAATAAAAGATTCTGAATTTTTTTATATTTGACTCATGGAATGTAATAGCACTATATTTTATTATGAATGCATCATTCTAGTTACTTAGGATTATTTTGTGACATATATTATTTTAAGCATGTACAAAAAATGATATTTAGTTAAGTTGTTAAAATTAAAATGTTTTTCCTTGCTTGTATTATTGAATTGAAAATGGTTCGTAATATGAAATATAATGTTTTAAAATGATGTATAATTTTAATAATTTGGTTTCTAATGAGTAGAATGAATATGATAATGAGGTTTCCCTTTTTTTACCATGTCCTTGATGTAAGATGATTAAGGGTAGTGATAGCACATCAGTTTGGACCATGTGGTAGGAAAGAGGGGAAAGAATTATAATGGATTAATGTGAAAATCCTCTTATGAAATTTGTTAAATTTATGTTATGTGTCATGACATGTGTGTTTAGTTTTGTAGATATATTCCTATATGACAATGCTTATTGAGAGGTTGACATGAGGATGTTGTTAGGGATGATCCACCATTGATGGAACCTAGGAAACCTATAGTGTTAGTTGATTAAGTATGAGACAAGTACCAATATAACATAACTTGATTCATGAAATTCATGGAAAGATTCCCATGGTGGTTTGTGAAAATATTATCTAATCTGATGCGGGGTTCTAGTTTCAACACCCTTGAAATTTTATTGGAGTGGGTGAGCTTGAGGGAGCTATGTTTTGGATTACGTCTATCCAAACAATACATGATCACATGGATAATCCAACTAAGAATAGGTTTATGTTCAAAAATTATATTCTATGAGTATCATTAAAGCGTTGGTGATATGATCAGGCTCAAGCTTGATAAGCTGGTGGTATTTTATGGAAGGAATTCATAGAGAATTTCCTACAGAACGTCTATATAGAGATGCTGATGATCGAGAAAGATAATGAGTTCATGTGGTTGACTTAATGAAGATTGTCCATGATGGACTATGTTCGATGATTTACAAACTTATTGTGCTTTGGTCCAATGATGGAAGGGGATGATGTGGCTATGATGAGATGTTTCCAAGAATGACATAAATATTGGATTAAGTTTCAATTAATCATATTTGGGTTAAAGATTTTTGTTGAGGTAGTGGATTAGGATCTCATTTATGAGGGGAACATGATAGAGGAATCTAGTACAAGAAATATTTTTTTACTACTGTATGATCAAGAGGAATGACTTTTGAGAGTAGGAAGCATCATTATGTGAATGTTATCTAGGGTATTGTGAAGAAAAATAACCGGATAGAGGGTTTAGTTACATTGGATATTACATGATTTTTTTTCAACCAGTGTGCTAGGACAGTACACTTTTCTAAATATTATTCTTGACCACTAGTGGATTCTAATCATGCTAAAGAAATCTGAATGTATAGAGGTTTTGAAGAAATCCATGACAGACAGGTGGTGATGGAGGAACAAAATAAAACTAGAGTACGAGAATGGGATCTTATGAACATTATCACTCTAATAGCTAATGATATATTTTTCATGGAGGTAGAGGTAGTAGATGTGGTACTTCTGGGAAAGACCTCCATTATCAACACAATGGTTTAGCTTTGGGAGCATAGAATACATCATAAATAATTGGGGAAACGAAGTAACATGCAGTTTATCCTATACTGGTTGATAGAGTGGTTGGACTGTCGATAGTGAAAGGTACTATTCTTGTAGTTTCTACATTATCTAGTGCCTTATATGATAATGCAGCCTCTCATTTCTTTATTTTTTTCACAACTTGTAAATGGTTTGATCCGGCTGGTGAATTTTATGAGAAGGGTTTCAACGATAGACACCCCTCTTGGATTATGGTCTAGAGACATATTTTTGTGCAAGGGGTTTTATGTAGAGGTTGGTAAGTATCAAATTTTATGGGTTCTATATATATATATATATGACATGTTATTTTTTTGACATAATTGCGGGTTTGGACTGGTTAGTATCATACTGAGCCTACATTGATTGTTATAGCATGAGGGTGAATTTTACATCTCCTAAGTGTAACCTATATGTTCACCGTGGAGAGTGGGATATCCAAGCGAGACATTAAGGTAAAATTCATTAGATACCAGGGGAGCTCACCTCCAAGGATTCTAGTCTATTGTGGATTATTGAATAGTGAATTAGGGCGTCTTTCCACAAGTATTGGAGTGATTTCAAGAAATTATTATTGAACAATTATCAGGGCTACCAAATACGAGAGATGTTGAATTTTTAATTGTGCTCATTCTAGGGTCTGAACGCTTTTTTATTCCACCAATAGAGCTTCAAGAGCTCAAGACTCAATTAGAAGAGTTGTAGGATAATGGATTTATACATCTGAGTACATCGCCTTGGGGTTACGTGGTGTTGTTTTCTAAGAAAGATGATGGGACTCTACACCTGTGTGTCGACTATCAAAATTTTAACTACATAACTATGAGGAACCTTTATCCACTTCCATGTATCAATGATATATTTTTCTAGTTGAGGGGATCTTGTATCTTCTCAAAGATTGATTTGAGATTCGAATATCATCATTTGTTTGACTTTCTAATATACCGAGTACTACTTTAAAAAGATGGTATGGACTATATGAGTTCATCATAATCACATCTGGGTTAAAAAATTCTCCATCTTTGTTTATGGAACTAATGAATATAATCGTACAAAATCTTCCATCTATAAATAGATTAGTTTTTTTTGTGTTTGTGAAAGATATCTTGGTGTACTCCAAGACTCACAATTATCATGCCTAATATCTTGACTTCTTTCTGAGTACACTAAGATAGAATTCTCTATAGGTCCATATATCTAATATTCATTTTTTGATTGATTAGATACCATTATTGGATGACATCATTTAAAATAAATGTGTGTTAGTGAACCCAGATAAGGATTAGGTAGTGGTTTCTTGGGGGCATCCAAATAATGATTTCGATCTCTGTAGATTTCTTGGATTAGGTGGATATTATCGGAGATTCATCTATGACTTTTTCTGATAATAAATTACAATCTCAGGCTTCCAAAAAATTGGATATTGTTTTTTTAGTAAAAAAATTGTGATAATTCTTTTTAGGAGTTGAACAATTGGTTGACATCATCACTAATCATGATCCTACATGAGCCTGGTGAGGGATACACAAACTTTTGTGACGCTTTGAGGATCAACCATTGGGAAGTGTTGATGTAGTGAGATCTAGATGTGGTTTATGGGTCACTATAGTTGAGGCCTCATAAACAAAACTAACCTACACATGACCTCATGTTGGCTGTAGTAGTTTATGCTTTGAAGTGTTGGATGAATAATCTATTGTGTGAAACATTTATTATGTATACAAATCCATAGAGATTGACTTATAAATTTTCATTGATAGATTTTATTCCTTGGTAGTGAAGGTGGGTTGAGTATATATAGTCATCTGATTTTGAGCTAGTATATACACCTTGAAAGGGAAAATATGTTACAAACGCTTTGAGTAGGAAAACTCAGACTCATAAAGTTACGAATTCTAGGGCTGTGTGGAAGATGATGACTTTTCCAACTAAGATGCATATAGTCATTCTAGAGAGTCAGGGATAGATGATTGTCATATCAATTTTTATGGAACCTTCACTTTTGGGATTTATCTCGGATAGGTCATTTGAGTATCTGAAATGTCTGACCTTTAGGGTAGTCCTTGAAGGTGGGGAGTCACCTTCAGAATGGACCATATATGAGAATGAAATCAACTATATTGGGAATAAGGTTTTTCTGCCAACGATCAGGTAGGAGGATTTGATATGTGATTTTCAAGCCTCAAAGTGGGTCATATATCTATGAGTGACCATAATGTACCTTGACATATGACAACAACTTTTGTGGTTTGGCATAAAATAGGAAATAACAGGGTTTATGAAATGATGCTACACCTGTTCATACGTGAAGGTTGAGGATCGCCAACCTGGTGGTTTACTATGACCATTTCCCATTCCTAAATGGATGTGAGTAAACATGACCATAGATTTTGTGATGGGTCTCCTGATCAATTCTTAGAATAATGATGCTATTTGGGTGATTATGACTAGTTGGACAAAGGTAGTGCATTTCTTACGAGTGTGAGATAATTTCTAAGTGGATCAGTTGGGAGAGATATATGTTTTGGATACAATCTATTAGGATGGGGTGATAAAGAATATAGTTTCAGACCGTGACATGTGTTTTAGTTCTCACTTCTGTAAGGTCTTGTCGAAGGCACTTGGTATAATGGTTTGGTTGAGAAAGGAATTCCACATAATGATATATGCGGAGTAAGAGTATACTATACATGTTCTTGGTGATATTATACAAACAAGTGTATTAGACTTTGGTGTGTCTTGGAAACTATACATATTGAACCATACATGTCTTTTTATTGTATGTTGTGCAGATCACCACTATGAGGGGTGAAGATAAGTGAGTCCGAGTTATTGGGACCAAGTGTTATGGAGTAGACATTAGATAATGATCAGAAAATTCCAAATTTCATTGCTATAGACCATAGTAGAGAAAATACGTATGGTGATAAATAAAGAATACCCATAGATATTATAGATATTTATATGGTATTCCATTGAGTGTATCAAAGATTGGGTCATTTCACGATACAGATGCTGGTCAAGTTGGAACCCATGTTTGTTAGACCATTTGACGTGTCGGAGAGAGTCATGCTAGTGGAATACCGATTGAAACATTCAGAGAGATACAATGCTATGCAGGAAATTTTTCATATTTTACAACTTCTACACATCATCTTGACCCTTCTCATGTGATCGATGTGGATGACGTTGAGATTGAGACACTTGCATCCTTTGAGGACCATATAATACAAGTTTTGGATCGTATTGAGAAGGCGTTACTGGGGAAGATCGTGCTAATAGTTTATGTATTGTGGAAATACCGTCTTTTTAAGGAAGAAACATGGGATAGGTAGGTTGATACAAGGGTTTAGTGGCCCAATGTTTTTAACTTGGATTCATAGAGATGCTTTAAAGTACATCTTTAGGGCGAGTTATTATAGGGTAGGGAGATCGTTAGATCCTTCCTGTTTGTAGAGAAGTATTGATATCATTTGTAGGTACTATTTTTACTAGATTTGAGTAATTTTAGTTTGGGATTTACCTTGGGGTTTGAGTAAAAAATTGAGAATTTTGGAAGGGGGAGGGAATGTGTTCGTTTGGAGAACGGTTTTTCCAAACCGCGTAGCCCAGCCCAGCAAAATGTGAAACCTTGGAGAAAGAGGGTTCACACAGCTGAAACAAAATTTTTAAAAGTATTCACCCTAAAAGGATAAACTATGCACCCCCTAGAATAAGAACATGATTAAGGCTCACCATTTGGATAAATGTGCACCCCTACCCACCAAAAAGTGCACATATTTATAATTAAAGTGTAAATTTGAATTTTAAATACATAAACCCCCATATTAAACCTGAATTGACCATCACCCGTCTACCAATGTTTTCCCTCATCTTTCAAGGCTCTTAGACAAATTACTGGGGCTCTTAACCTCCTTTCTTCAAGATTCAATGACTTGATCAAATATATGCATCCTCTTAGTAAGGGAATCTTATCGTGATTGGTTTTTCTTCTTTCTCCTGTTCTACTGCCATTATTTAATGGATTCTATTTTATATTGTGATGATTCTAGGTCTAGGTTTATTAAATTTTGGTTTTCTTGATCTTGTTTTAGGGTTTCATTCAAGATTATGTTCTTCATCGTGATTATTGTTTTTTACTCAAATTGGAGAATTCCATTGCTGGGCGTTTCTCATCAAATTTAGGTAGCTAGTCTATAATTCAAATTAAAAAAGTTATGATTTCAATTAGTTGTATTTAAATTTATAATTTATATTAGATTTTTATTAATTGATTTTCCTAAATTGAATTATTTAATTTGGTGAATTAATTAATTAAGGTATTGGGAAATTTTGGGATATTGAGATTGTTGTCTTGGAATAATTAATTTTTGAATTAATTATGAGGATACTAGGATTCGGAATTTGAATAATTAATTTGTGAAAAATTAATGGAGTTAATGAGATTAATAAATTGATCAATTAATTAATGAGGCTGATTTGATAAACTAAATTTTGAATTAGTAATGAAATTGATGTGATTAAGTAATTGTGGATTTAAATAATGGTGTTGAAAGAGATTAATTAATTTTTGAGCTAATTAATGAAATCGATGTGACCAATTAATTGATGATTTTTAAGGGACTGATGTGATTAACTAATTGATGAATTAATTAATGGAATGATCTACATGAACAATTGCAACATTGAATTAATTAATTGTTGACATAATTAATGTGTAGTTGTGATACATGTGATATATATATGAAAAATGTTTGGAATATGGGTTGAGGCTCCAAATATCCATATATGATAAATGTTTGGGATTGAGACTAATAATCCAACCTACCATATACAATGAATGTATGTGGGGAAGGGACTGAGCATCCAAATAACAATATGAGATAACAAGTATGGGATATGGAATAAGGATTCAAATACCTATGTGACAATGAGGTGTTTGATAATAACTGATTATCCAAATACCCATGTGGTGTTAGACACGATGTTCTACTCTCATGTGTTGGAATTAGACTATAGTTCTAATTGGCCATTGGAATTAATTGAGATGAAATGCATAATTAAATCCCATGTTTTATAATGAATTGTGAATTTAATATTTGATATTATTTAGACTCCAACAAGGGACAAAGAAGGTATTGTGGTTCTGGTGTCATCCGTAACTTGAGGGTTTATGTGGTTGAATAAAGAATAATTGATAATATGATAATTTTTTACTTGAGTATTGTAATTATTTTATTATACAACTTAATAAATTGTTATTAATTGTATATTGTTTTAGACACTGTGGTTGGTGTCCCATTGAGTTATAATCACACCATACTTGGGATGCCTAATTGGTACCCAAATATTTTTCATGATTTAAAGATATTATAAGGGAAAATACCTAGTGTTAGATGGATGAGTTGGGATAAATCATGGATAAGGGAACACAATGTGATTCGGGACCCACTTGGTAGTTGTTATTGTCTTTAATTTTGAGTTCCATTTTGACACATGGCATGTAATTTAGCATGTCATATCTACTATTCAGTTCTGATATTATATTTCTAGTTTTGGTCATATTGTGACACTTGTTTTCTGCTAATTATGATTATATGAAATTTGGTTATTGTAACTTATATATTTCCATTGTGTGTTTATTTATAGTCTCCATTTGATCGATAACCCTCACGGCTGGTTGATGACCCATACAGTATGGGGAGGCATGCTTGAGGTCAGGTGACCAATCGGCTTAGGGAACCGATTTGTTGAACTAAGGCTGAGACATTACGTGAATTTTATTTATAACATTGAAATAATTTAGTAAAAATATTATTTTCTATATAATATTATTTTCCAAAAAATATCAGTAATATACTTTTGATAATATTTATTTTATTTAAATTCCCAAAATATATTAATGAAATAAAATTCTAATAAAATCATCAAAAAATCACTAATATGTTATATTTATTTGTGAAATTAATTTGATAAAATAAATTGGTCAAATAATATTACATTTAATATTTTTAAAATAATTTGTTTTGTATTAATTGAAAAAAACTATTAGGTAGTTGCGTAAAAATAAAATTTAATTATTTTATCTCTAAAAATAATAAATAAATATACATGATAAAAAATCCTTTATCTTTCAAAAATGAATTTTATAACAGATCATTTACTATGTTTATCTCTATGTCAAAAATTTAAAATTATTAAATGATACAGAATGACATTTTTGTATTTTCTTTAAATAAATTAATATAATAGTAAAAATAAAAAAATATATATGTGACCAAGATACCACTTTATTGATCCAAGGATGTAAATCACTAACATTTACTCATTAAATAGTATAAATCCACGTGTTTGTGTAATTTTTTAGTCTTTGTATTATTATTTTTAACCTTGATCACACAATTAACTCTTACCATAATGATAATTACATTCTACAAATAGTAATAATAATTAAAAATAAAAATAAAAGGGTTTAATTTACCAAATTTATACATCTTGTATCCATATTTGGAATCCATTTTTCAATATTAATTATTTATTTGTGGAAGAAATTAATTTAAAATTAAAATTTAAATGAGAAAAAATTTTGTTAAAAATATTTTTTTATGTATAAATGTATTTTTATACCCATTGATCTACAAAATTCATTAAAAAACTATTAATGGAATGTATTTTATCAAAAGTAACTATAAAACTTATAAAAATAATCCATAATATAATCTTTCTACAAAAATAATCTAAAATAAAATAAAGTTTTCAATAAAAATTAGTATTTTCACAATTCATTGAAAATGAAATGATTTCATAATATTCCTAAAACTTCACCCTAAAATCATTTTATATGCTGATTTAAATAATAATCTTAATTTTTTGAAGTGTTTTTTTTGTAACTATGGAATAATATTAATATAATATTTTTTCACAAAAATTATTTTCTTTAAGGGGAAATTTTTTGGATTCATAAAATGACTTTTCAAAAAATTATGTGAATATTTTATATAAGAATATAAATTAATTTATATTCTCATATAAAATTTTATATATTCTCAAAATATTTAATCATTTTAATACTTATAAATTTAACGGCTAGGTAATATTAGTTATATTTAAATAATAATATTTAATTGTTCGTTTAGGCTTGTTGCTTCATGTTGTATACATTATAAAACCAAATTTTCTTTTTAAAATCTCATGGTGTGAAATTATATCCCTCTAAAATAAACTATATCTTGATAATTTAATAATATACTATATAATAAATGTTTTTAAATTTTATAATACATTTCTTGAAATCCCTCTTCAACAAAAGGGTCAATAGATCTTCCTCTTGAAAATTTGGAAAGGCAAATATTAAGGTCATTTGGAATAAAATATACATAGTTTCAACATAGAAGAACATTGATAGGAAGTTAAAATATATAAATGATGTTAAAATTATGTTTTGGATAATTATGAAGAGTGATTGAGATCACTTATCATAAAAACTGAATGATATTGAGATAGGTAATGACCACAAAACCAAAAGATCAAGAGACGTGACAAAGACTATATATATTTTTTAAAAATAAGTTTAATATGATAAAAGATTTATTTCATGGTAATTTTAAAAACATCTATGAATTATTTTATCATATATACTAATAACATAAGTAATAATACATACAATATGAATTTAATATCATCTATTATAAAATTTCTACTATAATATCCTTTTCCCCAATGGATGATAATTCTTGGGGGATTTTCTATGAAAAAATAAGTAAAATCAACTTCTAATGGATCACATAATAATTATTAGGATAAAAATAAATTACACTTTTCTTTATAAATTATCCAAAACCAAAATCTTTATTACAAGATGAAATAATTTTAAAAATAAATAAAACAACATATTATTAAATACAACATTAATATCCAAATTATCAGTAATAATAATCAACAATAAATATCAATATCTCAATATATAACTACCCAAAATTTCTTGAAAATGTTATTAACTATTATTGGAACCAAAAAAATTAATGGATTTTTTTTCATATTCTTTAAGATTAGTTTATCTGTTATATTCAAACAAAAATAGTCACTCTTATGGTATTATTGAAAATGTATACACTATATTTCTAAAATCACCTGGATATAATGATATTTTACATAAATGATATGAATCAACATTAATCCTCATTAAATTCATATTTAATTATAAAAGATAATTCAACCATTATTACTAAAATATTATATAATGTTCCCCAAAATATTAATGTCCTTCAAAAATAACATCTGTCACATAGAGAAAATATAAGTTTTCAACCCCATGGTTAGCATTATCATATGTCCCCAAATGGTAAAAAACATAATTATATAAACATTAACAATCTCATAAATACTAATTACAATTGATAAATTTAAACCCTAGTCCAAAAAATGAACATGAAATATTCCTTAATAAATTCATAATGAAATAAAAAATCCTTTCATAAACCACAACCCAAAAAATCACTCCCAAAATTCAATTAATCACTTTAGAATCTCATCACTTATAACATCAAAATCGGTGTCAATGATTTTCAATATACGATGACCCATAAATTTATAAATCTATGATGGTATCTAAAATTCATAAGGTTACATCTCATGAAATATTTTTATTCTCCATTTTTTTTCTAAATCATCCTATAATGCTAACATTACCGAAAAAAGTCATACACCATTGGATTTGATAGAAAAATCATATGCTTTATTTTTTCCATTCATACCAATCAATTTTACCCCATAAAAACTATGAAAAACATAAAACATGAAAAAGAAAATATAGGATCACTTAAATATGTAAGGATATTTTTTGTTTATAGTTTTATATAATTTGGGAAAACTCATGCATAATGATACCCCTGAAATTAAGTTATAATTACAAAAAATATACAAGGAGTTTATTTTCCGATATTATATATTCATCATTATTACTAATCATCCATAACACAATTTTAAAAACATTTTAAAACATTGATCTCAAAAATATATCATTAATGGAAATAAATATAATTAAGGAAACTTGTTACTTCTTGAATATTAATAAACAACTACCTGTTTCAAAAATATGCATTGGGATTAAAATATTCATTTTATTACCCTAGAAATAATGATTTACTCCCATGTATTTTCATAAATCATTGGATTTAAAATAATGAAGGAAAAAATAAAACTTGTAAATGAAATATGGGAACAACATAAAAAATTTAATAAGAATTAGTTTTGGAGAACTTTTAAAAACATCACCTAGTGGAAAGAGTCCCATGATGGATTATGTTTACTCCATAATCCTATAAATAACATATAACGTGAAAATAAAGAGATCAATTAATTAAGGAATTTTTTGAGCACACCATAATAATTTATTAATGATCATGTGCTCAAAAAGGATGTAAAAAATAAGGTAGAATCAAAATACATGGATTGTTTTATCCTTAAAAAATTATTTGGACTAATAAGAAAAATATTTCTGATATTGATATATATATTTTCATTAATTTTTTTCAAACTATAATCCTATGAAGAAAAAATCTATGTATTTCATTTATGAAATAGTTGAATCTTATAGATGAATCTAAAAATAATAATTATTGTGGCACTGGGAAAATCTATTATATCTATGTATATTAAAATAGAATATTCCTTTTCCCTTTTGTAATGAATTTTAGAACAACCCTTATAAAATACATAAAAAGAGTCCTTTTGAAAACAAATACTAGAATGTAAAAGGGATATATAGAATATCTTTAATAATTATAAGTATGCCCATAAAATAATTTTAGGAATATGGTCACGAAGAGAACTATTAAAATATTAATATTGAAAACATTTAAAACATATTTTCTAAGGTAATGTTTCCAAAATCCTAAGTCCAAATACCCATGTATTTTATTTGTCTCTGTGAATAAAATAAGTTGTTAACTATTTACTTTCTGAATAAACATTATCAAGTTTATTACTTTCTTTATTTCATTTACTACAATTTTATATACAATTATTTAATAAATTATGTTCATTGCAGTTGTTTTGATGATATTCGACTCATATGTTCAATATGACCATGATAGTTTGGTTATGGACAAAGTGATCATTATTTCATAATTTCCAGAAAAATAATCATGGAATAATTTTTATTTTTATTCATAAATAATTCTTATAAAACTAATTATGATAAATTTTTATGAAAAATGAACTACATTTAAACCATGGAGATGATATCCCATATATATGAATAATTAATGTTTTCATTTTTTAATGATAATTATGGAAAAAAGTAATTATTACTATAAATTTCATAATGAAAATGAATATAATATTATTTATATAAAAGAAATTTATATATCATATATACAATAACCCAGTACCTATAAACCAAGCATCATGTGATGAAATCATGAACATTACATTTTCGTCTTTGATGCGGATAATTTTGATCCAAATTTTCCCTCCAAACCTTACAAATTGAAAAGGATATACTAGACCACATACATTCTAAATAAAATCAAGGCATATATTTTAAGATAATTAGGAATAAATATTACATACAATACTTAGATCAATTTAAATGACAAATTATCCCACATAACATAGATTTATTTTTCAAATTAGGACATTATAATCATCCATATAAAATCCCTTATGGAAATAATTTGTTCAATCTCTTTCTTTATAACCTAGGTAAATGGAAACATAAGATGGGTGATCCCTAATCCAAAATAATAAAAAATGAATGAATTAAGTAATGAATATAATCAGTGACTATAATAAGATCATAAGGGTATTAATACATAACTAATGTGCGTGTATATAAATTATGAATATTCATTCCCATTAATAACTTGATAATTAATCATACAAACATATAATAAGTCATTAATAATGTAAAAAATAATAAGAATCTACAATCATGTTCCATGTGATAAAAATATTGAACAAATTGATTATAATAAACACAACATAAGCATAGATAAAACAGAACAGTATCATGGAATATCATCTCACAGATTCGCTACAAAACACTTGGATAACACTCACATATTTTAATAACCCTATTACTAACTTCTAATATAATGATCCTGAGAACATAATCATTACCTAATTCATTGACAATTAATTTGGGAACACCAATTTTTTAAGTTATAAAGAGATTATCCGGAGCTATTTGGGCACACCCATAATATATAATTCTCAATAACTACACCATGAGTAATGAAAATAGTGAAATTGATTCATAATAACTCATTGAAACAACCTTTATTGTTTTCATAACATGATTAACCCATGGAAGAGAAACATGTTCCATTAAAATCTAGTTGAGACATGATTAACCTGTGGAAAATAAATGATTTTAATGAAAATATCATTGAGACATGATTAACCCATAGAAGATAAATGAATTCCATAACAATATTAATGAAATATGAAAAACCATTAGAAAAGGAATGAGTTACATGAATATAAAATTAAGACATGATGAACCTCTGGAAAAGAAATAAGTTATATAAAAAATCTCTTTAAAAAATGACTATCTCATTGAAAATAAACATGTACCATAAAAATATTTTCAAAATATTATTAAAATATAGAAAATTAATGGGTTCCATAACAATATCTTGGAAACATAGATAACCTGTGGAAAAGAAGAAAGTTCCAGAAAAATCTATTTAAATCATAGTTAACCCATGGAAGTGAATAGGTTCTATAAAATTCTCTTTGAATCATGATTAACCCAAGGAAAAAAAGGTTTTATAAAAATATTTATGAAACATGTTTAACTCATGGAAATGAAACACATTTTATAATAATCTCATTGAATCGATTTTATTCCATCCAGATATAGAATAAAGTTGGAATGAATAACTAATATCCCCAATTTATGTTTAAGTAATAATACATTTATTTATGTTGATGAATGGAAATTCCATTAAAATATCATTGAAATATTTCTGAGGAAAATATTATTTATAAGTTGAAAGTCAATTTTTAAAAATATAAATCATTTGGAAAACCTATTTATTTGAAAAAAATAAAAACATATAAAAGAATATTTGGAAATAATTTAAAACAAAATTTTAAAATATAAAATATTTTTAAAATATTTACCATTTAAAATGAGTTTAAAATATCCCTTAAATTGTTTTTGGAAACATTTTTAAAAGATAATTTTTTTGAAATAACACCGATTTCTGACTAAAGAGAAAAATACTAATTTTATTAATACGAATTTATCAAAAATAAATTTACCCAAGAGTTGAAAAGTTGTATAATTAGAATAAATAATCGTGAATAATTAGAGGATAAGATAATTAGTAATCATTATAATTTTTCAACATAAGAGACATAATTATACACATTCTCAATAAATGACGAGATTGAAAAAAATAATCTTATAACTTTTATAACTTTTAATCATAATCAAAATGTAGGATTAACATTATATTATTATTATAAAATCATGAAAAATAATTAGATTCATGATATAAAAATTAAATGATGAAATCTATACATATTATAAAATAAGATAGGTGTATAACATACTAAACTTGTCAAAGAAGCAGAATTGTCCGAAAAATATCTTTCCACTTTGGTAACATTGAAAACCTAAACACCATGAAATATAGATCATAAAATTGATATGTAAATAAACATATATTTATGTATAAAAATATTTCAATAACCTCATGTACAATATATACACCAAAAAATAATAAGTGGTGAATATAGAATTTATCTTACATAAATAAATGTGAGACAAGAAAAACCTTTACCTTGAGGCTGATTCATTATGCTTGTTCATTATCATCATGAATAATAAACTTATATTAATTATTTACATACTTGGTAAAATTTTAAAAATTTATTATTATATTTATTTTATTTATAAACATGGTATATATAATTACTGAACCAATTTTTTAAGTCATTTTTTTGACCATATTCGTCTTGGGGGTAAAAAATGAATTTGGTAGGTCGAATAAGGTAAAATCGGTCATTATATAAAAATATATAGAATAATAATCATTAAATAGTTATCATACTTATATAGAACTTATTATTTTAAAACCAATCATGGATGGTGTTTATTAATAATGAACTGACATTACGATCATGGAGATGGTAGGCCATACATATGCTTGAGTAACGTTCCCATTTATCAATTATCATTATAAAAACAATTATGTCATATTTTATCAGTAAATAATAATAATTAAAAGCTAAATAAAATATATTTTAATTTCATATACTTATATATATATAATTAATTTGATAGGTGATGAAAAAAGAATAATCACATTGCATCGAGGAGGTGATAGTCCACACGTCCATGAACGACTGTAGACGCCAAAAAAGTACGCAACTTCTAGAGGATGTTTCAAACAGATGGAGCGAAGTCATATTTGAACTCAGAGGCCCGGCCCGGGGGACCCGGGAGTGGCGCGCGAAATTAAGGACAACTTTCGCGAAAAAATGTTGTCCGCACGAAGGAAGTCCGTGATTCGTGTAAAAAACACTGGGATGTCACGTAATTTTACGCACCCGGTTCCGCGTGGTGAGGCTTTGCATGCTGATGGGTCCCGGTGCGGAAGATTTTGCGCCCCGCCCGGATTCTATGCCAGCAGATTCCTATAAATAGAAGGCAACCCCAACCGTTTCAGGGTTGAGGAATCCAGACCAGATCTCGTGTGCAGAATTCGGACTCCCACACATGCAAGATGACTTCCAGGTAATTACTATTTTTGTGAAATATTTCCCCGAGGTTCTCCTTTGCGCGCAACCCCACTAGCTTAAGTGAATTTACCAACTCCTCTGGGTTCTTCCTTTACGCGCAATCCTTGTCCCTTGCGCGCAATCCCTTCCAATTGCGCGCAATCACTTCCAAATTGCATGCAATCCCTTTGATAGGTTTCTCAGCGTGCAATCTGAGCCATTTGCACGCAATCCCCTATCTGTACGCAATCCTCTGACCCAATTGCACACCATCCCGGTGTTTTGCGCGCAAACCTTCTCTTTGCGTGCAAAACCCAGGACCTCTCACCTTGACACCCTGCGTAGGTGCCCGATGCCTTCCATGCCGGGCATGCATGCCCTGCATTGTTTTCTCGTACGGCCTTCCAGGCTCATACGAAGTAACCTCAAGGTCCATTGGGAGGTGTTTCCCGTTGGCTTGGTTTTCCTTATGCATATTTTCATAGTCACAATAACAACAATTGATTCTTCACATATCCACGCTAATGTGGACCCCTTGATGGTTCGCCCTGCGGCCCCCCTTAACTACGGCCTTGCCGATGCCTTCCCTCCCACAAGGGGTAGAGGGTGTTGGGAATGTAAGCCCTAGGGGCGTGGAGCGAACCCACCTCATCCGAGCTGCAGGATGTTAAACTGCCAAGCACCTCGTCCTTAACACATGACGTTAAACTATGGTCGGACCCCGTGCCTCGCACGCAGGGTCCCCCCAGCTCAGACATTCTTTACGCCCACTCGTCTCCACTGGAATGGATTCTTCCTCACATGGAATGAGATCCTCTTTATCGGAGTGGAATTTGTCCACGGGGGAAGGGCTGCCTCAGAGCGTAAGCCCCTACCCTCTCTTGCGGAAGGTTGCACCCATGCACCTCTGTACTTCCCCACTGCCAAGTCCAGTGGAGTCCCATTCCCACTGTGCTTTGTCGCACCATGGGCCTCCATCCTGGAGTAAGCCCCGACACCAAGGGCCACTAACCACATGTAAGACCATGTTTCCTCTTTGGTCCGCTCAACACGTAATCCCCTTTCCACTTTTCACGGATGCACCCTTTGCGGCGTGATCGTCTGGTCCCCGCTGCCTCTTGTTTCTCACACCGAGCATGAATCACTTGGGCTTAGAGCATGCATTGACCATGACATCCTCCTATGGGCCACCTCAGAGCATAATCCCCATCCCAGCGAACTACGTGGACTTTGATCTGTGCTAACACAGGGTACATAGGAAGCCTCCACGAGGTTCAATCCCACCACCCAGTCGTTCCGACTTCTTCACGTCGGTTCGCCAATACCTTGGGCTGCCTTAGAGCGTAAGCCCCAAATTCCTCATCCTACATGACATTAAACTATATGCCCCGAACTATGTGGACTTTGATCCATACTAACGCATGGTACGTAGGAATCCTCCACGAGGTTCAATCCCATCACTCAGTTGTTCTGACCCCTTCGTGTCGGTTCACAACCACCATTTTGGGCCGCCACAGAGCGTAAGCCCCGTACCCACCATCATGGTCTGCCTTAGAGTGTAATCCCCATACCTCACACCCACGTCTCATCCTGACATCTCCCTCGAGCCCACGTGCCTCGGGAAGCTCATGCCCTAGCCCCAAGATCTTACTCCCTCCATGATTCTATCCATGCATTCATTCTCACGGGTCGCCTCTTCAGGTGTCCCATCATATCACCGAACTACGCAGACTTTGATTCCCTGCCATGGGGATACGTAGGAAGCCTCCATGAGGTCCAATCCCGTCACTCCATCACCCATCCTGGTCCTTACCTGAGCCGCCACATCCCGGTGGGATCATGCCACCCCATTCCACTCCACAGTATCTGGGAAGTCGCCCATGTGTTGGCCCCAACATCAGTGTTCCCCCTAGGGGGTCCTTCAATATGATCCACTCTCAGTGTTCCGATCAGTCCGATATGTCTCCGAAAGACGTTAAACTCACAGTATACCCCATGTTAAACATGGGAAGCTGAGGAAAACCTACGATGGTACAAAATTACCCGCGTTCGATGTGGGATGCCTCGAGCTTCCGCGCCCTCGAGAATCCCTATGATTAGGGACAGAAGACATACATGCCAATCCCCAGCATCAAGGTGCACCGACGACACCTCAGCGTGACCATTCTCCTCACCGAAGGTTGCTGCCCCGACCAGACCCCTTGGAGCGTCTCGACGGAAGTAGGGTAATTAACTGGCATCCATGCATATATGGCGCCAGAAAAGAGCTTCACGAACCCGTATTAAATCTATGAGGGAGACTCGGACTAGGTTACGAGCTCCGAGGAGGAATCCACGGATGGAAGAACCGACATCCCATCATCACGGTTTCGATCAAGGAGCAGATGTCCCTGAACAAGGAACATATGTCACCCGCCTTTGGAAAGCGGGAATGCGGGGCAACAAGTCGCGCGTCCTCCCTCCGTGTGACGGATGCGTGCGCGCCCAGGTGTAAAATCATCACAAACAGAAAATGGTGAACCTAACGTGAAACTCTTCTCCTCAATACGGAGACGGGTATCGTTCGAAGTGTCGGAAGATTATCATGTCACCAGGTTCGGGAACCTATCACCGGGACGTGAAACCCGCCAGGCGTTGAGGCAGTCAGGATGTTGAGAACTCCATTCTGCGACGTCGTTAGTGTGGATCCCTCTCACCGACCATGGAAGATGGAATGATTCTAGGCAATTGGTTATTGATTTCTTTTTCTATTAGTACTAATGGGTTCATCTACCTACTTCCCGGAATTAGATCGTTGCATCCGGAGATCGATCGCCACCTGCCCACCGGCGCAGGGGCAGGGGCATTACCAACATAGCCACCCCAAATGGTCCCTCCTTTTCCACATTTTCTCCAACTCCGACCGTCGTAGCTTCCGGGCGCTCATGCCCCCTCTCCCCGTCAGAAATCATCCAATGAAGGGTGATCAACGACCTGGTTCATAGGTACGATGAGGAAGTGGTCATCCCCACCAGGTACATGGACCATTTGGATCTAGAGGAAGTTCCGCCTCACCACCACCATCGCCGCCCCCGAGGGCCGCGCAGGGAGCCGCCGCTCCCCACTCCGCCATTCAACCACTTCGGGAGCCTATCCCCGGAGCACCTTGAAACCTTCCTTCCATATGCCAATGAGGTGTGAGATGTCCGAGTCCACCCGATCGGAGACCCATCCTAGGGGTGCACAACAAGATCCCCCACCAGGCAGCATCAACGCCGCCACCTGAATCCCCGGGCCGAGGAGCAGGAAATCTTTGTGCCCACACCACCGGCTCCAACCCATATGACCTGATGCCAGCGTCGGGTGCGAGCGGAGGAGAATGCCCACACTGGGGCACCAACATCAGCAACCACCATGGACCGAGCCACTACTGACTCCTGTTACCATACCCCCACACACGTTGAGCAGGGGCAGTCACATGATCAACCCGGAATAAGGCCCCAACCACCCTGCAGGAAGGTTGGGTTGACTCTCCCAGTCGTGGGCACTGCTAATGGCCACTGTGGACCAATTCGCGGTAGTGCCACCCACAATAAAGGACCATTCTGTGCCACTGATCTGGAAAGGAGAAGTCTTCTCCGTGACAGCTATGCTCCGAGTATGGCTTTTTCCAGCGCTCACTGCACTGGGTATGAGGTCACTTCCCCTACCACTGGTCGCGAGAATGTAGTCGTTGCATATCCAGTCGCTCACCCACATGGAGGTCCTCCCCATGTCCCTTTCGACATCTGTCCGGGTGCTTCTCGCACCCCATCTTTCATTCCTCTCTGCCCCAACACTATTGCGGCCAGGGGACTCCTTGATGGAAATCATCCTTGCCCTGAGGAGCCACCCAGGGGCAGGAAGGCAGGACGTCGTCGCCGTAAGAGGCATGTCAGGGGAGTCTGGACGGAAATCAGACCAGTCCATTTCTCGGACTCTGAGGCGGAGTACGACTCGACAGTGGATCCCTCCCCTAGTCCTATGAGTCAAGGGAAAGGGTGGGGACACAACACGTTAGCCTTATACTCCCCGAATTCGAGATCCGCATGAATCCCGCCTCCCTCTGAAGCTAAATCCAGGAGGATGAGGACTTGGCGTACCCCCAGGGGTCAGACCCGCAGTTACCACTGGCCTCCCCGGAAGCACTTTCCACCTCAGTCATGGAGAATGGGGAACTTTTCTGGGGACCGAAGGAAGAGTCGCGACATGAAACACCCTCGGAAAGCACCGATGTTGTGACAGGAGGCCTATTCGCCGGCCTATCCTATCGTGACGTGGCAGCCAGGACACTGCAGCCCTCAGAGGACGGCTTAGGGATCGGCGTCCAATCGGCCTACTTGCCGTATTCTCCGCCAGCCAGCTCACCGACCCAGCAGCCTGCCTCGGCACTACTGCCAGTTCTCCGGCCTTTCTCAGTTGATGAGAAGGGGCTGCAAGGGCCGGATCCCGAACCAGGGTCATGGAGCTTCGGGACCGTCCTCGCAGCAGGCCAGTTCCGCAAGAAGTTTTGGCTGGTCGTAGGATCAGATTTTGATATGCCAGAGTCGCTCACCCCGGGAGAGTTTGAATATTTCCTTCAGACTCTCCAGGTGACCCACTCCCGTCTCCGCAATCAGCAAGCGCCTTATCCTGGGATTCAAGCACATCTCGAGGATATCGGTGAGTAGTTTCGTCGGGTCGACCTAGATGTGCCCCCCACGGTTCAGCAACCCAAGTCACTTGGCCACCACAGGGCCCTCCAGCAACAATGCATCCAGAGTTTTCAAGTACTCTGCAAAGTTATCGAGGAATCTACCCCCGATGCGCATGTCAATGGATGGGGGAAATATGCTCCCCTTCTTTTGTGTGTGATTCGCCGACAGCCCGATTCACTAGGCGGCTCTGAGGGAATGTCGCCAAGGGTAGTGGCGGTCAACATGGCCGACCTTCTGATTGAGGGAAACGGTGTGGAACTCCTCGATGGGGACTCACCCCCTGAGGAAAAGCCGCTACTGGACCCATCTGGTAGGATTACTCGCCAACAGAGGAGCCCCGTTGGTCTCCCCACACCCACTGAGGCATTAACACTTAGCCGAAACATCGGCAAGGGTAAAGAGCATGTCGGGGCTGTCAAGCTCACCGACCCATCTGCCTTGGAACAGAAGGAAAAGGAAGATCCCGATAAGGCCACGCTATTCCAACAGCTTGCTGAGCAAAAGAGGCTTGTTGATGAGCTCTTGGCCGAACGCATTGCAGAGCGGCGACATGACTACGGTAATCCTAGGCCAAGACAGCAGGGGCAGAAGCACCTACCCCTTAATGATATTACCCCAAGAAACCGCTACAATGCCACATTCTTCGACATGGGAGAGGCAGGAGCTCATGGAAAAAGGGAGTGATACGTTTCGCTGAACCCTCCTGAGCAGCGTGATCACCCAAGGGACTCTGCTCAGTTTCCTCCCGCTGCCCCAAGAGTGGCTCCGCCTGCCGCCCTGCAATCTGCTGAGCATGAATACCGGATTGAAGGGCCCAACAATTCACTTGTGGTTAGAGATCCCCGTCAGGACAAGAACCCACATCCAGACGATCTAATGGAAGCACTCATCGCCCGCTTAGAGGCCCTGGAAACTCAGCAGGTGGAAATCCCACCAGACGGCAAGCCATACCCAGAATGGGTGGATGATATGTCGGCCCCGATGGGATTTGGGAACCCCACTTTAACCCCCTTTAAACGGGACCAGTGACCCGACACAACACCTGACCTGCTTCAACTCGAGGATTGGGCCTATGTTAGGGACTCCGGTGCAGTAGGAGGCCGCCAAGCTCTATTGCTTCGTTCAGACGTTGGAAGGACCAACATTCGTCTGATACTAACAGCTCCCTATCGGATCTGTGACTAGTTGGGAGGACCTTCGTAGGAAATTCCTCTACCAGTTCAGTTCCATGACCCAGAAGACGAACATCTCAGACCTTTTCAGGTGCAAACAAAGGCCCGATGAGCGAGTCACAGACTTCATCGCCTGGTGGAAGGGGCTCACATAATCCCTTAACACGCCACTAACTCAGGAGAAATTACTGAAAATGTGCATAGATAATGTCAATTCAGAGCTAGTTCCTTCTCTAATCAATCAGAATTGCCCCAGAGGGTTTCAGGATTTCTCAGACAAGGCTTAGCACCTCGAAAAAGCCTTACAACAGGCCAGTCAGGCACGCCTGCTACCTCCTGTTGTCCCTACAAGGAGAGCTGCCAGAGTCGAGATCGCTGTTGTGGCCCAGATATAGGCTCCCAGGCAGCTAGTGTTGCTACCAGTGAGGCCAGATCAGCAGCTCCATAGGGGTCCACCCCCACGGGAACAGCCTTCGGCCCAGCAGCGACCGCCTCAAAATCGGCATGCACCTCCATGAAACGCACCGCCACTACCTAGGCAAGATAATCAGGCTCCACCTCCTCGGCATGCTCCTCCGGCCCCTGGTCATGGCCAACCTCCAAGAGCCCCCTTTCCAGATAGAAGGAATCAGACTTACTCATTTGACGAGGCCCAGGTCCCTGGTTATTTCAGTAGTGCCCTCGAGTAGAGGATTGTGCCACTGCCTGAGTGTCGGAAGCCAGAAGAGGCATGTCTCACTGATCACCCTAACTATTGCCCTTATCACCGGACCCTGGGGAACCCCATCCAGCGATGCTATGTGTTTAAGGACTGGCTTTAAGACCATATTGATAACAACATAATCAGGTTGGGCCCAGCCCCGGTGGAGGTGGTAGGTGTCTTTTTGAGACCAGATGCCAGTAGTGGCAGCGAGGATGAATGGCAGCAGGTTTCCGATCGTGGGTCCCGGAAGTATAACTACTGGATGGCCTGTAAGATAGTCGCCCGCACCCATGGCATCATCTGTGCCCACCTGAATCATCCATAGCCATCAGAATCTGCGAGCGCCACTTCGGCATCGTCATCCCAGCCTACCTCTTCCCAGAAGAGCAAGCAGCGACACAAGAAGAAAGAGCGTGCCCTACTAATTCCATAATCATCCCGCACTCTTGGAGATTTTATGCCCCCAGAAATGGGGATCCCTCTGAGACTCTGTCCGGTAGTGGATGAATCCTCGAGTGAAGGCTCAGGGTATGCTTTGGTTAATACCGTAGAGTTGGTAAAAACCTTTTTGACTCCCGATGATGAGGAACGTCAGGTAGACCTTCCCTATGTCCCCATCCATCGCCAACGTCAGCGGAGCCATGGATACGTGAATCACCGGGGCACGGAAGTTGGCACCTCTAGCCAGGTCGTGCACGCCACTAAAACCAGGCAGCAGGCCCGATACAGAGCTCAGCACACGCTGCCCCTTCAGCCGGTGTCGACGGGTTCGCCTTTACCACCGTTTGTGTTGCTGGATCAGGCAGAACCGCCTCGGCCATGCTGCGACCATCTCTGCCCTGCCACCGGCCGACCATAGCCTTCCGGCCCTAATCTATCAACCACTTCCTGGGCTTCAAATAGTGAATAGCGAGACGTGCCTAGTACCAGTCAGTCACCGGTCCAGCCGGCGGAGCCCGTCATGCCTCCAATCATAGAGTGGCCTCCTGTAAACAGAAGATCACGTTTGGCTCGAAAGTATGATGTTCTGAAATACCTGGCCCGCATTACGGCAAGGCTCTCTATCATTGAGGCTCTTCGCCTATCGTTTGAAATGCGTGAGGTGCTCGCCGAGGCTCTAAGGAGCCCCCTCCAATTTGAGATGGAGGTAGCGGCTGCAGAATCCTTCCACACTGTGGAGATTGAGAATGCCTAATGTCAGGCGGTTATCTCATTCTCTAGTGAAGATGAAGTCCCTCCCATATAGGGGCATATTCTCCCACTGTACATCACCGGACAGTTCAATGTCATGGAAGTCTGGAACCGTCTTATTGACACGGGTTCTGGGATTAACCTAATCCCAACTCGGACACTGCGGAAGCTGGGGCTATCTGAGGATGATATAACCCCCTCCGACCTCAGGATCCAAGGGTATGACAGGACTGAGAAAAGTCCACTCGGAAAGATTCGCTTAAAGACCCAGTTTGAGGGCCTAATTGCCAACACCGAGTTCATGGTTGTCTCTCAGGACACTGCCTAAAACGCGTTGATGGGAAGGCTGTGGGTCCACCTTCACACAGAGGTTCCCTCATCGTACCACTAGTGCCTAAAATAATCCCTTAAGGGCCGAGTAGGCGTGATCCAAGGAGATGCGTCTCCTTTTGCCTCTTGTGAAGCCTGTTATATGGACGCCGATTATTACAAGAGTAAGAAAAAGCAGATCCTGGCAGGTGAGGTTGAGCCTTCGACTGTCGCAAGTGATCCCTGGGCAGGTTTGGAAGACGAATATGTCTTCCCAATCCATCGGTTGGAGGCCACAATGCTAGACATGGGGCAGTGTTTTGTTGTTTCGAGTACCAGAGGAAGCCATATTTCCGGGTCCAAGCGACGGCTGAAAATCACCTCGTACTCCTACACCAACCAGGATCAGGTGATCCCCGAGCCTCCTACTCCTGTACAATATCAGATATTAGGCTCATGGAAACGGCAGTACGTTATATGTTTCTGCTTCATCGGGCCAGAATTGACCGGATCAAACCGACGCGCCACTACTTCTTTGATGTCATAAAGCGTGGCCCCATGGGACGAAGGCCAGATGGTATTGGATCAACCGCCTTTATCGCCACGGTCTCCATAGTACATGAGTCTCCTGACTTGACGACCTCTTCCGCCCAAGCCGACACCAGCTTCCCATCAAGGTCTGACTTCCCCAAAATGGCTCCCCCCTGTGGATGATCCCTCCACAAGTGGAGAGGAGGACGTGGAAGATGCACCCCCTACCTTTGAGGAAGGCATCTCCACTACGGTCGACGAGTTAGTGCAGGTGAACCTCGGTAGTTAAGCAAACCCAAGACCCACGTTGGTCAGCGCCGCTATGCCCCCCGAGGAGCGGCAACATTACGTAGACTTTCTTAGAAAACACCATGATGTGTTCTCTTGGAGTTATGATGAGATGCGAGGACTAGATCCCTAGGTATCCGTCCACCTCCATGGCCTTCTAGCAAACCATTGTGGGTTAAAGAAGCCTCCCAGAAAGATGCACCCCTCTCACGGTGTCATGGTTGAGGCCGAAGTTGATAAGCTCATCAAAGCCAACTTCGTCAAAGAAGTTAAGTATCCCCGGTGGCTATCCAACACTGTGTCGGTCAGGAAGAAGAACATATAGATCAAAGTCTATATCGACTTCCGCGATCTCAATCGCCACTGTCCGAAGGATGATTTTACCCTTCCAGTGATAGAGTTGTTGATCTATGCCACGACCGGGTTCCAAGCCCTCTCCTTAATGGATGGGTACTCCTGGTACAACCATATCCGGATGGCCCCAGAGGATGAGGAGTTCACTGCCTTCAGGGCCCCCAAGGTACTTTCTGCTACCAGGTTATGCGCTTCGGCCTGAAGAATGCAGGTGCCACCTATCAATGGGCCATGCACCGCATATTCAAGACGATTCTCGGGATGCTGGTGGAGTGCTACATGGATGATCTGGTGGTTAAATCTCTCCAGCGCCAGGACCATCTCAAAGACCTTGAGAAAGTGTTCGACTTCCTCCGTTCTTGGCACTTGAAGATGAACCCGCTGAAGTGTGCCTTCGGGGTCACCTCCAGAAATTTTCTTGGCTTTTTTTTAGATATTGAGGCATCGAGATCGACCCGAAGAAGATCAAGTCCAATAGCCAGATGCCTCCCTCGAACAATATTCGGGAGCTTCGAGGTCTCCAAGGCCACTTAGCCTATATACGCCAATTCATTGCGAATCTGATCGGAAAGTGTAAGCCCTTTTCCCAGCTCATGAAGAAAGGTGCCACCTATGAATGGGACGATGAGGGTCATATCGCTTTTGAGGAAATCAAACAATATCTTCTCCAACCTCCGGTCTTGATGCCACCAGTTTCATAAAATCTGTTGGTCCTTTATGTGACCGCCCTGGAATGATCCCTCGGCGCACTTCTCGCTCAGAAGAATAGAGAGGGAATAGATAATAGCCTCTACTACCTCAGCCGCATGCTCCTCGATACAGAAATTAGATACACTCCCATCGAGAAGAGCTTATTGGCACTTGTATTTTCCATACAGAAATTGTGGCACTACTTGCAGCACCACGAGGTACAACTGGTCTCTCGGGTAGAACCGTTGAAATACACCGTGAACTTACCTATGTTGACCAGCCGATTGGCGCACTGGGCGGTGATCCTCCAACAGTTCGACATTAGGTTAGTACTTGAGATGGCTATCAAAGGACAGGTGTTGGAAGACATCTTAGCTGCTCATCCATCCTCCGCGGACTTGCCACTAGATCTAGGATTTCCTGATGAGTCAATCCTCTCAGTTGACCATGTCGTCCCATGCTGGCTGATGTACTTTGATGGTGCCTCCCGGAGCCCCACCGGTAGAAGGCTCAATGATCCTAGGCTCAACAGAGTGGGCATGGGTGTCGTCTTCATCACCCCGGAGTAATACATTCTGCTGTATTAATTCCTGTTGTCAGAAGGCTGCACCAACAATGAGGCAGAATATCATGCCCTCATAATTGGCCTCGAGTTGGCTCTCGAGATTGACGTACCCCATCTGCACATGAAAGGGGACTCTGATATAGTCATCAAGAAGGTCAATGGTGACTATGCTTTCAGAAAGCCCTAACTTGTGCCATTGCTGGAGTGCACCCTTCGTCTAATGGCTATGTTCCCCTCTCGGCTAGAGGTTGTTCATATTCTCCGGTCGCAGAACAGTCGAGCAGATGTTTTGGCCAGCCTGGCCGCATCACTTGCGGAGCCAGAACAGGATGACCTAATTATCCACGTGGCACACCAGAGAGTCATTTCTCCTGTTATTTTGGAGGATGATCGTGGCCCGTGGGTGAACCATCTCACCACTGGTGCCCCTACGTCAGGATCCCCAGGGACTTCAGATGCGGTAATCGAGACAGTTCCTGACTGGGGGACTCCCTTGGTTGAGTATCTCCAGCACAGAAATCTTCCATTGAACCGAGCCGAGTGTGAGAGAATTCGACACCGTGCGCCACAGTTTACCCTTCAGAGAGGTCCCAGCCTTGAGAAGCTCCTTTACAGGCGTGAATTTGATGTTTTTCTCCTCTGTTGCCTTCAAGGAGTCAAGATCCCACAGGTCATACAAGAAGTTCATGTTGGTTCCTGTGGTGCCCACCAGAATGGGTCGAAGTTGTCCAACCAGATTCGGAGGCTGACATACTTTTGGCCCTCCATGATCTATGACTTCATCGAGTTTTCCAAGAGGGGTCATGAGTTCCAAGTTCACGCTAACTTTGTGCACTGGCGACCGAAGCCTCTCCATACTACCAAGAATTCTTGGCCCTTTGTAGTCTGGGGGTTGGATGTCATTGGACCTTACCCTTCCGCGATAGCCCGCCAGTGCTGGTTCATCCTGATAGCTACGAATTTCTTTTCCCAGTGGGCAGAGGCAATTCCTCTCAAGGAATTAAAAGCCTGTTCTATCGCTGAATTCGTGAGCTCCAATATCATCTATCGATTTGGAGTACCTCACGCTATCCTTACAGATAATGGAACCAACTTCCGAGTAGCCAAGCTGAAGAAATTGTATGCCAAGTACAACATTCGCTCTAACCACACCTCATGCTATCATGCGCAGGCGAATGGACAAATCGAGGCATTTAACAAAACCCTCTCTAACATTCTACAAAAAATGGTTGGTCGGAACAAGAAAAGTTGGCCGGACAAGCTCCCCAACGCTCTTTGTGTTTATCGGACGACGACTCATAACTCCACCCAGGTGACTCTGTATTCCATGGTTTACGAGGCTGAGGCCGTCCTGCCCATCGAGATTCAGTTTCCTTCATTGCGCACGGCGGTCTACGACCAGCAAGCGCTGGATAGAGTTGCCGAAATACGTCTAGCTGAATTGGAAGCGATGGGATAAAATAGGCTTCACCCTTTTCATAACATGGAAATTCATCAGAGTAGGATGGCTCGAGCTTTCAACAATATGGTTTTCCTATGCTCCTACCTACAAGGTTACCTGGTGCTGGCTCTCAGAGTGCCAATGATTCCCGGTAGGAAACCACCCATGTTGGAGCCCACATGGGAGGGGCCTTTTATTGTCCATAAGGTGTATCCCAATTGCGCGTATTCCTTGGTGACTATGGATGGTGAGCATGTCACTCCTCCCACCAATGCCAGGTTCCTCAAACGGTACATTGCCTGAGCCCCTTTGGTCTGAGTTCTATGACCTTAAACTAAGACCCTTACATGGTCTAGCATGCCCCAAAACTGCATTCTGCACTATATCTGGGATCCTTCGGTCCGAGTTCTAAGACCATAAACTAATATCATTCTAGAACTACGTGTGGCTTAATTCTCATCCATATGAGATACGTAGGAATACCTGGACATTTCATCTTGGGTCCAGCCCCATGGATTTTTCTCTTTTCTTCCCTTCGGTCCGAGTTCTAAGACCTTAAACTAAGACCCTTACACGGTCTAGCATGACCGTAAACTACATTTTTTCCTACATCTGTGCCATTCCGGTCTGAGTTCTAAGACCTTAAAATAAGACCCTTATGGTCTAGCGTGACCTTAAACCGTGTGATTGTCCTCACTACAAGACGTTAAACTGCAAGCTGGTTATGCATCCCTAACCCAGGCCCAACCTTAGGCCCCTTGGCCTCCTTAGGCCTCTCAGCCCCAGCTTTCACCTGGAGCATGCGGTGCACTATAGGATTTGGCCCTCATTTGTGATGGTTTATCCGCTGCGCCATGTACACCCCCTGGAAGAAGTGCTCTTTTCATCCTGCATGACGTTAAACTGCACTTCAAGAACTACGTGCGGCTTGATTCCCATCTTTATGGGATACATAGGACCTCCTGAACACCTAGATGCCAGGTCTAGCCCCATCTCTTAGGAGATCCCACGATTTCCTATTCACCTTGGCCTCCTGGCCTGTCCCTCCCCATGGATGGAATATATAGGTGAGGTACATGGTTTTTAGCACTACGTCCCCCTCCCCCCGAGAATCCACCATCTTTTGGCCGCTCTCAGATTGAGACCTTCGACCCTTTCCGGTGGTCTGCTAAGGTGTTCAGAGTACTCTGTTCTAGGACCTAGAGTGTCAGATTCGACTTAGGCAAGTTTTCATCCACTTGTCAAGCTTTGTGCTCCCTTTCATTTGAGCCCCATTATCTTTCACACCCGGAGGGACCCCCAAGAATGACTTGGATACAACACCTAAGGGCTCTCCTACTGTCACGGGCCATTTCCCCCGAGGGTTTCGGGAAAAAAATTTATACAAATCCTACATTGCGAATATCCTCAGTGGTTGATGCTCATTTGTTTACCCCTATCTCTAGGCTAAGGCCACAGGATGCTGTGTTGCAAACATGGTCAGATGTAATGCTCAGTCATCACGCTTTCTTCTTTGGGCCCTGAATGTTGGTTTCATGATTCACATTATGTTCCGCACCAACGTGTCATGGTGGAATCTCGACACTCCTTGCACTAAACCTCAGTGCACCCCACACATCAGACGGACCAAGGTGCATAACAGTGTCTATCGGGGCTCCCGCGATATGAGCGCTAGAGAATGTGCTTGGGTTTTTTCTGTAAGGATTGCATGCAGCTTGAACTTCATCCCCATGGGAAACAAGGAGTCACCCATACATTGCGTTTCAGGCCCAACGTAGCTGGGAGCTAACATCTCCTTTCCCCCTGATTGTTGAGCCCTGGCCAGCCCCTTGGCCCAAGGCTTATCTCTCGGAGTCACACATAGTTATGGTATGAGGATATTACCTCATCTACATTGGGTACACCTTACCGCATCGTGCACATTCCCCATGTCCAAGACATATGACCTTAAACTATGCTTCCAGGTCCAAGACATATTACCTTAAATTGTGTTGCCAGGTCCAAGCCATATGACCTTAAACTATGCTATGAGGTCCAATCCATATGACCTTAAACTGTGCTGCCAGGTCCAAGCCATATGACCATAAACTGTGCTTCCAGGTCCAAGCCATATGACCTTAAACTGTGCTACCAGGTCCAAGACATATGACCTTAAACTGTGCTACCAGGTCCAAGCCATATGACCTTAAACTCTGCTTCCAGGTCCAAGCCATAGGACCTTAAACTGTGCTTCCAGGTCCAAGCCATATGACCATAAACTGTGCTGCCAGGTCCAAGCCATACGACCTTAAACTGTGCTGCCAGGTCCAAGCCAGATGACCTTAAACTGTGTTGCCAGGTCCAAGCCACATGACCTTAAACTGTGCCGCCAGGTCGAAGCCACATGACCTTAAACTGTGCTGCCAGTTCCAAGCCATTGGACCATAAACTGTGCTGCCAGGTCCAAGCCATTGGACCTTAAATTGTGCTACTAGGTCCAAGACATACGACCTTAAACTGTGCTACCAGGTCCAAGACATACGACCTTAAAGTGTGCTGCCAGGTCCAAGCCATACGGCCTTAAACTGTGCTGACTGGTCCATGGCATACGACCTTAAACTCTGCTGCCAGGTCCAAGCCATACGACCATAAACTGTGCAGCCAGGTCCAAGCCATAGGACGTTAAATTGTGGTGCCAGGTCCAAGCGATACGACCTTAAATTGTGCTGTTAGGTCCAAGACATACGACCTTAAACTGTGCTGATATCGTCCTGGCCGCACGACAATAAATGGAACTGCATTATGGTGACCTCCCCATAGGGGACATCACGTTGGGTATTGGTCAATTTCCATACCATTTGTCAATTCCTGTTATGGATTCATTATTGTGGCGACGCCAGGAGTTCCTGCACCAGTCTGGTCGCTCCACAAAAGAAAAACCACTCACCTTCAAGGAAAAACAAGATATATCAAATGCCACTTCTTTTGGTGCGAGGGCTAGACCCGCACGTCTCCCTCGTCCTTTGAGCATGCGCCATGTCGTGCCACGCGACCCCTTTAGAACTATGTATGGCCTGATTCTCATCCTTATGAGATACGTAGGAGTTCCCGAGCACTTCCCCACGGGCCCATCCTAACTTTTCGTGTTCGGTCCCTCGGCCTAAACATGTCCCTAGGAGCACATCGTAAGCAGGGCCTTGACCCCTTTCACGTCGGGTTTTGCAACCGCTTTACCGTCTGTCTCCCGCACCCCTTGTCATTTGGTCCGAGTTCTAAGACCTAATACTAAGATCCTTACACGGTCTATCATGACCCTAAACTACATTTTTCCCTATATCTGGGATCCTTTGGTCCAAGTTCTAAGACCATAAACTAAGATATTTCTATAACTACATTTTTCTTGATTCTCATCCTTATGAGATACATAGGAATGCCTGGACATTTCTTCTTGGGTCCAGCCCTAGGGATGACCAAATTCCGTCCCTCCCTAGAGTCGGTCCCTCAGCCTGACTTCTTAAGGAGTGGTGTAGTAATGACCTCTACCCCAAATAAGTTTGGGATGCCCCACAGTGATGGTGGGAAGTGACAGTTCTCTCTCCAGAGAGGTCCTGTCTGAAAATTGGGACGATCCGTGATCGGGTTGGTACGTCCGCCTAACGCACCTCTGCTGTAGTGACACAATTTTGGGAGTGTTGGAATCTGTTCGAACAAGCCACCACTCCACTTTCCACACTTTGCATACCCCTTCATTCGAAATCCTTATCCTATTTCATGTTCAATGGGACCCCCTAACAGTATGTATGATAGACCAATGGTCCGCCTACTGTCCTGGGCCAACGTCCCAGAGGACTGTTCATGTTTAATGGGACCCCCTAATAGTATGGATGATAGAATTTGGTCCGCCTACTTCCACAAAATGGATGATAGACCGTTGGTCCGCCTATTGTAGAAATATGTATGATAGACCTATAGTCCGCCTGTTGTCTTGGGCCAACGTTCCGGATGACTGATCAGAGATATTTGAGTTAGGCCCCATGTTGCGAACATGGTCATTGGTCAGACCTCATTTATTATCCCCATTTCAGGACAATGTGATATGTATGGTGCATTTCCGCTACGGTTAACAGTTATCCTCCATCGTCGCGCCCCATTGTGTTCCGAATTTGTGTAATGTGATTCACCTTTTTCATCTCCCTATGTTCATAGGAATTTCAATGCCCCCAGCATTTCCCCGCTTGTGTGTTAGGGCATGTGGAGGATACGATACATCGATTGGTTTGAGGTCCCCGCCCATCGGCTGGACCTCCCTCTTCTCCTCAGAAATCCAGGCCTGAGTTCGGATGCCTGACGCTTGGTTAATGCCCCACAGTTGGACGAAATGATAACATGACCATCCTCTACTTCCCGCGTTGTGTGCGACCCACAGGATTTTTGGGGTGAGTTTTTATTAATTTTGGAATTATGGTGAGCATATTAGACTGAAGGTACAGATAAATAGATTGGTCCATACATGGGTCAAAATGTTGAGCAGTAAAAGAAAAAAGTTCATGAGATGGCCGAAACAAAGCCCTTAAGGATTAGCATGTTGGATCGATCTTTCCAACGATGTTACCCTTTGGCTGGTAGCATCGAGGACTACTTCTCGCTCCTTGAAGACTCTCTCTTCATCAGCAGCCGCAGAGCACATCTCGCCAACTCTAGCCTGTGCCTGCACCCGCTTTGTTTGAAGTAGGACCATCTGGTTACTCGGCTCCGTCAATTGCTCTTGGGCGTCAGCCAGCTGGGCTGTCAGTTGTTCGACGAGCTCAGAGCACGTTGCAATGAAGGCCTCCTTCCCTACCACCTGCCCTTCAAGGCTCCGGACCTGCCGCACCGCCATCAGAAATGCTCAGGTGCTCGCTGATCTTTCCCAACAGTGGGAAAAATCAGTGCACCGGATGCTCTCGCGTATCTTCTCGGCCATGTAATCACAGAAAGCTAGATGAAGGCACTGAGCATCAACCCCTCCGGCGCACAGGAAACGCAGCCAGGTCTGAAGTGATCCCATCAGCCTCAGCCAATATGATTGGGGTTGCCTGAGAGAGCGCCGGATACACTTCTACCCTTTGCGCCGTGTCATCCGGCTCTCCTCGGACACTTCTGAGTCCGAGTCGTCTACCTCCTCGATATCAGCGGGACGATACACATGAAAGGCAGCCAGCATGTCAGCGACAGGATCTGCCTCAGGGATGTCTTCATGAAGAATAGAATCCTCGACGTTCGGGCGACCTTCCTCTCTCGCCCTAATAGAGATGGTGCCTCCTTCATCTTCCGACCTCACTTCAAGGACATCTCCACTGATGTCCGCCGCCCCCTGCTCACCAATTGCTGGGGCCGACTAAATGCGGGGAGTATGTTCTGAACAAGGTGGTATGTCCGCCACTGGTCCGCTCACGGACGGTCCGGGCTCTGCAGCCTGACGAGCCTCCAATTTTGAGATCACTGTGCAATGCATACACTGATTAGTTGGGAACTTTTGATTACAAGCGCCAATAGTGAAACATGGGACTTATAGGAACCCAGAGCGTCGACCTCCAGTGTTCCGGCTACTACAGGAGCTGCCATGACAGGAGACCCCTCTGCGCTTGTCAATTCAATGATGGGGGTCAGATCCCCATCCAGTCCCACCGGTTCCTCTCCTCCCCCCTCTAGTGGGGACGCTTGATAAACACTTAGGTGCTCCTGAGTGAGGAAGAGAGATGGGTTGGAAATTGTAAAGGATAATGGATGAAGAAAGAAAATGAATAAAGATAGAGACAGACCTCGAGTATCTCGGTTATGTCGAGATCAGAGCTGACAATATCGCCGCTCTCCTGGAGACTCCCTTGGAAGGTCTCCCCCTGCGACCCCACACCTTCGGGTTCTCCTTCTCCTTCATCATCTGTTTCGCCTTAGTCTTCTCCGGTCTCCTCCTCCCCCTACGACTCCTCATCACTGTCACCTTCTCCCAGCGGCATCACTTCCGGATCATGCTCTTGGCCGAGCATCACTTTCACTAGGAAAGGTGGCTCCACACGCCGACCCCTTTGGCATGCGTATGTGTCCATGGCCATCAGATAAGCATTTCGCCAAAGGAAGTTCACTCTGTCGGTAACTCAAATGAGCCCGACCTCTGGCAGCTAGATCCTGTTCTGCATTATCTTCTACCAGACGGCTTCAACGTCCAGTGATTGTCGCAGGGTCATCCAGGCCGACCACAGTGCTGAGAAAATTACATCTTGGGAAGGTTCGAGAATGTACCTTATCTGCTTCCTGGGAAGTTCTCTGGAGGCCTCGTGTGACCCCCTCGGGAAACGAAGTCGCAGCGGCGCTGTGTGATGTTCCCGCCGCTGAGGTCCCAGCCTGCGTAGGCCTCACTGCCTGATGCACCCCTGGTTCCCCCCTTCTAGCAGCACCTTTCTTTCTCCCTCGTCGCCCGGTTTCTGAATGGGTAGCCTCAAGTTACCAGACTCGCTTGCGTAAAATCCCCTCATGGTACGCAATGGTCCAGTGCTCGACATACTCAGTTGCTAGGCCAGCATCGACCCCGGTGGGAGGAAGAGTGATGAAGTCTCCGGAGCCGAAAGTGGTGAACATCAACCACATCTGGTGCAGAACGCATGGATTCTTCTCCTCCCAGACAGCCGCGAATAAATTCTTCGGCATTCGTTGGAGGCACCCGAATTTCCTGGAAAATTGAGACGGCATGTAAGGCTCCCAGATTACCTTCCCGTCAATCCGAGCCACGAGCACCCCGCCCCGGATGCTCTAAAAATACTCCTTCTATTCTAGAGAGCCACGCCCATTGTCCACCATCTGACCAATCGGGGTGGGGAACATACTGAAGTTGAAGTTTTTGTGGTTACCAATGCGGATCCTCACGCCCTCCTCATTGAGCGTCATCGGCACCACCCCGATGATGTTCAGTAGGGATAGTCACAGGCCGTTGCCTGGAGAACGGATGGCATTTGGGAAAGTGTACCCGCCGAGATGAGCCTCCACCCAGCCGTGGAAGATCTGGAAGGGGCCACATACCCTCCGAGGCAACCCCCCTCGTGAGATACTTCCCAGGATGGCATACAGCTTGGCCAGAACGGGGACCCCCCAAGTTGAACCATTTGTTGGTGTCCATGGTGACCACCATCACCAGTGTTGCTGGACGGAAGCCCATCCTCGTGTCCCACAACGGCAGGAGCCATCCGCTCAAGAAGGCAGCAAGGAACCCGGCATACCGGACGTTCGGGTCCCAGGCCTCAATGACGTGGTAACCCTATGATTGGTATTTCCCCACCTCCATGTTCCTCCAATACGACCCATACTTGCTCCTCTGAGCCATAGTTGGTCACCGTTTACCCCGTCCCGGCATCTTGATTGCTGGATCCTTCTCTAGGAATTGGCTGAACCAGCCCTTGTAGGCAATGTACTTTAGGAATTCCTTGACCCCCAGCCTCTCTTTGGCCAGCTCTAATAGGTGCCACGTCAGCATGGGGGTCTGTGACCTATCTTCCCAGGTGTTCTTTGGAGGAACAAACACGTCATATTGGTATCCCTCCAGTGGGATACCTCTGATATAGTGAACGTCCCAGAGGTTGATGCCAACTTCCCCATGGTGAAGGTGGAATGTGTTGGTATCAGGAGACCACTGATTGAATAGCTCCGGCCCGAGCTCAGGTTGACTGTGGAAGTGGCACTGCGACGTCCATACTGCCTTGAATAGGCCAATATGCCATAGCTTAGCCGCAAACTGGTCGCAAGTATGGAGAAAACAGAACGCCCAAGCCCACTCGCTGGTAAAGATTCCCCCGGACCGCAGGTCCCAATCTTTCAGCCATCCCTTCGTGTCATCCGTGATGCTCTAACAGAACGTGCTCGCGTAGAGGGCCGAAGAATTATCTGTGACAGGCTCATCCCCGGTAATGGTCCTGGTCCTCGGGTTCAGGACATATACGTCTATATGTCTGGTTTCCATGGCAGGATGGATGTTGCTGGTGATGTTTTAGTGAGGAAGCTCATCCTCCTGGGTTACCCATGACTATGGTGTGTCCACCTCGAAGCCCGGCAGGGGAACCTCCTCCAGGATGCCAAAGTTCCAGAGCGGGAGGTTGTCAGATAAGGGATACTTCTTCTGGGCTGGGGTCAGCAGATTGAACAAGGTTAGGTTGTTGGAAATGATCACCTTGGCACCATAAACCTCCTCATTCGCTGCCATTTCGATTCTACAAGTGGTGGCTTCCCCCTCATCAACTTGGTTTACAGTCATCTCGAATATTTTTGGAGTTACGCGAAATCAGGATGAAGTGTGCGGAATCAGAGAGAGTTGCGCGAAATTGGAAGCTTCAGCATGAAATCCAGAAGTTGGGCACACAATTGGCACATTAGGTGCGAAATATCCCAAGTAAGCGCGCAAATGCGGCCGAAATTCAGAGGGAATTACGCGCTGCCAAATCATTTTTACGCGCAGCTGCGGGAGTAATTTCGTGCATGAGAGCGGTATACCTATCACGCAGAAAAGCTTGAGTACTGAACATGGGACCCAGCGCCCCTTTTTATAGGTCATGTCGGGGTTCCGTGCCGCACGGAAAGAGAATTTCACACTGATTCGTCGTTTTGCACGCCCTGTTGGATTATTGCGCGCAAAATGACCAAGAGATTCACTACATCGGCGTTTCAGCATTTCCCTTGGAATCCGATCGTTTCTACCTCTCGCTGATCCAATTTAGAGGGGGGGAATTCGTAGACGCCGAAAAATTCCACAACATCTAGATGATGTTTCGAATGGATGGAGCGAAGTCAGATTTAGACTCAGTGGCCCGACCCGGAGGACCTAGGAGCGGCGTGCGAAATTAAGGAGGACTTGCATGAAAAAATGATTTCTGCGCGAAGGAAGTCCGCGATTCGCGTAGAAAACACCGGGATGATGCATAATTTTGCGCGCTTGGTTCCGCGCGGTGAGGATTTGAGTGCCGACAGGTCCCAGCGTGGAAGATTTCGCACCCCACCCAGATTCCACTCTAGTGGATTCCTATAAATAGAATGCAACCCCATCCATTTCAGGGTTGAGGAATCCGGAGCAGCTCCCGTGCGCGCAATTCAGACTCCCGCGCGCACAAGATGACTCCTAGGTAATTCATCTTTTCACGTATTCTTTCCTCGAGGTTCGACTTTGCGTGAAACCCCCTGGCTTAAGTGAATTTACCAAATCCTCCGGGTTCTTCCTTTGCGCGCAATCCTTGTCCTTTGCGCGCAATCGCTTCCAAATTGCGCGCAATCCTTTTGATATATTTCGCCACGCGCAATCCGAGCCCTTTATGTGAAATCCCCTATCCGTGCACAATCCTCTGACCCAATTGCACACCATCCCGATGTTTTGCGTGAAAACCTTCTCTTTGCGCGCAAAACCCAGGACCTCTCACCTTGACGCCCTGCGTAGGCACCCGATGCCTTCCATGTCGGGCATGTACGCCATGCGTTGTCTTCCCGTACGGCCTTCCAGGCTCATACGAAGTAACCTCAAGGTCCCTTGGGCGGTGTTTCCCGTTGTGTTGCTTTGCCTTATGCTTCTTCGCACAGGCATGCTAATGGCTATTGCTTCTTCGCATAGCCACGCTAACGTGGGCTCCTCAATGGTTCGCCCTGCGGCCCCCCTTCACTACGGCCTTACTGATGCCATCCCTCCCACAAGGGGTAGAGGGTGTTGGGCATGTAAGCCCTAGGTGTGTGGAGCGAACCCACCTCGTCCGAGCTGCACGACGTTAAACTGCCAAGAACCTCATCCTTAACACATCATGTTAAACTGTGGTCCAACCCTGTTCCTCGCACGCAGGGTCCCCCCAGCTTGGACATTCTTTACGCCCACTCGTCTTCACGGGAATGGATTCTTCCTCACATGGAATGAGATCCTCCTTGTTAGAGTGGCGTTTGTCCACGGGGGAAGGGCTGGCTCAGAGCGTAAGCCCCTAGCCTCTCTTGCGTAAGGTTGCACCCATGCACCTCTGTACTTCCCCACTGCCAAGGCCAGTGGAGTCTCTTTCCTACTGCGCTTTGTCGCACCAAGGGCCTCCATCCTGGATTAAGCCCCAACACCAAGGGCCGCTAACCACTTGTAAGCCCCTGTTTATTCTTTGGGCCTCTCAACGTGTAAGCCCCTTTCCGCTTCTCATGGACGCACCCTTTGCGACATGATCGTCTGGTCCCTGCTGCCTCTTGTTTCTCACACCGAGCATGACTCACGTGGGCTTAGAGCGTGCATTGACCATGACATCCTCCTATGGGCCGCCTCAGAGCGTAAGACCCATCCCAGCGAACTACGTGGACTTTGATCCATGCTAATGCACGATACGTAGGAAGCCTCCCCGAGGTTAAAGCCCACCACCCAGTCGTTCAGACTTCTTCACGTCGGTTCACCAATACCTTGATCTACCTCAGAGCGTAAGCCCCAAGTCCCTCATTCCTCATGACGTTAAACTGTATGCCCCGAACTACGTGGACTTTGATCCATTCTAACAAATGGTATGTAGGAAGCCTCCACGAGGTTCAAGCCCATCACTCAGTTGTTCCAAACCCTCCGCGTCGGTTCACAACAACCGTTATGGGCCGCCTCAGAACTTAATCCCCATAACCACCATCATGAGTCGTCTCAGAGCATAAGCCCCATACCTCACATCCACGTCTCATCATAACCTCTCCCTCGAGCCCACGTGCCTCATGAAGCTCACGCCCTAGCCCAGAGATCTTACTCCCTCCAGGCTTCGATCCATGCGTCCATTCTCACGGGTTGCCTCTTCAGGTGTCCCACCATATCACCGAACTACGCGGACTTTGATTTCCTGCCATGGGGATATGTAGGAAGCCTCCATGAGGTTCAAGCCTATCACTCCATCACCCATACTGGTCCTTACCCGGGCCGCCACATCCCGGTGGGATCATGCCACCCCATTCCACTCCAAAGTATCCGGGAATCCACCCACGTGATGGCCCCAACATCAGTGTTCCCCCTAGGGGGTCCTTCAATATGATACACTCTCACTGTTCCGATCAGTCTGATCCGTCTCCGCAAGGCGTTAAACTCGCAGAATACCCCATGTTAAACATGGGAAGCTGATGAAAACCTCAGATGGTACATAACTCACCGAATTCGATGTGGGATGCCTCGGACTTCTGCGCCCTCGAGAAGCCCTCTGATAAGGCATAGAATAAAGACATGCCAATCCACAGAGTCAAGTCGCGCCGATGACACCCCAGCGTGACCATTCTCCTCACCGAAGGTTGCTGCCCCGACCAGACCCCTTGGAGCGTCTCGACGGAAGAAGCGTAATTAACTGGCGTCCATGTAGATATGGCGCTGGAACGACCTTCATGAACTCGTCTTAAATCTATGAGGGAGACCCGGACTAGGTGACGAGCTCCGAGGAGGAATCCACAGAAGGAAGAACCAACATCCCATCATCCTGGTTTCAATCAAGGATCAGACATCCCTGAACAAGGAACGGATGTCGCCTGCCTTTGGAAAGCAGGAATGTGGGGCAACAATCCGCGCGTCCTCCCCCCCGCGTGACGGGCGTGCATGCGCCCCGGCGTAAAATCGTCGGAAACAATGACATTATCACTTTTTTAGTGTGTGAAATGGTAAGAATAAAAAGATATTTCACATTTATAGAAATATATTTATTTCATTAATATCATAATTATTTCATTTATATAATATATATTCATTATAGTAACCCTTAATACCTTCCATGTAAACCAATTGTGAATAACAATTCACATCGCTTTATGTGGAGGTAATCTACCGTACAGAAGAGCGATGTTATTATATAACTTATAGAATTTAATATTAAAATGGGGTTTAAGATATAATTACTAAATTCAAATTATTATGTTATATATATCATAAATATAATATATAAATAGAATGTACATCATTATTCCCAACCAAGACTTGTTGTAGTAAACAAACTAATGACATCATTTCATGAGGTAGTAATCTTTCGTACACAAAATAATGATTTCGTAACCCATTTAATGTATGTGTGCGTGGGTTTAGTTTGTACCATTTACATAATAACATATTATTACATTTATTATAATAGAGTTGTTATACATTCACGGTATTAGAACCATCGAATGGTATGGATATGGAAATAAAACAAAAAATGCAAGTTGTTAAACTTTACATGTTCCTCTATTAAATCTTTTAAGATTTAACCAAATGACATATTTTGATTTTATTATTCACAACATAATGAATATCTTTTGTTTTGTAGGACTTTTTGAAGTGATTTTATAATTTCCCAACTGATCCAAAGGAACTGATAGGTGTATAGAGAGGAGTAGATGTAGTGGCCTTCTATAAATGCGGGAAAAGACTCATGTGGTATTTTTCTAAAGAAAGTTTGTTGAAACCATGATATTACATACCAAAAGGAACCAATAATAAAAACAATATGATATAATTATGTATAAGGTCTAAATTTTATTGTAAATTGGTTTTGGAAACGTTTCTAGGTCATTTGTCCTCTTATATTTAATGTTTAACAACTGAGTAAACCAATTTTTTCCTTAATCATTGCAATTAATTTTAATTTGTTTTTCTAATCCAATTTATCAAAAATTATTTTGACTATATTATAAAATATAAATTATTTTGAATAAAAATATAGAATCAATTTCTCCAAATTTTAATCACATAAGTTCAAAATTTTAATTTAATATTAATCTTCTAAATGTGATGAGAAAGAAGGAATTTTAATGTAAAAATGTACAAAAGTGTACCATGTTTTTATATGTAAAATATAATATAAAAATGATTCTAATGAACTAAATTTAATTAAAATATTTATAACTTAACTAATTCACCTTTAAATGGAAATTTAAATTAAGTATCCTATTATAGTTTAATTAAACAAAAAGTCAATTTCCCAATGAAATTCAATATTGTTTGACTATTAATAAAAATTAAAACTTCTTAGAAAATAGAAAAAATTAACCCATAGATAATTTTGAAATTAATGTTTCAAAAATTAATTTTAATTCACAAAATAATAATTATTAATGTGGAAAAATTTATTTTAAGAAAAGTTCTCTATTAATAGGAGGAAAAACTACCTTCAGAAAAATATATATTTTTTTTGCGTAAAATTGGATTTTTTTTATTATATTATACATATAAATTCAATTGGATGAATGGAATTTTTTATTTAATATAATATTTAAAAATATCATTCATATCCTTAAATAATATTTCTTAATTTAATTTTTTATGATTATATACCTTAGGTGAATAAAAAAATTGGTTTTTTAGAATATATGCTTTTATTAAATTGTTTGTTATATTCATTTATAAATAATTTTTAACAAAATAATTGAACAATATATCTTCATAACCTAGTTATTACTACTTGTAACCATCAATTTAATTTTCAGAAGATAATTTTAAGTTCAAAAAATAACACTAGCTATGTAATGATGTTCGGAAAAACTCGGTCTTGTGTATAACACAAGACATCAAAGGAACTCATTGTTACATGTAATGTAAGAAAAAAGGGTTTAGTGTAAATAAATATAAAAAAATTATATCATGTCCATTATGTTATCAAATATAACTTTCTTATTTAAAAATATCTTGGTGTTAAATCCTCTCCCTTAAAAAATTGTGTCCTCACAACAATGGAAACTTGGAAAACAATTAAACTGCAGCAATGAAACCGTCAAAATATTGTTAATAAATTGGTTTCAGGTTTTTATAAAAGGATAATATAAGGTTTTATAATTATCAATATTGTTTTCCAAAAATTAATAACAATATTTAACCCATAATTAAAGATGCTTGAACACGTATGAAGAAATTCAATCCTGGGGTGAGGGGCTTTTCATTTAAAAGTCCACTTCCAATTTCTATTTTTACAATATTCAAAAGGAAAATTTTCAGACATATAAGGCATGATATTATTTTATGGTTTCAAAATTACTTAATATTTTTATGTTTCATCTCCAATATTTCCATTTTATTTTCAAATATTTTCATTTTCTATGCAGTGAATATTTATTTGATATATTATTTTTTACTCCTATAATTAATTTTATGATGAAATTATTCATGTTTAATCATTATTTTCATATTCATGGGAACATTTAAAATGATGGGTTGGTCTTTGATAGACCTCCAATTCAGTAGGAACGTTTATGTATGATTTTAACGGTAATAGTTATTCTAACTGAAACTATAACACCCCAAGGTTTTGAAAATACAATAAACTGCATGAAACCCTGAATCTCTACATAATTAATCTTTGTTTTAAAGAAATTTTAATAGTCTATCCATGATACATAAATTTTCGACTTCTATAACTTGAATTTTGAAAAATAGACCTCTATAGTTTTGATCAATAAGTTATTCGGCATCTGATAGTACCTATATAATTTTTTTTGAATACTAACATACCCTTAAAAATAGTAATATGAATAGTAATATGATCCTTATGAATAGTAAATCATATTATAATTTTATTATGATATGGTTACCTGATAATGAGATATTATAAATATTTCAAGGTGATTGGAAATCAGTTATAGTTTTAACATTAATATATTTGGAATAAAAATTGAGTTTATTTAAAAAAAATATTCATATTTAGAAAAATATTTTGAAAAATGGAGTTTATTTTCGAATTCCACACATTGAAAAATGGTTCGAGTAAATTATTGGGATTAACCTGAACTTATGAAATTTTTTATAAATAATTAAATATTTTAATATATCGTGTATATATAAATGTATGTATTTTATCATTTTAATACACTATTCCTAGAATCGTGGCTGATGTATGCAACCTTAGTTTGAAATAAAATACTCTTTTTACTTTTTTTGTTACATGATTCAATACTATTCATAGTCTTGATCAAAAATAAAAAACTAATTATTAAAATTATGCAAAACCCTTCTCTCCTACACTATAAATACCACCTTCATCCACTCTTTTTCTGATACCTATAAATATTTCAGAACTATCTAAATTATTTTAAATACCCTCAACAAGGACCTTCAAACACCCAAGACGTTCTAGTCTCACCAAAAGGCCATAATTGAATGCCTTACAGAGGATCTCAAGGAGAAGAGATCAAGAGGTAATAATCCACATTCATTTTCTTCTGTTTTCATTTTAATTCCTACTATTTTCATATAATTTCTTCCCTTCCCATCATGAAAGATGAAATAATGCTCCATGATCATATATATTCTTGATTTTATCATGTTTATGGAAAAAATTAATCATCATTATTCTTCTCCTCTACATCTTATTCTAAAAATAAAAACAATTTCCATGATGTGCTGATTTACCCAAATCGTGGATGATGTATTTTCAATATCCATAAATTCTATTAATTTTTTTAAAAGAACATTTTAATGGTCAAACCTGATATTAATATTTATTATAAACTCACATTCATGTTTCACAGTAAACATAAATACCTAATATTATGTTATATAATGAAACTAGTCTATGATTATCAAAGAACCACCTAAATTATATAAATGGATATCAATAATGATTTCTCTAGTGATTCATCAGCATAACATATAACACAAATTATTTATGGGATCATTTTGTACTCAGGAATCATATTAATATCATTTCATTTAACTTCGACTGTTTTTCTTCCATTCGATAAGGAAATCAATTACGAACCGACCCTGGAAATCCTGTAAGGAACGCACCTGAAACAATGGAATGAACAAAATATTATTAATTAATGGGTTTATTTATGATATTAAAAAATCATATAAGGTGTTATAAACCTATATATGATTCTATTATATATTAATAACAATCTTTTAATCGTTATAATGGAGTATTAAACAAGGTTAATATAAGAAAAACTTGATGTAAGGGAATTCCTAACCTAATTTCCATCGTTGGATTATCCTTCCACTTAATTTATTATATGGTACCAAGAATATTTTTAATTATTTTTTATATTATACTATGTAATATGTATTTACAGTTTATTCACATAATACATTCATTCTATTAATTTTCACATCAATTGTATGATATTTTTATGGGACTTTTCTTTTATAGTCCCCTTTTAAAATTCTATTTCAAAGTATTCAAATCAATGTTTTTATTAAATTATTCAAGTATTATGATTTAGTTTTGGATATTAGAAATAGTTTATAATGATTTTTTGGGATCTATATTTCCCTCCAATGAATTGGGTATGTGTAATTTGGAGGTTGGTTGTATGGTTATTCCATGTGTAGTTGTGATGGTTTGACTATAAAGTGCATTAAGGGTTACGTTGTAAGGTAGCTGTGAGGGTTAAAAATCATAATGTATATATGAGGGTGAAAAAATTAAGTATTTAATTATTCAACATAACCATATTACCTATTTATTTTTTCCATTAATTATATAAATCTCATGTTTCACAAAATAAGTATCAAAATATTTTATGGATGAGTAGTATGTCTTTTTGAAAATGATTACATATTTTAATAAGTATTATTTGATTAATGATTTATTTAATTTTTTTATTTCAATTTCTAATATTTATATTCTCATTACATGTCATTAAATTCATTTCACATGTTATAAGTATATGTAAAATAAATAATGAAGTCACATTAAATGTTATGATGATTTTTCAAAGAAATCGTGTTGTTGTTTTGTATTTAAAATTTTATATTTTTTAAAAAAAATGGACACTATTTTAATGGTACAAATATTGTATGATTTTGTGTTGATATGTTTGATTTATTTCATAATGATATAAAACTATAATCCAAAAATATATTAGGGAATGTAAATATGTGAAATATATTTGAAATAACTTGAATAAGTAAGGTTTGAGGATGCTGAATTATAGTTTTTATCAGGGCCAGGTTTAGATAACATTAAAGGTTAGGATGGTTTTAGTATAATACTATCAATGATTTTTACCTTATAAATACAAATAAATAATATATAATTTAAATATTACCATGTTATTTATCTAATATTTTTTAGTTTTGAATGGGTTTTCAAATAAGAAACATGGAAGGTGAAGTTTGAAAGATATAATACGATGATATATTCTAGAATTACCAACTGGGAATGGTGGGAATTGGAATTGAGATTTTTACGATAGTTAGGGCTTAGTTTAAACAATAAATAAATTGTGGCGGAAACCATGAAAGGGAAAAAGATATGCCCCAAAGGAACATGATGATAGTGGAACATTTTATGAGGCAACACCTTCCTACTTTTAGTTGATCTTCCAACCCAGTAGTAGATGTAGGAGATATTGAATCCCTAGAAAAGTATTTGAATGATGTGAGATGTTCATATAATCAATATGTAATTCTCTCTATTTATTTTTTTGATAGTTAAGCTGGTCAGTGTTGGTCAATGTTCAAATATATCCGGGATATAGAGGATAATGATTCCTTAGATTGTAATTAATTTAAATGTATTTTCCTTAAATATTATTTTCCAAATTTGTTTAACATAGGAGGGAGAGAAATGAACTTGAATTTAAGAGGACAGAGGATGATTCAGTGGATATGTATGAAGTTAACTTCGCTAGACTGGTGAAGTATGATCCAAATCTTTTTTAGGATAAAGAGAGAAAAATCAACAATTTTTACATAGGATTGAATCCAATATATTGAATGTTAATTGGATTCCCATGATTTTAAAAGTGATCAGAAAATTTCCCAATGTGCAGAGAGGGTAGAAATGTAGTTTTCTAAAGAACATTTGTCCCATGAAAACAAACAAAATAAGGATCCCAAATTTCATTTGATGGATATGAACCAATCAATGATTTTGATGGAAGGAATGTTCCATTTCCAATTTGTGAGAAGTGTGGTAAAAATCACCCTAGGGAATTCCTTAGAAAAACAATGAAATGTTTTCGATGTGGTAAATTTGTACATATGGCTTGAGACAATAATTAAAATAATCTTAAGACTAATCCTGATAATGAAATTGTAAAGTATTTTAAATGTGGTGAGATGGGTCATTATGAAAATGTCTACCCAAAGAGAGATATAAATGTTGCAATGAAGCTAGACTATAAACATAAATGTGCAGTGAGACTCTTTTCCACTACATAAACTAATGTTGGACCATCTAATGAAGTTATATTAGGAACCTTGTTTTTTTATTAATACTTTTCTAATGTTTTGTTTGATATGGGTTCTACACATTACTTTATTTCGGAGAAATATTCTGGTAAATTGGAAATATCACATCAAAAAATGTGACCAAAACATATTGTTAAAACACCAGGGGTAAATAATAGATAAATAGTAACTAGAATAATCTTTCTAGTGTATTTTGTGGAAATAATTTAAATAAAAACCTTTTGGTTTTTTCATTAGTAATGTTCGATGTCATTCTGGGAATGGATTGTCTTTATGTTTGTCATACTAAAATTGATTGTAGATCAAAAGAAGTTGTTTCTCCGAAAGAGTTTTGTTTGTATAAAATATTGAACTGATAAAATTGATTACATATCAGGAAGTTGAGAAACTATTGAAATATGGAAATGAATATTATAATTCTCATATTGTTGATAAAAAGCGAACTATTCATATGAATGACATACTACTGGAAAATGAATACATTGATGTTTTTTCAGATGAGTTACCCAGAGTTATATCTAATCAGTAAGTTGATTTCCTAATTCAATTAGTTCTTAAAATTATGCTAATTTAATACATCCCTTTTCGAATTTCTCAAAATGAAATTCCTGATTTTAAAAATCTGTTGTAGTTGTTGGTTGTTAAAGGATTCATTTGTCCAAGTACTTCAACATAGGGGGAATTAGTTTTGTTTGTTAAAAAGAAAGATGGTTCAATGATACATTTCAATGATTATATAGCCTTGAATAACATCAATGTTAAAAACAAGTATATGTTTCCTCATATTGATTAATTTTTTTTATCATATCCAGGGAGAAAAGCATTTTTTAAGGATGACTAGATGTCATTGTACCATCAATTGAATGTAAATAAAGTATAATTTACAATGAAATGTTTCCATACTACATATGGGAATTATGAATTTTTTTCAATCCATTTGGGTTCGCTAATTCACATTATATATTCATGAACCATTTAAATTTAATATTTCAAGTGTTAATGGATTTTTTTATTTTGATTATTAATGATATTCTTTTGTATTTCAAAATTAATGAGGAGCATAAAAAACATCAAAGGGTTTTTTTGAACATTAAAAGAAATGAAACTGTATGGAAAATAAAAAAACTGATTTTTTGTTGGAATAGATTTATTTTGGGTATATTGTAAATAAGGATTAAATAATAGTTGATTCTGAAAAAAAGTGGATGACGAATGTCCATGACATAAAAATTATACCAAGATTCGTAGTTTTCCTAGATTATAATGATATTACTGATAGTTAATTAAAAAAATTCATAGTAACTTAGCATGCTAACTATGTTTGCATGAACAGTGGTTAAATTTTTTTGGACAAAATAATATGCTATTTATTTTTAGGAACTGAATAAGATACAAGGGAATGCTTCAGTTTTGGACCTACCTTCACGAAATGGTGAGTTTTTCATCTAAAATGATTCTTATTGAATGGATTTTGTTTTTTTATGATACAGAATGATCATTTAATGGCTTATTATTCAATGAAACAATAACCACTTATGTCAATTTACACAACATGTGATTTGTAATTAGAAGATATTGGTTTTTCTTTCACTATTTTGAGTCTTCATTTATAATGAGAAAAATGTGAAATATATAATGATGATAAAATTCTGATGTATATATATTCAAATAGAAAGAACTAAACATGAGGTAGAGAAGATGCCTTGAATTGGTCATGGATTATTATTACATAATCAATTAACATCTGGGAAAATAAAAAAAATTAGTGGATGCCTTGGGTCCAAAAAAACCATGCATCATTAACCATGTTATGATTGGAACATGTGTAATGACCCAAAAATTCATTAATGGAATTCCCTCTTGATCTAATTAAATGTTCCATTATGTAAAATGTTTATATAAAATGTCAAATTATTTGGTTTTATGTTAATAATTGTGACTGTTTATAATATAGTCGTTGAACACTAATAACATGACTAGTATAAATATAGGGTTTTAAAAAACCCATTTCACTCAGACAATGGAAGCGATGGACACATCCAGTAGACATGCCCCATATGAAGCCCAATTTTCAGTGCTCAGAAAGTAGGTGGCGTCATTGGGCTTCTATCTTGTCCAAGATCATGTCGATCTTAAATGCATTAAGCTTTAGCGGAACTTCTTACAGGAGATGTGGAAGTAGATAGGGATTACCACCCAAGCAATGTTATCCGAGCCACCGCAAGACTATGTCACCATCACAAACCATACTCTTATGTCTTATGTGGGTGTTATAAGGGGTAATGTAACAAGGCCATATCACTGTGGTTATGTACATTATTTTTTTATATAATAGTGAATATACTTTCAATTTATTATTGTTAACATTTAAATTTTTTTTAAAGGACAATAGTATTTTTAGTTAATGTTCAACTATGAAATCTATATTGATGAATTAATGGATTTTTTAATTAAATAATATTTTAATAAAATATTATTATTGTTATTAAATAAATATTTATTATATATAAATGATCGTATAATTTTATGAATGAAATTTTCATTTTTATTTAGGATTGAAAGCCAATTTTGTCAAAAACATGAATTTTCGAAAAATGTCGGTTTTTATTTTTAAAGTGAAAAGTAACATATTTAGAAAATTATTTAGATAAAATGAATATTATTTCTAGAATTAGGACATCAAAATTATCCAACAGTGAATGTTTCATAATTTTCTGAGACAGCTAAATTCTTTGGGTAAAAATAAAATATCAGTTAAATATATAATGTGTTTCATTACATCATAATGACCCAATAGTTATGTATTAAAATTCTATAATCTTTATGTGCGGCCAATATATTTTTTACCATTAAAATAATGTGATATTTGGTTTTTTTGATTTATTTTACAATGCTTTAGTGGTCCCTTCAAGACTTATTAAACATTTTGTCTTTTTAAATTGATTTCCTTCGGAGTGTGACTCACCTATACATATATAAACCAATTATTTTGTGAAGTTCGGACATTGTATTTATATAATATTGTTTTTATATTAACTTTTTCAAAAAACCATGGGAAAAACCTTGGGATGGTTTGTGGTTTTGATTAGTTTAATGTGATGTGTCCCGAACCTAAATAATAAACAATTCCCCTCCTTCACTATATAAACCCAATGAAGGCCCCACTTCCTTCTCACTCAAAGCCTTTTTAGTTTTCCTTGATCTGCCCTCCTCTCTCTAGAATCCTCCCATGGTGCCCCAATCTCCCATGAATCTTATCTCACGCATCTCCCAAGCCTTTGGAAGCACAGTTCCAAATAAGGGTTTTTCTTCTTTTCTCATTTTTGTTTAAAATTCATTAAGTTGTTATGCCTCTTTAATTTAAATTATAAATGACGGGGTATGGTTTTTCACCTCCCACATACTTTCCTCATTATATTTGAATGATTTAATACCCCTTTCTCTTTCATTTAATTCCTCCCATCTACACCCATTACTATGTCAAAATTCTGAAAGAAATGTCTCCCTCCTCATTTACATTCAAGCAATTCTTTTGTATCATTAATATAAATTCCATTACATTTGTTGGTACATGTATCTATATGGCCCCCGTGCTGTCCATGTCATGTAAATATGATGATACACCCCTTTCTCTCTCATCAACCATTTTTTATGAGTTCTTATGTCTTGTCGTTATGTTGCCGATTTGTTGGAGCTCGGAAAGGAGGTGGTGTCTTTGGGATTCACTCATGACCAAGCTCAAACTGAGCATGAACAAATTAAGCCTGAGCAAATCCTCCTACGGGGGAAGTGGATGTTGATAGAGATTACCACCCGATCAATGTTATCTGAGCCACCCCAAGAGTATATCTCTATCGCACACCTTACACATCGGTCTAATGAGGGTATTATAAGGGGTTATGTAACAATACCTTAGCACTATGGTTATGTACATTATTTCTGTATATAATTATGAATATACAATCATTTTATTATTGTTACCTAGTAAATATTTTTTAAAGCACTAATAGTATTTTTAGATAATGTTCAACTAAGAAATTTATTTTGATGAATTAATGGATTTTTGAATTAAATAATATTTTAATAAAATAATATTAATATTATTAAATTAATTTTTATTAAATATAAATGATCGTATAATTTTATGAATGCAACTGTAATTTTTATTAAGGTTTGAAATCCATTTTTTTTCAAAGCCCATGAATTTTCGATAAATATCTATTTTTATTTTAAAAGTGAAAGTTAAAATATTTATGAAATTATTCAGATAAAATGAATATTATTTGTAGAATCAGGATGTCAAAATTATCCAACTATGAATTTTTCATAATTTTTTGATACAGTCAAATTTTTGGGTAAATATTATATTGCATTTAAATATATAATGTTTTTATAACATCATAATGACCCAATAGTGATTTTATAAAATACTATAAACTTTATGTTCGGCCTATATATTTTTTACCATTAATATAATGTGATTTGTTTTTGATTTATTTTACAAATATTTAGTGAACCCTTCATGACTTATTAAACATTTTGTCTTTTGAAATTGTTTTCCTTGGGAGTGTGACTCATCTCCACATATGAAACCCCATTATTTTAAGAATTTATAACTTTTTCCTTTTAAAATATTGTTTTCCACTCCCCTTTGGAAAAACCATGGGATGGTGGGTGGTTTTGATTAGTTTAATGTGAGGTGTCCCAAACCTAAATAATAAGAAATTCCATCTACATTCCTATATAAACCCACACAAGCTCCCACTTCCTCCCCACTCAAAGACTTTTGATATAATATTACCTTCAACCACCTCTCTCTAGAATCCTTCCAAGGTGCCCAAGCTCCCATGATTCCTCTCTCAAGTCTCTATCATGCCTTTGGACGCACACTTCCATGTAAGGGTTTTTCTTCCGTTCTCATTTTTTTCCAATATTTTTTAAGTTGTTAGAGACTTTTAATATCAATTATAAATGTTGGGGTATAGTGTTTCACCTCCCCCATACATCCTTATTTATGTTTAAATAATGTTAGACACCTTTCGCTCCCATTAAATTCCTCCCATGTACACCTATTACTATGCAGAAATTCCAAAAGGAATTTCTCTCTCCTCATTTACATTCAAGCATTTCTTTTGTATCATAAATCTAAATTGAATTAAAATTGTTGGGAAATGTATCTATATAACCCCCTTTATATCCTTTTCATTTAAATATTAAGAGAAACCCCATTTTCTCTCATCAACCATTTTTATGAGTTCTTATGTCATGTCGTTATGCTGCCAAAATTGCACAGGGTTTTTCCAAGCCAAAGTCATTGTGTAGTGAATACCATGCCCATTTATCTATCAATGGTATTCATCTTTGTAAACATTTACATATTTATTTAATTGTTTCATGTATGTATTCAACATTCGTTTATCGTGGAATAAATGATTATTTTGAAGGATTCCATGTTTTATGATCCATGTGGAACACTTACGGATGAAATGAAATGTTTAAGAAGGGTGCACCCTGATAGCTCTCCAATGCATTGGGTAAAGTATAGTATCATGATACATCATGTTCAATGGGTTTTTAGTCATTCTAATTCAAGTGAAACAAGTTTTTACTCGTTCTTCATGTGCAATGAGGGTTTTCTCAGGTTCCATGTGCAATGAGCCTTGTCTCATGATAATTCCATGTTAAGTGTTTTTGCCACATTTCCATGTTATTATTATCATGATTTTTCTTGATTTTATGTTTATTCTTCTCTTGTGATCTATTTATATTCCTATTGTCTAACATGTATTGTATTCCTCATGTTATTCCATGATTATTCCATTACTGGGCTTTATACTCACCCTTTTCGTATGCATGTCCTTAGGTTATCCCATGCAATGGTAAGCACAAGGGAATATAGTGGCCATGTAAAGGATGTTTTCAAAAAAGATGATTTAATTCATGTTTTAAGTTGTTATGAAACGATCCTAATCCCAGAATACACTATTCCTCTCAATCTTCTATTTTGTATAGAGTGAAGTTTATGTAATAAATCATGTTCAAGTGTGAAATAAAAGCAGGGTTGTCATAGTTGGTATCAGAGGATAGGTTTAGTTATTTTTGGGATTAGGATTAAAAACCCATAGTAAGGACTTAGAGACAAGTCTATTTATAATAAAAACATCCCTATGTTTTGGTGATTATTAATCCAGTGGTTTATCATGAAAATACATCCATGTCTAGATACGAGCAGGTAGAGGCGGCTCTGGCACTGATATATCATAGGGGTAAAACCTGAAAACACCGCTTTGAGATATACACGAATGAGAACTCACGCACAACAATGGGCCTTGCTTCACTCTTGGTTATGACACTCCTGAGAGATATGATTTGGTAAATTCACCATCTTAGTATCATTCATTAATAAGGGACCAAAAAAAATTCACTAAGAATATATGTTAGAATGTAGATCATAGATAACATAGACTGAAGACAATAGATTCATATGTTATGGAAATATAACTTATTTATAAGTCATCAGTTTTTCCTTGTATTACCCTTTATGTGTTACCCCTTACTCTCCTTTTATTCCAGAAAATGGCTAGTAATATGAGGAATCAGGCTTACAACCGATGTGAAGATCAATGTGATGACTGTGCTAATGAGATCCCAATCCTATGGGAGCAGGAATTTCGATATTCTCCATGCTTCCCTCTCAGTTAACTCATGATTTGAATAGAAACATGGGTCATGTGGAACGTTCAACCCCCCCAAAGAATGAACAAGTAGATATTGAAAGCTTCAGGAGATAAAGGCCTCCTACTTTTAATGGATCATCTGATCCCTCAATCGTTGAACAATGGATCAACTCCAATGAAAAGATCCTCTCCATCCTTCAATGTTCTAAAAAAGAGAAGCTTCTTCTAGATTCTTATAATATTGATGGAGAATTCGATCAATGGTGGACGTTGATCCAAAATACAAAGCCTGAAAGAAGATTTCGATGTGTTGGAATAGAAGGATTTTTGGAAGCTATTTTTCATTAAATATTTTCCAGGCACCCTCCTACTTTTGATGGAAAGGTACTTCCATTCCCTCAAGAAAAAAGATGACGAATCTATTTTGGTGTATGAGGAAAACATCACATGGCTTGCATGATATTCATCCATCTATATCATTACCCCCTAATGCAAGGTTGATCACTTCTTTAGTGGGATAAAACCGTGCCTACGGAAAGCACTGGCAATCTGTGACTTCTATAGCTATGAAGAAAATTATCTAATGTGACCTCATGGTTGAAATGGAGATCAGAGAATATAATGGGTATCATGGGGATAAGAAGAATAAGGTGGAAATCAATTTTTAAGGTTCGATGGATAAATCCAACGGTGCAAAGAAGATCCAGCACCCCACTTGCCAATGGTGCAGAAAGAAGCACCCTGGAAATTTCCGGAATGGGATGAGGATATGCTTTAGGGGTGGAAGAGAAGGGGACCTAGCTATTAACTATTGACAAGAAAGACCTGCAGCTGTGATAGAGGAGAGGAATGTTCCGTTTGAACCTCATCGCGTTGTTTATTGCTAAAACATCAAAGAACCAGGGCATCTTACAAATTAGTGCCCTAAGCTAAGGATTTTCAGAGAAAACCAACATCCTCCAAGGCAGAAAGGGTATGATTTTACCTTCAATAATATTGATGTGAACCCAAACAATGATGTGGTGATATTTATTCTAGTTATTCATTAAATAATATATAACATACTTTTTTATTCAGGTTCTACACATTCTTTTATATATCGAATGTTTAGTAGAAGAATCCCAACACCACCAAAAATCATGGAAGTGAACATATGAGTGAGTACGACAAATGGGGAAATTAATGCATCACATGAATATAACTCCTCACAAACCATAATTTTTGGATTGAACTTCTCAATGAGCCTCATCATACACACTCTGGTGGAATTTGATGTGATTCTTGGCATGGATTGGCTTTCATTATATAGAGCCAACATAAATTTTTGAGAGAGGGAAGTTACTCTCCATGTGGAGAATGGACCCCCGATTCATTATAAGTGCAAGGAGGAAGATAAATCTTCTTTAGCTCTATCATCTCTTGAATGAATATTAATGGACTATGAGAATGCATATCTGGCTCAGATGGTTGAGTTTAAGGAGGCAACCACCCTTGAAGAAATGCCTATTTTGAGGGAATTCGCTGATTTGTTTCATAAGGAATTGCCCGGTATTCCTCCTAGAAGAGATGTTTAATTATCAATTGATCTTATACCTAGGGTATTTCCAATATCCAAGACACCATATAGAATAGTTGTTGTTGAGAATGAAGAGATAAAGAAATGACTATAGGAGAATATGGATAAAGGGTTTATACACCAAAGTGCTTTACCATGGGGTGCACTAGTCCTCTTCATCAATAGGAAGGATCGGTCATTGCGACTTTGCATTGATTATCGCGAGCTTAAAAAAATCATGATAAAAAACCAGTATACTATCCCATGAATTGATGACATGTTTGATTAGCTACGTGGATCCCAATAATTCTCCAAGGTGGATTTTTCATTAGGGTATTATCAAGTAAGGGTGAAGAAGGATGATATCCCCAAGACTACATTTCATTCAAGATACGGGCCCTATGAATTCATAGTAATTCCTTTCAGACTCACTAATGCTCTAAAAATCATCATGGACAAGATAAATAGAGTCTTTAGAGATTATCTCGGAAAATTATTGGTAGTAATTATAGATGATATTCTGATATACTCTATAACCATGGAGGATCTTGAGAAGAATCTAAGAATTTTACTAGAGACCTTGTGGAAGGAGAACCTCTATGAAATGTATATAAAGTGTGATTTCTAGTTGAATGAGGTTTCATTCTTGGGCCATATCATTACATGAAATGTGATATATGTGGATACCTCCAATATAGATGCAATTGAGGGATGGTCGATGCCAACATCGGTAACAGATATCGATATATTATTGAGGTTAGCTAGATATTATCAATGATTTAGGAGAAATTTCTCACAATTTTCCAACCTTCTTACCAAGATAACTCAAAAGGGAGTAATGTTTTCTTGGAGTGATGGATGTGAAGAAAGCTTCAAGGAGATAAAAATGAGGCTTATCACTGTGCCCATGCTCACATTACCCAAAAGTGGAGAAACTTTTGTGGTACTCAGTGATGCTTCGAAGAATGGGCTGGGATGTGTGTTGATGCAAAAGGATAATGTCATTGCCTATGCTTCAAGGCAATTGAATGTTCATTAACAGAACTATCCAACACATGACCTCAAGTTGGCTGTAGTGATATTCTCTTTAAAAATTTCGGCTCATTATCTATATGGGGAGAAGTGTGAAATATATACGGACCACAAAAGCCTCAATTATATATTCACACTGAAAGATTTGAACATGTTCCAATCAATATGATTAGAGCTGATCAAAGACTATGACTTCTCAATCCATTACCACCATGGGAGAGCAAACAAGGTCGATGATTCCTTAAGTAGAAAGGACCTAGCGATTCTATCATTTATGTGAATTGGAAAGGATCCAATATTCTAATGTTTGATGAAGATGGTCATAGGGATCATAAAAATGTGAATATCTTCAATTATTTCACAAATTATTGCACAACCATCACATTTGGAAAGGTTAATAGATGCTCAAAAGGATGATGTGAGAATTCAGGAAAAAGTGGAAGCTATCAGAATAGATAATTCCTCTGAGTTTAAAGTTAATAAATAAGGAATTGTGAGATTTGGGAAAAGAATACATGTTCTATCAAGTCCATAGCTGAAGAAGGAACTATTGGATGATTCACATAGTTCAAATTTCCCTATTCACCCAAGAAACACAAAGATGTATCGAGATCACCGAGATATTTATTGGTGGGATAATATGAAGAAGGAGATCATGGAATATACATTAATGTGTCTGGTGTCTCATCATTTGAAGGAATAGAGGAAGAAGTAAAAGGGTATGATGCAACCATTTCCCATACTATAATTAAAAAGGGAGAATGTCACCATGTAATTTGTCACCGGACTTCCAAATATATCCAAAGGAAACAATGCAATCTGGGTAGTTTTGGATCATTTTACAAAGGTTTCCCACTTCATTGCTATTCGTGAGGATTTATCATTAGACCAATTGTCCTAGATATATAATAGGGAAGTGGTATGGCTTCCTGGAGTTCCACTATCTATTGTGTCTGATCAAGATCCAAGATTCAACTCTATGTTTCAAATGAATCTTTGACATGCTCTGAATACTGAACTGATCTTCAATACAGCCTATCATCCTCCAACTGATAGCCAATCCGAGTAGACTATCCAAACACTATAGGAAATGTTGAGATCGTGCTCAGTGGACTTTAGAGGAGGATGGTATCAACATCATCATCTGGTTGAGTTCTTTTATAACATCAATTTCCAATCGAGCATCCAAATTTCACCATATGAAGCCCTTTTTGGGAAAAGGTGTAGAACACCATCGTGTTAGGAATTTTGACTGTTTATAATATTTCCATTGAAGAGTGATCACATGAAGAGTATAAATATAGGGATTTAACAAATCCATTTTACTCAAACAGAGGAAGTGATGACCTCATCCAGTAGGTGTTCCCCATACAAATACCATTTGTTAGTGCTCGGAAAGGAGGTGGTGTCTTTGGGATTCACTCTTGACCAAGCTCAAGCTGAGCATGAACACGTTAAGCTTGAGAGAAACCACCTATGGGGGAAGTGGATGTTGATAGATATTACCACCCAACAAATGTTATCTGAGCCACCCCAAGAGTATGTCCCTATCACAAACCTTACTCATCGACCTAATACGGGTGTTATAAGGTGTTATGTATAAATACCTTAGTACTATGGTTATGTACATTATTTTTGTATATAATTATGAATATACATTCATTTTATTATTGTTACCTAGTAAATAGTTTTTAAAGCACAAATAGTATTTTTAGTTAATGTTCAACAAAGAAATCTATTTTGATGAAATAATGGATTTTTTAGTTAAATAATATTTTACTAAAATAATATTATTGTTAATAAATTTATCATTATTAAATATAAATGATCGTATAATTTTTTGAATAGAACTATAATTTTTATTAAGTTTTGAAATCCATTTTTTGTCAAAACCCATGAATTTTTGATAAATATCAAATTTTATTTTAAAAGAGAAAATTAAGATATTTATAAAAAAAATTAGATAAAAGGAATATGATTTCTGGAATCTGGATGTCAAAATTATCGAACTATGAATTTTTCATAATTTTCGGATATAGTCAAATTTAAGGGTAAAAATTATATACCGTTTAAATATATAATGTGTTTTATAACATCATAATTAACCAATAGTGATATAATAAAATATTATAAACTTTATGTTTGGACTATATATTTTTTACCATCAATATAATGTGATTTTGATTGATTTATTTTACAAAGCTTTAGTGGACCCTTCAAGACTTATTAACCATTTTGTATTTTGAAATTGTTTTCCTTGGAAGTGTGACTCACCTCAACATATGAAACACCATCATTTTAAGAATTTATAACTTTGGCCTTATAAAATATTGTTTTCCACTCCCCATTGGAAGAATCCATTTGAAAAAACCATGGTCTGGTCGGTGGTGTTGATTAGTTTAATGTGAGTGTCCCAAACCTAAATAATAAACAATTCCCTCTACTTTCCTATATAAACCCACCCAAGCTCCCACTTCCTCCCCAATTAATTCCATTTTAGTTAGTCCAACCTCTACCCTCCTCTCTCTTTATACCTTCCATGGTGCCCCAATATCCCATGAATCCTCTCTCAAGCCTCTCTCAAGCCTTTGGAAACACACTTCCATGTAAGGGTTTTTCTTCCATGTAAGGGTTTTTTGTCCAATAAGTGTTATGTTGTTAGGAACTTTTAATTTCAATTATAAATATTGGGGTATGTTTTTTCACCACCCCCATACATCCCTCTTTATGTTTGAATGATTGTACACCCTATTAGCTCTCATTAAATGCCTCCCATGTACACCCGTTACAATGAAGAAATTCCAAAAGGAATTTCTCTCTCCTCATTTACATTCAATAAATTATTTTGTATCATGAATCTAAATTTCATTACAATTGTTGGGACATGTCTCTATATTAACCCTTTCTTTCGATGTCATTTAAATATTATGAGACACTCCATTCTCTCTCATTAACATTTTTATGAGTTATTATGTCATGTCGTTATGCTTCCAAAAGTGCACTGCATTTTTCCAATCCAAAGTGATTATATAGTGAATACCATTACCATTTCTCTATCAATAGTATTCAACATTATTCCCACTTAAATATTGTTTAATTAGTTTCAATTATTTATTCCACATTCGTTTGGAATGTAATAAATTATTATGTTTAATGAATCAATGTTTTATGATCCATGTGGCACACTTTTGCATGAAATGAAATGTTTAAGAATGGTGCGCCCTGATTGTGCTCCAATGCATCGGGTCAATTATAGTATTCTGATAAGTCATGTGCAATGGGTGTTTACTCATGATAATTCATGTTCAACAAGGTTTTACTCGTGGTTCATGTGCAATGAGTGTTTACTCATGCTCCATATGCAATGAGCCTTGGCTCATTCTAATTCCATGTTAGGTGTTGTTTCCACATTTCCTTATTATAATTATAATTCATTTTCATGTTTTTAGGTTTATTCTTCTCTTATAATCTATTGATATGCCTATTGTATAACATGTATTGTATTCCTCATGTTATTCCATGATTAGTCCCTTACTGGGCTTTATAGATCATCCCTTTTTATGCATGTCCTCAGGTTATCACATGCAATGCTATGTACGAGGGAATGTAGTGGTAATGTAATGTATGTTTTCAATAAAGATGTTTTATTTCATGTTTTAAGTTGTTATGTAATGATGCTAAGCCCCAAAGACACTAGGCCTCTTGATTTTCTATGTTATATCAAGTGATGTTTATGTAATAAATCATGTTTAAGTGCGAGATAAAAGAAGGGCTGTCATAACATGACCCATTGATTAATTATTTGATAAATTTTTTCATGAGTGTTGTTGGTGTAGGTAAATCCTCTGTTTTCTTTTGGGGTTTACTGCAGTAATATTTGTCTGATAGAATTAAGATTATGTATAAGGGATACTGGAGCAATAGAGAAAGGTAGAATTGGTAAAAATGTGTATTTTTTAAATAATATAACATTGATATATATTGTGCTCTGGGATTTGGAATTAGATTGTGTGTGTCTTGTAATTCTCATCAAAATAACTACTTTTTGTTTGAATCTCATAGTTGGCTATTATCAGTTTGTCCTGACAGCACAATGATGAATAGAGGAATTCAAGAGTATTACTTGTGGGATGGATTGAAATGAGATATTGAATATTTTACCATGAAATATTTTACATGTCAACAGGTTAATGAAGAGTGGCAGTTATTGAAGGGGATGATTCATCCTTTACCGGTGCCACAATAAAAATTGAAAAATATATCCATGGAATTCATTGTGAGGACAACAAAGACATTTCGAGATAACAATGAAATATGGGTTATTATTGATCGACAAACTAAATCAACTCATTTCATTCCTATTTTAGATACTATGTATTTGGAACAACATTCTTGATTATACCCCAATGAGATTTCGAGGTTACCTGGAGTTCATATATTCAGTTGATATGACTATGATCCTATTTTGACTTCTATCTTTTGGAAATTCCTTCATAAGTATTGGGAAAAGAATTAAATTTTAGAACAGTTTTTCATCCTCAATCTTATGAGCAGTTAGAATGGAAAATTTATAATTTTGAGGATATGCTTCTAGATTATTCATTGGATTACTAGGAAAGTTTGTATCAACATATTTCTTTAGTTGAATTTTCTTATTATAAAAGTTTTCATTCCAATATATAGATGGAAACTTTTGAGGCATTATATGAGAAGTAGTGTCGAATTCCAAAATTTTGGGATGATGTCTAGTAAAGGATGTTGATTAAACTAGAATTAGAGGAGGAGGTGCTAGGAAAATAGAAGATAATCCCGCAACCCATGGGGAAAACTGAGAGCGAGGGAGGAATTTATCCATATAACATGAGGAAATAATTTTCTTCTGATGAAGGTGATCATGTTTCTTTGGGAATATCACCATTGAAATGTGTTATGCATTTTGGTATGAAAGTAAACCTAAGTTCATGGTAAATGTTACCATGTGAAATCATTGATAAAGTTGTACATGTCATATACTGAGTAGTTTTTTCTCTAATTTTATATGAGGTACACAATGTTTTTCATGTTTCGATGGTGACAAGGTATGTGTCATATTCATCTCATGCTTTGAGCATAGAAGTAGTTCAGTTGGAATAGTGACATTTTTAAGAAGAGAAACATGTTCATGTTCTTGATCGAATATGACAAGTGTTGTGGAATAAAGTAATTCACAAGGTAATGGGTTTTTAGAGAAACTAAATGGTTGAAGAAGTAACATGGGAATCAGAAAATGCTATGAGGGAAAGTTACCCTCACTTGTATAATGACTAAATAAAAAAACTATACGGAATACATTTCTAGAAGGTCAAGAGAATGTTCAACCTATGGATTTAAAAATGAATTGAAATGAAGAAAACAAATAATTTCAACATATTGAAACTTTTTTTAGTTATATAGTTATAAAATATCCATTAAACATAATTTTTCCACTTCTATGATTTGAATTTTGAAAAATGTACATCTACGATTATGTTCAATATGTTATTTGGAGTCTGATATAACCAACATGATTTTTGTTGAATATTAACATACCCTTATGAATATTAATATGAATAGTGACATTACCCTTGTGCATATTAAATAATATTTTTTTATGGTTATAAGATAACAAGACCTTGATTATTTCTTCAAGGAGATAAAAAATCAGTTACAGTTTTATACTAGTTATTTTTGAAATAAAATATGATTTTATATAAAATTTAAATTAATAATATTTAAAAATTATTTTAAATAATTGGAGATCATTTTTGAAATACAAACATTAAAAAATGGTAAGGGATACATTTTGGGATGTTTCTGATATTTTTGAATTTTGGATGAATAATAAATTGTTGTAATATACAATATATATTCATTATAAGTTAAATATGCTATTACTAGAATCATTAATGATGTCATCACACTTAGTTTGAACTCACATTATTTCTTTACTTTTTAAGGTCAGATGAATATTTACTATTCAATGTTATAAGCAATAATATTTAACTATTGATTCAAATAATTGAAAACCCCACCTCTCCCCCACTATAAATACCATCCTCACCCTCACTTACTCTTACACCTCAAAATATTTGACCACTATCTAAATTCTATCAATTCCCATTCTGAAGGCCCTTCCCTGCATCGAAGACCTTTTATATCACCAAAATGCTGATACCAAATGTATTAAGGGGGATCTCAAGGAGAATAGATCAAGATGTTGGAATCCTCTTCCATTTTATTGTGCTTTATTTACAATTCCTTTTTTTATATACTACCTTACCTCATATCATAAAAGAAGAATGAAAGCTCTAGAATTGTATATGTATGGATTTTATTATTTATATCGAAAATATTTATAATCATTCATCCTATCATCATTCTCTTATTCTGAAAAAATTACACTGTCTATGATGTGCCAATTTAACAAAATAATGGATGATGTGTTTACAATTTCCATTACTTCCATAAACTGGTATAAAATCGTTTTAATGGTTGATAAGGATTGTAAATTGTGTTATATATCCACTTTCTTGTTCTATAGTGAAAATAGATACATAATATTATGTTATATAAAGAGACAAGTTTGTGATTATCAATGAATAACCAAAATTATATAAATAGATATCACTAATGATTTATCAAATGATTCATCCTCATACCATATAATCAAAATGATTTATGAGAACAGTTAATATTCAGGAAAATATTTGTCATGAATAGAATCTGGTCGTCGCCAAAACTGGCACCCGACCCGACCCGTGGAATGTCTCTAAGGGCGTTCCCGATCCCCATGGGCTGGCACAAGTTCCTGGGTATCAAAAACTGAAAATTGGGAATGATTTACGATATTTTTATACTTAAAACAACAAATGACTCCAAGAATCAAATGTGGATTTTTCAAACCAAGACATCTTTTAATAAAATTCAGAACTTAATTACAACATTTTAAACAATATTTTAAGACCATTAAAAAGGTACAAAATCATTAAATGACAGCCCAAGAACCTCCACATGGAATGAGGCACTACCCTTAAGCCATCTCCATGACATTGCATCACGATGGACCGCTAAAAATCTGAACCAATGGCAAAAAACCTGTACCCAAACCCGTGAAAAAAAATAAGAAAGTCTACTTACACCCAATGGTGTAAGTAGGGTGTGATCCAAAGCCCAGTAGGATACCACCACTAAGAGATTCCATATGATAAACATTTAAAGATGAAAAGCATGCATGTTTTCAAAAACATGAAATGCTAGTTACAATTTCTTAAAGATGAAACTTTGAATAATAACAGTTTTCAAGTAGGGTATTTTAAAGGATTAACACTTTTAAAATAAACACCAAAGCTGTTGAATTTTCTAGAAAAGAGTACCATATGCTGACGGTAAGTATAAAGTAACTAATGAGCACAAGCAATAGGAAATAACCCCTAGGCACTAGTGAGATTTGGGTCCCAGGTACCTCGTATCTCAGTGAGAGTAACCATCACAAATATCCATTCCCATGCACGATCCACTAGTTGGGAACATACCCGTATCCTAGTGGTCCAAAACCATTATCATCATAGTTTAGTTAGAGTTGTAATCATAAATCATTCTAAGTGAAACTGAGGCCAAACCTCACTGATTCACTAGCATACTAGTACACGTCCACCCACCTAGACACCCAGGTTTTCCCCTTATGCTCAAACAAGTTCAACAAGTCATGAAATATACATTGAACATGAAAATATCATTTCCACATCACAAATTCACCCAACATCTCGTATGTATACCACACAAGTCACAAATGTCCATTTTTCATTCAAAATGATTTTGAAATCCGACTCACACAAAAATAACCCACAACACAGTTCACATATCTTCAATACTTCCACAAAATAATAAACAATTTTATAAAACAATTATAAGATATTTCAACTCATATAACAGCCCACACATATGGAATATAACACTACTTTCATAAAAAAATTCAATTTTTAAAATCACACTCATAGAAAACAGTCCACATCACATTCACATCACATTAATACCTAAATATCTCCTTCAAAAAATTTAATAAAATATTTCCAAGATGATACATTTGACATTAGAACATTTTCAAAAATGTAATGGACCATTTAAAAATATACTCCTACCAAAACAGTTTGCTGATAGAGTTTCACCACTTACCCAACTCAATAAACCATTGAAAACTTTCATAAAACAATTATAAGGTTTATACCCAATCTTTCCACATAAAACCTATTTCAAAAAGCTTTTTTTAAGCCAAATTCACACAAAGACCCTACAAAAACAAAATTGGAATCCCAATAAACATGTAATAATCTACATTAAAATGTTATGTAATCACCTTGAACATTATCACAAAAGATAACCATGAGAAGACACAAATCCATAAAACACTTTCATAAAGTATGACAAGGTTATACACATAAAACCAAATCCATCCTGATTTAGGATTTCTATGTTGTCCAAATGGATATGGTGATTTTAATATATCATGGTATGACAATTGGGAAGTTTAATGGGTATAAGATAGTAAAAATTTAAGGATTTATAGAAGAAACAAAATTTGTTTTTAAATCCGGAATTGTGCTCATGGTTTTGCCCAAATTTTCAAAACCCAAAATTTTCAACAAAATTAGTGGTAAACCCCCAAAACAAATCAGGAATGGAAATTAAATGAATAATGAATTTAAAAAGGGTCATGGGTGTGAAAATTATCAACACCATAAAACATTCTACCCATGTAATTCCACATCAAGGACAAAGAAAAAACCAAACTCAATTGAATGGTAGAAATAGACTCCTTTGCTAAACTTCACCCCCAAAGGCCAAAACACCTCCAGTGATCAATTAAGGAAAGAATACTTCACAACCAAAATATACAACTATATACTGAAATGATCAAGCACATTCATGATTTATCCTAAAATAAAACTCCTCAAACACTATCTGAACAAAGATCAAGAAATTTACCCAAACAAACAAGAACATAGAACAAGGTTATACTTACCTTGGTATAACTAAACCATTGGGAACTCTCCAATCCCAAAATTTACCCAAGGAAGATGTTGGTGGTTATATAGCTCCGAATGAGACTACCCACTTCCAAGACAAGACCAAGTAATAAAGTTTTTTACTGGTACAAGGACACACAAATCGGCTCTCCAACCATAATATACAACATAAATTTTTTTCTGAGACAGAATCAAGACTCTAACAGGGGAACCCCGAACAAACTCCCCGGTACAAGGGGTATAATTCCATTAGGCAATTTCAAAATAATATACATGATACTAGTAGTGGGTCTCCCCCCCCCCATAAGAACCAACCATCTTAACTGACCAATATGAGACGACATAGAAAAACCACAGAACATAAAGAGTTGGGACAGCGGCACAGTTAGCCCGCACAGTTTGGGAAACTGTGTCCTAACCATGTGGATCCTTATACCTACATGGGTTTATGTGGAATGGTAACAAATAAATTTTCACTCAACATGTCTAGAAAAATCTAAAATCGTTCCCCCGAACCCAAAGGAAACCAAAGTGGAAAAGAATGTCATTGGGAGATAACATGGAGATGAGGCCCACAACCTCTTTCCCCCGAACAGGAACCAAAGAAGCAAGATGACAACACCAAATGTTTGAACTATTCACATCTCTCATAATGAGAATAGTTCTTTTTAAAAGTTCAAAACTACACTAGGATTTCCTCTGACTATGTGCCAGCTTCTCTCCGGGACTTATGGATGGAGCTAGAATGATTGAAGCATCTTCAACCTCGCTGTTAGGATTTGGAAACCCCCTAATAGAATTTCTTCTGTCAATGCTACAAGAAACTACATGCAATCCCCGATGGGTTCACCAAGGAAAAACACACTCTAGAACTCACTTTACCCTTACATGTAATTTCACTGAAAATAGTGTTTTGAGGATGCACTCACATCACACCTTGTTTCATCAGGCCAAAAACAATAGAAATAAAGGACACATATAAACACCTTCCTCTAAAACAGAGGATGTCGCGATCTTCCTAAAGGAGAAACACTTTTGAAAAAAAAGACTCACAAAATATTGTACAATTTCACTTTTAAAATCAAATGAGCGCACGATATCCCAATGCGTCACCAAAAATGACTAAAGCAACTCAAATAAATAATACAAGGAAGGGACCTTATACAACATCCCCAAATATCACAGCATTCCAGAAAGTGTCTATAACAGCCTATCGTGGAAAAATTTCCCACACGGGTGGTCTAACATAAACCCCTTCTTCGAAGAGACTATGATGGAATCAGAGGCCATCTTAGACACTATCCATACTGACAACCCCAGAAAACATCCACCTTTAACAAATTACGTAGCTTATGAAACTAAGTTATCTTTCAACCATCCACGAGCACTCTTCCGTAAAAAGAGGATCCGAAAAAAACCAAGAATTTAAATGGTGTAGACTCATTATACAAATCTCAAAAAATGATTCCTTACATTGATCAACTGGAGGATTTTCCAATGGTGAAACAATTCGGATTTCACTTTAGTTGTGCACTAACCCTTAATGGGGGTATACCCTATCCATCAGGAGAAACCAAGGACCCAACAAAGTTGGTCCATTGGTAAAAACATTCCACAAAACAGATCCAAACACATTAATGGAACGACCATAATGGTTTCTGGAAACCTATCTCATATGAGAAAACTAACCGGTTCTTCTACCCAGCTTACCGACCAAACACAATCCCAAAACACAGTTCGAATAGGAGGGGTTATTGGACTCAAAACATCGCACAACATCAACATTTTCCAAAAACACACAATATACATCATCCCAAAAAATTCATCAAGACATCATGTTTTTCTTTAAAAGCATTTCATTGAAAACCAATTATTCAGTAGTTAGCGTATCCACCAATGGTACCCCATGGGCCTCACACGTGCATGTTTTTGTGCCACACCGGGCACCATCTTCATATTCATCCCGTCACTCATCCAGTCATTCCATTAACCATCCATAATCCCAATAATCACCATGTATGTGTTCTCTCATTGAAATACCAAACGATAAAACTAAAATTTCCACTTTTCAAAAACAAAATGGTCAACCAACCCATCTTTTTTCTTAAAACTCCTAACAATGAGATCAAAATCCCAGTTCACGGCTTACAAAACTTTTTATAAGGAAAAAACCTTTTAGAAAAGAACTCACTTTCAAATTATTCACATAAATTTGAAAATATTTCATCCCATTAAAACACCCTTTAATTGTTTAGAAAACTATATTGGAAACACTTTTGAAAACCAACTTCAATATGGTTCCTGATTTCAAAAGTGGTGTAAGCACACTATTTTCAATTTCAAAAAATTCTGAAATATTAGTTCCACCATTTCATAAATAAAACCATTCCCTTATTATTTGAAAATCATTTCAAAAAAATTTACGCTTCATAAAACCAAGTAACTTTATAAACAAAGTTCCATGATTTCAAAACTAAAGAACAACACAATGCGACAGGAAACTAGTTTCGGTGGGTGACTTAGACATATGGTTGGAAGCCATATTCCAATCACTTCACCATCACAGAGAGTGTTCTAGGTAATATCCCCAGCTCCACATGTCTTTCCAGACCATGCGAGCTCACTGAGACCATTAAACCAACTATGTTTTCATTTCCCCTAATCATCATCAGACCAAGAAATCCATAAGACATAGATAAATCCCAACGTCCCCTGGTGACTTCAATCCTTACATGAGGTTTGGTGATCAAGAAAACTACCCATAACCAGAATTTCATGTCCCGACAATCTTAACTCCAGACTATCCCGAATATTTCCCAAATAACATGACACAAATAGAGAGAACCTCCTCTGATACCATTTTGTCACGAACCGAATCTGGTCGCCACCAAAACCAGCACCCGACCTCACCCGTGGAAAGTTCCGAAGGGTGTTCTCGATCCCCATGGGATGGAACATGTTCCTAGGTATCAAAAACTGAAAATTGGGAACTATTAACCAGAGTATTTATACTTAAAACAAAAAATGAGTCCAAGAATCAAATCTGGATTTTTCAAACCAAAACATCTTTTACTAAAATTCAGAGCTAAATAACACAATTTTAAAAAAAATAGAAGACCATTACAAAGGTACAAACTCATGAAATTACATCCCAAGAATCTCCACATGGAAAGAGGCACCACCCTCAATCCATCTCCACGACATTGCATCACGATGGACCACTAAAAACCCGAACCAATGTCATTAAACCTGGACCCAAACCTGTGAAACAAAATAAGAAAGTCTACATACACCCAATGGTGTAAGTAGGGTGTGAGAAAAATCAATGTAGGATACCACCACTAAGATATTATATATGATAAACATTTAATGATGAAAAGCATGCAAGTTTTCAAAAACATGAAAAGCTAGTTACAATTTCTAAAAGATTCAACTTTGAATAAGAACAGTTTTATAGTGGGATATTTTAAATGATTAACACTTTTAAAATAAAATCCAAAGCTTCTGAATTTTCAAAACAAAGGTACCATATGCCGATGGTAATTATAAAGTAACTAATGAGCACAAGCAATAGGAAATAACCCCTAGGCACTAGCTAGTTATGGGTCTGAGGTACCTCATATCTCGATGAGAGTAACCATTAAAAAATATCAATTCCCATGCACGAGCCACTGGTAGGAAACATACCAATAACCTAGTGGTCCTTAATAATCATCATCATAGTTTTGTTATAGTTTTAAGTGTCAATATTTCTAATTGAAACTGAGGCCAAACCCCGTAGATTCACTACCAAACAAGTACACGTCCACCCACCCAGATACCCAGGTTTTCCCCTTGTGCTCAAACAAGTTCAACAAGTCATGAAATATAAATTGAACATGAAAATATCATTTCCACATCAGAAATTCACCCAAAATCCCACATGTATACCACACATGTCACAAAAGACCATTTTTCATTAAAATTTATTTTGAAATCCGACTCACACAAAAATAACCAACTACACATTTCACATTTCTTCAACACTTCCTCAAAACCATTAAAAAAATTTAGAAAACAATTATAAGATATTGAAACTCATATAAAAGCCCACAAACATGGAACATAACACTCCTTTAATAATAGAAAATTAAATTTTTCACATCACACTCACACAAAACAGTCCACATCACATTCACGTCACTTTAACACCTCAATATCTCCTTCAAACAATTTAACAAAATCTTTCCAAGATGATAAAAATGACATAAAGGCCTTTAAAAAAAATGAAATAGACCTTTTAAAAATATAATCCTATCAAAATAGTTTTCTGATATAGTTTCACCACTTACAGAACTCAATAAACCATTCAAAACATTCATAAAACAATTATAAGGAGTATACCCAACCTTTGTACATAATACCCATTTCAAAAACTTCTTTTTAATCCAAAATCACACTGAGCCCCTAACAAAATTTAATTTTCATCCCAATAAACATGTAATAATCTACTTTCAAATGTTATATAATCACCTTGCACAATATCACAAAAGGTACCCATGAGAACACACAAATACACAAAACACTTTCAAGGAGTATAACAAGGTTATACACATAAAACCCATTCAAAGACTCACCTTTTTAGGACCACATGACACTATATAATTATCCAACCAAACATTGGAAGCCCCTTTCAACAACTAATAAATCACTTACACATATTAAAAAACTACCACAAGAGATAACACATGAAATACATTTGAAAAATACACACTTCAAACAAAAATGTAACATTAATACCAAATGCTTTACTATTGCAACCAAAAATGGTTTTCGAATAATTCACAACATATTTGGAACGTGATAAAGTATTTAATCAAGCAAACTAACTCATAAAAAAATGGTTATCCATGGAATCACCTACCGAAATTGTCGAATCCCTCAAAACATGGTGCGAAACATCAACCACAACAACCCGGAAACAAATGGATGATAAATCCAACACTAAACCAGAAATTTTCACCAAAACGACTTGTGGATAAACCCTAGGTACGAAATCTAGATTCTGGACACTTTGGAACATCAAGAAAGCTAGATGAAACCCTAATAAAAGAGGAGAAATCAAAAAGAGAAATACATTCTTGCAGAAATATTGAAGAGATCGCCGTAATTCCACTGAAATATGAATCTCCAAGTATCCAAAACTAGAATTGTGGTTTTACAGAGTCATATTAGGTTATGTGCAGACTGAAATGGGGGTAAACAGATGAACGTTTTAGGTGTTATGAAATATTAATTTTACCTCGTCAAATCTGGTCGATTTGAGAAAGAGTATGGAAGATCGCCCTAATCTGCGGTTCACATGCGCTCCAAAATCATGAAAACAATAATGGGGGTGATCCTTGGGATATTTTATTTTAGAGGGAGGATAAATCACAATAAAAAGGTAAAAAATTAATGATATATGTAAAATTTAAAAAACTAATTTAATGTAGGAAATGGGTTTACTGGCAGACCCATTACCTTAATCAAAAACCCAATTCCATCATGATTTTGGATTTTTATGTGGTCCAAAGGGATATGGTGATTTTAATATATCAGGGAATTCCAATTGGGAAGTGTAATGGGTATAAAATAGTAAAAATTGAAGGATTTATAGAAGAAACGAAATTTGTTTTTAAATCTGGAATTGGGCTCACGGTTTGGCCCAACGTTTTAAAACCAACCATTTTCACCAAAATTAGTGGTAAACCCCCAAAAAATCATGAATGGAAATTCAATGAATAATTAATTTAAAAAAGGTCATGGGTGTGACAAGATTAACAAAATTTCATTCCTCTTATATATTTTCCCTCTCATTTGACACTGAAATCCTTTAAAAACCAACCTTGGAAGTCATGTAAAGAACACACCCAAAATAATGGTAGGAACAAAATATTATTAAATAATGGATGGAATTATGTAATAAAATGATAATATAAGGATTTATAAACATCTATATGTTTCTCTAAAATATTTATAATAGTATTTTAATAATTATTCATGTGATTTAATCACATTTCAATTAACAAAAAACCGATGTGTGGGAATTCTTAACCAAATTAGCATTCTTTGGGTTATCCTTCTACATCATTCAGAATATTGTACTAAGAATAATTGTATTGAATTTTTATTTATATTATGTTCTAATAAATCTATTTATAGTGTATACACATAATATATTCATTCTATTAATTCTTGCTTTAATTATATGATATTTTCAGGGGACATTCCTTTAAAAATCCTATTCTCAAATTATAGTTTACAATATTAAAAAGAAATATTTATGAAATTATTAATTTATAATGATTATTTTATGGATCTCAAACATTGTTTATTATGTTGTTTGGGATTTTTATGTCCCTCCAATTAATTGGTTTTGTATAGGTTTGAGGTCATATGTATGGTGACTCCATGTGTAACTATGATGGTTACACTGTAAGGTAGCCATGAGGGTAACATTGTAAGGTAGTCGTGAAGGTTACAATTCATAAGGTATCCCTTAGGGTCACAAAATTAAGAAAGTAATTCCTAAACACAACAAGGTGCGGGCAAATCCCATACCGGGGTGAGTATAACGATACTCAGTAGGGACCCCGAGACCCTCAAGGTCTCACTAAATCCATCAAGGATAAACCAAAAAGAAAAATCTCAACAGATAACCTTTTCTTATATATATGCCCATACATATACCTATGCTATCAAGTAACCCATCTCAATAATGAGGTAAACACAAAGGTCAATGAGTCAGATCAAACCAGGATTTTCATTATCGAAACCACAACTTCTGGATAAACTCTTCCTCTATCGAGTACAGTGGCCTTGTCACGAATTCTAGGCGCTACTCACTAACCTTAGACAGGTGAGGTACTCCTCCTATCGAGTACCGTGGGTATACTGCCAAATATCGGGCGCTCCAACCGCTGAGGGTCTTCCGCCAAATACCGGGCGCTCTCCCTGATAGCCTACAGAGGTACTTCTCCGGTTGAGTACTGCGGGACTGCTGCCAACTACCAGGTGCTTCATCCGCTATGGGTCTGCCTCCAAATACCAGGAACTACATCCACTGGGCTAACCGGGTCACAACGACGCGAAACAGTCAAGCAGTCGTCAAGTCTACAGCTACTCGGTCTCCGCACTCCGTACGCTCTTCTCCAGGAGGGTCCGCTCTAGGATCTACTGGTGGTTACTTCCAAGGGTCACGAAGTCTCATGTAGAAGTATCATAATGTACCGCCTCATCATAGGGGTCTCAACTCGATAGACAGCGTGTAAATCAAATGCCCGGTCTGTGAGTTATTAGCGTTTCTGTTCCAGGGGACCGGTTGGATTTTGGGTACAATCCAACCCGGTCATACTCCAACTACATCCAAACCTCAAGTGAAGTATGCCAAAAGAAGTCTCTCTTCAAGTGGAATCCAATAAAGTCGTCAGAACATCAATCAGATGTCTGAAGCTCAAGTTATAAGTGTTTCCGCTCTGAGGGCCTAGTTGGTTTTGATTTCGATCCAACCCAGCCATACTCAAACTTCGCTGAAGACTTGGGTGTAATATACCGAAACTTCATTCTCGATCCATGGAATCCTACACAACTAACGGTGCATCGATCGGAGGTCCGCACCTCATGATATGTCTGTTTAACCAAAACGGCCTGAAAAAAGGGGGTAGGGGCCCGGTCTGACCCGACCCAACACCCCCATGGGTCGGCCTGGAACGGGTTGACCCAACCTGGGTCTGGGTCTGGCCTGGTAGTGCACGGCCCGTCCCGGTTGGTGTAGCCCTGCCCGACACTTGCGACCCGGCCAGACACTGGCAGCTAGGCCCAGCAAGGCCGGTGCGGTACGGCCTGACCGGCGCGGCCCGGCCCGTGTGGCTGGCCGACCAGGAAGGATGGTTATGCCTAGTGGGGCCCTCCGTAGCCACTGATTAGGGGGAGTTACACACTCGAATTCATCGAAACGGCATGCCATAATGGCTGGCCCTTGGGAAACTGTGGGACCCCCTCAGGTCCCGCCTCTTGGTGGCGCTGGCGGCCGGCACAAACGGCCGACTTTCCGGATTTTCCACGGCCTTAGGCCGCGGCTTTGTTCAACTTGCATGGCAAGACGGCGTTGTGCCCCACCATCGCAGCCTGCCCTGACCGTGGCCCATGTAGCTCTGGCGCAGCACGACGGTGCCATGCCTTTACGGTGACCCAAAAATCATTTGCCGATGATTCGCTCGTGGACGGCCCGACGCTGGCCGGTTCTTCGCAGTCTGCCTCCATCGTCCACAAACAAAAAACGAGAGGGGATGGTACGGACCGTGTTCGTGCAGTCCGAACCCTTCTTCGTGAAGACGGTACCATGCGTCCAAACAAAACTCAATAAAATGAAGAACGGTGATTAAATGTATTAAGACTTGAACATAACAACCCCTACCTCAAAAATTGATGATGAACGTCGGTGTCAAGGAAGACGGCGTCGCGAGGTGAGGATTCGTGGATGTCGTCAGAGTGCGCCTGAGGAAATAACAATGTTCCCTCTATTGTCGCGGAGAAGAGAATAAAAGTCACGTCGTCATCAGTGAATTCCCCACGTCGGTATCTCCTTCCTTGTCGGGTATAATGAAGAAGATGGAGAACCGTGCTTGCCGAGTCATTCTACGTTTAAGGGTCAATGTTCTTCATCGGAGAAGAACCTTCCTTCATTGAGGATGGTGTTCATAAATAACTCTAGTGTTCACCCAATTCATCCTCACACAACAACAGACAACCCAAATAAAATAATGCTTCTCCTTATTTTGTATAATCTTACCATGCATTCAAAATTTAAAATTCAAACAATTAATTAATTTAATTGAAGAGGTTCAATCAATTAATTATGGTGTGTGTTGTCATGAATTAAAGAGGTACAGAGGGGAGAGAAATAGTTACTCAATTAAAGGGGAGTTAACAATTAAGAAGGGGGTTTAAAAGGAGTTTAGGGAATGTGAATTGTTGGGGATCGTGTGGGCCCCACCTCACAAATATCCTCACATGGGTAGTTAGGTGCTTATGGGTCCCACCCCAACTCTCCCATGTTGGATAAATCCACATTAGATATAAAAAAATCCACAATTTTATTCACTTCTTATTTAATCCAAAAATTATTAACTTCTCCTTCAATGAAAACGGATCTGCTGTAAAGGTCCCCTTAAGCAATTATCAGCATTGCGAGTTCATTGGTGCCCTCATATTTCAATTCCGAGCACCAATTCAAAATATAGAGAAACCCATTTGTTCATTTACTGAATGTACCATAGATAAACTTTGGAAATTGATTCCGTCAACACTAGGTCTTGGAATCATGTGTCTTTATAATCCTCAGTCTTATAAAATTCAAAAGAAATTAAGAAAAAAAATTTCCTTGAAATTTCTGTGTCTTTACATTTTAAGACATGGTCAATTTAATTGATTATTATGTGATCCAAATTATGTAGACACAGTTTTTTTATTTCATTTGAGAATTTATTATGGCTGATGATTTTATTCACCTGAATTTTTTGGATGTATGAGTATATCATTTTAGATATTTTTAATTCTATTATTTATCAATGTGGTGTTCTAAATATTCTAAAAAACAAAAAAATTATTTATATAATTTATGATCAACCATCTTTATTGTTTTTTATTATAGGTGAAACCAAAAAACTATTTAGTAATGGATATATATATTCTAACTTATTTACTCACAATAAGTTACATAATTTGAAATATATGTATTCTTCAAATGATATACTAAATAAGAGATATTGTAATCTACTTGTGATATTGTATTTCATTATATAGTGGTATTGGATATCACTTATGGGTTTTTGGTGATATTTTTTATGGAGTGTGTTATATTATATGTTGATATTTTTTTACTAGATTTTGATTATATGGAATCATGGGATGATGATACATTAAATTTTTGAATAAGTTTTGATAAATATTATTTAAGAATTATCAATTATCTTTATTTAGTTTTTTATACTAAATTAATTGAAAACCACATTTAAGCAAAGTGTTTTGTTTTAATTTTCGGGGAAACAATTTAGTTGTATATAATTATAATAATTTACTTTATATTCATCAATATATATAATATATATATATATACAAACATACATATTTGAATTCATTATGAAGTTTATATGAAAATTATATGTACTTATATGGTTTATATATATTACATAATAATAATAGTAATAACAATACCTATATATTGAAAATTAATTTCATAATTGTTATATTATATTAAATAAACATTATAGCTACATATGTGTTAAGATAATCTTATGAAAACATGTATAAATTTATATTTTATATTTTTATTTTAGACCTATTATTGAATTGGTGATATATATTCTTATTGAATACATTTTAGTTTATTTTATATTATTACATGTGTTTTGATTATTTTTAGGTATTTATTTTATTTTTATAATAATTATAAGTGTCCATGAATAATTATTCGAGGGATTTTTGTCATATGATGACCATGTTTCCAAATTTCCATGAATTATATATGTTATTATGAAATGAAGATTACATATCAGGAAAAATATTATAATCCTTCACATCATTGAATTGTACACCATATTAAAATATGTTTGAAAAAACAAATTTTTATTGAATATTATTTTAATAAATGAAATAACGTAATTATATCGTGTTAAAAATATTATTTGTATAATATTTTGGATTAGACCATTAATTTGAAAATTTGATGGATATTTCATTTTTTATATATTAATGTGATTTATAATATATTATTCATAAATATTATTTTATTTATTTTATGTACATTCAATTTCATAACAAAATTCCTCACTCAATCAAATATAATTATAATTTATTCCATATGATTTGGATCATGAGAATTTTTAGGATTAAAGAGGATAAAAAGTAAAATATGTACTTGATTCATTAGGGTGGACACTGCTTTATGATTTGGGAAATATCAATTATATTTTCAATTATATTTAAATAAAATTTTATTATAGATAAAGGAAATGTTTTTTTACAAAAATAACATTCTTAAAGATATTTCCTTCCCCTCTATTAGTGGATAATTAATCATTTTTATTTTCAATATTATATTTTACACAGTTTTCCTATTTACACATATTACCTATTGGAACCCAATCCTCCACTATCATTTATAAATGCATATTTTTCACATTTAGATTATTTTAGAAATAAATTTGGATGTTGAGGGTAGAGGGGAGTCGTTCAACCAAATTTGAACAATGATTTCATGAATGGGTTCTCTCGAATGAAGGATCCATTCATTCAATCCTCGTTCTCCATCTTAAGGTTTTAATGTTTGTGTTATTATAGTAAAAAATAAATTTCTCTTCTATTTCATCTTTTATTTTAATTTTATTTCTTATTTAATTTACATTTTCAGGATGATAATAAAAATTAAAAACATGACTGGTTTGTACCCTTTCAATACCTTCTTGAATGAATATCATTTCTGTATTGACTACCCCACCCATAAGAGAGTTGTTTTTCTTTGTAATCAATGAAATTGTTATCTTCATCACTTATTTGTGTTGAATTAATATGTTGTAATTATTTACATGATATTATCAATGAATTTTTTAAATAGAAACCTTGAAAACAAAAAAATATGTAACAAACCCCAATAAGTTCTTGTAATGTGTGAATTGTGAGTTCATGATATTAATCAGGTAAACAAAACCACACGAGGTTATTTTTTAGAGTTGAAATTTCATTACAAAATGTTATACATCATAATTTACATAACTAATTAATACACTAATTTATCACCAACAATATTCTATAAAAGGATTTAAATCAATGTAGGGATATATGATCTAATGTTCTGAATCTAGGCTGGGGTATACTTCATTTATTATACGTGGTTGTGTTATTTTTCATACTCTTTGTGGGTAACTATATTAGGGGTAGATTATGTGATAGAGTAAATCACTTATTCTACCAACACAATTTTTATAAATAAATATTCTCACTATTTTTTATAAATAAATTTCTAATACCTAAGCTAAATTGAAAAATTAAATATTCTTATGAAATTATTCTTACATTATTATAAACCCTTGACAACCAAGACTCTATAATTTGTAGTATTAATATTATTTTATAATGTTTATGAAATTAATATAATATGATTTTATAGATACTAACTCTATTGAGGATGATCATATTTAGGCACAATACAACACCACAATACATAAAAACCATAAATCATTATTGATTTCCCATGAAATCACTGTTTAAATTAGATCCACCAACAAAAGGATAGTATTTTATTAAAACATTATAGGTATTTATATTCACTTATTTCATATATTTGATTCGACTTTTTTATCCCTTTTCTGTTCTGGTTATTTTAAATCCATTTATATTTTGGACTAACTATATAAACTTATCCTCAAGATATTATTGACTATTTTCTAGAAATTTACTTTTTTATATATTTTACGAAACAATCCCATCATGATAATGTTTTTTATCTAGACCATGAAATTAATCGCTTCCATAATGATTGAATAAGATAAAATCATACAATGGGATGTGTTATTTTTACCAAACTATGTAATTACACCATTAAAGAAATTTTAAAATCAGGATCACATATAATGAAATTTATTATCATGATGTAATGGATGAAAATAAAAAAACTGAATCCAATAATAAAATTTGATAGTTTTCTGCAAATTATATTAATTATCAACATATATGTGATTTATAAACAACTCTCTAATAAAAAATCTAACTAAAATCTAGGTGAACTCGCCTTCTTAGGAAGTTTAATGGATTATCCTATGAGTATTTAGACAAACTAAATGAAGATTTCAATGTAATATGATCCAAAATTAATCCATGCAATTTTATTGAAGATAAATTCAATCAAAGAGAATTATATTTATAACATGATGGAACTATATATTGTTTGATGTATTATTTAGAATCTATTGACATAATATGTTGTAAATTTATGAGGAAAGTGTTCATACTAAGCATTTTCATAGTTTCAAGGACCACTAGAATTTAATATTTCATCACATGGATCAAATAAGAAAAATGGGAATAAATTTGTTAGTATTGGGAGTAATTCCAAATGTTTTCCACATGATTAACACTTCAACAATTTACTAACTAAATCATAATTCACCTATTCTTTGTTTTACTAAGAACTATTTACTGGTTCATGATTTATGTCATAGTTAGTGGGACCTCAGTCATCAAAACAAAAGCATCTGGAAAATAATTAATATAAAATATGGATGAGAAATTGAAATAACATATTAATAATTTTTAAAAACCTATTGGGGGAGTAAATAAAGTTAGTCCTAATAAAAATCATTATATTTATATAATAGTTAGTGAAATTTCCATTATTGTGAGATAAATTTATTTTACATGAATAAACCCACTACCAACTACAATGAGGCCTTGTAGAATTTTCAATAAACCAAAACCCCATACAAACTATTCCCCACAATTAAATGAGATAGAGGATTGCATATACATATTCTAAGGGAATCCATATCATCAATAAAAAACCACATATTCATTGGAAGTATGATTCCATTGTACCAATTAAAAAATGGGTGTAATGATAACTTGTACATGAGATTTATCATTAAAAGAAAATAAATATCCCCATTATAACATAATGTCTTACATCCTCCACGATAACAATAGTATTTTCAACAACACTATGAGATATATGAAGCCCAAAAATCAATTATTAAAAATTCATTACTCACACCAAAGTTATATTCTAATAATTTAGTTCTTTACGGAAAAGAAACTATATAAAAAAATTGAGTTATATTATATGGGTGAATATTTGAGGAAAATGAAGATGAAAATGATCTATATTTCTACTTTTCCTCACGAACTAGTTAAGAATATATCTAAAAATATTCTTTTCCAACCTACTCCAAATTCAATGAGTAATTTTTATTCAATCATAATATGAATTTGAATGTAAAATATTGATAAAATTAGCTAGATTTATACACAAGGATTCACCACTACCATGGAAATACCCATTCAGAACAATCTAATGAGAAATCAATGTATAAATATAAAGGAATTAAAATTATTAATGATATTTATAGGGACATATCCGTAATAATTAATTAATATTTATTATTAAAAGAATATTTAATTTATATACATCCTAATAATGTTTTACATGTTGATATTTAGGTAATTAGAAGATACCCACAATAGAAATAAATATTACCTTATAATGTGGACACATTATTTTAGTAACCATTATTCCCACAAAAAAAATATTTAGGAAATAAAAATGCTAGTTTCCTTGAAATATCAGTTCAATATTCATTCAGACATCATCTATGATTTTAGTAATCAAAAAAATACTGTGATAGATATTTTTAAATGAGGTATTAGAAAAAAAATCTTATTAATAGACATATAAAAAATATATAATATTTTAGTTGATGAACACATACATAATATCTTTCATTATCACAATTCAACTTTGGGATCAAAATATGAATTTTATTACCTCATTTATCAATATATATATAAAAAGAATCATTATACTTTTCATAATAAAATAACAAGTCTAATATAATTGATAAATGATCCTTTAATGTCATAAAAAACAATTAGAATATCTTTTAAAAAACATATAAAATTTACCATTATTATGTATCTTACACTATCCATTAAACATAACATCAGGAGTAATCACATTGTATCATAACATAAAAAACATGGTATATAGCATCAGGTAAACATGGGAAATGTGGAATAATAATAAAATGTGACATACGCATAAGTTATGGATAATTTTAAAGAAAACATCCCATGGTGAACAGAGTCCCATAGTTGATTAGAATTACTCCTTAATCCGACTAAAATCTCATGAAGAAAACTATTTTCCTAATGAATTAATGTTATATTGTGGTGTACCCATAATAAAATTTATATGATTTTGTGTTCTATAGAATGGAAACAAATCATATGGAATTATCCTAAGAAATAACAGTGGAGTGAAAACACTTTCATAATCTTCCCTCATATCATAATAAAAAGATATTTTATAAAGAATGATTCTAGGAAATGAACATAAAGAATTTATAACCCCATAAAAGGATGGAATAATATGATTTAATTATATTTTAGGAAAATATATTCTAAACTTTTAAGAATTATATATCATTGTTGATATAATTTGAGTTAGATAGACAAAGTTGATAACCTAAACAAGGGTAGTTCAGAGAGATCTGTTACCATTAAAATCCAGTCTTCAAATTAAAAATTAATAAAACAGTGGGATTTTTTGTTTTTCCACACAAAAGATATTTTTTATAATGGAATAAAAACAAAAAATATTTTATGTGGTTGTGGTAAATCTATTACCGGAGTATATGATAAATAAACAATTCCTTTTACCTATTATAATGAAAGAAAAAAATATATATATAAAATACTTGAAAATATATCTATTAAAACTATCTAAAATAATGTAAAAAAATTAAAATAGAATTTATTTTACAATTAGTATATATCCATATAAATACATTATGAAAATAATTTGAAGAATATATATCTAAATGAAAATTATTTAAAAAATAAATCCTTTATACATTTAAAATTTGGTTTATAATGTAACATGCCACTTATATAATATCATATAATGATTTATATTTTTTTTTGAAGTATTTTAAATACAATATACTATGACCTTTATCATCCATTTATTATTAAATATTACATTTCATGATATATTGATTAAAACTTACATATGGAATAGAACATGTTGGAATGGAAACATTAAAAGATTATCTTATTTGAACAAATGTCCCTTACATTATGTTCGACTCATCATAAAAATTATTTATATTATTTAAAAAAATGTTTATTATTAGGCTATATAATATCCTTTTTAAATTTTATTTCCTCTTTTATTTTATTTACTTTCATCATATATTTAATTAAATAGTCATTTATGTTCCCGGTGAATGCTATCATGATATTTGGACCATAATTCCAAAATAACATCGACAGTTACAATATTTTCATTGGGATTTTTATTGCATAATCTATAAAAAATAATTTATCTCATAAATATAATTTTATACATAAATTATACTTTAGAAATGATCTATAAAATATGGTCATAAAAAAGAACTACATTAAAATCATGGAGACAATAGGTCATACATACACATGTGTAACATTTCCAATTTTCAACAATCATTATGGAAAGAAGGTAAATTTTATTTTATCATCCATAAATATTATATTTATAATAAATATCATGTTCTTTCATTAAATATATATATATATATATCATTCATATGATTCTTTCAAAAAATAATGAGATCACATCATGAAAGAGGTAATCCACATGTATGTTAAAATGAGGTTATCATATTTGGTTAATTACATTTTTAGAAAATACATTAAATATTTATTTTATAGAATGATAAATATTTCATTTATATTGTAATATCCCTCCCCTTAAACATTATTTTGGGAAATGGAAGAGGAAAAATAGGCCTTAGGTGACATCCTCAAACCCCAAAGGCTGGAAATAAAATCCAATGTGTTCATAAACAATTAGTGGATGATATTCCCTATGAAAATAAAATAGAAATAACAGGATAATAATAACCAAAGAACCACTATATTATGCATGATTAAATATTAATAAATCTAAAAGAGTAACCAAAATACCAATAATAATATTTTATGATGATGAAATTATTCCAATAAATTGAAACGATAATTGAGACTAAATCTCTGTAACTCCCAACATTCTCCAAGAACCAACTCAAGAGGCGATACACATGGTATCATAATGAATCACTAAACAAATGAGAAACCATTCCATTACATGCTCCTCATTATAATACATATACAAATGAACCATAGTTCCCAAGAATTGTGTGAGTATAAAACCCAATAGGTATTCCCCCAATGTTGTCTCTACTAATGACACTTGGATAGAACATGTTACAAAATTTATATAAAACAATTAAAAATTTTAAAGACGTTTATATGGAATCCAAATAAATTTTCAAAAAAAAGTTGTTTTTCTAAATCAAATATTTTTTCAACGAATGAATCCAATAATTACATTAAAACCATTTTTAAAATCCCATTTTTTTAATATACTTTTAATTTCATAAATATACACTATTATATGATAATGTTTTATTCCCCTTTTTACATGAAATTACCATGATGAAAAACCACCCCATTCTTGTTCATCACAAATGAGTGGAAGAAATATACATCATATAAAGTTTCTAAAATGCCATACGGGAACATGGGATAATCTTTTGAATAATAAATTCATCATCCTTAGATCCCTAACACTAATCATATATCCCTTACACCTTCTATTTAATTTGTGTTTGTTTTTTCTTATTCTTGGACTTATCCATTTTCTATATATTGAGATCCTTTAAACTAGTTCATCTTAATAGTAGGGTTTGAAGTAATTATTTTCATTATACATTAAGAAATTTATCTTAAAAATTAACTCAAATAATAACTATTGACTGACAATCTAAAAAATAACATTCATCTTCCCCTATCCCACCTCAATAAATACCATGTAGATAAATTGATCACCACTATTGATATAAAAAGACCCAAAATTTAACATATATCCCATGAAAAGTTATTTTATTCACCCTCAAGTCCTGAATGGTCATTCATATGCACCAAGAATCTAATAAAGCTCCAAAATTCCTTTTAATAATTGAAGGTAAAATCGAAGATAGGGTCCTATCACATAATTTAAACCCTACCATTGGTGATGGTGTCTCAAATTCCATTTGACTAATGGGATGACTTGTATTTCATGGATTGACACACTACCTAAAACCATCATGTTTTAATCGAGGTGTATTTTGGGGATTATATTCAATCAATGGTCCCATAATTTTAGGACTGTACGTATAGCCTTGATGATGGTGGCCCAAAAAGATATATAAATAATAAAAATTGATCCAAGACACAATATAAAAAAAATCCAAAAATTATTACTCATCCTAATCCTCATTTAAAATATATTAATTTGGAGTGTTTGAAATATCAATTTCGATGAAATTTGTTTTCATACATGGTGGATCATGGTCTTCTGTTCCCAAAAAAAATATAAATTTTTTTAAAAAACAAAAATGACATAAATTAAATTATAATTTTATCTTGGATAATGGTTTAAATAAATATTTCCAAATAAACTAATCTATGGAAGGATTTAGATTATTTTTAAATAAATGGAAATACATCCAATAGTTAATCTAATTGGATTTATCATTTTGGTGAGACATTATAATTTTTTTTAATAAAACTAGATGGGTTTTCCTCATTAGTGATAAAAATAATTATAATAACTGATAATAAAATAAATAATCATTTTTTCCTTCTATAATTATTTATTTTAGAATTTATAATACGTCCATTTTTTATAATTTTTAATTTTATATTAATAATTTAATCAACCACATTAAAAAATAATATAAATTTTTTTTCAATTGAATATGAGATATTGAATTAGAGTATGGGGTTGAGATATAAATTAATTTAGGAATCAATAATGATCCTCACACTCGGTTAAATAATCCATAATAATGTTAGACATATTTATATAATAATATCAATGGGATGGATATGTGAAGGGAGGATTTTCAAAAATATTTGGGTCTTCCCCTAATATATTTTAAAATTTAACAATTATAATCATAATAATTATATCGTATCATAATTTGAACCCTTAAAAACCACACTAATCTAATTCCAAAAATCAATAATATGTATATCTAAAAAATATTTCAAAATAACCTTATTTGATTATTTTACAAAAAATCATGTGGATTTTGATTAATATAAATTTATTTTTTGTAATATTAAAACCATACAGGAATGATGAACTTGTTACCGATATAATTTTGAATTCATATACTATAATTTTTAATTAAAAAATACTCAAAAAATGATAATACTATTTTATTTTCAACAAATTCAAATATAAAGTAATTAATAATAATTCATTGAAGTATTAGAATGACACTAATGTTTAATGGATATTCTTGGGATTGATGTATCAGATGTCTCTTCATTTTTAAGAAAATTTTTTAATGATATTTGTTTACGACATATTGGTTTATTCAAATTTGAGGAGGTGAATTCAAGAAATGTTAGTATATTTTTGTGACTTATTCTCTAATAGAAGTAGTAAAGACTGAGGTAAAATATTATAATTTTGATAAAAAATATTCATTTTCTTGTCTTGTAGTCTCTTAATGGTGGAAATTTTTAAAACAAATACAAATCAAATTGATATTTGTTTTGAATGTACCTCTCAATTTTCTATAGCTGAAGAGAATTCATGGTTTTAGATGTTATTATATGTGTTTTGGTGATATATTTTGAAAATATAATACATCCCTAATATTTAATACTGTGAATGGAAACTAATTTTTCATAATGAAGCAATAGCTAATTATTCTTGATTTTATAAATAAAAAATCATATTAATAATATAATTCATCATTTTCCAGGTAAAGAGGTTATGTTCAAAGATTATTGAGGTTATTCAAATCACGGATTTGGTAAGATGTGGTGAAATATAGTGTGATCATATACTTTGGGTCTATTTATTTATGACCATATAAAACTAAATTCGTTTACAAAAACATTAATATTTTTATATATATTATTTTCGAAAATAATGAAGTCATTACCTAATTGGAGACATAATTATGGTCATCACATACGAGATGAGTTTAAATAATATTTTCACATTGTGGAATATATACTACAATAGTAGATATTGATATAATTCCAATTGAATTATAATTATAAGAATTAATATACATAATGGTAGGAAAATGATGTTACTAAAATTTAAATATGAAAAATGAAGTGTGATTTCCATAAGAAGAATGTATAGAGTGGACAATGAAGCATCAAATAGAATTTTCATTTAGATTTTGTATAGTGGAAATGGTTTATTATACCAACATATAATATATTCTCTATTAATTGGCTTTGAGAAATCACAATAAAGCTATTGAGGGGACATGTGGTTAATAAATAATATCATAATGAAATCATGATAGAAGAAGAAAAGTTTGATGTTATCATATGAGAAGTTATTTATTCCAAAATATTGGAATACAATTTCATCATTTATTTATGTAACATATATTTAAATATACATAATAGAATGAATAATATGAATCATTCATTTACGAATTATTTTTCTTTGTCACAGAAATGTAATTTTGTCATTGAGTTGAGTCCCCATGCCTATGTTTCATCAATGTGGTTGATGAATATTAATTTTTGATAATATTATTATATTATTCAAACATTTATCAATGATTTTTCATGAAAATTCCATGGATTTTTGTCAATGTTTCCTTCTAAATTAAATATAATTCTTTTATACGTTTTATTATTTATTATTTATTAAATCCATTCCACAAAAATATTGACAATGAATTGATGTTGGTATATACATTGGTGATACTAAAAATTAAATTTTTTTTGAAACATCTACGTCATTCCAAATTGATCCCATCATAGTATGAAATTTTATTTAGATTATATAAATAGAGGGTATTGAAATGTTTATTGGTTTCCTAGTCAATACTTAATAAAACATTCATCTCATGGACTAATGGTATTAATAATAAGATGATCATGACCTGAAAGGTATTTTGAGATCATTAATATCTAATTTAGAAGATGTTTTTTTTCAAATTAAATAATAGATGTATAATCAAGTCATAAAATATTTTATTCATAAAATAGTGTGACATCATCCATGTAATGGAACATAAACTATTCTTATCACATTTATAATTGGTTGATTTTGATAAAACCATGATTATTTTATTTCATTCAATATTTAATTAGGAAGATAAACTATAAATCATTTGAGATTAAATAATGATTATAGGAGGTCCAAAAAATAGAATATGATAACATAAGGAAGATAATGTTGGTGATCTATATTGGTTATTATGTATTGCTGATGATTTTACCTTTTCATGGATAATTTAGTTTAGGGGGAAGATGAAATAATTCTTAGAATTTGTTAATACGATTCATAGTTTTGAACATATTGTATAAGTGGCATATTAGTTAGTAAATGTAAAATGGATGGGGTGATTTAAATATATTCATTATATGATACTAAATTGGAATTACCATATATATTGATGAAGAACCTAGGGTTTAATCCAGAATTCATAAATTGGAGTTAGAATGATGCATTGAAAAATATTTGAAAATTTATGGTGGGAAACAATTCAATCATAAATAAAATATGATTTTTTATTTTAATATAAATTATTTTCTCAACCACTATCATGAACATAAAGTATGTGATTTATTGTCCAAATCATTATGGGATGGAATTATCCTATTAAAATTTAGATTTTTACTTTTTCTTTCCCATTATATCTCATTACCAACCAATATTGAGATTTATAAAAAAGAAATATATTGTGCATCCAAACAAATATAATATAGAAATAGAAAAAAGTAATTAATTGACTACTTATTCTTTTTTATGGATTCGAATTTGGCTATATTGATTTATTTGGATCGTTATATAGGTATCAAGGTTATACTTGGATCAATTATAAATCGTATTTTTTCATGCTTCAAGATGTTGATATTATATCCACTAAATTCCACATTTTTATTTCCTTGTTACCATGTTCTGGTCCTGGATGTTGATACTATATCCATTAATTTCCACACTAACCAATCATCATAACCAAGTCCTGGTCCCTTTGGGATTTACAAAATAAAACAAGGAATCACCAATCTCTAATTGGCAGGCCCAGGCATAAAATCATAAAATTGACACTAGTAAATGGAATTTAACCTTTGGTCAATAAGAAATAATGATCCCTATAAAGATAATATTTATATTTTTCTCATTAATATAAATTTAAAAAAGGAACAAAAATAATGTTCTAGAGAAATGTGTGTGATGATGAGGACCTTTATATTCCATAAACTATTTTTTCATTTACAGATAAAATAAAATTATGGAAAAGTAAGAACTGAAAAATCAGAAATAATACATGGACATGATAATATAGATACACCATTGAAGGAATAAAAAAAAGAAAACTGGGCTGAGTACGAAATGAAACACAATCCACATCAGACCTATGATTACTAGATGACAGAAATCAGAAACCATGACATTCCAAAAAACTGAGCAGTACATCACATTGGGGGGAGACAATCTCTATATACGAGCTGAGAAATAAGAGAATACTTCCCCCACAACATCCCTTCTAGGACAACTATTGCATGAAACCTTAAACGGATAGCACATCCACCACCACCCCACACAGGCTTGTGTCACCCACCCTTCATGCGGATCACATAGATCTAGCCAGACATATATTTCGTAGCAGTTTACATCGATACACACACCATTGAAACCATCGATCAATGAATAGCAGTGCTAGTGATTCTCATGCCCCAATACACCAATGATACCCATGGCCCAAATCCCATAGCCTCCTGAATCGGCCTCCGCTACATCGTAACCCCGGATACAGGCAAACCCAATGAGATATTGTGAACCCAAAAGTAGAGATGAAGACTATGTCGTCACCAAGCATTCCATATTTCCCCAAATGTGACCATGAAATGACACAGGGTAGGAAGATGGCCCTACCAATAAAAATCAAGAATAAAGGTGGAGGTACCATTAGGGAATTGGGTGAGGCTTTAAAATGTGAAAGAGAAAATACATGCAAAGAGGAATCATTATAGGAGGTTGAATGACAGTCTTCGTTGAAAAAGATCCTAATTCTATTCTAATCAATTACACCATAGAGGGGTCGACACTCAATGACACAAACAACCCAACCTCTAATTTCTTCAATATTAAGAATAAGGATTGTGGTAGAATGTGGGAGGGAGATTAATATTGTAGGAAACCCTAACTTGCTGAAGGAAGATCCATTGCAGTGAATCCCCTTTTAGGTCCCCTTATATGATTTAAAATTTAAAATAAAATTGTCCCACTATGATGGATCTATATAGGGAGGGGTAATATTTAATAGTCAATGATCCCAGTCCATTAAATCATTTTGTGATTTCTATGGACCTGAGACCCAACATAGAGTGGGGTAAATATCACTTCTCCCTATATGACTCTTTTCTGCATAAATTAACATCACAATAAAAGATACATAATCCGAATCAGATAATATTTTAAAACATTTCATTGTGTAATTTAAAAATAATTGGTTATTTAGTTAAATTTCTGGAATTATAGTAATATAAATTGTTTGGAGGCATGTATCCTACAGACCATTCATCGTGGGAGTTAAATATAATAAATATTATCAAAAATGGCGATATAATTATTAAATAATAATAAATTTTTAGTATTTTCAAAATTCCTCTAAAAATAAATTATATTATTTTGTAAAATGATATTTTCATAACAAATTTAATCCTCCTTGATATAACATTTATATTTTTGTTAGTTTAGAAAAAAAAATATATACTATTAGTAGTGTTTTTTAGAGATATTAATAATGTTAAATTTGTGATTATGATTTTGAAGGATTGATCTTCTTGTTCTGGATATGTGTTTTTCTATTTTATAATTATTCCTGATAACTAAATTAAATATTTGATGAAGCACTGTATATATATACATTATCATTTGGAAATGTAATGATAAATAATGTTTGAAAACATCTCTAAGGCAAATTTTACAATTGTTTAATCATTTATTACATTATATTTAGGGGTTGTGTTATGTAAAAAATTGAAACCTAAACAGGTCTCTATAATGTTGAAAATAACTACCTCATGAATTATGAATTCCAAAAATATTTATTGTATTTGTAATTATTTTCAATATAACTATATTAGTTGTAACAAAACATTTTACTCAAAAAAACTATAAAATTGGTAATTGATATATTTATGACTATTAATTGGATTAAATTTTTCACTATGATAGTATGCCTCTATTATAGAAACCCAAATAATCCTACAGTTAAATCAATATTACTATTTATAATTATAAAATTTATGGAATTATATTTATAATTGTTTTATAAACAATCTTAAAAAATCAGTCAAAAAGGAATAGTTTCACTTTAAAAAACCAATTTTCCAATAATTACATTATTTTTGAAAAACAAAAATTTCATGATTTGATAAATTTATTTAGATATAGTGGATTAATATTTAAATAAATATATCAAATATTGAAAATTTTAAAATTTTGGGGATTTTCTAAAAAGACTTATTTTTTATTTAATAGTGAATTTTTCTTTTCAAAACATTCATTTATTTTAAATAAATATTCCTTTTTTAATGTTCGATTATGTTTTTATTAAATTTGAAATTAACACAATAATTATTTTATAAAAAAATAATCTAAATAAATTTATTGGAATAATCATAATAAATTATTTTTTTATATGACCATCTTTATACTTAAAAAAACAATTTGTTAAATAATGTTTTCCCAATTGTACACATTATTATTAAATATATTTTTTCTACTTATAAAAAATATATTTTAAAAAATACTTCCACATTTTGAATAAATATGTTCAAATTTAGTAATGTGGTCAATTCAAATTTTTGTAATTATGAATAGTAAACGTTATAAAAATATGTCACCATAGTAAAGCGTAAATGAGATTAATTATGTTAAAAACTACGTGATAATGAAAAATGATATATATATATATATATATATATTAATTCTAATTGGAAAATGTTATTATGACCCGTGTCACATTATATTATATATTATAATGATTTTGAACCACTATCATATGAGTAAGTTTTTATAATGATTAGTTGTTTTGAAAAATTACAACCATGCCACTCCACATACCTATAAAAGGAAACATAATATCAAACCTTCCTCACAAATTTTGAGAACTATTGATTAAAAAATACATATTAAATAAACTCCAAAATATCTCACAACACATCATAGCAGTCCTAATCTCCTCAAAAGACCAATCCCAGAAGGATTAATGTTTAATCCAAAGGGATATATCTGAGAAAATTTTATACATCCTAACTAACCGATAACATGTTAATTTATTATTATAACTCCCTAAAATATTCTTAAATAAGGATTAAGTAATAAAATCAATAAAAACAATATTTTGAAATATAATTATGAGTATGATACAAATCATTTTAATCCTATTTTACATCTTATGATAAATGAAAACAATCTCTGTGAGTATGGGTGGAAAACAAAATCCATGAAAAGATGCATTTTTTTCTATCACCAGGTCATATGTATTGTTAAAATGATGGAAAAATTAATATATATTAAATTTTTACATTAATTTAATTATATATATATATATAATTTATTAACTATATTCTTACTCTTTGTATCTTTTGGAAATTAATAACATCGCTAATGTGTACGTAATGAAAACATCCTATATGAAATGATTATATTCGGCTTTCATCTCCAAAATATGAGGGTTTTAAAATGGAAATAACTAATTAATAAATATGACATGTATAAAAACGTAGTATAAAAAGTAAAATTTAATTTACATTATTTATTCTCCACTCGTTATTCAAATTAATATGTGGTTCACGTACACATATGGACTAATATTATATTGAAATGATGTGTTCAATTTACCAGAATCAATTTATATTATTTATTTTAATATCTGTTATAATTTAAAAATATTATAATTATAACATTTTTATGATTCTTAAAATAATATGAATATGATTACTTTGACCGTGGTCAACTCACCGACGTGGTTTTGAGATTATATACTGAATAACCCCAAAATTTCCAACATGAATGTATTAATTTTCAAAACCAGATAAAAATTAATAAATAAATAAATGCATTAATGATAGTGGAATGAATTTTTTTATGAATGTTGAAAATAGTATAATTTCATTATATAGGATTTGGAGAACATATAATGTCACGAACCAAATTTTGTCTCCATCAAAACCAGCACACGACCCGGCCCGTAACAAGTCCCGAAGGGTGTTCCCGATCCCCACGGGCTGGCACAAGTGCCCGGGTATCATAAAATGATGTTTGGGAATGATTTACCCAAGATTATAAACATTAAACAACAAACAAACTCAATAAAATGAATCTCGATTTTTCAACTAAAACCATCTTTTACAAAAATTCAGAACTAAATTACATATTTTAAAACAACTCAATAACACTATAAAAAAGGTACAAAATCAAAATTAAATGGCCCAATAACCCTCATGGCAAGGGGCACCGCCCTCAATCCATCTCTACAAGACTTCACCACCAAGGACATGCTTGAAATCCAAACCACTGGAACTAAAAATTGTACCTTAACCTGAATCAACAAAATAAAAAAATATACTTACACCCAAGGGTGTAAGTAGGATGTGAGAAAATGCCCAATAGGATACCACCACTAATAGATTCTATGTGATAATCATTCAATGACAAAAATCTTGCAAGTTTTCATAAATAGAAAATGCTAGTTACAATTTCTAAAAGATGAAACTAAAAGAAATTAAATAGTTTTCAAGTGGGCTATCATTAAGAATCAATACTTTTAAAAATAATGGCAATACTACAGAATTTTCCAGCCAACTATACCGTATGCCGATGGTAAGAACAAAGTAACTAATGAGCACAAGCAATAGGAAATGACCCCTAGGAACTAGCTCGTTGTGGGTCCCAGGTACCTCGTATCTCAGTGAGAGTAAGAATCGCAATATTTGTTCTCGTGCAAGAGCCACTAGTAGGGAACATACCCATAACCTAGTGGTCCCCAATCACCATCATCATAGTTTTGTTAGAGTTGTAAGCATCAATCATGCTAAGTGAAACTGAGGCCAAACCCCACGGATTCACTAGCATACTTGTACACGTCCACCCACCTAGATACAAGGGTTTTACCCTTGTGCTCAGATAAGTTCAACAAGTCAATAAATATACTTTTCACATGAAAATATCATTTTCACATCACAAGTTCTCCAAACAGCCCACATGTATTCCACACAAGTCTAAAAATCAACTTTTTCATTCAAATGAATTTTGAAATCATACTCACACAAAAAATAGCCCACATCACATTTTTCACATCTTTCACAATTCAACAAATCTATTAACAATTTTGAAAATATTTCCCAAGATGTTAAAAATCACATAAAATCCCACTCACATATTACATAATACCATTTTCATTAACAAAGTCCATTTTTCACATCACACTCATGCAAAACAGCCTGAAAACACATTTCACACCCACATCCCAATTTCATAAATCACCTCGACAAATTACAAAACATTACCAAAATGTTTTACAACATAACTAACCACTTTATGTTTCAAAAACTCATTTTAGGAACATATTATCACCAAAACAGTACATAAGAAACCATTTCACACTTTCTGTAACTCATTAAATCATTTATAGTTTTCATAAAACCAACCCAAGAGGTGAAACCATGGATGGCATAAAAAACCCATTTCAAAAACCTAATTCAAGAACAAAACAATGCTAATAACAATCTAAATCAGAATTGGCAGCCCCAAAAACATTTATTAATCCACCCACAAGTTTTATAGAAATACCTCAAACAATACCACAAAAGGTACACATGAAAAACAAATGTTTTCACAAATCAGGTTCAAGAAGTACAACATGGTTTCACACATTAAAACCATTCAAAACCCCCATTACAAGGTCATCATGACATTAAGGCATTAACAAAACAGAATTTCTATCCCCTTTTAACACTAATATATCAATTTCACATCTTATAAAATACACCCAAATATTTCTCTAAGAGCCACACATGAAAAGCAACCAATTCCAAGAAATAATGCAACTACAAAATTAAACACTTAACTAAATCCATCACAAAAACAATTTTTGTACCACACAAAACAGATTTTAAACATACTAAATTAATAAACCAAGCAATCCAACTCATCATAAAATGGTTATGCATGGAATCACCTAGCTTTTTTTTCGAAACACTCAAAACATGGTGTGAAACATAAACCGCACCATCGCCACTCCTCAAGGAATTGAAATCCAACCTAAAACCAGAAGATTTCACACAAAAGACAAGATATAAATCCCTAGGATTGATGCCTATATTCTGGACATTAGGATCCTTATGGATAAGGTATAAAACCCTAAACACATGGAATGTAACCCTATGAAAATTGAAAGAAGAATGAAGAAGACCAACTTACTTGAGGGATCTTGTATAAATCTCCTCACATACACCAGTATCTGAATTTGAAAATAGCCAAAAATTTAAGTGAGTTTCTAACAAGGATTATGAGACCATTTAGGAATTTTAATGGGGAAAAAGAGTGAGAATTGAAGGATTTATGAAGAAAACAAATTACCTTTATTAATCTGCCCGAAATGTGAGTGCTTCAGAATTTTTGACCTACACCGTGATGGAAATGAGCTGAAAAGAGGGTGGAAGGAAATTGGATGCGTGACTGGGTTCAGGTGGCGTGTTTGGGGCTTGTAATCACCAAAAAATCCTTAATATTGGATATGTTATTAATTAAACAAATTTTATTTTTAAAACTAGAATTGGGCTTTCGGGCAGGCCCAATCCCTTAAATAAAAACCCATATACAACATTTTTATGGTTTTCTAATGGTTCCAAACTACAATGGTGGTGTTTCTAAATCAGGGTATACCATTTAGGAACCTGAATGGGTGAAAAATATTAAAAATTTAAAAAGTTATAAAAGAAACAAAATTTATATTTAAATCTGGAATTGGGCTCACGGTTTGGCCCAATTCATGAAAACTCACACATTCCACCAAAAAAGTTTGACAAACCCCAAAAACAAATCATAAATGAAAATTAAATGAAACTTAACTTTAAAATAAGTCATGTATGTGACATATAATGATAAATGATAATTCATATAGGATATTCTCCATTATAATGTTCTTTAAACATTATTAAAATCTTTTTCAACCATATCCCTATCAATAAAATTTTTATGAATTTTCATATTAGATAAAAAAATAATTTTAAAGTGATATTCTATTACTTTTTAGTTTATATTAAATTATTTAAAAATTAATATTATATAATTTCACTAATTTTTTTATTTTTTTATTTTTCTGGAACATAATAAAAAATCTTATTTCAAATTATGGAATGAAAATTTTATCTCTATAGAAAATGAATTATTAATAATAAGTTTTCAATTACCTGTTTACATGGTTATTTTCAAAGAAAATAATTCTTCTAGTATTATGTGAATTTTTTGATTTTAAATGTTTTTAGATGGAAGGAATGTTCAATTTCCAGTTTTTTAGAAGTGTGGTAAAAATCACCCTAGGGAATTCCTTTACCAAACCATGAAATGTTTTCAATGTGGTAAATTTGTACATATGGCCTGAGACTATAATTAAAATAATCTTAAGACTAATCCTGATAAGGAAATTGTAAAGTATTTTAAATGTGGAGAGATGGGTCATTATGAAAATGCCTACCCAAAGAGAGATATGAATGTTGCAATGAATCTAGACTATAAACATTAATGTAAAGTGAGACTCTTTTCCACTACATAAGCTAATGTTGAACCATCCAATGAAGTTATATTAGGAACCTTTTTTTATTAATACTTTTCTAATGTTTTGTTTGATATGGTTTCTACACATTACTTTATTTCGGAGAAATTTTCTGGTAAATTAGAAATATCACATCAAAAGATGTGACCAAAACATATTATCAAAACACCAGGGGTAAATAATAGAGAAATAGTAACTAGAATAATCTTTCTAGTCTGTTTTGTGGAATTAATTTAAATAAAAACCTTTTATATTTTTCGTTAGTAAAGTTCGATGTCATTCTGGGAATAGATTTTCATTCTGTTTGTTATACTAAAATTGGTTGTAGATCCAAAGAAGTTGTTTTTTCGAAAGAGTTTTAGTTTGTATAAAATATTGAACTGATAAAATTTATTACATATCAGGATGCTGAGAAACTATTGAAATATGGAAATGAACATTATAATTCTCATATTGTTGAAAAAAAGAAAACTATTCATATTAATGACGTACTACTGGAAAATGAATACATTGATGTTTTTTCAAATGAGTTACCCAGAGTTATATCTAATCAGGAATTTGATTTCCTAATTCAATTAGTTCTCAAACTTATGCTAATTTAATACATCCCATTTCTAATTTCTCAAAATTGAAATTCTTGATTTTAAAAATCTGTTGTAGTTGTTGGTTGTTAAAGGCTTCATTTGTCCGAGTACTTCAACATAGGGGGCATTGGTTTTGTTTGTTAAAAAGAAATATGGTTCAATGAGACTTTTCAATGATTATATAGCCTTGAATAACATCAATGTTAAAAACAAGTATAAGTTTCCTCATATTGATGAATGTTTTTATCATCTCCAGGGAGAAAAGAAATTTTTTAAGGATGACTCGTGGTCATTGTACCATCAATTGAATGTAAATAAAGTAGAATTTATAATGACATTGTTCCATACTACATATGGGAATTATGAATTTTTTTCAATCCATTTGGGTTATCAAATTCACATTCTATATTCATGAACCATTAAAATTTAATATTTCATGTGTTAATGGATATTTTTTTGTTATGTTTATTGATGATATTCTTGTGTATTAAAAAATTAATGCGGAGCATAAAAAACATCAAAGGGTTTTTTTGAACCTTAAAAGAAATGAAACTATATGGAAAATAAAAAAATTGAATTTTTGTTGGAATAGATTTATTTTGGGTATATTGTAAATAAGGATTAAATAACAGTTGATTCTGAAAAAGAAGTGGATGACAGATGTCCATGACATAAAAATTATACCAAGATTCATAGTTTTCCTAGATTATAATGATATTACTGATAGTTAATTATAAACATTGCATAGTAACTTGGCATGCTAACTATGTTTACATGAACAGTGGTTAAATTTGTTTGGAAAATATAATATGCTTTTTATTTTTAGGAACAGAATAAGAGTCAAGGGAATTCTTCAGTTTTGGACCTGCCTTCAAGAAATGGTGAGTTTTTCATCTAAAATGATTATTATTGAATATAATTTGATTTTTTATGATACAGAATGATCCGTTAATGGCTTATTATTCAATAAAACAATAACCACTAATGTCAATTTACACAACATGTGATTTGGAATTAGAAGATACTATTTTTTCTTTCACTATTTTGAGTCTTCATTTATAATGAGCTAAATGTGAAATATATAATGATGATAAAATTCGGATGTATATATATTCAAACAGAAATAACTAAACATGAGGCAGAGAAGATGCCTTTAATTTTTCATGGATTATTATTACACAATCAATTAACATTTGGGAAAAGAAAAAAAATTAGTGGATGCCTTGGGGCCAAAAAACCATGCATCATTAAGCATGTTATGATTGGAACATGTGTAATGACCCAAAAATTTATTAATGAAAATACCTCTTGATCTAATTAAATGTCCCCTTATGTAAAATGTTTATATAAAATGTCAAATTATTTGGTTTTATGTTAAGAATTGTGATTGTTGCTAATATAGTCGTTGAACACTGATAACATGACTAGTATAAATATAGGGCTTTAAAAAACACATTTCACTCAGACAATGGAAGTGATGGACACATCCAGTAGACATGCCCCATATGAAGCCCATTTTTCAGCTATCATAAAGTAGGGGGCGTCATTGGGCTTCTATCTTGTCCACGATCAAGTTGCGCTTAAACGCCTTAAGCTTAAGCGGAACTACGAACGGGAGATGTAGAAGTTAATAGGGATTACCACCCAAGCAATGTTATCCGAGCCACCCAGAGAATATGTCACCATCATACACCTTACTATTCGGTCTTATGTGGGTGTTATAAGGGGTAATGTATCAAGGCTCTAGCACTGTGGTTATGTACATTATTTTTGTATATAATAGTGGATATACCTTCATTTTGTTATTGCTAACTTCTAAATATTATTTAAATGACAATAGTATTTTTAGTTAATGTTCAACTATGAAATCTATTATGATGAATTAATGGATTTTTTAATTAAATAATATATTAATAAAATATTATTATTGTTACTAAATAAATTTGTATTATATATAAATGATCGTAAAATTTTATGAATGAAATTTTAACTTTTATTTTGTTTTGAAAGCCATTTTTGTCAAAAACATGAATTTTTGAAAAATGTCGGTTTTTATTTTAAAAGTGAAAATTAACATATTTAGAACATTATTTACAAAAAAGAATATTATTTCTAGAATCAGGACGTCAAAATTATCCAACAGTGAATGTTTCATAATTTTCTGAGACAGCTCAATTCTTTGGGTAAAAATTAAATATCAGTTAAATATATAATGTGTTTCATGACATCATAATTACCCAATAGTTATGTATTAAAATACTATAATCTTTATATGCATCCAATATATTTTTTACCGTTAAAATAATGTGATATTTGGTTTGTTTGATTTATTTTACAATGCTTTAGTGGTCCCTTCAAGACTTATTAAACATTTTGTCTTTTTAAAATTGATTTCCTTGGGAGTGTGACTCACCTATACATATAGAAACCCATTATTTTAAAAATTTCGGGATTTGTCCTTATAAAATATTTTTTTTATCTTCCCTTTTTCAAATACCATGGGAAAAACCTTGGGATGGTTTGTGGTTTTGATTAGTTTAATGTGATGTGTCCCGAACCTAAATAATAAACAATTCCCCCTCCTTCACTATATAAACCCACTGAAGCCCCCACTTCCTTCTCACTCAAAGAATTTTTAGTTTTCCATTCCCTACCCTCCTCTCTCTATAATCCTCCCATGGTTCCCCAAGCTCCCATGAATTGTATCTCAAGCATCTCCCAAGCCGTTGGAAGCACAGTTCCAAATAAGGGTTTATCTTGTTTTCTTATTTTTGTCCAAAATTCTTTAAGTTGTTATGCCTATTTAATTTCAATTATAAATGATGGGGTATGATTTCACACCTCCCACATATTTCCCTCTTTATATTTTAATGATTTGATACCCATTTCTCTCTCATTTAATTCCTCCCATGTACACCCATTACTATGTAGAAATTATGAATGAAATGTCTCTCTCCTCATTTACATTCAAGCAATTATTTTGTATCATTAATATAAATTCCATTACATTTGTTGGTACATGTATCTATATGACCCCCCTTCCTATCCATGTCATGTAAATATGATGAGACACCCATTTCTCTCTCATCAACCATTTTTATGAGTACTTATGTCTTTTCGTTGTGCTACAGATTTGTTAGAGCTCGGAAAGGAGGTGGTGTCTTTTAGATTCACTCATGACCAAGCTCAATCCAAGCATGAACACATTAGGCCTGATCAAATCCACCTACGGGGGAAGTGGATGTTGATAGAGATTACCACCCGATCAATGTTATCTGAGCCACCCCAAGAGTAGGTCTCTATCGCACACCTTACTCATCGGTCTAATGCAGGTATTATAAGGGGTTATGTAACAATACCGTAGCACTATGGTTATGTACATTATTTTTGTATATAATTATGAAAATACAATCATTTTATTATTGTTACCTAGTAAATATTTTTTAAAGCACTAATAGTATTTTCAGTTAATTTTCAACTAAGAAATTTATTTTGATGAATTAATGTATTTTTGAATTAAATAATATTTTAATAAAATATTAATAATATTATTAAATTAATTTTTATTAAATATAAATGATCGTAAAATTTTATGAATGCAACTGTAATTTTTATTAAGGTTTGAAATCCATTTTTTGTCAAAACACATGAATTTTCGATAAATATCTATTTTTATTTTAAAAGTGAAAGTTAAAATATTTATAAAATTATTTAGATAAAATGAATATTATTTCTAGAATCAGGATGTCAAAATTATCCAATTATGAATTTTTCATAATTTTATGATACAGTCAAATTTTTGGGTAAATATTATATACCATTTGAATATATAATGTGTTTTATAACATCATAATGACACAATAGTGATTTAATAAAATACCATAAACTTAATTTTCGGCCTATATATTTTTTAACATTAATATAATGTGATTTTGTTTGATTTATTTTACAAATCTTTAGTGGACCCTTAAAGACTTATTAAACATTTTGTCTTTTGAAATTGTTTTCCTTTGGAGTGTGACTCACCTCCAAATATGAAACCCCATTGTTTTAAGAATTTATAACTTTGGCCTTATAAAATATTTTTTTCCACTCCCCTTTTTCAAAAACCATTGGAAAAAACCATGGGCTGGTGGGTGGTTTTGATTAGTTTAATGTGAGGTGTCCCAAAACTAAATAATAAAAAATTCCATCTACTTTCCTATATAAACCCACCCAAGCTCCCACTTCCTCCCCACTCCAAGCCTTTGGAGTTAATATTACCTCTAACCACCTCTCTCTAGAATCCTTCCAAGTTTCCCCAATCTCCCATGATGCCTCTCTCAATTCTCTATCATGCCTTTGGATGCACAATTCCAAGTAAGGGTTTTTCTACCTTTCTCATTTTTTTCCAATATTTTTTAAGTTATTAGAGACATTTAATTTCAATTATAAATGTTGGGGTATAGTGTTTCAATTAAGAGACAGCCCATTTTCTCTCATCAACCATTTTTATGAGTTCTTATGTCATGTCGTTATGCTGCCAAAATTGCACTGCATTTTTCCAAGCCAAAGTCATTGTGTAGTGAATACCATGCCCATTTATCTATCAATGATATTCATCTATATAAACATTTACATATTGTTTTAATTATTTCATGTATGTATTCAAAAATTCGTTTATCTTGGAATAAATGATTATGTTGAAGGATTCAATGTTTTATGATCCATGTGGAACACTTACTAATGAAATGAAATGTTTAAGAAGGGTGAACCCTGATAGCGCTCCAATGCATTGGGTAAAGTATAGTATCATGATACGTCATGTTCAATGGGTTTGTAGTCATTATAATTCAAGTGAAATGAGTTTTTACTCATTCTTCATGTTTAATGAGGGTTTTCTCATGATCCATGTGAAATGAGCCTTGTATCAATATAAATCCATGTTAAGTGTTGTTGCTACATTTCCATGTTATGATTATCATGCTTTATATTGATTTTATGTTTATTATTTTCTTGTGCTCTATTGATATTCCTATTGTCTATCATGTATTGTATTTCTCATGTTATTCCATGATTATTCCATTACTGGGCTTTATACTCACCCTTTTCGTATGCATGTCCTTAGGTTATCCCATGCAATGGTAAGCACAAGGGGATGTAGTGGCCATGTAAAGGATGTTTTCAAAAAAGATGTTTTAATTCATGTTTTAAGTTGTTATGTAACGATCCTAATCCCAGAATACTCTAGTCCTCTCAATATTCTATTTTGTATAGAGTGAAGTTTATGTAATAAATCATGTTTCAGTGTGAAATAAAAGCAGGGTTGTCATAGTTGGTATCAGAGGATATGTTTAGTTATTTTTGGGATTAGGATTAAAACCCCATAGTAAAGCCTTAGAGAGAGGTCTATGTATAATAAAAACTTACCTATGTTTTGGTGATTATTAATCCAATGGTTTATCAAGAAAATATATCCCTATCTGGATACGAGCAGGTAGAGGTGGCTCTGGCACTGATATATCATAGGGTTAAAACCTAAAAACACCACGTTGAGATATACTCGAATGAGAACTGGTGCATGACAATGGGCCTTTCTGCACTTTTGGTTATGAAACTACCATGATATATGATTTGGTAAATTCACCATCTTAGTATCAATCATTATTAAGGGACAAAAAAATTCACTAAGAATATATGTTAGAAAGTAGATCATAGATAACATAGACTGAAGACAATAGATTAATATGTTAAGGAGATATACGTTATTTATAAGTCATCAGTTTTTTCCTTGTATTACCCTTTATGTGTTACCCCTTACATTCCTTTTCTTCCAGAAAATGGCTAGTAATAGGAGGAATCAGGCTTACAACTGATTTGAAGATCAATGTGATGACTGTACTAATGAGATTCCCAATTCAATGGGAGCAAGAATTTCGATCTTCTCCTTGCTTCTGTCTCAGTTAACTCATAATTTGAATAGAAAAATGGGTCATGTGGAACGTTCAACCCCCATAAAGAATGAAAAGGTCTCTATTGAAAGATTTAGAAGACAAAGACCTCCTACTTTTAATGGATCATCTGATCCCTCAATTGTTGAATAATGGATCAACTCCATTGAAAAGATCATCTCCATCCTTCAATGTTCTGAACAAGGGAAGGTTCTTCTATCTTCTTATCATATTGAAGGTGAATCCGATCATTGTAGATGTTGATCCAAAATAAAAAGACTAAAAGAATATATCGAGGTGTTGGAATAAAAGGATTTTTGGAATCTATTTTTCATTAAATATTCTCCAGGCACCCTCCTGCTTTACATGGAAAGGTACTATAATTCCCTCAAGAAAAAAGACGATGAATCTGTTGTAGTGTATGAGGAAAACATCACATGGATTGAATGATATGCTTCTGTCTTTGTCATTACCCATGAATGCAAGGTTGATCACATCATTATTGGAATAAAACCTAGCCTGCGGAAAGCACTGGCGATCCGTGACTTCTACAGCTATGAAGAAAATTATCTGATTTGACCTCATGGTCGAAATGGAAATTAGAAAGTCTAATGGGTATCATGGGGATAAGAAGAATAAGGTGTAAATCAATTTTGATGGTTGGATGGATAAATCAAACAGTGCTAAGAAGATCCAGCACCCCACTTGCCGATGGTGCAGAAAGAAGCACCCTGGAAATTTCCTGAAGGGGATGAGGAAATGCTTTAGGGGTGGAAGAGAAGGGGACCTGGCTATTAACTGTTGACAAGAATTACCTACAGCTATGATAGTGGAGAGGAATGTTCCATTCGAACCTCAATGTGTTACTTATTGCAACAAATTCAAAGAACCGGGGCATCTTACAAATTAGTTCCCTAAGCTAAGGATTTTCGTAGAAAACCAATAGCCTCCAAGGCAGAAAGGGTATGATTTTGCCTTCACTACTATCGATGTGAACCCAAACAATGATGTGGTGAAAGGTATTCCAGTTATTCATTCAATAATATATAAAATAATTTTTGATTCAGGTTCTACGCATTCTTTTATATATCTAATGTTTAGTAGAACAATCCCAACACCACCACAAATCATGGAAGTAAAGATATCGGTGAGTACGACAAATGGGTCAATTAATGCATCACATGAATATAACTCCTCACAAACCATAATTTGTGGATTGAACTTCTCGGCGAGCCTCATCATACACACTCTAGTGGAATTTTATGTGATTCTTGGCTTGGATTGGCTTTCCTTATATAGATCCAACATAAATTGTTGGGAGAGGGAAGTTACTCTCCATGTGGAGAATGGACCCCCGATTCATTATAAGTGCAAGGAGGAAGATAAATACTATTTAGCTCTATCATCTCATGAATGAATATTAATGGCCTATGAGAATGTGTATCTGGCTTAGATGGTTGAGTTTAAAGAGGAAACCACCCTTGAAGACATGCCTATTTCGAGGGAATTTGCTGATTTGATTCCTAAGGAATTGCCTGGTCTTCCTCCTAGAAGAGATGTTGAATTCTCAATTGATCTTATACCTGGGGTGTTTCCAATATCCAAGAATCCATATAGAATGGTTGTTTTTGAGAATGAAGAGATAAATAAATGACTGCAGGAGAATCTGGATAAAGGGTTTTTACGCCTAAGTGTTTTACCTTGGGGTGCACCAGTCCTCTTCATCAAGAGGAAGGATGGGTCATTGCGACTTTGCATCGATTATCGTGAGCTTAACAAAATCATGATAAAGAACTGATATCCTCTCTCATGAATTTATGACAAGTTTGATTAGCTACGTGGAGCACAATAATTCTCCAAGGTGGATTTTTCATTAGGGTATTATCAAGTAAGGGTGAAGAAGGATGATATCCCCAAGACTACATTTCATTCAAGATACGGGCCCTATGAATTCTTAGTAATTCCTTTCAGACTCACTAATGCTCTAGAAATCATCATGGACAAGATGAATAGAGTCTTTAGAGATTATCTCGACAAATTATTGGTAGTAATTATAGATGATATTCTGATATACTCCATAACCATGGAGGATCATGAGAAGCATATAAGAATTGTACTAGAGACCTTGTGGAAGGATAACCTCTATGAAAATTGTAGAAAGTGTGATTTTTGGTTGAATGAGGTATCATTCTTGGGCCATATCATTACATGAAATGTGATATCTGTGGATACCTCCAATATAGATGCAATTGAGGGATGGTCGAGGCCAACATCGGTAACATATATCGATATATTATTGGGGTTAGCTATATATTATAAATGATTTATGAGAAATTTCTCACGATTGTCCAACCCTCTTACCAAGATAACTCAAAAGGGAGTAATATTTTCTTGGATTGATGGATACAAAGAAAGTTCCATGGATATAAAAATGAGGCTTATCACTGTGCATGTGCTCACATTACCCAAAAGTGGAGAACATTTTGTGGAACTCAGTGATGCTTCGAAGAATGGGTTGGGATGTGTGTTGATGCAAAAGGAAAATGCCATTTCCTATGCTTAAAGGCAATTTAATGTTCATTAACAGAACTATCCAACACATGACCTCAAGTTGGCTGTAGTGATATTCTCTTCAAAAATTTCGACACATTATCTATATGGGGATAAGTGTGAAATATATACGGACCACAAAAGCCTCAATTATATATTCACACTGAATGATTTGAACATGTTACAATGAATATGATTAGATCTGATCAAAACTATGAATTCTCAATCCATTACCACCATGGGAGAGAAAACAAAGTCGAGGATTCCATAAGTAGAAAGGACATAATGATTCTATAATTGATGAGAATTGAAAAGGATCCAATCTTCATAAGTTTGATGGAGATGGTCATGGGAATCATAAAGAAGTAAACATATTCAATTATTTCACATATTATAGCTCAAACATCACTTTTGGAAAGGTTAAAGGATGCTCAAAAGGATGATATGAGAGTTTAGGAAAAAGTGGAAGCTATTGGAATATGGAATTCCTCGGAGTTTAAAGTTAATAAATAAGGAATTGTGAGATTTGGGAAAAGACTAAGTGTTCCATCAAGTCCGTAGCCGAAGAAGGAACTATTGGATGATTCACATAGTTCAAATTTCCCTATTCACCCAAGACACACAAAGATGAATCGAGATCACCGAGAGCTTTATTGGTGAGATAATATGAAGAAGGAGATCGTTGAATATACATTAATGTGTCTGGTGTCTCATCATTTGAAGGAAGAGATGAAGAAGTAAAAGGGTATGATGCAACCATTTCCCATTCTAGAATTAAAATGAGAGAACGTTACCATGTACTTTGTCACTGGACTTCCAAAGACATCCAAAGGACACAATGCAATCTGGGTAGTTTTGGACCATTTTACAAAGGCTGCACACTTCATTGCTATTCGTGAGGATTTCTCATTAGACAAATTTTCCCAGATATATAACAGGGAATTGGTATGTCTTCATGGATTTCCACTATCTATTGTGTCTGATCAAGATCCAAGATTCAACTCTATGTTTCAGAAGAATCTTTAACATGCTCTGAATACTGAACTTGACTTCAATACAACCTATCATCCTCCAACTGATGGCCAATCCGAGCAGACTATCCAAACACTAGAGGACATTTTGAGAGCGTGCTCAGTGGACTTTAGAGGAGGATGATATCAACATCATCCTCTGGTTGAATTCTTTTATAATAAAAGTTTCCACTCGAGCATCCAAATTTCACCAAATGAAGACCTTTTTGGGAAAAGGTGTAGAACACCGGCGTGTTGGGATGAGGTTGGTGAGCGTAAGATGCCTGGAGCAGAAATGATTGAATAAATGGTGGAGAAGGTGAAAACCATTCATCGGCATATTAAGGTAGCCTAGAGTAGATATAAGAGTAATGAAGATAAACGTCGATGAGACTTTGAGATTAAAGTTAAAGACATGGTATTTTTACGCATATCTCTATGGAAGATGGTCATGAGATTTGGATTGAAAGGGAAGTTAAGTACAAGGTACATCGGACCTTTGATATTCTTGATCGTTTCGGGGTTGTGGCCTATCTACTAGCACTTCCACCTACCATGGCAGAAGAACATGATGTCTTTCATGTATCACTCTTAAGGAAGTACATTATGGTTCCTTCAATTGAACTCTCTTTAGAGGTGGTACCATTAGAGGATGATCTTTCTTATGAGGAGAAACTAGTGAAGATGTTAGAATAGAGAGAAAAAGTTATACGAAATAAGACAATGCTCATCATCAAGGTGGTGGGGATAAACTACAATATTGAAGATGCAACGTTGGAATCAGAGGAAATGATGATGTATAGTTACCCATATCAGTTTCTGTGTGGGAAAAGGAAATTTTGAGGGAAAAATTTCTTAATGGGGGGAACATTGTAACGATTGAAAATATCATTAATGGTAATCCATATTGATGTAATTAAATGTATCTTTATGTAGAATATTTATATGAAATGTCAAATTCATTGGATTTATGTTAGTAATTTTGATTGTTTCTAATATTTCCATTGAAGAGTGATCACATGAAGAGTATAAATATAGGGCTTTAACAAATCCATTTTACTTAAACAGAGGAAGCTATGACCTCATCCAGTAGACGTGCCCCATACAAATACCATTTTTTAGTGCTCATAAAGGAGGTGGTGTCATTGGTATTCACTATTGACCAAGCTCAAGATGAGCATGAACACGTTAGGCTTGAGAGAAACCGCCTACGGGGGAAGTGGGTGTTGGTAGAGATTACCACCCAAGAAATGTTATCTGAGCCACCCCAATAGTAAGTCCCAATCAAAAACCTTACTCATCGACCTAATACGGGTGTTATAAGGTGTTATGTAACAATACCTTAGCACTATGGTTATGTACATTGTTTTTGTATATAATTATAAATATACATTCATTTTATTATTGTTACCTAGTGAATAGTTTTTAAAGCACAAATAGTATTTTTAGTTAATGTTCAACAATGAAATCTATTTTGACGAATTATTGGATTTTTTAGTTAAATAATTTTTTACTAAAATAATATTATTGTTATTAAATTGATTTTTATTAAATACAAATGATCGTATAATTTTTTGAATACAACTATAATTTTTATTATGTTTTGAAATCAATTTTTTGTCAAAACCCATGAATTTTCGATAAATATCAGTTTTTATTTTAAAATAGAAAATTAAAATATTTATAAAAAAATTTAGATGAAAGGAATATTATTTCTGGAATCAGGATTTCGAAATTATCGAACTATGAATTTTTCGTAATTTTCGGATACATTAAAATTTTAGGGTAAAAATTATATACCGTTTACATATATAATGTGTTTTATAACATCATAATGAACCAATAGTGATATAATAAAATACGATAAAATTTATGTTTGGAATATATATTTTTTACCATTAATATAATGTGATTTTTATTGATTTATTTTACAAAGTATTAGTTGACCCTTCAAGACTTATTAACCATTTTGTATTTTGAAATCGTTTTCCTTGGAAGTGTGACTCACCTCCACATATGAAACACCATTATTTTAAGAATTTATAACTTTGGCCTTATAAAATATTTTTTTCCAATCCCCTCTGGATGAATCCATTTGAAAAAACTGTGGCCTGGTTGGTGGTATTGATTAGTTTAATGTGAGTGTCCCAAACCTAAATAATAAACAATTCCCTCTACTTTCCTATATAAACCCACCCAAGCTCCCACTTCCTCCCCACTCAAAGCCTTTTTAGTTAGTCCAAACTCTACCCTCCTCTCTCTTTAATCCTTCCAAGGTGCCCCAATATCCCATGAAGCCTCTCTCAAGCCTCTCTCAAGCCTTTGGAAACACACTACCATGTAAGGGTTTTTCTTCCTTTCTCATTTTTATCCAATAAGTTTTAAGTTGTTAGGAACTTTTAATTTCAATTATAAATATTGGGGTATGTTTTTTTACCTCCCCCATACTTCCCTCCTTATGTTTGAATGATTGTAGGCCCTATTAGATCTCATTAAATTCCTCCCATGTACACCCGTTACAATGCAGAAATTCCAAAAGGTATTTCTCTCTCCTCATTTACAATCACGAAATTATTTTGTATAATGAATCTAAATTCCATTACAATTGTTAGGACATGTATATATATGACCCCTTTCTGTCTATGTCATCTAAATATTATGAGACACTCCATTCTCTCTCATTATCCATTTTTATGAATTCTTATATCATGTCGTTATGCTTCCAAAAGTGCACTGCGTTTTTCCAATCCAAAGTGATTATGTAGTGAATACCATTACCATTTCTCTATCAATAATATTCAACATTATTCCCACTTACATATTGTTTAATGAGTTTCAATTATGTATTCCACATTCGTTTGGCATGCAATAAATGATTATTTTTAATGAATCAATGTTTTATGATCCATGTGGCACACTTCTTCATGAAATGAAATGTTTAAGAATGGTGCACCTTGATTGTGCTCCAATGCATTGGGTCAAGTATAGTATTATGATAAGTCATGGGAAATGGGTTTTTAATCATGCTAATTCATGTTCAACAAGGGTTTACTCATGGTTCATGTGCAATGAGTGTTTACTCATGCTCCATGTGCTATGAGCCTTGGCTCATGCTAATTCCATGTTATGTGTTGAATCCACATTTCCTTGTTATGATTATAATTAATTTTCATGTCTTTATGTTTATTATTCTCTTATGATCAATTGAGATGCCTATTTTCTAACATTTATTGTATTCATCATGTTATTCCATGATTAGTCCCTTACTGGGCTTTATAGCTCATTATTTTTTATGCATGTCCTCAGCTTATCACAAGCAATGCTATGTACGAGGGAATGTAATGGTCATGTAAAGTATGTTTTTAATAAACATGTTTTATTTCATGTTTTATGTTGTTATGTAATGATCCTAAGCCCCAAAGACACTAGGCCTCTCGATTTTCTATGTTATATCAATTGATTTTTATGTAATAAATCTTGTTTAAGTGCAAGATAAAAGAACAGTTGTCATAACATGACCCATTGATTAATGATTTGATAAATTTTTTCATGAGTGTTGTTGGTGTAGGGAAATAATCTATTTTCATTTGGGTTTTATTGCATTAATATTTGTCTGATAGAAATAAGATTATGTATAATGGAGACTAGAGCAATAGAGAAAGGTAGAATTGGTAAAAATGTGTATTTTTTCAATAATATAACATTAATATATATTGTGTTATGAGATTTGGAATTAGATTGTGTGTGTCTTGTGATTATCAGCAAAAGAAATAATTTTTTTGTGAATCTCATTGTTGACTATTATCAGTTTTTCCGGACAACACAATGATGAATAGAGACATTCAAGAGTATTACTTGTGGGATGGATTGAAATGAGATATTGAAGATTTTACTGTGAAATATTTAACATGTCAACAGGTTAATGAAGAGTGGAAGTTATCGAAGGGGATGATTCATCATTTACCAGTGCCACAACAAAAATAGAAAAATATATCCATAGAATTCATTGTGAGGATACCAAAGACATTTCGAGATAACAATGCAATATGGGTTATTATTGATCGACAAACTAAATCAACTCATTTCATTCCTATTTTTCGATACTATGTATTTGGAACAACATTATTGATTATACCCCAATGAGATTTCTAGGTTACCTGGAGTTCATATATTCAGTTGATATGACTATGATCCCATATTCACTTCTATCTTCTAGAAAGGCCTTCATAAGTAATTGGGAAAAAAATTAAATTTTAGAGCAGTTTTTCATCTTCAATATTAGGAGTAGTCAGAATGGAAAATTTAGAATTTGGAGGATATGCTTTTATCTTATTAATTGGATTACTAGGTAAGTTTGGATCAACATATTTCTTTAGTTGAATTTTCTTATTATAAAACTTTTCATTCCAGTATATCGATGGAAACTATTGAGGCATTATATGATAAGTAGTGTCGAATTCCAAAATTTTTGGATGAAGTCTGGGAAAGGATGTTGATCAAACTAGAATTATTGAAGGAGGTGGCAAGAAAATAGAAGATAATCTTGCAACCCATGAGGAAAACTGAGAGAGAGGGGTGAATTTATACATATAACAGGAGGAAATAATTTTCTTCTGATGAAGGTGATCAGGTTTTTTTGGGAATCTCACCATTGAAAAGTGTTATGCATTTTGGTATGAAAGTAAACCTAAGTTCATGGTAAATGTGACCATGTGAAATCATAGATAAAGTTGGACATGTCACATACTGAGTTGTTGTTTCTTTGATTTTATATGAGGTACACAATTTTTTCCATGTTTCGATGTTGACAATGTATGTGTCATATTCATCTCATGATTTTAGCAGTGAAGCAGTTCAGTTGGAAGAGTGAATTTTTTAAGAAGAGAAACATGTTCATGTTCTTGATCGAATAGAAAAAGTGTTGTGGAATAAAGTAATTCACCAGGTAATGGGTTTTTAGAGAAACTACATGGTTGAAAAAGTAACATGGGAATCAGAAAATTATATGAGGGAAAGGTACCCTCACTTGTTTAATGAGTAAATAAAAAAACTACAAGGAATCAATTTCCAGTAGGTCGAGATAATGTTCAACCTATGGATTTAAAAATGAACTGAAATGAAGAAAACAAAAAATTTCACCATATTGAAACTTTTTTTAATTATATAGTTATAAAATATCCATTAAACATAAATTTTCCACTTCTATGATTTGAATTTTGAAAAATGTACATCTACGATTATGATCAATATATTATTTGGAGTCTGATATAACCAACATGATTTTTGTTGAATATTAACATACCCTTATGAATATTAATATGAATAGTGACATGACCCTTGTGCATATTAAATAATATTTTTTATGGTTATAAGATAACAAGACCTTGATTAGTTTTTCAAGGAGATAAAAAATCAGTTACAGTTTTGTAGTTGTTATTTTTGAAATAAAATATGCTTTTATATAAAATTTAAATTAATAATATTTAAAAATTATTTTAAAAATTTAGAGTACATTTTTGAAATATAAACATTGAAAAAATGTAAGGGATACCTTTTGGGATGTTTCTGATATTTTTGAATTTTGGATGAATAATAAATTGCTGTAATATACAATATAAATTAATTATAAGTTGAATACACTATTACTAGAATCATTAATGATGTAATCAAACTTAGTTTGAACTCACATGATTTCTTTACATTTTAAGGTCACATGAATCATGACTATTGAATGTTCTAAGGAATAATATTTAACTATTGATTCAAATAATTGAATGCCCCACCTCTCATCCACTATAAATAACATCCTCACCCCCTCTTCCTCTTACACCTCAGAAGAATTTATCACTATCTAAATTCTATAAATTCACATTCTGAAGGCCCTTCCCCTCATCGAAGATCTTTTATATCACCAAAACGCCAATACCAAAGGTATTAAGGGGGATCTCAAGGAGAAGAGATCAAGAGGTAGGAATCCTATTCCATTTTATTGTGCTTTATTTTCAATTCCTTTTTTTATATACTACCTAACCTCACATCATACAAGAATAATGAAAGCTCTAGAATTGTATATATTATGGATTTTATTAATTATATCGAAAAAATTTATAATCATTCATTTTATCATCATTCTCTTATTCTAAAACAATTACACCGTCTATGATGTGCCAATTTACCAAAATAATGGATGATGTGTTTTCAATTTCCATTACTTCCATAAAATGGTATAAAATTGTTTTAATGGTTAATAAGGATTGTAAATTGTGTTATATATACACTTTCTTGTTCTATAGTGATAATAGATACATAATATTATGTTATATAATCAAACAAGTTCGTGATTATCAAAGAATAACCAAAATGATATAAATAGATATCAGTAATGATTTATCAAATGATTCATCCTCATACCATATAATCAAAATGATTTATGAGAACATTTAATATTCAGGAAAATATTTGTCATGAACATAATCTGGTCGCCGCCAAAACTAGCACCCGACCCGACCCGTGGAATGTCCTGAAGGGTGTTTTATATCCCCATGGGCTGGCACAAGTTCCTGGGTATCAAAAACTGAAAATTGGGAATGATTTACCAGAGTTTTATACTTAAAACAAAAAATGTCTCCAAGAATCAAATCTGGATTTTTCAAACCAAAACATCTTTTTATAAAATTCAGAACTGAATTACAACATTTTAAACAATATTTGAAGACCACTACAAAGGTACAAACTCATTAAATGACAACCTATGAACCTACACATGGAAAGAGGCACTACCCTTAATCCATCTCCATGACATTGCATCATGATGGACCGCTAAAAACCCGAAACAATGGCATAAAACCTATACCCAAACCTGTGTCACAAAATAAGAAAGTCTACTTACACCCAATAGTGTAAGTAGTGTGTGATCCAAAGCCCAGTAGGATACCACCACTAAGAGATTCCATATGATAAACATTTAAATATGAAAAGCATGCATGTTTTCAAAAACATGAAAAGCTAGTTACAATTTCTAAAATATGCAACGTTGAATAAGAACAGTTTTCAAGTGGGCTATTTTAAAGGATTAACACTTTTAAAATAAACACCAAAAAATCTGAATTTTCCATCAAAAGGTACCATATGCCGACGGTATTTATAAAGTAAATAATGAGCACAAGCAATAGGAAAATAACCCCTAGGCACTAGTGAGCTTTGGGTCCCAGGTACCTCGTATCTCGGTGAGAGTAACCATCAAAAATATCCATTCCCATGCACGAGCCACTAGTAGGGAACATACCCATATCCTAGTGGTACCCATACATCATCATCATAGTTTAGTTAGAGTTGTAAGAATCAATTTTTCTAAGTGAAACTGAGGCCAAAACCCACGGATTCACTAGCATAATAGTACACGTCCACCCACCTAGACACCCAGGTTTTCCCCAATGCTGAAACAAGTTCAACAAGTCATGAAATATACATTGAACATGAAAATAACATTTCCACATCACAAATTCACCCAACATCCCATATGTATACCACACCAGTCACAAAAGTCCATTTTTCATTCAAAAGGATTTTGAAATCCGACTCACACCAAAATAACCCACAACACATTTCACATTTCTTCAACACTTCCACAATACCATTAATCAATTTTATAAAACAATTATAATATATTTAAACTCATATAACAGCCCACACATATGGAACATAACACTCCTTTAATAATAAAAAATTCAATTTTTCACATCACACTCACACAAAACAGTCCACATCACATTCACGTCACATTAACACCTCAATATCTCCTTCAAACAATTTAATAAAATCTTTCCAAGATGATACATTTGACATTACAACCATTTAAAAAATGTAATGGACCTTTTAAAAATATACTCCTACCAAAATAGTTTTCTGATATAGTTTCACCACTTACCCATCTCAACAAACCATTCAAAACTTTCATAAAACAATTATAAGGATTATACCCAAGCTTTGCACATAAAACCTATTTCAAAAACCCCTTTTTAATCCAAATTCACACAAAGCCCCTACAAAAACAGAATTGGCATCCCAATCAACATGTAATAATCTAATTTAAAATGTTATATAATCACCTTGAACAATATCACAAAAGATAACCATGATAACACCCAAATCCATAAAGTACTTTCAAGGAGTATGACAAGGTTATACACATAAAACCAATTCAAATACCCCCCCTTTTTAGGCCCACATGACACTATATAATTACCCAACCAAAATTGGCAGCCCCATTCAACAACTAATAAACCACTTCCACATTTTTCAAAACTACCATAGGAGATAACACATGAAATACATATGAGAAATACACACTTCAAATAAAAAATGTAACTTTAATACCAAATGCTTTACAATTTCTACCAAAAATTTTGTTTGAATAATTCAAAGCATATGGGGAACATGAAATTTTTTTAATCAACCAAACTAACTCATCATTAAATGGTTCCCCATGGAATCACCTACCGAAATTGTCGAATCCCTCAAAACATAGTGTGAAAGATCAACTGCACCAACACGGCACCACAGGGATGATAAATCCAGCACTAAACAAGAAATTTTCACCAAAAAGACTCATGGTTAAACCCTACGTACGAACCCTAGGTCTTGGACACTTTGGAACATTAATAAATAGGGATGAAACCCTAATAAAAGAGGAGAAATCAAATAGGGAAATACATACTTGGAGAAATATTGATGATATTGCCATAAATCCACCAAACTATAAATCTCCAAGTACCCAAAACTAGTATGTAAGTTATAAGGAGTCATATTAGGTCATGTGGGGACTAAAATGGGGGAAAAATTATGAAAAATGAAAGAGTTCTGAAAGATTAGTTTTACCTCTTCAAATCTGATCGATTTGAGAAAGAGTATGAAAGATCGCACAAATTCTCGGTTCACATGAGCTCCAAATTTGCGAAAACAATAATGTGGGTGATCCTTGGGATATTTTCTTTGAGAGGGAAGTGGAATCATGGGAAAAAAGTAAAAAATGGATGAGATATGAAAACTTTTTAAAAATAATTTAAAGAAAGAAATGGGCTTACGGGCAGGCCCATTACCTTAATCAAAAACCCAAATCCATCATGATTTAGGATTTCTATGTTGTCCAAATGGATATGGTGATTTTAATATATCATGGTATGAAAATTGGGAAGTTTAATGTGTATAAAATAGTAAAAAATGAAGGATTTATAGACGAAACAAAATTTGTTTTTAAATCTGGAATTGTGCTCAAGGTTTAGCCCAAATTTTCAAAACCAAACATTTTCACCAAAATTAGTGGTAAACCCCCAAAACAAATCAGGAATTGAAATTAAATGAATAATTAATTTAAAAAAGGGTTATGGGTGTGAAAATTCTCCCCGCCATAAAACATTCTACCCATGGAAAGCCACATCAAGGACAAAGAAAAAAACCAAACTCAACCGAAATGTAGAAATAGACTCATTTGCTAAACTTCCTCCCCAAAGCCCAAAACACCTCCAGTGATCAATTAAGGAAAGAATACTTCACAACCAAAACATACAACTATTTACTGAAATGATCAAGCACATTCAGGATTTATCCTAAAATAAAACTCCTCAAACACTATCTGAACAAAGCTCTAGCAATTTACCCAAACAAACAAGAAGATCGAACAAGGTTATACTTACCTTGATATAACTAAACCATTGGGAACTCTCCAATCCCTAAATTTACCCAAGGAAGATTTAGGTGGTTATATAGCTCAGAATGAGACTACCCACTTCCAAGCCAAGGACAAGTAAAAGAGTGAGTTACTGGTACAAGGACATACAAATCGGGTCTCCAACCATAAGAGACAACATAAATTTTTTTTCGGGAAAGAATAAAGACACTAACAGGGGAACCCCGAACATACTCACCTGTACAAGGGGTATAATTCCATTAGTCATTTTCAAAATTATATAAATGAGACTCGTAGTGGGTCTCCCCACCATATGAACCAACCATCTTAACTGACCAATATGAGATGACATAGAAAAACCACAAAACATAAAGAGTTGGGATAGCCGCACAGCTAGCCCGCACAGTTTGGGAAACTGTGCGCTAACCATGTGGATCCTTATACCTACTTGGTTTTATGTGGAATGGTTTCAAATAAATGTTCACTCAACATTTCTAGGAAAATATAATATTGTTCCCCCAAACCCAAAGGAGACCAAAGTGGAAAAGAATGTCATTGGGAGATAACTTGGAGATGAGGCCTGCCACCTCTTTCCCCTGAACAAGAACAAAAGAAGAAATATGACAACACAAAAGTTTTGAACTATTCGCATCTCTCATACTGAGAACAATTATTTTTAAAATTTAAAAACTACACTAGGATTTCCTCTGACTACGTGACAGCTTCTCTCCGGGACCTATGGCTGGAGCTAGAATTATTGAAGCATCTTCAACCTTGCAGATAGGATTTGGAAACCCCTGAATAGAATTTATTCTTTCAATGCTACAAACAACTACATGCAACCCCAGATGGGTTCAACAGGGAAAAACACACTCTAGAACTCACTTTACCCTAACATTTAATTTCACTGAAATAAGTGTTTAGAGGATGCACTCACATCACACCTTGTTTCATCGGGTTAGAAACAACAGAAATAAAGGACACATAAAAACACCTTCCTCTAAAATAGAGGAAGTCGGGATCTCCATAAAGGAGAAACACTTTTGAAAAAAGGTCTCACAAAATATTGTACAATTTCACCATTAAAATGAAATGAGCACGCGATATCCCAACGCGTCACCGAACATGACCAAAGCGACTCAAATAAATAATACAGGGAGGGGACCTTATACAACATCCCCAAATATCATAGCATTTCAGAAAGTGTCCATAACAGCCTCTCATGGAAAAATTTCCCACACGGGTGGTCTAACATAAACCATTTCTTTGAAGAGACTATGATGGACTCAGAGTCCCTCTTAGACAATATCTATACTGACAACCCCAGACAACTTCCACCTTTGACTAATTAGGTAGCTTAAGAAACTGAGGTATCTTTCAACCATCCATGATCACTCTTCCGTAACAAGAGGATCTGAAAAAAACCAATAATGTAAATGGTGTAGACTCATTATAAAAATCTCAAAAAATGATTCCTTACATTGATCAACTGGAGGATTTTCCAATGGCGAAACAATTCGGGTTTCACTTCAGTTGTGCACTAACCCTTAATGGGGGAATACCCTATCCAATGGTAGAAACCAAGGACCCATCCATGCTCGTACATTGGTAAAAACATTCCACAAAATAGATCCAAACACATTAATGGATCCACCGTAATGGTTTCCAGAAACATATCTCATGTGAGACAACTAACCTGTTCTTCTACCCAGCTTACCGACCAAACACAAACCCAAAACACAGTTCGAACAGGAGGGGTTCTTGGACTCAAAACATCACACAACATCAACATTTTCAAAAAACACACAATATACACCATCCCAAACAATTCATCAAGAAATCATGTTTTTCTTTAAAAACATTTCTTTGAAAACCAATTATTCAGAAATTAGCGTATCCACCAATGGTACCCCATGGGCCTCACACATGCATGTTTTTGTGCCACAACGGGAACCCTCTTCATATTCATCCCGACACTCATCGAGTCAGGCCATAAACCATCCATAATCCCAGTAATCCCCATCCATGTTGTCTCTCATTGAAATACCAAAGGATAAAACTAAAATTTCCACTTTTCAAAAATAAAACGGTCAACCAACCCATCCTTTTTCTCAAAACTCCTAACAATGAGATCAAAATCCCAATTCACATCTTACAAAACATTTTGTAAGGAAAAAACCATTTAGAAAAGAACTCACTTTCAAGTTATTCAAATCAATTTGAAAAAATTGAATCCCATTAAAACACCATATAATTGTTTAGAAAACTATATTGGAAACACTTTTGAAAACCAACTTCAATATGGTTCCTGATTTCAAAAGAGGTCTAAGAACACTATTTTCCATTTCAAAACAATTCTGAAAAATTAGTTCCCCCATTTCATAAATCAAACCATACCCTCTTTATTTTAAAATCATTTCAAAAAAACTTTACGCTTTGTAAAACCAAGTAACATTATAACCAAAGATCCATGATTTCAAAACTAATGCACAACACAATGTGAGAGGAAACTAGTTTCAGTGGGTGACATAGACATATGGTTGTAAGCCATATTCCAATCACTTCACCATAACAGAGAGTGTTCTAGGGAATATCACCAGCTCCACATGTCTTTCCAGACTATGTGAGCTCACTGAGACCATTAACCCTACTATCTTTTCATTTCCCCTAATCATCATCAGACCAAGATTTCCAAAAGACATTGATAAATCTCAACTTTACCTGGTGACTTGAATCCTGACATGAGGTCTAGTGATCCAGCACAATACCCATAACCAGAATTTCATGTCCCGAAAATCTTAACTCCAGACTATCCCAACTATTTCCCAAATAACATGACTCAAATAGAGAAAACCTCCTCTGATACCATTTTGTCACGAACCGAATCTAGTCGCCGCCAAGAGCAGCACCTGAACATACCCGTGGCAAGTCCCAAAGGGCATTCCCGATCCCCACGGGCTGGAACATGTGGCTTGGTATCAAAAACTGAAAATTGAGAATGATTTACCATAGTTTTTATACTTAAAACAACAAATGAGTCCAAGAATCAAATCTTGATTTTTCAAACTAAAACTTCTTTTACTAAATTTCAGAACTAAATTACACAATTTTAAACAAATTTTGAAGACCATTACAAAGTTAAAAACTCATGAAATGACATCCCAAGAATTTCCACATGGATAGAGGCACCACTCTTAATCCATCTCCATGACATTGCATCACGATGGACCGCTAAAAACCTGAACCAATGGCATAAAACCAAGACACAAACATGTGACACAAAATAAGAAACTATACATACACCCAATGGTGTAAGTAGTGTGTGAAAAAAATCCTAGTAGGATACCACCACTAAGAGAATCTATATGATAAACATTTAAAGATGAAAATCATGCTTGTTTTCAAAAACATGAAAAGCTAGTTACAATTTCTAAAAGATTCAACTTTGAATAAGAATAGTTTTATAGTAGGCTATTTTAAATGATTAACACTTTTAAAATGAAATCCAAATCTTTTTAATTTTCAAACCAAAGGTACTGTATGCCGATGGTAAGTATAAAGTAACTAATGAGCACAAGCAAGAGGAAATAAACCCTAGGAACTAGCTAGTTGTGGGTTCCAGGTACCTCGTATCTCGGTGAGAGTAACCATCACAAATATCCATTCCCATGAACGAGCCACTAGTAGGAAACATACCAATAACCTAGTGGTCCCCAATCATCATCATAATAGTTTTGTTATAGTTGTAAGTGTCAATATTTCTAAGTGAAACTGAGGCCAAACCCCGCAGATTCACTACCATAAAAGTACATGTCCACCCACCTAGATACCCAGGTTTTCCCCTTGTGCTCAAACAAGTTCAACAGGTCATGAAATATAAATTGAACAGGAAAATATCATTTCCACATCAAAAATTCACCCAACATCCCATATTTATACCACACAAGTCACAAAAGTCCATTTTCATTAAAAATGATTTTGAAATCCGACTCACACCAAAATAACCAACTACACATTTCACATTTCTTCAACACTTCCTCAAAACCATTAATCAATTTTATAAAACAATTATAAGATATTGAAACTAATATAAAAGCCCACAAACATGGCACATAACACTCCTTTAATAATAAAAATTTAATTTTTTCACATCACACTCACACAAAACAGTCCACATCACATTCACATCACATTAACACCTCAATATCTCCTTCAAACAATTTAATAAAATCTTTCCAAGATGATAAATATGACATAAAAGCCTTTAAACAAAATGAAATGGAACTTTTAAAAATATAATGATATCAAAATATTTTTTTGATATTGTTTCACCACATACAGAACTTAATAAACCATTCAAAACATTTATAAAACAATTATAAGGAGTATACCCAAGATTTGCACATAATAACCATTTCAAAAAACACTTTTTAAGACAAAATCACACCAAGCCCATACCAAAATATAATTTTCATCTCAATAAACATGTAATAAGCTACTTTCAAATGTTATATAATCACCTTGCACAATATCACAAAAGATACCCATGAGAACACACAAATCTACAAAACACTTTCAATGAGTATAACAAGGTTATACACATAAAACCCATTCAAATACCCCACTTTTTAGGCTCACATGACACTATATCATTACCCAACCAAAAATTGGAAGCCCCTTTCAACAAATAATAAATCACTTACACATTTTACAAAACTACCACAAGAGATAACACATGAAATACATTTGAAAAATACACACTTCAAACAAAAATCTAACATTAATACCAAATGCTTTACTATTGCTACCAAAACTGGTTTTAGCATAATTCAAAGCATATGTGGAACATGATAAGGTATTTAGTCAAGCAAACTAACTCATCAATAAATGGTTACCCATGGAATCACCTACCGAAATTGTCGAATCCCTCAAAACATGGTGCGAAACATCAACCGCAACAACTCGGCACCACATGGATGATAAATCCAGAACTAAACCAGAAATTTTCACCAAAAAGACACGTAGATAAACCCTAGGTACGAAATCTAGGTTCTTTACACTTTGGAACATCAAGAAAGGTGGATGAAACCCTACAAAAAGAGGAGAAATCAAATAGAGAAATACATTCTTGCAGAAATATTGAGGAGATCGCCATAATTCCACTGAAATATGAATCTCCAAGTACCCAAAACAAGAAATGGTGGTTCCAATGAGTCATATTAGGTTATGTGCGGAATGAAATGGGGGAAAAAGGATGAACGTTTTAGGTGTTATGAAATATTAATTTTACCTCGTCAAATCTGGTCGATTTGAGAAAGAGTATGAAAGATCGCCCTAATCTGTGGTTCACATGTGCTCCGAAATCAAGAAAAAAATAATGGGGGACGATACTTGGGATATTGTCTTTTATAGGGATGTTAAATCACAAGAAAAAAGTAAAAATTGAATAAGATATGGAAAATTTAAAAAGATAATTTAAAGGAGGAAATGGGTTTACGGGCAGGCCGATTACCTTAATCAAAAACCCAAGTCCATCATGATTTTGGATTTCTATGTGGTCCAAAGGGATATGGTGATTTTAATATATCAGGGAATTCCAATTTGGAAGTGTAATGGGTATAAAGTAGTAAAAATTGAAGGATTTATATAAGAAACGAAATTTGTTTTTAAATCTGGAATTGGGCTCACGGTTTGGCCCAAATTTTCAAAACCCACCATTCTCACCAAAATGAGTGGTAAACACCCAAAACAAATCAGGAATGGAAATTAAATGAATAATTAATTTAAAAAAGGTCATGGATGTGACAAGATTAATACAATTTCATTCCTCTTATATATTTTCCCTCTAATTTGAAAATGAAATCCGATAAAAACCAACCTTGGAAGTCATGTAAAGAACACACCCAAAATAATGGTAGGAACAAAATATTATTAATTAATGGATGGAATTATGTAATAAAATGATCGTATAAGGATTTATAAACATCTATATGTTTCTCTAAAAAATTTATAACAGTCATTTAATAATTATTCATGAGGTTTAATCAAGATTCAATTAACAAAAAACTGATGTATGGGAATTCATAACCAAATTAGCATTCTTTGGGTTATCCTTCTACATCATTCAGAATATTGTACTAAGAATAATTGTATTGAATTTTTATTTATATTATGTTCTAATACATCTATTTATAGTGTATACACATAATATATTCATTATATTAATTCTTTCTTCAATTATATGATATTTTCAGGGGACATTCCTTTAAAAATCCTTTTTTCAAATTATAGTTTACAATATTTAAAAAAATATTTATGAAATTATTAATTTATAATGATTATTTTATGGATCTCAGACATTGTTTATGATGAAGTTTGGGATTTTTATCTCCCTCTAATGCATTGGGTTTGTGTAGGTTTGAGGTCATATGTATGGTGACTCCATGTTTAACTACGATGGTTACACCATAAGGTAGCCATGAGGGTAACATTGTAAGGTAGTCGTGAAGGTTACAATTCATAAGGTATCCATTAGGGTCACAAAATTAAGAAAGTAATTCCCAAACACAACAAGGTGCGGGCATATCCCATACAGGGGTGAGTATAACGATACTCAGTAGGGACCCCTAGACCCTCAAGGTCTCACTAAATCCAACAAGGATAAACCACAATGAAAGATCTCAATAGATAACCTTTGCTTATATATATTCCCATACATATACCTATGTTATCAAGTAACCCATCTCAATAATGAGGTAAACACAAAGGTCATTGAGTCAGCTCAAATCAGGATTTTCATTATCGAAACCACAACTTCTGGAGAATCTCCTCCTCTGTCAAGTACAGTGGCCTTGTCACGACATCTAGGTGCTACTCACTAACCTTAGACTGGTGAGGTACTCCTCCTATCGAGTACAGCGGGTCTGCTGCCAAATACCGGGCGCTCCAACCACTGAGGGTCTGCCGCCAAATACCGGGTGTTGTCCCTGATAGTCTACAGAGGTACTTCTCCGGTTGAGTACCGTGAGTCTGCTGGAAACTACCAGGCACTCAGTCCACTATGGGTCTGCCTCCAAATACTGGGCACTACGTCCACTGGGCTAACCGGGTCACTACGACTCGAATCGATCAAGTAGTCGACAGGTCTACTGCTACCCGGTCTCCGCACTCCGTATGCTCGTCTCCAGGAGGGTCCGCTCCAGGAGCTACTGGTCGTTACTTCTAAGGGTCACGATGTCTCATGTAGAAGTATCACAATGGACCGCCTTTTCATAGGGGTCTCAACTAAACAGACGGCGCGTAAATCAGACGCCCGATCTGTGAGTTATTAGCATTTCCGTTCCAGGGGCCCGGTTGGATTTTAGGTACAATCCAACCCGGTCATACTCCAACTACAACCAAACCTCAGGTGAAGTATTCCAAATGAACTGTCTCTTCAAGTGGAATCCAATAAAGTCGTCGGCACATCAATCAGATGTCCAGAGCTCAAGTTATATGTGTTTCTGCTCTGAGGGCCTCGTTGGTTTCGATTTCGAACCAACCTAGCCATACCCAAACTTCGCTGAAGCCTTGGGTGTAATATACCAAAATGACTTTCACGATCCAAGAAATCCTATGCAACTGACGGTGCGTCGATCGGAGGACCGAACCTCAAGATATGTCTGTTTAACCGAAAACGGTCCGAAAATAGGGGGTCCGGGCCCGGTCCGACCCGACCCAACACCCCCATGGGTCGGCCTAGAACGGGTTGACCCAACCTGGGTCCGGGTCCAGCCTGATAGTGTGCGGCCCGACCCGTGTGGCTTGCCGACCAGGCAGGATGGCGACGCCTAGTGTGGCCCTCTATAGCCACTGATTGGGTGGAGTTACACCCCCTGTATTCTTCGAAACGACATGCCTTAATGGCCGGCCCTTGGGTAACTGCTGGACCCCCTCGGGTCCTGCCTCTTGCTAGCGCTGGCGGCAGGCACAGCCGCCCGCCTTTCCAGATCTACCGCGGCCTTAGGCCGCCGCTTTGTTCAACCGTCACGGTAAGACGGTGTCGTGCCCTGCCACCGCGGCCCGCCCTGACCGTGGCCCATGTAGCTATGGCACCGCGCGACGGCGCCACACCTTTGCAGCGACCCGAAAATCATGTGCTGATGATTCGCTCGTGGACGGCCCGATGCTGGGCGGTTCTTCGCAATCCGCCTCTATCATCCACAAACAACAAACGATAGGGGAAGGGTCAGACCGTGTTCGTGCAGTCCGAACCCTTCTTCGTGAAGATGGTACCATGCGGCCAAACGAAACTCAAGAAAATGAAGAACGATGATTAACTGTATTAAGACTTAAACATAACAACCCCTACCTCAAACATTGATGACGAACGTCGGCGTCGCGGAATATGACGTCACGAGGTGAGGATTCGTGGATGTCTTCAGAGTGTTCCTAATAAAATAATGGCGTTCCCTCTATTGTCGCGGAGAAGATAATAAAAGGCAAGTCGTCATTGGTGAATTCCCCACGTCGGTGTCCCCTTCCTTGTCGCATAGAAAGAAGAAGATGGAGAACCATGGTTTCCGAGTCATTCTACATTGAAGGGTCGATGTTCTTCGTCGGAGTAGAACTGTCTTTCGTTGAGGAGGACGTTCTTCAATAACTCTAGTGTTCTCTCAATTCATCCTCACACAACAACTGCCAACCCAAATAAAATAAGGCTTCTCCTTATTTTATTTAATCATACCATGCATTCAAAATTTAAAATTCAAACACTTAATTAATTTAATTTAAGAGGTTCAATCAATTAATTATGGTGTGTGTTGGCATGAATTAAAGAGGGAGAGAGGGTAGAGAAATAGTTACTCAATTAAAGGGGAGTTAACAATTAAGAAGGGGGATTAAAATGGGTTTAGGGAATGTGAATGGTTGGGACTCGTGTGGGCCCCACCTCACAAATATCATCACATGGGTAGTTATATGCTTGTGGGTCCCACCCCAACTCCCCCATGTAGGATAAAACCACATTAGATATAAAAATAAAATTGTTCCACAATTTTATTTACTTCTTATTTAATCAAAAAAAATTTAACTTCTCCTCCTATGAAAACAGATCTGCAGTAAAGGTCCCCTTAAGCAATTATCAGCGTTGCGAGTTCATTGGTGCCCTCGGATTTCAATTCCGATCACCAGTTAAAAATATAGAAAAACCAATTTGTTCGTTTACTGAACGTACCCGAGATAAACTTTGGAACTTGATTTCGGCCACACCAGGTCTTGGAATCATGTGTCGTTAGAAGCCTCATACTTGTAAAATTCAAAAGAAATCAAGAAAAAAAATTCCTTCAAATTTCGGTGTCTTTCAATTTTATGACATGGTCAATTTCATTGATTATTATGTGATCCAAATTATGTAGACACAGTTTTTTATTTCATTTGAGAATTTATTATGGATGATGATTTTATTCACCTGAATTTTTTTGGAGGTATGAGTATATCATTTTAGATATTTTTAATTCTATTATTTATCAATGTGGTGTTCTAAATATTATACTAAACAACAAAATTATTTATATAATTTATGATCAATCGTCATTATTTTTTTTTATTATTGGTAAAACCAAAAAACTATTTAGTAATTGATGGATATATTCTAACTTATTTACTCACAACAAGTTAAATAATTTGAAATATATGTATTCTTAAAATGTTATACTAAATATGAGATGTTGTAATACTTTTGTGATATTTTATTTCATTATATAGTGGTTTTGGATATCACTTCTGGGTTTTTTGTGATATTTTTTATGGAGTGTGTTATATTATATGTTGATAATTTTTTTACTAGATTTTGATTATATGGAATCATGGGAAGATGTTACATTACATTTTTAAATAAGTTTAGATAATTTTTTTTAATAATTTTCAAGTATCTTTATTTAGTTTTTTATACTAAATTTATTGAAAATCCCATTTATGCATAGTTTTTTGTTTTAATTTTTAGGGAAACAATTTATTTGCATGTAATTATAATACATTACATTATATTCATAAATATATATATATATATATATATACAAACATGCATATTTGAATTCATTATGAAGTTTATATGATAATTATATGTACTTATATGGTTTATATATATATTATATAATAATAATAGTAATAACAATACCTATATATTAAAAATTAATTTCATAATTGTTATATTATATTAAATAAACATTATAGCTACATATGGGTTAAAATAATCATATGAAAACATGTATAAATTAAGATTTTATATTTTTATTTTAGACCTATTATTGAATTGGTGATATATATTCTTATTGAATACAATTTTAGTTTATTTTATATTATTACACGTGTTTTGATTATTTTTAGGTATTTATTTTATTTTTATAATAATTATAAGTGTCCATGAATAATTATTCATGAGATTTTTATCATATGATGACCATGTTTCCAAATTTCCATGAATTATATATGTTATTATGAAATGAAGATTACATATCATGAAAAATATTCGAATCCTTCACATCATTGAATTGTACACCATAATAAAAGATGTTTGAAAAAACAAATTTTTATTGAATATTATTTTAATAAATGAAATAACGTCATAATATTGTGTTAAAAATATTATTTCTATAATATTTTGGATTAGGCCATTAATTTGAAAATTTGATGGATATTTCATTTTTTATATATTAATGTGAATTATAATATATTATTCATAAATATTATTTTATTTATTCTATGTACATTCAATTTAATAACAAAATTCCTCACTCAATCAGATATAACTATAATTTATTCCATATGATTTGGATCGTGAGAATTTTTAGAATTAAAGAGGAGAAAAAGTAAAATATGTACTTGACTCATTAGGGTGGACACTACTTTATGATTTGGGAAATATCTATTATATTTTCGATTGGATTTAAATAAAATTTTATTATAGATAAAGGAAATGTTTTTTTACAAAATTAACATTCTTAAAGATATTTCCTTCCCCTGTATGAGTGGATAATTAATTATTTCTATTTTCAATGTTGTATTATACATAGTTTTCAAATTTACACATGTTACCTCTTGGAACCCAAGCCTCCACTATCATTTATAAAGGCATATTTTTTCACATTTAGATGATTTTAGAAATACATTTTGATATTGAGGGTAAAGGGGAAGTCGATCCACCAAATTTGAACAATGCTTTCAAGAATGGGTTCTCTCGAATGAAGGATCCATTCATTCAATCCTAGTTCTCCATCTTAAGGTTGTAATGTTTATGTTATTATAGTAAAAAATAAATTTCTCTTCTATTTAATATTTTATTTTAATATTATTTCTTATTTAATTTACATTTTCAGGATGATAATATAAATTACAATCGTGACTGGATTGTACCCTTTCAATACCTTCTTGAATGAATATCATTTCTATATTGACTACCCCACCCATAAGAGAGTAGGTTTTCTTAGTAATCAATGAAATTGTTATCTTCATCACTTATTTGTGTTGAATTAATATGTTATCATTATTTACATGATATTATCTTTGAATTTGTTTATTTTAATAGAAACCTTGAAAAAAATAAAATATGTAACAAAACACAATTAGTTCTTGTACTCTGTGAATTGTGAGTTCATGATATTAATCAAGTAAACATAACCACAAGAGGTTATTTTTTAGAGTTGAAATTTCATTACAAAATGCTATACATCATAATTTACATAACTAATTAATACCCTAATTTTCACCGAAAATATTCTATAAAAGGATTTAAATCAATTTAGGGATATATGATCTAATGTCATGAATCTAGGCTGGGGTATACTTCATTTATTATACGTGGTTGTGTTATTTTTCATACTCTTTTTGGGTAACCATATTAGGGGTAGAATATGTGATAGAGTTATATCACTTATTCTACCAACACAATTTTTATAAATAAATATTCTCACAATTTTTAATAAATAAATTTCTAATATCGAAGCTAAATTGAAAAATGAAATATTTTTATGAAATACTTCTTACATTATTAGAAACCATTGACAACCAAGACGATATAATTTGTAGTATTAATATTATTTTATAATGTTTTTAAAATTAATATAATATGTTTTTAAATATACTACCTCTATTGAGGATGATCATATTTAGCCACAATACAACACCTACATACATAAAAACCACAAAGCATTATTGATTTCCTATTAAATCTCTGTTTAAATTAGATCCCCCAACAAAAGGATTGTATTTTATTTAGAAAATTATAGGTATTTATATTCACTTATTTCATACATTTGATTCGAATTCTTTATCCCTTTTCTATTTTGGTTATTTTAAATCCAATTATCTTGTGGACTAACTATATAAACTTATCCTAAAGATATTATTGACTATTTTTTAGAAATTTACTCTTTTATATATTTTACAAAACAATCCCATCATAATAATGTTTTTTATCTAGATCATGAAATTAATCGCGTCCATAATGATTAAATAAGATAATATCAGACAATGGGATGTGTTATTTTTACCATACTATGGAATTACACCATTCAAGAAATTTTAAAATCAGGATCACATATAATGAAATTTATTATCATGATGTAATGGATGAAAATTAAAAAACAGAATCCAATAATAAAATTTGATAGTTTTCTAAAAATGATATTAATTATCAACATATATGTGATTTATAAACAACTATCTAATCAAACATCGAACTAAAATCTAGTTAAACTCACCATCTTAGGATGATTCATTGATTATACTATTAGTATTTAGTCAAACTACACAAAGATTTCAATGTAATATGATCCAAAATTAATCCATGCAATTTCATTTAAGATAAATTCAATCTAAGAGAAATATATTTATAACATGATGGAACTATAAATTGTTTGATGTATTATTTAGAATCTGTTGACATAATATGTTGTAAAATTTTGAGGAAATTTTTCCTACCAAGCATTTTCATAGTTTCATGGACCACTAGAATTTAAAATGACATCCCATGGATCAAATAAGAAAAATGGGAGTAAATGTGTTTGTATTGGGAGTGATTCTAGATGTTTTTCACAAGTTTCCCACATCAACAATTTACTAAATAAATCCTAATTCACCTCTTCTTTGTTTTACTAAGAACTATTTACTAGTTCATGATTTATTTCATAGTTAGTGGGACCTCAGTCATCAAAACAAAAGCATCTGAAAAATCATTAACATAAAATATTGATGAAAAATTGAAATAATATAGTAATAAATTTAAATAACCTATTGGGGGAGTAAATCAAGTTAGTCCTTCTAATGAAAATTATTATATTGATATAATAGTTAGTGAAATTTCCATTTTTGTGAGATAGATTTATTTTACTTGAATAAACCCACTACCAACTACAATGAGGCCTTGTAGCATTTTCAATAAACCAAAACCCCATACAAACTATTCCCCACAATTAAATGAGATATGGGATTTCATATCCATATTCTAAGGGAATATATATCAGTAATAAAAAACCAAATATTAATTGGAAGTATGAGTCCATTGTACCAATAAAAAAATGGGTGTAATGATTACTTGTAAATGAGATTTAGCATTGACAGAAAATAAATATCCCCATTATAACATAACTTCTTACATCCTCCACCATACCAATAGGATTTTCAACAACTCTGTGAGATATATGAATCCCAAAAATCAATTAGTAAAAATTTATTACTAACACCAATGTTATATTCTAATAATTTAGTTCTTTACGAAAAGGAATCTATATAAAAAATTGATCTATACTATATGGGTGAATATTTGAGGAAAATGAAGATGAAAATGATCTATATTTCTACTTTTCACAATGAACTAGTAAGGAATATATCTAAAAATATTCTTTTCCAACCTACTCCAAATTCAATTAGTAATTTTTATTCAATCATACTATGAATTTGGATGTAAAATATTGATAAAATTTCCTAGATTTATACACAAGGATTCACCACTACCATGGAAATCCCCATTCAGAACATTCTAATGAGAAATAAATGGAGAAATACAAAGGAATGAAAAAGATTAATGATTTTTATAAGGACATATCCGTAATAATTAAATAATATTTATTATTAAAAGAGTAATTAATTTCCATACATCCTAATAATGTTTTACATGTTGATATTCAGGTAATTAGAAGTTACCCACAATAGAAATAAATATTACCTTATAATGTGGACACATAAATTTAGTAACCATTCTTCCCACACACAAAAATATTTAGGAAATAAAAATGTTAGTTTCCTTGAAATAGCATTTAGATATTTATCCAGACATCATCTATATTTTTAGTAATCAATAAAATACTGTGATAGATATTTTTAAATGAGGTATTAGAAAAAAAATCATAGTAATGGACATATAAAAAAATATGTAATATTTTAGTTAATGTACACATACATAAGATCTGTCATTATTACAATTCAACTTTGGGCTCAAAATTAGCATTTTATTACCTCATTTATCAATATATATAGAAAAAGAATCATTATACTTTTCATAATAAAATACATGGACTAATATAATTGATAAAAGATCCTTTAATGTCATAAAAAACATTTATAATATCTTTTAAAAAACATATAAAATTTACCATTATTATGTATCCTACACTATCCATTAAACATAACATCAGGAGTAATCACATTGTATCATAACATCAAAAACATGGTATATATCATCAGGTAAACATGGGAAATGTGGAATAATAATAAAATACTACATACACAGAAGTTATAGATAATTTGAAAGAAAAAATCCAATGGTGGACAGAGTCCCATAGTTGATTAGAATTACTCCTTAATCCGACTAAAAAAATCTCATGAAGAGAAGTATTTTCCTAATGAATTAATGTTATATTGTGGTGTACCCATAATAAAATTTATATGATTTTGTGTTCTGTAGAATGGAAACAAATCATATGGAATTATCCTAAGAAATAACAGTGGAGTGAAAACACTTTCATAATCTTCCCTCATATCATAATAAAAAGATATTTTATAAAGAATGATTCTAGGAAATGAACATAAAGAATTTATAACCCCATAAAAGGATGGAATAATATGATTTAATTATATTTTAGGAAAATATATTCTAAACTTTTAAGAATTATATATCATTGTTGATATAATTTGAGTTAGATAGACAAAGTTGATAACCTAAACAAGGGTAGTTCAGAGAGATCTGTTACCATTAAAATCCAGTCTTCAAACTAAAAATTAATAAAACAGTGGGATTTTTTGTTTTTCCACACAAAAGATATTTTTTATAATGGAATAAAAACAAAAAATAGTTTATGTGGTTGTGGTAAATCTATTACTGGAGTATATGATAAATAAACAATTCCTTTTACCTATTATAATGAAAGAAAAAAATATATATATAAAATACTTGAAAATATATCTATTAAAACTATCTAAAATAATGTAAAAAAATTGAAAGAGAATTTATTTTACAATTAGTATATATCCATATAATTACATTATGAAAATAATTTCAAGAATATAGATCTAAATGAAAATTATTTAAAAAATAAATCCTTAATACATTTAAAATGTGGTTTATAATGTAACATGCCACTTATATAATATCATATAATGATTTATATTTTTTTTGAAGTATTTTAAATACAATATACTATGACCTTTATCATCCATTTATTATTAAATATTAAATTTCATGATATATTGATTAAAACTTACACATGTAATATAACATGTTGGAATATAAACATTAAATGATTATATTATTTGTACAAATGTCCCTTACATTATGTTCGAGTCATCACAAAAATTATTTATATTATTTAAAACAATTGTTTATTATTACCCATATAATATCATTTTTCAATTTTCTTTCCCCTTTTATTTTATTATATTTCATCATATATTTAATTAAATAGTCATTTATGTTCACGGTGAATGTTATAATGATATTTGGACCATAATTCCAAAATAACATCAACAGTTACAATATTTTCATTGATATTTTTATTGAAAAATCTACAAAAAATAATTTATCACATAAATATAATTTTATACATAAATTATACTTTAGAAATGATCTATAAAATATGGTCATTAAAATTAACTACATTAAAATCATGGAGACAATAGGTCATACATACACATGGGTAACATTTCCAATTTTCAACAATAATTATGGAAAGAATGTAAGTTTTATTTTATCATCCGAGAATATTGTATTTATAATAAATATCATGTTCTTTCATTAAATATATATATATATATATCATTCATATGATTCTTTTAAAAATGAATAAGATCACTTCATGAAAGAGTTAATCCACATGTATGTTAAAATGATGTGATCGTATTTGGTTAATTAAATTTTTAGAAAATACATAAGATATTTATTTTATAGAATGATAAATATTTCATTTATATTGTAATATCCCTCCCCTTAACCATTATATTGGGAAATGGAAGAGGAAAACTAAGCCTTAGGTGACATCCCCAGACCCCAAAGGCTGGAAATAAAAGACAAGGTGTTCATAAACAATTAGTGGATGATATTCCCTTTGAAAATAAAATAACCATAACAGGATAATAATAACCAAAGAACCACTATATTATGTATGATTAAATATTAATAAATCTAAAAGAGTAACCAAAATACCAATAATAATATTTTATGATTATGAAATTATTCTAACAAATTGAAACAATAATTGAGACTAAATATATGTAACTCCCAACTTGCTCCAAGAACCAACCCAAAAGGTGATACACATGGAATCATAATGAATCACTAAACAAATGAGAAACCATTCCATTACATGTTCCTAATTATAAGACATCTACAAATGAACCATAGTTCCCAAGAATTGTGTGAGTATAAAATCAAATAGGTATTCCCCCAATGACGTCTCTACTAATGACACTTGGATAGAACATGTTACAAAATTTATATAAAACAATTAAATTTTTTTAAATAAGTTTATATAGAATCCAAATAAATTTTCAAAACAACGTTTCTTTTCTAAATCAAATATTTTTTCAACGAATGAATCTAATAATTACATTAAAACCATTTTTAAAATCATATTTTTTTAATACCCATTTAATTTCATAAATATACAATACTATATGATAATGTTTTATTCCCCTTTTTACATAAAATTAAAATGATGAAAAACCACCCCATTCTTGTTCATCACAAATGAGTGGAAGAAATATACATCATATTAATTTTTTTAAAAAGCCATTCCAGAACATGAGATCATCTTTTGAATAATAAATTCATCATCCTTAGATCCCTAACACTAATCATATATCCCTTACACCTTGTATTTAATTTGTGTTTGTTTTTTCTTATACATAGACTTATCCATTTTCTATATATTGAGATCCTTTAAACCAGTTCATCTTAATAGTAGGGTTTGAAGCAATTATTTTCATTATACATTAAGAAATTTATCTTAAAAATTAACTCAAACAACAAGGATTGAATGATAATATAAAAAATAACATTCATCTTCCCCTATCCCACCTCAAGAAATACCATGTAGATAAATTGATCATCATGATTGATATAAAAAGACCCAAAATTTAACATATATCCCATGAAATGTTTTTTTATCCACCTGAAGTCCTGAATGGTCATTCATATGCACCAAGAATCTAATAAAGCTCAAAAATTCCTTTTAATAATTGAAGGTAAAATCGAAGATAGGGTCCTATCACCCAATTTAAACCCTACCATTGGTGATGGTGTCTCAAATTCCATTTAAATAATGTGATGACTTGTATTTCATGGATTTACACACTACTTAAAACCATCACGTTTAAATCGAGGTGTATTTTGGGGATGATATTCAATCAATGTTCCCATAATTTTTGGACTGTACGTATAGCCTTGATGATGGTGGCCCAAAAAGATATAAGAATAATAGAAATTTATTCATGACTCAATATAAAAAACATCCCGAAATTATTACTAATCCTAATCCTCATTTAAAATATATTAACTTGGAGTGTTTGAAATATCAATTTCGATGAGAATGTTTTTCTTACAGGGTGGATCATGGTCTTCTGTTCCCATAAAAAATATAAATTTTTTTAAAAACCAAAAATAACATCAAGTAAATTATACTTTTCTCTTGGATAATTGTTTCAATAAATATTTCCAAATAAAATAATCTATGGAAGGATGTATAATATTTTTAAATCAATGGAAATACATCCAATAGTTAATCTAACTGGATTTAGCATTTTGGTGAGCCATTATAAAAAAATATGTAATAAAACTAGATTTTTTTCCATCATTAGTTATAGACATAATTATAATATCTGATTATAAAAAAAATAATCATTTTTTCCTTCTATAATTACTTTTTTTAGAATTTATAATACATCCATTTTTTATAATTTTTAATTTTATATTAATAATTTAATCAACCAAATTAAAAAATAATATAAATTTGCTGTCAATTCATTATGAGATATTGAATTAGTGTATGGGGTTGAGATATAAATTAATTTAGGAATCAATAATGATGCTCACCCTTAGTTAAATAATCCATAATAATGTTAGACATATTTATATAATAATATCATTGTGATTGATATGTGAAGGGAGGATTTTCAATAATATTTGGGTCTTCCCCAAATATATTTTAAAATTTAACAATTATAATCATAATAATTATATCGTATCATAATTTGAACCCTTAAAAACCACACTCATCTAATTACAAAAATCAATAATATATATATCTAAAAAATATTTCAAAATAACCTTATTTGATTATTTTACAAAAAATCGTGTGGATTTTGATTAATATAAATTTATTTTTTGTAATATTAAAACCCTAATGGTATGATGAACTTGTTATAGATATAATATTAAATTCATATACTATAATTTTGCATTAAAAAATACTCAAAAAATGATAATATTATTTTATTTTCAAAAAATTCGAATATAAAGTAAATAATAATAATTCATTGAAATATTAGAATTACACTAATGTTTAATGGATATTCATGGGATTGATGTACAAGATGTCTCTTTATTTTTAAGAAAATGTCTTAATGATATTTTTTGAGGACATATTGGTTTATTCAAATTTGAGGAGGTGAATTCAAGAAATGTAAGTATATTTTTTGGACTTATTCTCTAATAGCAGTAGTAAAGACTGAGGTAAAATATTATAATTTTGATAAAAAAATATTCATTTTCTTGTCTTGTAGTCTCTCAATGGTGGAAATTTTTAAAACAAATACAAATCAACATGATATTGTTTTTGAATGTACCTCTCAAGTTTCTATAGCTGAAGAGAATTCATGGTTTTAGATGTTATTATATGTGTTTTGGTCCTATATTTTGATAATATAAAACATCCTTAATAGTTAATACTTTGAATGGAAATTAATTTTTCTTAATGAAGAAATATATAATTATTAATGATTTTATAAATAAAAAATCATATTTATAATATAATTCATCATTTTCCAGGTAAAGAGGTTATGTTCAAAGATTATTGAGGTTCTTCTAATCATGGATTTGGTAAGATGTTGTTATAATATAGTGTGATCATATAATCTGGGTCTATTTAGTTATAAACATATAAAACTAACTTCATTTACATAATCATTAATATTTTTATATAGATTTTTTTTGAAAATAATGAAGTCATTACCTAATTGAAGACATAATTAGGGTCATCACATATGAGATGAGTTTAAATAATATTTTCACATTGAGGAATATATCCTACACTAGTAGATATTGATATAATTCCAATTGAATTATAATTATAATAATTAATATACATAATGGTAGGACAATGATGTTACTAAAATTTAAATATGAAACATGAAGTTTGATTTCCACAAGAAGAATGTATAGAGCGGATGATGAAACATCAAATATAATTTTCATTTAGATTTTGTATAGTGGAAATGGTTTCTAATACCAACATATAATATATTCTCTATTAATTGACATTGTGAAATCAAAATAAATCTATAGAGGGGACATGTGGTTAATAAGTTATATCATAATGAAATCATGATAGAAGAATAAAAGTTTGATGTTATCTTATGAGAAGTTATTTATTCCAAAATATTGGAATACAATTTCATCATTGATTTATGTAACAAATATTTAAAGATAAATAATTGAATGGATAATATGAATCATTCATTTACGAATTATTTTTAGTTGTCATATAAATGTAATTTTGTAATTGAGTTGAGTCCCCATGTCTATTTTTCATCAATGTGGTTGATGAATATTAATTTTTGAGAATATTATTATATTAGTCAAACATTTATCAATGATTTTTCATGAAAATTCCATGGATTTTAGTCAATGTTTCCTTTTATATTAAATGTAATTCCTTTATAAGTTTTATTATTTATTATTTATTAAATCCATTCCACAAAAATATTGACAATGAATTGATGTTGGTATATACATTGGTGATACTATAAAAGAAATTTTTTTGAAACATCTACGTCATTCCAAATTGATCCCATCATAGTATGAAATTTTCTTTACATTATATAAATATAGGGTATTGAAATGTTTGTTGGTTTTCTATTTAATACTTAATAAAACATTCATCTCATGGAATAATGGAAATAACAATAAGATGATCATGACCTGAAAGGTATTTTGAGATCATTAATATCTAATTTAGAAGATGTTTGTTTTCACATTAAATAATACATGTATAATCAAGATATAAAATATTTTATTCATCAAATAGTGTAACATCATCCATGTAATAGAAGATAAACTATTCTTATCACATTTATAATTGGTTCATTTTGATAAATCCATGATTATTTTATTTCATTCAATATTTAATTGGGAAGAAAAACTATAAATTTTTTGAGATTAAATAATGATTGTAGGAGGTTTGAAAAATATCATATGATAACATAAGGAAGAAAATTTTGGTGATCTATATTGGTTATTATGTATTCTTGATGATTTTACCTTTTCATAGATAATTTAGTTTAGGGGGCAGAAGAAATCATTCTTAGAATTTGTTAATACGATTCATAGTTTTGAACACATTTTTTAAGTGTCATATTAGTTAGTAAATCTACAATGGATGGATTGATTTAAATATTTTCATTATATGAGACTAAATTGGAATTACCATATATATTGATGAAGCACCTGGGGTTTAATCAAGAATTCATAAATTGGAGTTATAATTTTGCATTGAAAAATATTTGAAAATTTGTTGTGGGAAACTATTCAATCATAAATAAAATATGATTTTTTATTTTAATATAAATTATTTTCCCAACCACTATCATGAATATAAAGTAGATGATATATTGTTCAAATCATTTTGGGATGGAATTATCGAATTGAAATTTAGATTTATACTTTTTCTTTCCCATTATATCTCATTACCAACCAATATTGTGATTTATAAAAAATAAATGTATTGTGTATCCAAACACATATAATATAGAAATAGAAAAAAGTTATTAATTAACTACTTATTCTTTTGTGTGGATTCAAATTTGGCTATATTGATTTATTTGGTTAGTTATATAGGTATCAATGTTATACTTGGATCAATTATAAATCTTATTTTTTCATGCTTCAAGATGTTGATATTATATCCACTAAATTCCACATTTTTATTTCCTTGTTACCATGTTCTGGTCCTAGATGTTGTTATTATATCCAATAATTTCCACATTAACCGATCCTCATTACCAAATCCCGGTCCCTTCTGGATTTAAAAAATAAAACAAGGAATCACCAAACTCTAATTGACAGGCCCAGTCATAAAATCATAAAATCGACACTAGTAAATGTAATTTACCCTTTGGTCAATAAGAAATAATGATCCCTATAAAGATAAAATTTATATTTTCCTCAATAATATAAATTAAAAAAAGGAACAAAAATAATTTTCTAGAGAAATGTGTGTGATGAAGAGCACCTTAATGTTACATAAAATATTTTTTCATTTACAGATAAAATAAATTTATGGAAAAGTGAAAACTGAAAAATCAGAAATAAAACATGGCCATGCTAACGTAGATCCACCATTGAAGGAATGAAGAAGATAAAACTAGGCTGAGTACCAAATAAAACACAATCCACATCAGACCTAGGATTACAAGATGACAGCAATCAGAAAACATTACATGCCAACAAGCTGAACACTACATCACATCGGGGGGAGACAATCTCTATATACGAGCTGAGAAATAAGAGAATCCCTCCCCCACAACATCCCTTCTAGGCCACCCATTTCATGAAACCTTCAACGGATAGCACATCAACCACCACCCCACAGAGGCTTGTGTCACCCACCCTTCATGCCGATCACATAGATCATGCCAGTCATATATTTCGTAGCACTGCACATCGATACACACACCATTGAATCTACCAATCAATGGATAGTAGTGCTAGTGATTATCATGCCCCACTACACCAATGAGACCCATGGCCCAACTCCCATCGCCTCCCGAATCATCCTATGCTACATCGTAACCCAGGATACCGGAAAACCCAATGAGATGTTGTGATCCCAAAAGTAGAGATGAAGACTCTGTCGTCACCAAGCATTCCATATGACCCCAAATGGGACCTTGAAATGACATAGGGTAGGAAGATGGAACTACCAATACAAATCAAGAAAAAAAGGTGGTGGTACCATCATGGAATTGGGTGAGGCCTTCGAATGTGAAAGATAAAAGACATACAAAGAGGAATCGTTAGAGGAGGTTGAATGATGATCTTTTTTGAAAAAGATACTGATTCTATTCCAATAAATTACACCATAGAGCGGTCGACACTCAATGACACACACAAACCAACCTCTAATGGCTTCAATATTAAGAAGAAGGATTTTGGTAGAATGTGGGAGGGAGAATAATATTGGATGAAACCCTAACTTTCCGAAGGGAGATCTGTTGCGGTGAATCCCCTTTTAGGCCCCCTTATATGATTTAAAATTTAAAATAAAATTGTCCCACTATGATGGATCTATATGGGGAGAGGTAATATTTAAGAGTCAATGATCCCAGTCCATTAAATCATTTTGTGATTTCTATGGACTCGAGATCCAACATAGAGTGGGGTAAATATCACTTCTCCCTATAGGACTCTTTTCTGCATAAATTAACATCAAAATGAAAGATACATAATCTGAATCAGATAATATTTTAAAACATTTCATTGTGTAATTTATAAATAATTGATTATTTAGGTACATTTTTGGAAATATAGTAATATAAATGGTTTGGAGGCAAGTATCCTACAGACCATTCATCGTGGGAATTAAATATCATAAATATTATCAAAAATGGAGATATAATTGTTAAATAATAATAAATTTTTAGTATTTTCAATATTCCTCTAAAAATCAATTATATTATTTTGTAAAATGATATTTTCATCACAAATTTAATCCTCCTTTATATAAAATTTATATTTTTGTTAGTTTAGAAAAAAAAAATACTATTAGTGGTGTTTTTTTAGAGATATTCATAATGTTTAATTTGGGATTATGATTTTCAAGGACTGATCTTCTTATTCTAGATATGTGTTTTTCTATTTTATAATTATTCCTGATAACTAAATTAAATATTTGATGAAACACTGTATATATATAAATTATCATTAGGAAATGTGATGATAAATGATGTTTGAAAATATCTCTAAGACAACATTTAAAATTGTTTAATCATTTATTACATTATATTTAGGGGTTGTGTTATGTAAAAAATTGATACCTAAACAGGTCTCTATAATGTTGAAACTAACTACCTCATGAATTATGAATTCCAAAAATATTTATTATATTATTAATTATTTTCCATATAACTATATAAGGTGTAACAAAAAATTTTACTCTAAAAAACTATAAAATTGGTAATTGAAATATTTAGGACTATTAATTGGATTAAATTTTTCACTATGATAGTATGCCTCTATTATAGAAACCCAAATAATCCTAGAGTTAAATAAATATTACTATTTATAATTATAAAATTTATGGAATTATATTTATAATTTTTTTATAAACAATCTTAAAAAAATCAGTCAAAAAGAATAGTTTCATTTTAAAAAACCAATTTTCCAATAATTACATTATTTTTGAAAAATAAAAATTTCATTATTTGATAAATTTATTTTGAAATAGTGGATTAATATTTAAATCAATATGTCAAATATTTCAAATTATAAAATATTGGGGCTTTTCTAAAAAGACTTATTTTTATTTAATAGGAAAAAATGTTACTTTTTCAAAACATTAATTTATTTTAAATAAATATTTCTTTTTCAATGTTCAATTAAGTTAATATAAAATTTCATATTAACACAATATTTATTTTATAAAAAATTAATCTAAATAAATTTATTAGAATAATAATAATAAATTAGTTTTGTATATGACCATATTTATACTTAAAAACACAATTCGTTAAATAATGTTTTCCCAATTGTACACATTATTATTAAATATATTTTTTCTACTTATCAAAAATATATTTTAAAAAATAATTCCACATTTTGAATAAAAATGTTCAAATTTAGTAATGAGTTCAATTCAAATTATTGTAATTATGAATAGTAAAAATGGTAAAAATATGTCACCATAGTAAAGCGTAAATGAGATTAATTATGTTAAAAACTACGTGATAAAGAAAATGATATATTTATATTTATATATATATATTAATTCTAATTGGGGGATGTTATTATGACCCGTATCACATTATATTATATATTATACTGATTTTGAACCACTATCGTATGAGTAAGTCTTTATAATTATTAGTTGTTTTGAAAAATTACAACCATGCCACTCCACATACCTATAAAAGGAAATATAATATCGAACCTTCCTCACAAATTTTGATAACTATTGTTTAAAAAATACATATTAAATAAGCTCCCAAATATCTCACAACACATCACGGCGGTCCTAATCTCCTCAAAAGACCAATCCCAGAACGATTAATGTTTAATCCAAACAGATATATCTGAGAAAATTGTATAAGTCCTAACTAAACGATAACAAGTTAATTTCTTATTATAACTCCCTAAAATATTCTTAAATAATGATGAAGTAATAAAATAAATAAAAAGAATATTTTGAAATATAATTATGAGTATGATACAAATTATTTTAATCCTATTTTACATCTTATAATAAATGAAAACAATCTTTGTGTGTATGTGTGGAAAACAACATCCATGAAATGATGCATTTTTTTCCATCACCAGGTCATATGCATTGTTAAAATGATGGAAAAATTAATATATATTAAATTTTCACATTAATTTAATTATATATATATATATATAATTTATTAACTACATTCATAATGTTTTTATCTTTTGGAAATTGATAACATCGCTTATGTGTACGTAATGAAAATATCCTCTATGAAATGATTCTATTCAGTTTTCATCTCCAAAATACGAGGTTTTTAAAATGGAAATAACTAATTAATAAATATGACATGTATAAAAACGTAGTGGAAAAAGTAAAATTTAATTTACATTATTTATTATCCACTCCTTATTAAAATTAATATGTGGTTGACGTACACATATGGACTACCATAATATTGAAATGATGTGTTCAATTTACCAGAATCACTTTATATTATTTTTTTTAATATCTTTTATAATTTTAAAATATTATAATTATAACATGTTTATGATTCTTAAAATAATATGACTACGATTACTTTGACCATAGTCAACTCACTGATGTGGTTTTGAGATTATATACTGAATAACCCCAAAATGTCCAACATGAATGTAATAATTTTCAAAACTATATAAAAATTAATAAATACAAAAATGCATTAATGATAGTGGATTGAATTTTTTTATGAATGTTGAAAATAATATATTTTCATTATATAGGATTTAGAGAACATATAATGATAAATGCTAATTCATTTAGGATATTCCCCATTATAATGTTCTTTAAACATTATTAAAATATTTTTCATCCATATCCCAATCAATAAAATTTTTCATTAATTTTCATATTAGATAAAAAATTAATTTAAAATAGATATTCTATTACTTTTGAGTTTATTTTAAATTCATTCAAAAGTAATATTAGATAATTTCACTAAATGGTTTATTTTTTCATTTTTTGAAACGTAATAAAAAATCATATTTCACATTATAGAATGAAAATTTTATCTCTATAGAAAAGGCATTATTAATAATCAGTTTCCAATTACATGTTTACATGGTTATTTTCAAATAAAATATTTCTTCTACTATTATGTGAAATTTTTGATTTTAAATGTTTTTAGATGGAAAGAATGTTTTTCATCTAATTGAGAAAAATAAAAAAAATATTACTTATGGTATTGAATAACTTTTTAAATTGGTCTTAAACTATAGAAATTTTAAACATGTATAATTCATTCTATATTTTTTGTAAAATTTATATTTATGAGTTTTGAGAATAAAATAGATCTGAAATTTGGAAACCATTATATTTTATACAATGCATAGTGTAAATTTATGGTGTTTACCTTTGAATATTACTCATATGAGATATGTGAACTATCTTTTTTTATGCCCTAAAAGGGTTTATGTTATGTGGAATACATGGATAATTTATCAGGGTACCTAAATAATAATCTTTTAATGGTAAAATTTTGTAATATATTTACATCCAAATGTAATGATATGAGATTATGTTTTAAGGGAAGGATTATGTCATTTTTATAACTGAAAATAAATTATTTTCGTGGAAGTATATTCATCAGTTTTCATGGATTCCACAAAACCTGCATTATTTTGATGTTTTAATAATAATTTCATAAATAATTGTTTATCATTCCCATTAATAAATTTTGATTTTACACCAAAAAGTTTTTGGATATCATAGATCATATATTCATTGTGAAAAAAGAAAAATATGTTTTTGTTGTTTCCAGGATTAAAAATAAATTAATAGGATTATTATATTCTACTTCCATTATTTTTTTCCCCACATACAATGTTTTTAAATTATTTTTAATAGGTATTATAGATGTGTATAATATTAACAATTTGAGTGTAAAATTTATTGGATTTACGTTGAGAAAATAACGTATTCCTTTCTCATGAACTTATTTTTTTTAATAAAATTGATTCTGTGGGAAAAATGTACATTCTAATACAACATTTAACAAATTGTCTTGAAATTTAATTTGAGAAGATCAAGGAAATTAATGAAAGTTTTCCCATTTTTATAAATCATGTAATTATTTGTCGTTTATGTTACTGGTTGTTATAGTTGGTATCAAAGTCATGGTTTTGATAAGAATAGATGTTAGAGTGATACCAATGGAAAAATTAAATATTATTTAAATTATGGTTCTACTTTCATTTGATATATATTTTTTGTTTTCCATTATTAAAAATTTAATCCATTTATGTTTAGAACGTTTTTCCATAGAGTAAATATTGATGCTTTGCCTGACATCAATTAGAAGGGTAATGTACTTCTAACCCCATAACTTGGACTGGTTGTAATTCGACAAGAAAATCGTATAAATGTTTTAACAAAATTTATGTATCTTATTGATGACTAAACCATTGTAACTAAGGACACAAATATCTCATAGAGGAACATTTATATGAAATATCATCCCAAGAAACAAAATTATCAATATTTTGGTGGATTCATAGTGCCAATTTAGGTTGATTGATTTATTAGTGATATAGAAAATAGAACTGAATATCTGGGATTTGTGGAAAATAAAAATTGAACTCTTTTCTATTTGTTATTTTGAATGTGATTTCAATAAATGGTGGTCTTTGATTAAGAACACGTAGAATGGAATAAATTTATTCCATGGTATTTATGGTTATTAATTACCACTTTAATGCAAAGTGTATTTATAAACTAATTAAAATTAAAAAGGAATGGTATTCAGCGAATTGATGAAAAATGATGATGACAATGCTTCCTCTGATAAATTTTATTTAAATACATTCACTAGGTATGAAAAAAATTTCATTATAGATCGTTATAGTAAAATTGAATAAAAGTAATCAATAATGAATCTAATTTTAAGAAGGGCTATAATTACTGGTTATTTCAATTGAAATATGTAAGAACCCGATTCTATTCTTGAGGTACTGGTATCTTCTTTTCCTCCTTCCATATGTGTTTTTTTAGAAAACAATGAAAATTTTGAAAATTCTCAAATTTTTTGGGTACACGTCATGTAATTTTCCACAAGCTGTGTGCTTTGGCAGTGTGGGATGAGTACACAAGGTGTGTAGGCCCGTCGGTGATGAAGGGTGTAAAAAAACAGACTACACACCATGTACATAGTATATACATGTCGTGTAATCAGTCAGTAGGTGAATAGTAAGGCGGTGAAGGTAGCCGCCGGTGGACCGAAAGTACACGTCGTGTACTCTGTAATACACGCCATGTACTCATGTTGAAAGATGAATAGTGTGATGGTGAAAATTTTCCGCTAGAGGAACAGTTAAAAAAATTAAAAGTACACACCGTGTACTTGAAAATACACACCGTTTAGTTTTTTTGATTCGCTTAAAATGGGCAGTAGCCTCCTCATTCAGTAGAGGAGGCAGTTGACATGTTTGGAACTCAGAAGGTGAGGCCAGAGCTTGGAGGAGCTCTCAATCGCATGGCAGGAATCTGTTTCTTCCATCATCGATCTTGTTTGAATCGTGCAGGTAAGACCTCCCTTTTACATGAGCCCATATTACCAATTCTTTCCCAATGGGGTGTTATTTACATTTGAATGGGAAATAATTTATCCCAGATATATTTCGTTTTCAGTTGATTCTGGAGGCTTCGTTCAGATATATTGATCAGAGGAGATCATGGTAGCTGATCTGGTGTTTAATTCCAACTGCTGAGTGTTTTTTTATTGTTGTTCTACGCGCCCATGTTTGGGGTGTCGTATGGCATTTTCCTTCAGTATTTAAATATATATAACTGCATAGATAATCTAATGATAAATATAAAATGTTGTTTGGGATCGTTTCTCAGATCCTGGGCCACCGCATGGGTGCATTCCACCTATTTAGTTGTTTGGACATGATACCCGGGGAATTCCATATCTATAAAATGTTTTAAGTTTTCTTGAGAGGTTATTATATGTATTGCTAGATATGGGTTGGGCTCATCCCAGTTTCTTTCTTATCCCGAGGGAAATATTGTGTTTAGCCTGTGGGAAGTGTTCGCTAGCCTAAGGGTAACGTTTTTTATGCCCATGGGCAGTATCTTCTGTGCCTGTGGGAAATTCCTCGTTCCTGAGGGAAATATTCGTTATGCCTATGGGCAGTCACCTGCGGGTTTTGATTCTATTTACTTGAGGGTAAGGATATTCATGTATGAGGAGAATGTTTACTTTGAATATTCACTATGTTGATTTCACTTATTTTACAATCCATGCTGAAGCACATGATTGGAAGTAATAATTAATTATTAAAATGGAAATGGAACTTGTGGAGATAGTTACTTTTGAGTACTGCCTAGTTTGCTGTATTTTATTACTGCACACTGCTATTTCACATTTTCTCTAACAGTTGGGAACGGGCCTTTGGTGGTTGCCTACTGGGATTTATTTATCACACCCTGTTTGGGTCATTTCTTGGGCCGAAACAGATTATATTGATGCAGGTATTGATAAAGGATTGAGTACCTATACAGGTACATTATTGTTACAGAGGAGTGGGAGAGCATGGGACTAAGCATAGACTCGAGATGCGGCTGAGTTCGTGCTACACTGTTTTGTTTTACATTTCTGTAATTGTACTTGTTTTGGATTATTCTAGATTGCAGTGCATCCTGTTTTGGCTACTTTATAAACTTAGATACATAATGCATCATTTATATATATGACTGTTGTTATCATTTACCTATGTACTATTATCCATTTCAGTTGGGTGTTGTTTACCTCTTGCACTTTGGTATGTTAATATCTATTTCCGATGTGCTGCACTTTGAAAAATGAGGGCATAGTTTTCCCACTATCATACCATGGTCCTCACTGCTAGTCTGCACCCTCTGGCATTTACGGAAATGATCTTGAGGTCTTGTGACAAACTTGGTTCGGGGAACCCGTTGATTGGCACCCTGATCCTGGATGTTTCAATGTGGTATTTGGGGAATTTATTTTCTTCTTGACTTAGTATTTGGTTCCTATAACCATGGATATGACAAAATGTGTACTTGGGAATAAGCTGTACCAAGGATTAGTTAACCCCTGTACAGGGAAAAGCCAATTTACCTCGTCTTGCAATTTTTCTAATTTTTTAATTTTACAATTTATTTGATTTTCACTGTTGGGTGATGCAATTGTGGTGTGTTGTAATATTTTTATATTTGGGTATCATTTAGATTCGACCCAATGAGATGAGGGTATTCCATCTCATGAATCATTTAGGCACATGTTACATTCACATGCCATGGATTGATTCCATTCCATGTAGGTGCATTAGAAATTGCTTGTTGTTGGGATAAATGTCGTGCTAGAAAATGCATGTTGTAGTGATAGTTTCCTTCATGAAAAACCTACTATTTGATATGCTACTGTTATGTATGGTTTTGTAGAATGAACACAAAACTATGGATTTTGAGGATTATGGGCCCTCAATGACTGGAATTTGGTGGATCATTGACTTGTTTACCTTGATGAAACATGTATAAGATTCCATGATATTACTCGTGGGGATTATGGGCCCTCAAGGATCAGAATTTGGAAATTAGGGGTTGGTTTCAGTGTTGTAATGGTCTCTAGAGTAGTTTTAAAGGCTTACAATTCGGAAATACCCAAAATACACGTCGTGTAGTTTTGACTACATTCCATGAACTCTTCTGTTCGTGAAGAAATGAAAAAAAAATATTACGTACACACCTTGTACCCTATGTACATGCCTAGTAGTTACTACCGGTTTTATAAGCCGTGTGGGAAGAAACACGAGGTAATGAAACATTGAGAGCACATGTCGTGTACTAATTGGACATGCTTTGTAGGGTAACCTGGGAATCCGGACTTGTAACTAACAACACATGTCGGTGTTACCCTACCTTGTACATGCCCTATGCCTGTGGGACACGCCATGTAGTATTGACCAGTGAGAGACCTTGTGGACTCAGCCATGTGGCTGGGGAAACAGGGTGGTGTAAACACCGTGTGCAGGTGTAACACACCTTATAGAGTCAGCCATGTAGCCAATCGTGTCACTAACAACACGGGCAGTTTGAATATATTTTTTGCACACTGTGTCTTTCTGGAACACGCCATGTAGAGTGAGGTGTGTACTCGGTCGTTTAACAGACAACATGGGTCAGTGAATCTCATCATGTACACACCATGTAGACTTTATACAGGCCATGTAGCTCCTTCTAAAGAGAGATGTGTGGCTTAGCAGTATGGAAGGACTTGGGCAGGGGATGAAAATTCAAGTACACGTTGTGTTTAAGGACAACATTCCATGTGTTTGGATTTTTACACCACCAGTTCTGACAGAATTATACACCCATGTGGAAGACGTGAGGGGACACACCATTTAGTTATTATAGATGCTGTGTATTCTTGTTTTTTCAAACATAAATTTTTCTTTCTTATGCTCCCTTCTTACGCTTTCATTTCTTAGTCATTGATGATCTTGATCTAAGGAATGTGTTTGACCTTGTAGAGCCATGCCATCGATATGACCATGTGTTGTATCATAATTGAGCAGCAACTATTATACTCCAGAGATTGTAGGGCATGTCCTAGTGAAGGATAAGCTAACAGAGCTAGATGTGATGCCAGCCGTTATACTGGATGCATGCACAGATGTGACGTTCTGTGAAGGCTTCATGTGGTTCATCCTAACCATCCAGGGAGCACCGCTGACTGCCACATCTATGGCAGAGTTGATGGGCATATTCCAGAAGTAGCATCCGCCTACATTTTCAGGGGATGGTGGACCACAGGATTCAGAGTCATGGTTGGGATCTATGCAGACTATTTTTTAGCATATGGAGATGCCTCTAGGGTGGAGGTTCATGCTAGCTACATACATGCAGCATTATTTTGCAAAGACATGGTTGGATGGTACCACCCAAACAGAGAATCATAGAGACCTGGCGTGGGAATATTTTCAGGCGGTCTTCTATGACCTTTTTATTCCTAAGACACTGTGGGAAGACCGAGCTTGAGAGTTCATGAATCTCTGCCAGGGAGCTATTTAAGTGATGGATTATTCTACCTACTTCACTGAGTTACAACACTATGCTTATGTTATGGTGTGTGATGAGTCATTGAGATCTTGAATATTTTAGGATGGACTTCGATATAACATCCAAGTGCTGGTGAACATTTTCAGGTTGCCTAGAGTGCATGCTATTGTGAACCATCCACTAATTACTGAGCAGAACCTTTGGAAATCTAGTGGTGCAGGTCAGGGCGGTTCGACAACAGTTTCATGTACTATTTCTACCGGTAAGAGGAAGAGACAGATGTATTTCTCTCACAGTGGCAGTAATAGCCAGAATATTTCTTCAGGAGGCCATGTCATGTGCAACCATTATGGTAGAGAGGTGCATAGGATACCACAGTGTCCATGTGACCTAGTGTAGTGTTGTGCTTGCGGAATGATGGGTCATATACAGTGTTTTTGCAGGGCTTTTCCACCAGTGGCTAGTGAGAGGGGTTCTGTGCCGACTCCATGTGTGGGAGCAGGGCCAACATCTTCATACCAGTCATGGAATTGGGATACGTCTGTAACATTAGGCTGAGTTAGTGGAATTGTCCGTGGTTTCCAGACACCAGGATCTCAGAGACAGTAGGAAAGGTCAGTTAATGGTTTCCAGGCTGTGTCACTGGTCCGTGGGACTGGGCAAACATATGTAGTGCTATAGACCCAATAAGAAGCAGGATCTCGGACCTTCAACTATCAGAGGTTCTATTCTAGTTGCTTTTGGTTTGTCTTCATTACTTTTCGATATTGGTGATACTCATATCTTTATATCTATTTGCATTTTAGAGTTCATTTGGATCTATGTTTCTTCTTCTTCTGATGTTATGATGCTAGACACTCCGTTGGGGATTAGAATTACTGGTGTGTGTTAGATTAGGGGGTTCCCCTAATGGTTAGTGGGTGACACTTTCCATGGGACCTCTATGTCATAGAGATGATGAGCTATGAAGTCATTCTTGGGATGGGATTTTTGGTACCCTTTCGAGCATTTCTAATTTTCTATCATCGTAGGTTGAGTTTCACATCACCAGAGTGCAGATAGTTTCTATACAAGGGAAAATGGGATGTCCAGGGGAGCTAAGGTAGACTCGAGCATCATGGGCAAGGTGGTGGGACATCCCATATTGCGAGTTTATATCTGGATTACCAGGGAACTTTTTAGAAGTATTTCCCTCTAGTGGTTGATCATTTTAGGGATGTATTCACAGACAAATTTTTAGGTATTCTCTCAGAGCGAGAGGTGTATTTCTCTATTGAGATTGTGCCAGGAGTAGCACCAGTGTCCATTCCTCCTTATAGGATGGGTACACTAGAGTTTCATGAGCTTAAGAGGTTGTTGGAAGAGTTGCAGGAAAAGGATTTCATCTAACCCAGTACTTCTCCTTAGGGTTCATCACTCATATTTACTAAGATGGCAGACATTAGCCTCAGACATTTTGTGGATTATCAGAAAATGAACCATTTGAAGGTCATGAACTGATATCCATTTCCAATGATTGATGGTCTATTTGATCAATTTATAGGAGAAGGACTGTTCTAGATGATTGACATGATATTTGGATATCATTAGCTTCATGTTAGACTATAAGACATATCGCTTGAAGATTTTTGGATAATATATGGTGTATTCGAGTACATGGTCATGCCATTCGGACTCACGAACAAGCCAACATATTTCATGGATCTGATGATTCGTGTGTTCCAACCATATCTGGATTCTTTTGTGGTAGTCTTCATGGATGATATCTTGGTGTACTCTCACACTCGACGTGACCATGAAACCAATATTGAGATCATATTTAGTACACATAGAGTGCAACTGTTATATGCTATGCTCTCCAAGTGCAAATTTTGGATGGACCACATACACTTCCCGGGTCATATTATCTTGGAGGCAGGAGTTGCAGTGGACCCAGAAAAAGTGAGAGCAGTAGTTTCTTGGGAGAATCCTGAGAACGTGTTTGAAATACAGAGTTTATTGGGGCTGGTTGGTCACTACCGGTGCATTATATAGGACTTCTCCTGCATATCATCTTCGTTTATGGGTTTCAATGAGAAGGGTGTGAAGTTTGTTTGGTCAGAATCTTATGTGACAGCTTTTTAGGAGCTGAATGGAGGGTTGATGATAGCATTACTCTTGATACTTCCAGATAAGGGGAAGATATATAAAGATTACTGTGATGCATCATGTATTGGGCTGGGTGTAGTGTTGATGCAGGGTGATCGAGTAGTTGCGTACGGGTCTCGGCAGTTGAGGCCACAAGAGATGAATTACCAGACGCATGATCTCAAGCTTGCTGCAGTTGTTTATTTGTTACGCTATTGGATACATTATCTCTTGGGAGAGAATTTTGTGGTGTTTACAGACCACAAAAGTCTGAAATATATCTTTACTCAGTGTGACCAGAATTTGAGGCTGGGAAGGTGGGTTGAATACCTTCAGTCCTTCGACATTGAGCATGCCTATAGACCTGGTAAGGGTAACATTGTTTTTGATGCACTGAGTAGGAGGACTCATATATAGGCAGTGCAGGAGGCCAATGGTGAGTGGAAACTTATGGATTTGTTCTCTGAGATATATTAGGAGGTGCATGACAGTCAGGGGAAAATCTATCATTATTCTTTAGCTGTGACTTCTTCCCTCCAGGATAGAGTGAGGATTAGACAACAATCAGATTCAGAAGGCCTATTTCTGCAGGATTCGGTGGCAAGTGAGGACCTTCTTCCTGGTTGGACGATAGGCGATGACAAGGTAATGCATATCCATGGACGAGTGTGGGTTCTAGGGGATATACACGAGGAGTTGATGCAGGAGTTTCATGCTTCAGCTCAGGCAGTTCATCCCACAGTTTCCAAAATGTACTGTGACTTGAGACGTCAGTATTGGTGGTCGGGTATGAAACGGGAGGTAGCTGGTTTTTTACAAGATGTCCCACCTGTTAGCAAGTGAATGCGGAGCATTAGAGGCCAGCAGAACTATTACAACAGTACCCATTCCGAAGTGGAAATGGCATGATGCCATGATGGACATCGTGAATGGGTTGATGAGGTCACCTCGAGGTAGTGATGGCGCGTGGGTTATTCTAGATAGATTTATGAAGGTAGCTCACTTTTTGATAATCTAGGAGACCTTCGTTGTTGACGAGATTGAGAAGTTGTATATCTGACAGGTAGTCTGCCTTTATGGGGTCCCTCGTTCATTAGTTTCAGATAGGGACACCCATTTTATGTCTTGTTTTTGGCAGAGTTTTTAGAGTGAACTGGGTACACAGGTGCTTCTGAGCATAGCTTACCGCCCTCAGACTGATGTCCAGTCAGTGCATACGATACAGGTGCTTGACGACATGTTGCGTGCATGCGTCCTTCTCTTTGGGGGATCTTGGGAGATTATCATACCCCTAGACTAGTTTACTTGGAATAATAGTTTTCATGTAACTATCGAGATGGCACCTTACGAGCCTTTAAATGGTAGACCATGCCGATCACCCCTATGCAGCATAGAGGTAGGTGTGGTTGTTTTACTAGGACCATTTCTGATGCAGGAGACTTCAAAGTAGGTCCAGTTGATGCAGAAGCAGATGGTTACTGCATAGTCTCGTTAGAGATCTTATGCTGATCACCGCAGATGAGCCTTGGAGTTCGTGGTTGGGGATCATGTTTTCTTGCGCGATTCACCGAGGTTAGGACATAGGCAGATTAGAAGATAGGGTAAACTTTCACTAAGGTATGTGGAGCCGTTTGAGATTCTGGAGAGTTTCAGGCATGTAGATTATCAGTTGCAGTTACCATAGAGGTACCAGGCCATGCACGATGTCTTCCACGTATCTCAATTATGCCATTATCACACAGACCCGTCTCATGTCTTTCAGCCCGAGGAGGATGAGCTTATGGCCGATGCATCATTTGAATTGAATCTGATTTGTATTGTTGATACGATCTTGAAGGATCCATGAGGATGGTCAGTTCCTCTCGTACGGGTGCTATGGTAGCATGGCCGAGTGCAGGACAAAACCTGGGAGTAGGAGACCGATGTACGAGCTCAGTGGCCAGTGTTGTTCTTAGCTTTATCTCAACCACACCTGGATGGAAAATTTAGGGGTGAATTTATTTAAGGGGGGATGTTTGTATGAACCTGTTTCTTGTTCTTGAGGTACAGGTTTCTTCTTTACCTCTTTACTTTAGTGTTTTTGAGAAAATAAGGAAAATGGGGAAAATTTACAAATTTTGTGGGTACACGTCATGTAATTTTCCACATGTCATGTACTCTGGCCGTGCAGGATGAGTACAATGGGTGTGTAGGCCTGTCGACGATGAAGGGTTTAAAAAGCTAACTACACGCCTTGAACTTGGTATATACACACTGTGTAATTAGTCGGCAGGTGAACAGTAAGGCAGTGAAGGTAGCCACCTCCCAAGCGATAGTACATGCCGTGTACTCATGAATACATGCCATGTACACATGTCGAAAGATGAATAGTGTGGCGGTGATAAATAGCCGCCAGAGGAACAGTTAAAAATGACAAGTACATGCTGTGAACTTGATAGTACACACCGTGTAGTATTTTTTTTTTCTAAAAACATGCAGTAGCCTCCTTATTCGGTAGATAAAGTAGTGGGCACGTTTGGATCTTAGATGTTGTGGCAGGAGCATGGTGGAGTTCCAAATCGCACGTCAGGAATCTGTTTCATCCATCGTCAATCTTGTTCGAACTGTTCTAGTAAGACCCCCATTCTCTTTGAGCTATTAATACCAATTTTTTCCTGATGGGATGTTATTTACGTTTGAACAAGAATTATTTTATCCCAGATCGATGTCGTTCTCAGTTGATTCGGGAGGTGTCGTTCAAGTATATTGATAAGAGGAGATCAACGTAGGTGGTCTGGTGTTTAATTCCAACTGCATAGTATTTTTTTGCACTATTGTGCTACACTCCCATGTTTAGGGTGTCATATGGTTGTGGCCTTGACTGTTTAGATATCCAAAACGGCATAGATAATTTAATGATAAATATAAATTGTTGTTTGGGATTGTTTTTTGGATCCAGGGCCACCCTGTGGGTGTGTTCCCCCTATTTATCCATTTGGCCAGGATACCCGAGGGTATTCCATATCTATAACATGTTTTATTTTTTCTTGAGAGGAACTTACATGTAATTATTGAAATGCGTTGGGCTCGGCCCGGTTTCTTACTTAGCCTGAGGGCAGTGTCGTGTCTATCCTGTGGGTAGTGTTCGTCAGCCTGAGGGAAACGTTTCTTATTCATGTGGGTAGTATCATCAATGCCTGTGGGCAATACCTTGTGCATGAGGGCAATCTTCATTATTCCTGTGGGCAGTCACTTATGGGTTTTGATTCTGTTTACCTAAGGGTAAGGATATGCATGTATATAGACAATGTTTACTTTGAATATTCACTGTGGTGATTTCACTTGTTGTATATTACAAGAAAAATCGCATGCTTGGAAGTAATAATTAATTATTAAAATGGAAATGGATCTGGTATAGATAGATACTTTTGAGTACTACATAGTTTACTACATTTTATTAATGCACACTGATGTTTCCCATTTTCACTGAGAGTTGGGCATGAGCCTTTGGTTGTTGCCTACTAGGGATTATTTCTCACATTCTGTTCAGGTCATGTATTGGGCCCATACAGATTATATTGATGAAGGTATTGATAAAGGCTAGAGTCCCTATACATGTACATTATTTTTTCAAAGGATTGGGAGAGCATGGGACCGAGCTTAGACTCGCGATGCAGCTTAGTTTCTGCTACACTGTTTTATTTTCCATTGTTGTACTTGTACTTGTATTGGATTATTCTAGTTTACTGTGTATCATGTTCTGGATGCTTCCTAGACTTAAAGACATAATGCGTCATCAAATATATACGATGGTTGTTATCATTTACTTCTTTAATGTTATCAAATTCATTTGGGTATTTTTTACTGCTTCTGCTTTTGTATGTTAATATCTATTTCTGCTACACTACACTTTGACAAATGAGGTCATAGTTTCCCCACTATCAAACATAGGCCCTCGCTTATAGTCAGTAGCCTCTGGAGTTTGGGGAAATGGGCTTGAGGTTATATGGCCAACTAGGTTTTGGGCACCCATTGAGTGGCACCCGTATTTGGGACGTTATAAAATATAGAAATTATGCACTGTTCAGAGAATTTTGAGATGGATTTTTTAGTATTTTACAAAAAAATGATATAAAATTGGTTCATGAGGTAATAATTAGAAAATAATTAATCAATGTAACATGAAGGTATGAACAATACTTTACAGGCATAAGATAAATTTATAATGAAGAATTCGGGGTAACACATTATGAGATCCAACATGTTGTATCAATGTGGAAATCATGGGCACATACCTTATAGCTTCAATGATAAAAGAAATGTTAATGTTCATACCAATGATTAAATGTATAAAATAAAATTATTTAATTGAAATGAATTATCTCATTGCCCCAATACATGTCCAAAGTTAGTGATTTATGGTTTGATTCTATTTCATCTAAAACAAATTGGTGAAAAAAACATTTTCTTAAACCATAGAAGATTCCAAAGCCTCATATAATATTGGTATTGCTATATTTTAGGTTTATTCACACTATAAAAATCACTATTTTAAATTATTAGGAAAATTTTGTTTTATATGTTGTAAATTTAAAGTAAAATAGAAATATGTAACATGAAATGAGGTCAGAAGTTTTTTAAAATCATTGGGCTGTTATAAAAGAACAGCAAATTTATAGAAAAAAATATGTTTCCATCTATGGAATTGTTTTAAATAATATATTTTTTATTAGTATAAATTTATATTTTAATTTTTTTCAAGATATTTATTTACATTTAGTTAATAAGGATATACTATATTAATGAAAAAAGATGTAATATTTCTTATTTTGATTCCATAATTACATAATAAATAATTCATATACAATATAAAATAACATGATATTGATAAATAGAGAAATTATTGAAGTAAAATTCATATATCACTTAATATTTATAATAATGAACTTAATAAAATATGTGATGTTCCATTAGAAAATTAATACATGGATGTATTTGATGATTATTTCCTTAGTGTATTTCATTATCAAGATTTTGTGTTTACTATCGAATTAGGTTATGAGTGTTTGTCAATTTTAAATACTCCATATCAAATTATATATGTGGAGTTATTCAAATTGAAATAATAATTAGAGGAGTTCTATGAAAATGATTTATCCAACCTAGCTCATAATAATATTATTCTCTAGTTGTTATTGTAAAATGTATTGATGGATCAATGAAGATGTGAATTTATTACGGAGCCCTTGATTGGATCACAATTTGTAATTAATAATATTTTCAACATCTCGAATAATTTTTTGATCATCATTAATGTTTGTATTATTTTTTGAAGACTAATATCAGGTATGGGAATCACTATTTGATAGTGAATAATGAATGCATTTTGAGGATGGTGTTCAGCACTAGGTATGGTCTTAATAATTTTTGGGTTATGCCTTTCATTTTAACAAATGACACCACTATATATATCAATCTACTGAATAGTTTGATTCTTGAGTAATTATATAATTTTTTTATTATCAATTATATTAATTTGTACTCCACAATACATAAAGATCGTGAGAAACACCTAAGTATTATTTTAAAGTTAGTGGTAGACAAATTATGTAGGGAAATATGGGCAGATGTTAATTTTGGAATTATGAAAATTATTTTAATTGTCATATTAGTTATAAATATTTCATACTTTTGGATTTGATAGAAATTAGGTGGTGGAAGAGTGGAAAATTCCTATAAATTTCATGGAGAAATCAAGATATCATTGATAAAAAGTTTTCTAACTAGTAATTATTAAGAATGTTTTTCATTTCTATTGGAAAAAATATATATAAACTCTAAAATGTGCTAAATTATAGTAGAAAAATTAATGTGATGACTTCTTATAGTTTCAAAAAAATTTATTCCCTAATTTTACAATGTTATCCATTATTATTATATTATTTATTTATGTATTTACTGTGAATAATTATTGACAGAACATTGTTGTTTCTTGATTAAGAATAATTGGGTAATCACAAAAGACTCTCATATATTAAAACCATGTGATTAGAATTATCAATCAACTAAACATGATAAAAATGTTCTTATCTTGGATTTACATATTTTGATACATCATTTATATAGGGATAAATGTGGAATATATTCAAACCATATTATATTAAATTATACACACATTCCAAATGAGTTAAATACAATGATTAAAATATGGGTGGGGATGATTAAATATTATGATTGAATAATTCAATATCATAATAGAAAAGTAAATAATTCATAATATACATTAACATGGAATTTTAATTCATCATTATCTACATAGATCCAAGTATAGTATCTCGTATTTTTTGATTTCATGATTTTTGAATGAAAAAAATAATGTCAAAATTTATTTTTCTTTGGATAAGGTACCCGTATAGTTATATATGTCATAATTAATTAAGGTGGATCTTATGGAAGATCACTTTTTACAATAAATAGTTTAATTTTTCAATAATGATATATTTCCTGACCATAATATTGATTAATAAGGGGTTATTAGGTTTGGAAATAGATTGTGTTCTCCATGAGATTCTTAATTGAAGACATAATTATTATGTGAAGCTCACATATCTTCGTTTTTTTAATAATTGTTGTACATAAAAATGTGGAGGCCTTTGTAATATGTTTGGTAGGAAGGTATAATTAATGATATATCAAATATTAATATGAAATCATTGAGTGGTCTATATGTCAAAGCATGAAGAAACAATTGAAGGGTTTGATTCTTTTTTTTCAATGATAGAATTTGAATGTGATAACATATCTATATGCATCATAGTGGGATTACCCAATAAATATTGAGTAAATAATGAGATTTTGATTCTGATTAATTTATTGTCTAAATATATTAATTTCTTATAATATAATATATATATATATATATCAACACGAAATGAATTTTTTAGAGAGATAGTAAGTTTACATGTGGTTCCTCTCTCTACATTATTTTATTATGATACATTATTCACATAAACATTTTTAAAAGGAATTTTTTGTCGATGGGAACTGAATTTAATTTTTGAACACAGTTTTTCTTAAATGTGATGGACAATCAGAGTGTATGATTTAGAACATAGGAGATATTACATAAGGATTCAAATCGAAATGATCTTGTATGTAGAGATTAAAATACCTCTATTGTTGAATTTTCATTTAATAAATGTTTTCATTTATATAGACATATTAATCCTATTGAATATTTATATGGAAAATAGTGCTATACTATAGTATATTGGGATGATATCGATGAGTGGAAATTTCAATAATTATAATTGAGTAACAACATGGTTGAGAACGTAAATATGATTCATTTGAATATTAGGATAATTTATAAATGTAAAAACATTTATGTAGTTAATTGGTGGAATTATATATCATTTGAGATATGTGTTCTTGATTTTTAAAATGTATATCTATTGATGTGTTTCAATATTATTTGTAGAAGAGTTATGTTATATGCCTGGATTATTTGTTTATATGGAATTTTGAAAAAGGTCTGATAATTCTCTTATGTAGAATATTTAAAACGTACTTCATCAAAAAATGATGATGTGTTTTAAGGTTTTTTCTATAAAATTAACTAATAAATTGTTATCCAATTTTTTGACAGGATGTGGTATAGTTAGAGGAGAATCTATCATATGAAGAAAATAAAATTCATATTTTGGATCAACGATAACAGTTAATGAAATATAATGTGATTCAACAAGTAAGGGTTTGTGTATAAATCACATAATTGAGGAAGTAACATGGAATTCATAAAATTCAGTGGGGGAAAACACTATCACATGATTAAGTGATGAATAAAATCATGAGGATGCAATTTTATAAGGGTGTCATAAATTGAGAACCTATGTAATCAGGTAAATAAATAAATCATATTATATTTAATTATTATTTTATTAGATTTAAATTCATCAAAATTTTATAAATAAATTTTCAAAATTACATTAGTAAAAAAATAATAAGATTATTTAACTAAATTCGTTCTCCATGAAATAATTGGATTTATTTATAGGAAAAAATTTAAAAATTTGGAAATTTAATTTTATAAAAAATTAATCATTTTTTAAATCATCATATTAAATATGGATTATCATAAATTTTTTATTTTATGGGAATTATTTATTTTTGAATGAATAATGAATAATGCCATTTTCATAAAACAATAATTTTTTTAACATAAATAAAGTAAAATATATATACCATTACTTTTTATTTATTTATATTAACATAACATATATTTGATTAATAATAATATATATATTTCTCTATAAATCTAAATTATTTTTGATTATGTGATAAGTTAATTTTTATGATTGATGTCACATTTTTATGAAAATTATGTATTGTTGAATTTTGGGAACTATAATTGTATGAAATTTACACCACATAAAAATATTTAATTTTTATTAATTATTTTCTTATTTAGAATCATTATGTAAAAATTTAGTAATGTTTTTAATATGAATTTTAGTCACCATGAACAGTAACAATGCAGAAAACTTTCCATAACTATAGAGGGTAAATCATGTTAATTGAAGTAAAAACTATGTGATTATGATATAAAAACTATTCTTAATTGTTACATGACTATGGTAATTGACACATATCACATATTAATTGTAATTTTTTTGTTTTATAATTACTTTTACAAGATTACTATTTATTATATTTAAATGATTATATTAATTACATGCATTTTACTCCACTCACATATAAATTTGATCCTTCTCACCTCCATTCCCCGCACCTTTTGAGAACTCTAGTTCATCAAAACACTTTCCAAAAATTGAATAAATATATCACTACACATCATTGAGTTCATTACCTTTATAAAATTAATTTCCTAGAAGGATTATTATTTAAGGTAATCGGATGTATCCAAGAATAAAATATAATACCTAACCGACATTTTTCATGTGTATTTATTTATATAATTCTCTTAAATATTCTATAACCATTGTGAAATATAAACACCATTTTCTTCCATATCTAGAAATATAATTAATATTATGTTAAAATTCATTTTTTCCACATTTTATATCTTATTAGAAATGGAATCTTCACTTATTGTTACCTATGAAATATCAGATTCATGTAACATTATGTTAATTTCATCACCAGATCATATGAATAACTAAAATAATGGAGAAAATGAATATATATATGATATTTATGACATTAATATGATTAAATAAAGATATTATATTACATATCTCTAAAATATTTTCATCCACTTGTAATTGATAATTTCAGTCATGAATACATTTTGAAAACCACCTATATGAAGTGAAGTGAGTATCATTTCATAAATACACCTTGTAATGTTTGTTTTAAGATCATAAGTAATGATTAATTGTTAAATTTATATCCTATTAATGATTATGAAATCAATACACAGAATCATCCTTATTTATTAAACAATATTGACTATTATGTCATGTTTTAATTCCCTTACATTTATAGACAATTATAACTAGATATTTTGAGATTTACCTCATAACTCGTACGTTAAAAAAAATTAATTTTTAAAACACCAATTTGTAACCATGTTTTCTAAAAAACAAATAGATAATGATATAAATTTTTCCTTTTATTAAATATTTTTACAATTTCAACTTGACCACATCCATGTTGTAAAGACATGATTGGGGTGCCACATATAGGTTCACTAAGCTGGATTGTTACAATAGCTCTGTCACACCTCCCCACACACTAGAGGATACTGAATAGAAGGTATATAGTTTATTGATGATCAAGGGTAGACTATACCGACAATATCAAAGAACTAAATAAATGTATGTAAATAAGAAATAATCAAGTAATAAAAATAAATAAGAAAAATAATACTATATCTAGTAAAAACTAATACCACCTGATGAATTTAAATGACAAAAAAACAAACAAAAGAAAATAAATGATATTTCATTCCATATATGTGTCATGTGTCAAAATGAAAAACCAAAAATAAAGCCACACTGTAAAATACCAAGTGGGTCCCAACACCATTCCATGTTCCCTCATTTATGCTCCCAAATCAGCCATCTAGCACAGGTATATTACCCTTATAATGTCCTACATACATGAAATATATTCTTCTGTTAATAAAGAAAGTCGGGTATGTTGGTAGTACAACTTTGTAGGCCACCACCAGTAGCTTAAAAAATAATATCAATTCTATAACAGTGTATGAAATTGTGTAAATAATAAAGTATAAGTGATAAATTTAATAGTTTACATATTGAATTATTTGTTAAATGACAATATAAATACAATGGTTTCACGATGACACCCCAGACATGAATACCTTCTTCGTTTCATGATGGATTATGAACCATATATAATAGGGACACATTGTTCATTATAATATCAGCATAGTGGTTTTCATTATTTATACTAAGTGGGTGAATGGGTTTTCAAACCATGCACCAACCTTAGAAAATTTTTCTACATGGGATTGAATGATTTTTTGGGATAGGATCATGGTTTGGGAAAACTATGTTCCAATGTGAACTGTCCAAAAATGCTCTAAAGAAAATAAAATATTCACCTGAGTGTATACAGTACAAGACTCGAAAAACGTTTAACCTACACAAGGTAATAGAGTACCTAAGAATTAGCTTGAGAAATATATAGAAAATTATGAGAAATTAAAATCTCATAACCATACAATATGTCATCCCTGATATGTACTCTCAAGAATCTCTATGAATCCCAAGTGAAACAAATGCACCACAGAGCTCGCATATCCACCTCTCTCTCAAATTATTCCACATGAATGCAACCATGTTTCTCGAATATCTGAACTATCAGCATTGTATTTCCTCCCATCATTTTCCAATTGTGATCCATAACACATATCACAGGCTCTTAAAAGTTTACATTAGTCTCAATATCATCATCATCCACATAGATCACACGATTAGGGTCATGGTGACACCACTGAAGCTATGACCAATTAAAAACATAATGAATGGAACATTACCTATTTTGAAGATCCATCCATTACACCATCATGCCAATTCTCTTCATAATCTGAGAAGGTATGGGAACACAATGAACCAAAAATCATTAAACACCCTAAAAAATATAATTAAGCATTAAATATATTTTTGAACTTGAGGTTTTTCAATATATCTGTTGTTATAAAAAATAAAATATTAATAGTTTACTAATATTTTTTTATCATCAATAAGACATTTACCCAAAGTCATATTTATCCCATTTTCATATGCCAAAAAATCTATGTCTCTAAAAATTATCAACTTTTCTCGGAACAACATTTGAAAACTTGTGATTCCAAGAAATATTTTTTCCATATTTTGAAGAAAATATATAAAATGGAATAATTTTTTTCTCATTATTGATTCTCATATATATTTTTAATATATCAAATTACTATATATTAAAAAAACTACATATAAATTATCAAAACTCGGTTGATAAAAACATCCATCACCTCACACCATTCTTAAAACATTAACCATCAATTTCCATTTTATTTCTCAATATTTTATTCCTACAAATCAATGATATGAAAAATTATCTTTATGATTAATCAATATGAACCCAACCATGTTCTATATCTGTCAAAGAAAAAATAAAACAAACATAAAATCAAGACACCACAACCATAATTTTTTCAATTAATAACAACTTTATACATTATGATAATGTATATATATTTAGAAAATAAAAATCCATGACCATTATGGTATTTCCCATTCAAATTAATATGGATGTATTTATATTTATAAATTTAAAAAATCATAATACATGGTCCATAGAATATTTTTTATTGCATAATTTATTGGATAGATCATTTTTTTCATGTAGGGAATTTCAATTTTCGTAAGTGGTCGATATAATTTCGACATTCTATAGCAATGATATTGACGAGAAAATAATCTCGAATAGATTAAAATATTTTTGGACATTATTTTTCATTAATATTGATAAAGGATCATTAATCTACTAAAAATCACATAATTAAAACAATAAATGAATTATTTTTTATAAAAATATTTTTTTTTCATAAATAGAATATAAATAGATATTTTAGTATACATTAACCTTAAAATCCCCTAAAACAAAGTTTATTATATTCCTAAATCCAATGTCCAAAAATAAAAATATTTATTTTTATAGAATGACGTCTTTTTATATAATACAAATATCTTATTATTAAAAACCAATATATTAACTTCAAAAGTGTTTCGAATTTTTTATTTTTTCTTGTCTAATAATATCATATTTTTAATGTTTTCTATAACTTTCCCCTAACACCTGCCATAATAACGTGAACATAAAATTACTAAATATATCATTATTAAATAAATAATTCCTTCCATTATAATTAAGGGCCTTTCTTGTTTATAATATTTTATAATTAATTCATATCTCTTACATAACAGCCCCTTATATTACATGTTGACCACTTTATAAATTTATTGAATTTTTCAACATTCAATCAAATACCATGTAAAAAGAATATTTTTCTTGAAATTTCATCAAAATATCATCATGATGTCATTTTATCCATAATAATCATTAAAACCCTTGGATAAAATATTTTTAATTGTGGGAAAATAAAATAAAGCTAACGAAGGAACATTAAATAAACATTAAAAAACATGTTAATCAATTATAGTATCCTGAGTTCATAATGAATGTTTTACTATAATATCATGATTTATTGTCTTTATTGACATCAGGTTTACTTAGTAATGCATTTCATAAAACAATTTAGTTGTATAAATATGGTAAATACATATTCATGAGTTTTTCTAAAAAAATAGGGTCGTTAAATGTTTTTTATTCAAATAAAACTTTTTACTCAACATGTGACAATAATTATTTTAAAAACATTATAAAAAATGCTTTTGAAATAAAACTATTTCCATGAAAACACATTATAATGAATATAAAATTAATTTTAGTTTCATAGGCCACCATATTATAATAACCCTTTTGATAATTGATACAAGTTGAATAACCATATGGCCAACTTAAAACATAATTATAAAAAAACATAGTTAACTAACAACGTATTAAAGCATTTTATCAAGATCACCAGATCATCAACAATATCCAGGGACCATACCATGAACTAAAAAAATGAAATATTTCATTTTCATCATTAAAATCAGTATAAATATTAATTTCAACACATAATTAACACATATTCAGATATTGATATATCCCTTTTCATTAAATTTCGATGTTCAAATCTCGAATTCCTATAAAAGAAAAAATTATATATATTTTTTAATGAATAGATAAAATTTTATAAACTAAAAAAAAAGTAATGGATAAGGATTTCTGGAATTCAATTAATGTTGTATACGATTAAATAAAATCATCCTTTTTCCTTTTGAAATGAATATCTATTATTTCCTTCTAAAATACCGAAAAAGATTCTTTTGGAAACCATTGAATTAAATTAAATAGGGACTTAGATTTTATTATATAATTAAACTATATCACTAGAGATACCCATAAAAATGATTTTATGAGTATGGAAAATGTAAAAAATGATTAAAAAATAATACTTTGTAACATTTAAAACAATATCATAATTTAATGATTTCAATACCTAGAGTTAGACTATTCATGTATATTACTAACATACCTAAAAAATTAACTAATATTAATTGATAATATTGAGAATATATACCTTAATGTTTATTATTCAAATAATATAATTTATTATCATTTCACAGTCAATTACAAAATCATTTATATTCCCATCAGTTGTTTTGATGATGATCGACTCATATTTCTGAAATTAAATTAGTAGGTTGACAAGGATTAACATTGACACGATTAAATTTTATGAATAATGATAAAATTTACATAAATAATATTTTTATACATAAATTATAATTTTATAACTGCCCATAAAATATCGATGTCATGAATGATCTACATTACAATTAAGTAGACAGTATGTCTTACGTACACATGAGTAACATTTCTCATTTTTAATGAACATTATACAATGATGAAAATTATTTTAAATCATTAATAATTTATAAATATATCATATCCAATAATTTAGTTACATAAATTCACTTATATATACTATCCTTGTGATGTGGTGAGGAAAACAACCACATTTATTTATGGTGTGGTAATCCATATGTATGCACAAACAACCTTAATATTTTTCAAAGATTGGAAAGGTATGAAAGAGAAAATATATTAATAATTCATTTTGAAAGAAGTTCATGAATATCAAACAAATTTTTTTAATTTGTCAGCATAACCAACCATGACAGTTAGTGATGGAAAATGAATTACATCAGTTCATGAGGCATTAGTTCATTATACAATCATATGATGATATCATTTCCCATTTTATTTAACATGACATAGATATGGTAATTCTGTTAACATAAAAACAAATTATTATATAAAATAAGCCACATTATTAATATAGAATATTTTATGTAGGTATGAATAAGGGAGATGTAGATATCGAATAAAAACAATGGGTTTAAAACTATACTCATTCATCGAACACTTCTTAAATATTACTTCAAAATAATTTAGTGGATGTTTTTATATTATATATAAGGACTCAATATAATTTTGTGGTATTTATGGAATGTATTTATGTTTTTTCTCAACCAATGGAATTTTATGTGTTATAAAAATAGGAGATGATGATCCATTTTATAACATAGACGAGGGAAATTTATGCAGTTTTATAATGTATTAAATTAATATAAATTTATAATATTTTTTAATGGATATATGATGATATAATTAAAAGATATATTGATCATTTTTCATGACCCCCTCCTACTAAATATTCCACTTGTTAGCTGGTAGTTGAAAAAAGAGATAATGACCACTTTGTCCCACCACCTGTAAGCCCCAAGGTGGCGACCAACACCAAGGGTATACAAATATCATAAAATTATAGGTATTGACATTTTTTTAGTAACCAAGATCGAGAGATATGATTCATAAACCTCAAAATAACACCGTGACATATATATATATATATATAAGAATCTAAAATCTATCCAACATTTATGTTTAATGTAAAAATGATAGAAATATAATGAAACCCTCCAACATAAATACCAAAAGAACAAGGCTAAGTAGCTTCATCGAAAATAACCCAACATCAAAGATAATATTGCCTAATATATCCCCTGTAGTCCTCCTAAAAACCTGAAAGTTGTTTTATATACATAGGGTTATCATACAAGTATACAAAGTAGGGTAAAACTATGTCCATCAAGAAAAATTGGAAAAGCATAATAATTCCCCCGAGAGAAAAAATAGAAACCAAAAGCACCAAACAAGTTATAATAGCCACCCCAACCAACCCACACGAATTCTCACATAATAACATAAGTTATGTAAATTAATAGAGTAGGGACATCGATCATAGGAAACCCAACACCACCTTCCCACGGATTAGATGCTCTCACACCTTAACCTAAAATATCATGTAACTCCTTCCTCTTTTGAAAGAAAAATGTCAAAGCCTGACTATACACACCTGGGCCTCATACCACATCACATCCCAGCCACAGAAACATGGAACACAAACCACACCCAATCTCGAAGACACATGTGAAGCACCACACATCTCATCATGAAGACGCCTAAGAATCACCACTCTCCTACACACACCTACACCTCACAAACCAATACATTCCCAAAGAGCCATGGGTTATCACCACCTAGAAGAGTTGGAAATATGAGAAGGTGTCTATCCATCCATCTATCAACATGGATTTTTGGGAAAGACACTGTCCCCCATAACAATGGGTGTGTTTTGAATATAGTGCGCAATTAGGGTGGGGTGCGTAATGAATCATAGGAAAGTAAAATTATATTTATACATATATAGGTTAAAAACACTCATCCCAACCTAAGGGTTATCAAGATAACAAACACCCCATCACACAGCCTCGTTTACAGCTACCTCTAAATGGACGTATAATGACAAATGAATGTCACATCAAAATTTATTAAAATAAATACAATCAGAATAAAAAAACATTTATGTTCTTAAGCATTTACCAGTTATTCCATCCCTACATGGGAATCTATCAACCACAATAGACTAAAAACCTCACAAACAAACCAAATAGTGGAAAAAAACTATGATAAAACATCCTACTTCACTATTCCTCCCCACTTATCACCCATGGTAACCCTATCCATAAACATTATTCAATGTAATATTAACAAACCTATGGGATAATACAAAACTCACATCACCGTCCAATATATCATGTCACATACATATTTGACATCCCTGTTGTATATCCACACAACGCCCAACAAAAAAACAAAACACAACCCGGTTGTTGGTCCACTACACCACACCACTCACCCTTTCCATAATAAAACAATATCTCCACCATAGATTCCACTACAACCATAAACCATCAACACACATCAAATATCCATACCAAATAGGAAAAAATGTATTTATATTTAACACACTCATTCTATAGATACATGATGATAATTTTGGGGTTATCACAAAACAATTATGATATCATCTAATCGATTTATTTATGATGATAAACATGATTAATCATGTTTTCATGATCACATCCATTCAAAAATAAGTGTTTACAAGACATGTGCACAAGAAAAGTGTGAAAATAGTGTCCACCAATGGCCATGATTTCAGAAGTAGTACATAAAAAAAACTCAAAACATGGATCAAATATAACATATAAATATGGAAAAAACATCATCATCGCATCTTCCAAATTACTAAATTATTAATAAAATAAAAGGATATATTTTATTTTTTATCATAAATTAATACCCCTCATTTATTAAATTGTTTAGAAGGATCTAACTGTATTCACAAGAAGAAATTAGTATACCCACTACACATGAAATAAAATTTAAATGAGGGATGATGGAATCCCTACCTAGAATAAAAGCTGACCATCAACTCCTACATGCGCTAAAATAAGGGGTTTAATGAGTAGTAATAAATAGTCCAAGGGAAAGATAGATCTCAATGCCACAACACTACACATTAATCCATGAGTAATAAAGGCACTAGGTGCACCAAGAGAAAACTAAAGGGTTCAAGGAAGAGAGGATCATAGCTTCATAAAAATGTAAGATCCTATATCAATGAATGAGAGATGATTTCATTGTAATTAAAATTTGGGTTGTGGCCAACACCACAAGACATTGATATTTAATAGTTTCATGGGCATTAGGATATTTAATATATAATTAATATGCGTTGGAACAACTCTATGAAATGTTAAACAATGTATTAAAATACTTGTACATCAAATAAGATGTAATAGGGGAGAAACAAGGAAAAAAATTAGAATGGATGGAAATAACTCATTATTGGGTGAGTCACCGACGTGAGCCACAGATGCAACTCACCATAACCACTTACTGATGCCACTTACTAATGCCGCACATCGATGCCACTCACAGATTCCACTCACTTACTCCACTCACCAATTCCACCTAACGACACCACTCACCGACACCACTCATCAAAATCACTCACTAACAACACTCATTGACATCGAGTCACCGATGCGACCTACCGAAAGCAAGTCACTGATGCGACCCAACAAAAATGAGTCACCAACGCAATCCACCAATGTGTCCCAAAAAATATGATTCGCTGAAATTCCCACCGATAAAGAACTATTGATATTGGGTCACTGACGTAACCCACTAATGTGACCTAATGATAGTGAGTCACTGACGTGACCCACTGACGCAATCTACCTGTGGGAAAAACTATAAATAACCTGAAATGAGTAACCATGACCTCCCAAAACACCTCAATTAGTGGATTTTCACAATGTAATGGACCAAAATGGTCCGGGATATTACATAAGATAACTCTCAAACTATTATGACCCTTAAAATTTTGAAACCAAACCTATAAGGAAGAGGGGTCTAAAAACCCACCCCATAAGATACATCTCAAGGATAAACCACCATGTTGGTCAAAATGCTGAAGTCAGACATCGACATTAAAGAACACCTCCTCTGAAATCTACTACACCTAACCGATTAGAATACATACCACATAAGCACCGAAACTGCACATTCAAAACACATTAATCATGTAATTCCATAGAAAATGTTGAGATACTATTCTCCTTAGGTGGCATTGTGTCGCCTTGATGCTATTAAAAACACCTCAATTTATGCATCTTCATTAGAAATTTTATACCTCTTTCATCATGGTCAGGAAATTATTACACATCATAGAACAAGGAAAGAACCAATACTATAGAAAACAATGCTCAAACATTACATCACAAATAAAAACAAAAAATAAAAACTCAAACACTCCCTGTACTGGGAACAAAAATGATCTTATCACTCCCACGTACTCTCCTCCGGCCCACCATGCCTCCACAACACCCAAACCAATGGAATTTTCCATAAATGTATCACATTATCCCAAGGATTATGGATATCCTGTAGCCACTCCATGAACGTTGCGTCGTCCCGGAAATCCATATGTCCTATTTCAGTGACAAGATATTCTTTGTGAAGATAGTGACGTTGTTGGGAGACATAAATAATGTAATAGATCTTATCCATCTTTGGTCACAGTCCCAACTGTTATTCCACTTCTGCATCTCACCCCAACACCTATAAGGGTCCGATGAACCTTGGAGAAATATTTAACTATATACCAAACCTCCACTTCCCATGTTAAGGGGAAACCTTCCTGAACGCACGGTCCCCAACTTCAAACTCCAAATGCTTACTCCTACGATCTGCATATGACTTCATCCAGTATTGTTCTTCCTACATCCTCTCATGGATAAGATGAACCTTCCCTATCATTCTCTACAATACTCTGGGACCCAGAACAGTTGTCTCCCAAACCTCTATCCAACCCAAAGGCAAAAAACATGGCCTTTCATAAAAACCTACATACAGATTCAGGGTAATGGACGAGTGATATAGATTATTGTATGAAAACTACACCAAGGGAAAGTATCAAAACCATGACCCACCAGTGTCCAATACGCATTATCACAACATATCCTCCAATATATAGATGGTTAGCTATATCATTCCATTTGTCTGAGGGTGGAAGGAAGTTCTAGGGCACAACTTAGTTCAAAAAGAATGATTCAATATCATCCAGAATCAAAAGGTGATACATGTATCTCGATCTGATATAATGGATCTCAGAACTCCATGAAACCAAACCACCTCATCCACATACCTTTATGCCAAGGAATACACTACGCCAGAATCCATTATCACTAAAATGTGATCTGATTTTGTTTGGTGATCCCACACTACACACGTTTCATCATAGCCTCCTGTATTCTTTGGAAATCCTATAACAACATATATCAGATTTAATACCAATTACAATTAATAAAATCTACATGATTCAATAAACCACCGATCACACTATGCTCAACATTCACTCGTTCAAAAACTAACCACATCACCCAAAAATCTACCACATTCTTCATCATTCCAGGACACCAAAATTGGAACCTCCGGATATGGTATATCATGGAAACTCATGGTTGTACTAATAATGGTGAGAATTGAAACTTACAGATAACTCCCTCATGCACTGCCACTAGAAAAAATAGCTTCCCATGAATTTAAATCTGATTCAAACCATCCTCCTAACATCCTTTCGGAGCATCATCATGGTCAATGTGATCATGCATCATCTTTTCCTCTAATCCTCCCTAATAAGACTCCACCACATGATATATTATAGAATACTCCACCATCATCTGAAACAAACAACCTATTCTACCATTCACTCTTTAATTAAATTATAAGGTGGATAATTCCTCCATCGCCATACAAGCTTCAACCAATTCCTGAAATACTTTAATTTCTGACATCATAGTGAGTCCATGAACCGTTGAACTTCCCTTTTCTTATGTATAAGAGATCTCAATGTCATAGTCCTGGAGAAACACCATCTACCTCCACTGTCACAAGTTCAGAACTCTCGATAAAAAGATATACCTCAATATCTTATGATACATGAAGACCACAAAGCACTACCCAATGAGGCAATGTCTCATCAATGTCAATGTGAAAATGACAACCACAGGATCCATATCTAGTGTAGAATAGTTTCATTCATGGGTATGTAACTATCTGGACCCTTAAGAGATCACCCCCATCATTTTAATCAACACACATCTAAAACCCAAATGGGAATCATCAGAAAACCCATCCATCATCATACCTTCCACATGAAAATAAAGCACTACAGAACTGAAAAGCATCCCCTTTAGATAGCTGAATGCTTCCTGGCACTACTCAATACACACAATGGTCTGATCATTCCTAGTCCAGGCTTTCAACGGATCTGCAACTATAGATACATCAGGTACAAATTTCCACTAATAGCTAATGTGACTGAGAAATATATGAACCCCTACAACATTCATGGGTCCTTCCCAAGAAACAACTACCTCACTCATCAATGGGTCAACAGATAAACCCAACTGAGACACCACATGTCCAAGGATGTGCACCATCCACATCCAAAACAAGATCATAGGAAACATTTCGTGGAGTTGGTGGCATCAAAGGACCTCCAATATAGTCCTATGATGCTCGCTATGATCCTCCTCGTTATCAACCCTCCGCCGATCAGCTGGATCGACCTGCAAATATTCCACTACCTGATCCACAGATGAATGAAGACAAATTTACATATATTGAATAAAAACAAGGAAAACCTAAGCCAGAGTATTATGGAATCTTCTTTAATTTTTTACATTAACTCCTTCTTTATATGTTCATAATTTCCCAAAGATACCAATTTAGAGAAACACATGTCATTATGATGCATGTTCCATTTATAGTGTCTCTACCCATAAAACAGTGTAGCCCCACATGGTCATTCGATAAGCTTAGTGTCCTTGCATTGGATCATGTGGGCCCTAAAATCCAATGAACTAGCTAGTCATCCCTGGACTATGTAAAACACCAAGGTCGACTAAAATTATTACCCTAGAAACCCATGAAATCATCACTGTCCTTAACTCTAAAATCCATTTTATCCCAAACCAACAACATTGAATCCATTGTCTCACAACACCCTCACATGAATGATGCACATCCTGAGATGGGAATGGAGAAATAGAGATAATGACCCTAGATTCCAACCTCTAGTATTCCCAGGGGCAGCGAACAACTCCAAGGGTATACAAATCTCAAAAAATGGCAGGAATTACCCTTTCATATTAACCACAATAGATATATAAGATGAATGAACCTCAAAACAACCCCAGGAAATGTATATACACGAATCCAAAATCCATTCCACATTAACTATTGAAGTTAAACTGTTATAATTAAAATGAAAAGATTCAAATTAAATTCAAAAAAACAAATCTAAGCAGTGAGAAGACATATTTCATAATTTTCAAGATAGTAATGTCCATAACAGTACCTGTAGTCCTCCTATAAACCACAAAATTGGTTTATATACCTAGGATGATCCTACATGTAAAATTAGTAGGAAAAACCACTGTATATCGTACACAATGAGAGATATATACTAATTCCCCTTTGAGAAAAAGTGGAAACCAAAATCACCCAATAATGTATACTGACCACCCTAACCTCACCAAAGGAACTATCACCAAATAACACATTTAAATTAATGTAATATAGTAGGTTTATTAATGATAGGGTACCCCACACCACTTTCCCACTGATTAACTACTCTCACAGCCTAACAGAAAATGTCCTAGCACACCAACCTCTTCCTAAAGAACCACATCACAACCCACCCACACACACACATAGGCCACATTACACGTCACATCCCACCCTCACCCACCTCATCCAAAAACCTCAACACATCAGAAAGACTCCTAGGAAGAACAACACATCTCATCCTAATGACACGTAGGAAGAAAAACTCACCCGCACACACATGGGACTCACAAACCACAACCTTTCACAAGAGTTTCGGGATATCTCCGACTAGAACTAGGATCATTGAAGAGTGGGTTTCCATCCATACATCCTCCCACCATGATGTTTTGGAAAGTCACCCTCCCCCATAACAATGATGGTTTTTATAACATAATGCTCATATAGTGTTGGGTACATAGAGAATGAGAAGAAATTAAATATATATATATATAAGCACCAAACACTTATCCCAACTTATGGTTTCTCATGAATACAACCACCAAATAAATATTCCATCATTTTCGCTACTTCAAAATTCATATATCATGATGAATGGAGATCATAACCGTTGTTGATAAACGAAATATGCTCAACACCCAATCATTTTGACATTTTTAATCATTTATCAGAAAATCCATCCGAAAATGGGAAACTAACAATCACAACACTCAACCAGACATGAAACAAAGCTGAATAGGTGAATAAAACTATGATAAAACACCCCACTTCAAACTTCCTCCCCAAATAGAACCCATTAAAACCACTAACATTATCATTCGTCAAATAAATTCCACCCAACCTAAGGAAATCCCACAAATTAGAACACCACCGTTTAACATATGACATCACAAATATATTCTGAAACACCATTACATAAACAATTAATGCATCGAAAAACAAGAAAAAAACCATTTTCCGTCCCACTGCACCACACTGATCACCCATTGCACATTCAAACAATCTCTCAAAATGAGATTCCATTACACGCTCAAACCATCAACACATAGAAAACAACCACATAAAACAAATAATGGTGTATTCAGACATATCGTAATCTTTAATTAATTCCACTTTGTTAATTCATGATTTGTCACAGAACATGTTTGATCTGGTTGAATCAAATTTTTTTAGCCAGATATATTTGACTATTCAATTTATTATATTTATATATGTTTAAAAAAAGTGTTCACAAGACAAGTTCATAAATAGAGGCCACCAATGGACATAATTTCAGAAGGCATGTAGAAAAAAATTCACCTCATTGATCAATGATAATAGATAAAACATTCTAAACGTCACCATTATCTTCCTCATAACACATTTATTACTAAATTAACATTCCCGATTATACTTCCTATCATCATCTCCGCCACTCAATTATTATTTTTTTAAAGGATCCAAATATATTCTTAATAATCCATCAATATACCCACCCCGCATGATACCCAATATATTAGAGAGATGAAGGGATCACTACATTGAGAAAAAATTTATCAATGTCTCCTCCATGCACTACAATAGGGTGTTGCGTCAGTAACAAGAAAGACTCTAAGGGAAAATTGGATCTAAAGTAAAAAAAAAACATGACTCCAAAAAGAATAACGGATATTAGTGCACCAAGAGAAAATAGAAGGTTTTGAGGATGAAAAGATCTTGAATTTAGAAAAAAGGTTATATCCTATATTAACGGAAGGGAGACATTTTCAATGTACTTAATAGTCAGTTCATGGACAAGACCACGCTGCCTGGACGTTTCAAAGTATCATGGGTATTAGGATATTAATTATATAATTAATATCCTCTAAAAAAACTTCACAAATGGTAAAATAATATTTCATACATTATTTGTATCAAATAAAATGTAAGAGGGACGAAACTAGAAAAAATGTGAAAAGATGGAAATGACTCATTATTGGGTGAGTCACCGACTTGAGTCACAGACGCAAATCCCCAATGCCACTCACCAACTCCACTCACGGACACCACCTACCAATTCCACATACTGACACCACTCACAAAATCCACTCGTTGACACCACTCACAGATTCCACCTACAAGTGTCTTACTCTGAAACGACTCATAGATATTGAGTCACCAATGAGACCTACCGATAGTGAGTTACCGACATAAGCTAACGACATGACATACTTAAATTGATTCCCTAAAAAGAACCACTGACAGCATGTCAACGACGCGACCCACCAATGCGACCCATCGATAGCGAGTACCCAATGCGAACCACCAATAGAAATTCATTGATGCGACCCACCAATACGATCCACCGTGGTGACCTAAAGACAATGAGTCACTGATGAGATTCACCGAGAGCGTCCTGACGATAAGGAGTCACCGACATGACCCATTGACCAGACCTAATGAGGGAGAGTCACTGAAAAGACCCACCGACAAAACATTCTGATAGCGAGTCAACGAAGTGACCCACCAACATTGTGTCATGAAATGACCCAATCAATCAGCCTACCATTAGTAAAAGATAAACAACTATAAATCTATGTAAATGAGCAATCGTGACCTCCCAGTACATCTCAAACACTTTATTTTTACAAAGGAATGTATTTGAGTGGTCCATTCTTTTAAAAATGAGTCAAAATACTATAAAAATTATAATATGAAAATATAAGGTGATTTCTTAAACCTCACTTTTTGTTGACCCTCTATTAAACCATTTTAAAATTACCATAATGATAATGCTTTATCCAATTTAGTGACCGATATAATAATTTTAAATGTAAATTTTAAAAATAAATAAACCATGTTGATTTTTTAAAACATATTATAATAAAAACTCCATATAATGTATTTATAGGAATTTTAAATAATATATTATAATTTAATTTATTATAATATAGGATTATAGCCATTTTTTGGAAAATTTTATTTAATTGTTCATTGAAACAACATGAAATAATTGAAATTTGAATATAATCCTTTGAAACATCTGTATATGGTTGTATTTATCTAATAAATAACTGTACATAATTACTTATAAAAAGATATTACTTTTAGATACTTAACATTATTTACATGATTTCCAACCACTTTAATATGTAATTTGATTCCATTGCATAATCATTTATGGTATTTTTTTCATCGTTAAAATTTATTTAGAAATTAAAATTATAAAATAAATAATATATAAATAGAATAATTTTTTAAAATTGAACATGTGTTCTTAAAATTTGTGTTACAAGATCATATATTTATTTAAATAAATATATGATATTATTTTAAATAATGTGTCACATAAAAATAAAAACACAAAATCCCCATAAAAATAATGCCATAATTGACAAAGTTTAGATGAATATGGATTAAATAGACTCATTGATTAAAATGAAATAACTATTGAGGTTCATTTTTTCCTTATCAGATAATTTTTACATGAATTGCATGATTTACTATTAACTGGGTAATAAAATTTATAATGATTTCATTTCTAAAAGAAAAAAAATAAAAAGAACATATTTACAAAATTTTGCGATCGTGATTCAAAAAATTAAGTCAATTTTTCATTGTACCATTAATGATATTGTGAATTTTAATTTAATATTAATGCAAAAAATCACAATGAAAAAATGTTTTTTCTGAGAAATTATTTTTTAAGTATCTATATTAATATATTAAAATGTAGTATGTAAAATTAAAAAAGTACCATATTTGGATTATGTATAATAAAATTTAATTAAGTAAATTTTTTTAAAATGATTAATTTATTTTCATATTGTAAATAAATTAACAGAAAAATATAGTTTACATTTGAAATCATTAATTTTCACAATTATTCACAAATCTATTTGTTTATACTATACACAAAAGAAAACATTACATGAAAATTTTGAACTGGTTTTTTAAAAATAATATCCTTAATATAATGTTAAATTTATAAATGTTTGGGAAATTAATTATATCACGATCTCATTATAGTTACAAATACAATTTTTATTAACATATATATTTGATGAATAGAATGAATTTACTAAAATATGAGTTCTCATTTCTAAATAATTAATCATAAAATTTGTATTGATCTGGAACATCATATATTTTTAATAATGTAGTTATTTCTATATATTCCCATCAATTGAGTGATAATGTTATTATGGTCATGTTTTAATAATAATGGTTTTGTTTAATTTATGTTTGAAATTGTGTATCTATTATTATATAATATAGTATTTATTTTAAAAAATCTGGATAACACATAAATATTTTATTTTATTTGTTTCTTTTCAATTATAATATAAATTTTATACATTATTCAGGCACATTTTTGAACTACCATATATATGAAATGACAATTAATCATTTTTGAAGACATCCATACATAGTTATTTTTAAAAGTGTTTATAATGTATAAATATGATAAATATTACATGATTCAAATTATATTTATAATTGTACCATAATCATTTTGACCACACTAACCACAAAATTGTGGTTTTGTGATTATAAACCAAATAACCCCAAAATCATCCAACATGATCATAACTATTTTTATTATTAAATTAATCGATTTAATAAATTAAATAAACATATTATTGATAATCTTATGAACAGAAAAATTATATTATATAAATTTCAAACAGTTATAAACTTATTACATTGGATATAGAGAATTTTTTATTCTTGAAAATATTTAAGTTATGTTGCTGGCTTTTTGAACGATGTATTAAATGTTTTACACAAATTTTAATCAGTATCCATGTTGAAAAAATGTTTTGAGAATTTTCTTATATATTTTCCAATGATTTTTAAAACTCAAAATCATGTATTGTTTAATTTAATTTTTATTTATTAAAAATTATTGTGTTAATCATTTACCATAAGGTTTTTTGGATATTTATTTCCAATGAAAAGAATGGAAATTTATTATGGATTTGGATTGACTAAATTTTCACATTATTAATTCGACTATTCAATTTCATGACCCCATTATAAATTTATAAGGTTATTTTAAATGAAATTATATATTTTATAATTCTTGTAATTTATTTTTATCAATATTTTTTATAGAAAAAAATAACCATTTGGTCGTATTTAAAAGATAACCTAAAGTGTTTCTAATTATGGGGTCATATTCAAAATAAAATGGGTTTTATTATTATAGTGTATACATTTTGTTTTTAATAAATGATATGGTTCTTGGAAATTTTTTAAAAATTATCGGTGAAATTGATATATCACTAATTATAGATGATCTTAATAGATATATCTAATTAATTCGGTATATTTATTGAGATTACCATTGATATGTTACTTCGAAGAATTTGACATTCCTGATTAATATAAGAATGATTTTTTGTATAATTTACTATTGTAACAATATTATATATTTGAAATGGATTAAAATGATATTATTTTATTATGGAATATATGTTACACATTTAATAAATCATAATGTATTGTTTTCATATAAATGCATTCATTAGTTTAAATGTTTTCTATGTTTCAATTATGATTAGAATTTTTTTTCTGAGTTATTAAGAAATGTTTTATGGATTTTATTAAAAAATTATTTTCATTCCATGGAAATTTAAATTAATAATTTTGGTTAAATATTATTTATGAAAAAAGAAAAACTTCTTTTGATTTTTTCTTGTTGAAAAAGTCAACAATGTGATTATTTTATAATATTTCTCCAATAAGTATTATTTTTGTCACCCCCAATTTTCATTTCAATTTTAATAGGCCCTATGTATGGGTTGAAAAGTAAATAATATTAGATTCCACAATATGGTAATTACCTTTATCAGTGAAACTGGGTCTTTATAAAGAATTTGGTTTACCAAAAAATTGATACTATGTGGAAATGTCCACGTATTTGTGTAATGATTTTGAAAATTATAAAAAACTATAAAAAAATTGATTGGGGAAATTTAATAAAGTGTAACCTTGGTCATAAATCATGTAATTATTTATTTCCTATCGTATTGGGTGATATATATCTATTTTGATTTATTAATTTTGTAATTGCTTCATCTGGTTTAGTATTTGATTTCACGAAAGTTGTTTCACACACACTTGTATTTCATATAACATACACATTACTATTTTACCAACATTCAACAGATTTATTTTATAAATTAATTGTTTACTTGAGTAATATTTTATAATTATCAACCAATTGATAATATTCATTCATATTTTAAATGTCTTAGTGATTAAAAAGCAATTATTTAGTGTGTTAAAAAAGATTTTATTTATAATTTTTTAATTTTTATGGGAATTCAGTAAACAAATAAAAAAATTTTAAACTCTACTTTTTTATTTTCTAATTAATTTATTTATTAAATAAATTTATTGATGGAATATAATGCTCTATTATTAAATGAATAAATTAAAAATCCAAAATCAATTAATCATCCCTTTTTAAAAACATAGTTAATGAATTTTAGTGATGCATAAGACAAGATTAATTATTTAGTAATTAATTTTATAGGACATACAATATATCTTGTTATTCTTATATATAATTTTTTAGGGAAAAATATATGATGATAAATTTTTTTATGGAGAAATAGACAAATTTAATATTTATATTTGAATGGAAATGATTAAGGATATACATGTAAATATTTATGAAAGAAAAATAATTGAAACATTATCATCATGTTTCGAGAGGGTAATTTTTAAAATATGAAACTAGTGGAATAAATTATGTTGTTGTTGATAATAATGACAAAAAACACATAATGTGTACAAATTTGGTAAAACGTTCAGCATCCACAAAAAATCTATTGATGGAAATGATTGTGTAATAGATATAATTGAATCATAAACATTGTAATGTTTATATAGGAATTGATATCAATTATTTGGTGATTGTTTTAAAATAATTAAAATAATTAAAAAAAATATTTCAACGTTCTAAGAATAATATTTAGTCTGAAAATAGATTTGGATATATTAGTTATCTAAAATGAAGAACATAAATTTCTTCTTAACACTTTTAGAATTCTAGGGGAAAATTTTTACAGTAATTTTTTGGTATAATAAATGTTTATATCATGAATAACATATCATATTTTTTCTTAAATTTTTAATTAATATAGTGACCCCTATATAAAAATAAATTTTTATGGTTGAAATTGATGTGTATATGGAATTTTTTCCAAGAAAAAACTTATAATTTAATAAATATATTATGGAGGATTTTGTGAATTTTTCTTACATAAATTTTCGAATTACACTATGAAAATATTATTCTCCCTGGATATTAGATTAATGGTAAAAAAAATTCCCTTATTTTTGGAAATATATTTTCATAATAATTTGATGGTAATATGAGTATATAAATAAAAAATTAAAACCTTTCCAATATTAATCAATGAATATAATAAATTACTCAGCCATCATAAATCCAATTAAAAATAATACAAAAAATGGAATTTAATAGTTTAATTTACAAATATATATTTCTTACATGGGTATAATAAGTTTGTTTTGTGCTTTATTACATGTTTAATTTTATTTATCATGAATTAGGGATGGGGGAAATTATTTTTTTGTGGAATTTTAATGACAAAACCCTTTACTCCATCACAAGGTGGGTAATATAATATTATATTCTAAAAGAGGACTACTGGAAAATATCTATAAGTGTGGAATCCCTTATTTTAATTATATCCCTATTTATTATTCTTTGTTATTAGTGTTTCAAAAATTAGTCACCTAACCCTTCTGTCCCTAGTTTTTTCCTTTATAGTTATTTTTTGGACATAGATGAAAAATAAAAATAACCCACTAACACTTATGGACTGATTATAATCCCATGTAAGAGATTATTATACACACGATGATTTTTTGTAACCATCAATTCATGTACTTTAATTGATTATATTCTTTTGACTTCCATAAATTTTTAAAAATAGAGGTAACTATTGATATTCATGAAAGGTGTCAGTGTTAGGATATATATGAGATGACTCTTTTATTCTATCATTACTTAGGAGAAACGAAAATTTTAGGCGTCAAATTATTATTATATTGATATTTAGAAATATTGGATACTAAATTATTACATTAATGGTGAATTTTATACTTTTCATGAATTCATTTTAAAAAAAGAAACTCATTATTTATTTTAATGATTGGGTAATGTTTTATAAAATTCAGATTCTAAAGGAATTTTATTGTTTAAAAAATATTCGGGGGGAAATAGGAACATAGAATATTGTAATTTCATAATTATTTATATTTAATTACAGAAAAATACACATTTTCTGCAGATAAATAATAATATGCCCAATTTATTATAAAATAAAAATAAACAATTGAATCAAATAAACTCTTGGAAATGATAATATAATTTTATTCATTACCCATATACACTACCTAAAAAACTAAATAAAAAATATATTCTGATGATGAAGAGAATGAACATGATAGGTGTGAATTCATTCAATAATAAAAGTGAATTAAAAAACCAAAACGATTTTAGAATGTGTATGCAACTAATTATTCAATATTTGGTACTAAAATAGAAATAGTATGTTTAAATGATTGAGAAAAAATTACCTAAATCATAATAGAATTATATATGACTGTTTCAACTATGAAATCAAGCCACACAACTTGAGAATAGTCACATAAATTCTATTTAAAGGTAGGAGATCATTAGGAAATTACAAGAAACATTAAGGTTAAAAATTGTTAAGAGTAAAATAGTATTTTTTTCATTAAATCCCTTTAAACAGATTTATTATTTATTATTTTTTTATTTTTTATTTTTGATATGATCATGAATCATTCATAAAAATATTATTGTCTATCCTTATAAAATTGATTGACAAAACATAGAAAATTTAAGTGATCTTTTACATATATATTATAATCTCTCATATTTAATAATATTATTAACACATGAAATAATTTAAAGCTACATAGAAAGGAAATTATGGATTTATCTTCATCTTATATGTCATTATGATCCTATTAATGTTGGAAGGTGTTATTTTGGTGTTTTTTACATTCATATGAATTTGTATTATATGCATCACTGTGTAGGGGATCAAAACTGACATAGTATTATTCCATATAATGAAACATTTGATAGAAATTGATGTAATGTGGTACGGACTAGAATGGTTCTTCCAATGGTAATTCATCAATTACAATTTGATATTTATTTTAATCACATATTTAAAGGACCTACTTTTGGTAGATTATCATCATGTCGATTGGAATAATAGCATAAGGGAAACATGAATTTCTTGGTGTGTGAGTAAGACACGAGAAAACATGTCTACTACCAAATTGTTGGGAATAAATGTTGAATGCAGATTATAAGGTAGCATATTACGACATTTAATATTACTATATATAGTTTTAGAACCACATTTACATTGGTAACTAGATGATGTAATAAGAAGATACTGTCAGGGAATATCCTTTATTACTGTTCCATATAGGGTTCTCTTCTATATTTTTTATGTGATTTGATGAATAAATATGATGTGGTATTTTTTCACACCTTGAAGAAAGTCAAAGATTTGTTATTTGAAAATAGGATAAATTCTAATAGAGAAATCTGATGAATCATGATTCAAAATAATCAAATCCCATACGACTTGAGATTAATATTTTTAAGGTCAGGTATCAATATAGTACAATGATGTTTTTAAATCGTGTGAAAATTATATTTTCAGGATTTTTTTATATCACACATTAAGAATATAGGTCTCATGAATGGTGAAACAAAAATTATTGAGGGGTAAAATGTATTTATAATACATTTTATTTTACTATAAGATATTTTCCATATGAGGGTATTTGAGATATATTATGGGAGTATCTAGATTAAAGGAATTAAAATGAAATCAATTGTAATATCTAGACACAGGGAAATAGAAAACCCTAGATATGTACCTTGACTAATTGAATGAATATGGGTAGTATAATTAACCATTCCAATCAAGAATATCATTTTCATCTTTTACTAAACATGATAAAGGATGAGTTGGGCTGAAACCAAGCTAGAGGTCCAATTTTGAATGAGATTACTAGTGCATTGACTATAGATAAAGGAATCCAGTTAGGGAAATTGAGAAGATTATTCTTAGACAGGTGATCTAACAGCTAGAAATCATATAAATGAATCCTAGTGAATAATAATTTTTTTCGTGAGAAATTATACGTTCACGTGTAATATTATTTATAGAAATAAATTTATAAAGTGGAAATAATCTCTTTAGGAGGAACCCATCCACATACTATAAAAGTTATATGTATAATGACTATTTACATTCCTAGGTCGTGGGGTACATCATGTGTTAATTTGAAGTGAATGGTTTATATTTCATGAATGATGCTCACAGAGTGGCCTATAGAAAAGATCTACTTGATTGAATCTTACAATAAATTCTTGTAGAGGACCACTCATGAAGAAATATAACAGATGATAAGTTACGTCATATGTTATCCATGCACTACTCTGATAGGGTTGGTTCCATATAAAATAATCGTGAATGGACCTACATGAATTGTCTTCGCAGGGGATGGGTAATATATGATCCGAATGAATGATTCTATGATAAGTATATTCGTATAAAATATTAATTATGTGTGCAATGTTAATGTTTTTCACATATTGTAATTAAAAAATACGATTAACAGTGGGTACACCAATGAATTATTATTAATAAATGTATAGGGGATTTCCTTTTTAAATGTATTAATCATTGTGGAATTGTGTATCATAAATTTGATCTTCTATAACTTTTCCTCTAAATGAATTCTATGTATCGAAATTAAAAATTTGTAACCATTTTTTATTACATATACAATCTCATAAGAGTTATGTGGTTTCATAAAATGCTCAAGACTTTGATAATTGTATGTGATATTAACAGAATCATGTTTACCCATGATAACTGAAAGAATACCACTATGTTATTTCTTACTATAATTGATTATCATGTACTCAAGGTACACTTTTGATCTTGAAGGGATATAATTACTATGATAGAATCTCATAACCATGAAGGAATCTCATAACCATAAATGTTTTGGGTAATTATAAAATGAATTAATTATATTTTTAAAGAGAGTTTGAAACCACAAAGACAGTCTACGAGAATATCCCATAGGACTACAAGGTAGATAAGAAGTTTACAATACTAAATGGACTATATTTTCCTCAAGGAACTATATGCTAACAAAGGGAAATATAGAATCATGAAAAACAACTTCTGGTATATTTCCATTAATTTTCCCTTATTATACTTCACTTTAATATAAATGTAATCCGAATCTAAAAATACCATAGTATTTGATCTATATGTCTCTTTTGTATCCACATCAACTCAAATCAAATACTAAAAAATGATTTACACATGTAGTTAAATTGCCCCATTACAAGTTTTGAATGAATCAAAAGAGTGACCAAATAAAAAATAATATGAGTTTACATTTTAAAATAGAATATTATCATGATAATGAAAAATACAAAGAAAAATATCTTTGGGAGGTTCTAGAAACCACATCACTAGAATGGGAAATGTTTTTAAAGAATCTCCCTAAGTAAAAAATCATATGGTAGATGGATTCCCATAATCTTATTTTTATTAATGGAAATAATTTTCTATTATTTGGAATCTATATCTCCAAATTAAGGATTATAACATGTAATAAATAGAAAAGTGAGTCAAACAAAATTTATGTTTAAAATAATGTGTAATCAAAGAATATTTATATTTTGAGTTGACTGATTTAATATGTTGAATGGAGTTAAGAAGATATGATTGTTGTAAACATGATGAATATATATATCCATATAATAATATTGAATCCATTAATATATATTTTAGACAATTGAACAATGTATATAATTCTTCTCATTATTGAATAAATTATAATGACATGTAATTTTTTAGGTGTGGGAGAATTGATAATTCATTATTTTCATACTCTTTAATATCACTATTAATTTTAATTACTGCACAATATTGAGAACAAAAATATGAATGCTAACATTTTATTCATTTTGTAGAGGAAGTTAATTGTTTTGTAAATATTATAGTTTATTGATATATTCAATTTTATTTTACTGTTATATATATATATTTCGAATTCATTGAATATAGAGTAGATGTTTTCAAAAAAATATAGTTGATGAGCCTATATATTTAGTTGTTATTTTATATAACTATGGGAATAAAAATTAACCCTAGATAAATAATATTTCTTTATAAAGTCATATATATATATATAATATACTGTATATAATTCTTATTACATAATATTTTGTTATATTAATGTTAATATTTAATTGCATTTAAAATGGTAATATTTTATATATATTTTTTAATAATAAATAATTAATAATTATTCACTATTTTTTGAAAAAACCATTGTCACAAACCAGCATTCCATATGGCATGAGCATAGTCACCAGACCCAATTGGTCTCCTTATAATTCCTTGGTTGCATTCCCAGTACACCATATGCTATTAACCACTAGGCTCACTTATTAGACTAATGATTACCCCCATATTCAAACACGTGTTCTTTCAGTGTGTTATTACATCACTAAAAATCATATAGACAAACATACCTAGATTCCATTCATCATTATCACTACTCTAGGGAAATAATTCTTAACAAATATCTTCTAATCATGTATTCCTCTAATAATAACGACTCAACTTATTGAGATGGTTTGTAACATTTTTTCTTTTCATTATCAATTTTTCTGGGTTATACAATTTCCACCCATTGAGTGAAACATAGCATCTTTCTGGACCCCAAGACTCATACACAATTAGTGCCTATGCACTTCTAGTTGGGTATTGGGTTCGATACCATTGGTCACAACCTGGCCTTCCCCGGTCTATAAACCTTGTCTGTTAACACCATGGGTACCCATTTAATAATATCGTCTCCTTCTTATATCACCATAATCTATTACACATTACAATCACTTATTTGACTAATTATTTTCCTCACATGCCAACAAATTTTCTGTCAACTTGTTTTTTCCTCCCTCGCACACACCATGGAAAACATCCCATGAGGTCACCCATAATGATAACAACTCCAGGCCAATAAAAGTTAATTATGTCATTCAAATAAGGTATTTCCCTAAAAATAAATTTAAACTTGTTGTCATTGGTAGAAACAATTAGTCATTTATGTATTTTTTTAACATGGGTGTTACACCCATGGGGTCCCAAAACACTAATACCCCAGATCTACCTCTAAATTTCAAAGGGATGTCATCTTTTTCTGAGTATAAATATCCCACAAAATGGAGGCATTATCATATGGTAACTGTACTCAGTATCCCTTATACATCCCCATGAAATAATGTTGGGCTAAATGAATATAAACTAAATGTATTCATACAATTGTACCACAACCAGAGCACAAAATAAGTACTGATACATAAAACAGAAAAATACAAGACCACCAAAAACTATAGAAGAATCCAACCATCTCATATGTATGAGATAAATTATAAATTAAACTACCATAAAAAGCTTCTTCCAAGAACTAATCAACACCAGGGTTGACCTATCTCACAACACTCAGCATGATCTAGGTCTTCCTGGGACTCTATCCTATATCTTATAGTATGTATCATACACAACAATGGAAGGAAAACCTCATGCATGTTTTTGTGTAACAATACCCTCTATGAAACCAAAATAAACATAATAAATGGGAGAAATTGAGAGGAAACAATCCACTTGAATAATATATGGGTAACTGAAATGATAAACTAACTCCATCTCACTCATCCTTGACTAAAAATTATAATCCATCCATCTCTTCATGATTTTCCAACTGAAAAATGTAACAAACCCATATGGAAATCTAGAATAAACCAGAAATTATCATTCTATAATCGATGTCTCGGGTGGTACTGATCTTATATATATATAATATTTTTACACAAGGATAAAGACAATTCTATTCAAGGAGAACATACTCCCTGAGCTATTCCATGCTACAAAGAACTTGACTAAGAGATAACACTCCATCGAGTATCTTAATTCCATTGGTATATCCCTTCCAGACCAGGTGGCATACATCTGAGATATCATTCGCATAATTTATATCTAAAAATAATTTCATGCCAGAACCATGAATATATCAATAATAAAATAGGAGTTATCGCCCATCCCTACTGAGGGATGCCCATATTGGAACCATGGATAGTATCATCACTCAAAGAGGGGATCACTCCCAGAATTGCTTTGGGAAATGGAAAAAAATAGTATGAATCATTAAAGACCAAACCTCATCAGATAGAGGATCTCACCCAAGAACATTTTGGGGACAACAAAAACCAAATTATGTAACCCATGTAATGGAATTCATATTGTGGATTTCACCCAGAAATGATAGGGGACACCTTGAACCTAATCAAAATGTCTAAAGATTACAACACAAAAATATAGAATCAATGACCATGTAGTGTGGATAAAAAAAATCTAAAAAACCCATCTTCAACAACTCATTATGTAGGGGGTTCTATAACTAATGATACCAAAAACCATACTTAAACCCTCAATTTGGTAGGGTATCATATACTCAATGATGCTAAAAACCTAACTCACATCAACTACTAAATTAGGGATTTTATAATTGATAATGCAACAAAACCTACTATATTATTTTATTCTAACATGATTTTAGGGACCTCTTTGACAAGGAAATTCTGGGAATACCTATGAGTTTAGTGATATTGTTTTTTTTTTTGAGATGCAACCCAGGATAACTATATGATCTTCAATTGTATATAGAATGGATCCTGCTGAACTCTACGAGTTGCAGTTTCAGTTAATGGGACTTTTAGTAAATGGTTTCATTTTACCTAGTGTGTCCCCGTGTGTAGCTTTGGTGTTTTTTATAGAAAAAATTGGATGCGAGATTACATATTTTTGTATAAAATCTTTGCATGAACCAGACCATGATAAATAATAAGTTCCCAATTTCTGAGGTGTTATGACATATTTTATTAACATGGAATAAAAGGACAGTTCAATATGGTAGTTCATTGTTTTATCTACCACCAATTGAGTGTTCACTAGGGTCATATTTTTAAACTCATATTCCAATATCGCTATAGTCACTGATTTCTAGTGACTCACATTGGTTTGAAGAATCATCTATGTGTGTTTATGGATTTGATAAACCAAATATTCTAGTGTTTCATGGATAGTTTTGTTATTTCATCACCAAGGGAAGACACATATACTTTTCATCAAAGGTGGAGCCTGATGATCACATGATGATGTTCTTAAATATATTATAGGATAACCATATCTATGGTAAACTATCAATGATCATGTTATCAATTCATGTGGTTCCCTTTATGGGGATGTCCTTTCTGAGGATGGAGTAGATATGGAATTGATAAAGATCGATTCAATTCATTATTGGGATCAACATATGATCATTTTAGACGTGTACGATCTCTTGGGCTTCATGGGTTATTACAAAAGGAATCTACTAGACATCTGTCAGATTGAATAACAATTTAATGTTTTGACAAGTAAAGGAAAAAAATTTACAAATAATGAGTAGTGGTATAATTTCATCAAAAAGTTTTGAGTGAGGGTAATGATTTTTCATATTTTGTGACTACTAGAGGAGGGAATAGAATATATAGTGTATTTAAAGGCCTTGAGATCTATGGTCAGATATGTGTTGATGTAGAGATAAAAAGTTATCATATATGGGTTGAGGTAGTTGATACCCAATCAGAAAAACTATTTGACTCAATGATCAATACATGGTAGTTTTAGTCTTCTATCTAAGAAAATAAAGGCAGAACCTTCTTGATGAGTGAATTTTTTTAAATGGACCATCAACATATCATGTATATCATCACACACAGATAATTTAACCTGAGACAGTTGTGTTAGTTATATTTTCTAGTGGAAAATTAATTTGAGATAATTTATACTTTTAAAAAGTGAAAAGTGGTAGAAAATTCCATTATGAGGATGTCCCATGATTATTTGGTGCAGGAGGAATCTGAGAATTTTTCTTCCATGACTCAGACACTATTTGACCATGATGGTGCATCATTTCTCTAGTCAATGGGGATGACTCTTCCACTCATTCCACATAAGAGAGATACCAAATTGAGGGATAATGACTAAGGTATCTTACATGATCAGATATACTTAAGCAATCTACCGAAGAAATATACTTAATTATGGGATCTTGTTATTATTTTCTATAGATGGACAGTGGTCCCAATCATGAGGCGTGTAGAGTCAAATATGGAGTTCCAAACATATTCTTTTGTTATACATCCTCTCATGGGGATTTCAAGAACCATAATTATTATTTTACGTATAAAAATGATTCATTACGTAAAATTTCACATAATAAAACTCATAATATTAAGAGTTATATTGTCTATTGGGTTTAAGAACATTATATAACAACATACAACATGAAATATGACATCATTATTAAAAAATGATTTGATAAGACCAAAAAATTCCTCTGCACATATCATTTTATGGGATTACCTGTGAGCATTCATAATAAAGTGGTGAGAAATAATGACCTGTAAGGGAATAAATATGGAATACCATGAAAATAATAATAAATTTTTTAAAAGGAATAATAATGAGGAAATATTGAACCTGAATAATTATTCATGATATAGCATTATAACCATACCATGGAATTGTGGAAAAAACACAAAACATTTCGTAATAAAAATAAGTCAAAGCTAAAATGCCAATACATCTTGATGGAAAAAATACCATAAATGAATTAGTTAAAACTATTTCCCAACATGACCAATCATGATACTAAACATTACCAAATGCATTGGAGATCTATTTGGGCACACCCTTCATAATCATTTCACCTGCATACTTATGTGTTCCACATATATCACATAACATAGATACACTAAAGATCATAATTTTATTCCATGATCTTGAAATGTGGAATTAATATATTTATGGCTCTTATACATTGGAGTATGTTCATAAATGTAAATACCTTTAATAGAAAAATTGGTATGTTATTCAATACACAATTATTTTGCAATGGTAAATCATGGTGCAATTTTTGTAACATAATGACATCATATAAAAATTCATTAAATGGGTTGATGAGAGATAAATGGGTTTGTAATTATTAATAAATAAAATGGAAATTAATATGTACATTTATGGAAATTCCACGTAAAAAGTCATTGTAAATAGAAGTCATACCATTATAGAGAATCTTGAATAAATAGGAGAATGAAAAATTACTCCAACAAAAAATTTTCAAGGAAACAGGTGTATGTAATGGTTCTTAGGATGGTTAAATGAGAGTAAAAGGGTCTGTCTTGATTTATAGAACAACTAGAATGTATGTGGTTAGGTTATGAAAGTATCCCACTATAATAAATGGAAATAAAAAGGCATATCATAAATGAAGTGCCTGATTAGAAAGGGGAGAGGGAATCCCTTAAAGAATTTTAGCATAGTTACAGGCTTAGGTAAGGATCCAAATGAAGGGGATAAATGATCTTTAATATAAAAAAACATAAACGTGACAATAATATAATGACTAAAAATCAGTTGAAATTAAAGGAACTAATTTCAATGAAGGTGTGTGAATTCAAAGTTGATGAGAAAAATCCCTTACATGGATTTATTACTCCCATTGATTGGGAAAGGTTATTTGAGAGCTTGGGGAACCTCGGGAGCACTCTAGGGAGTATAGTTAAGAGTGTGGAAGAGCTTCATGTAGTTTTAGTGAAACGAAATAGGTGATTAATATCTTATATATAGTAAAGGATGGGGATTACATTGTTATTTTTGAATTGGATAATACAAAATAAAATATTCAAAACCAAAACCCATCCCATGGTTTCATCCAAAGGGGAGTACATGGGCTAGAGATAATAAAATATTTTCCTTATTTATGTGGAGGTGAGTCACACTATCAGTGAAAGGATTTCAAAATGAAAAAACATATTATAAGTCATGGAGGATTCACTAAGGATTTATAAAATAAATAAAATAAATTTAATATTACACAATTTTATATGAAAAACTAATATTTGGCTTAATATACTTAATATAATATTTATTACATCATTATTGTTCCATTATGATGTTATAAAACAAATCATATATTTATATGGTATTTTATTGTTACCTCTAAATATTATTATCTCAGAAAATTAAAAAAATTCCACATTTGATAATTTTGATTGATAGATTGAAAAAATAATATTCATTTTATCTAAATAAATTTTTATTTTTTTGAATTTCAACTTAAAAATTATAAACGGTCATTTATTGATAAATTGATTGATATTTTTACAATACAAGTGTTTGAACCCTACTAAATATTACATTTGACTTCAAAAAATTTATATGACCATTTACATTTAAAATATAATTTAATAAAAAAAATCTATTAGAAGATTATTTATTTCAACAAGTCAATTAATTAATGAAAATATATTTATTAATGGAATTTGAATATTTACCAAAATTACTATTTGTGCTTTAAAAATCATTTACAAAGTAATAATAATTGGAAAAGAATTTATTAATTATTCAATAAAAAATTAATGTGAATAATACTATTACATTGTTCATGATACATATCCCATTATTAAACCATCATACTCTCTATGAGGAAGGTGTGTGAATGTGGGCCTTTCATTGGTCCTTTCAGTGAACATGGTTTGGCTCAAGATATTGATGAGCTTGGACTCATCATGTAAAAAGTTTCAATCATGATTTTGCTGCAGGATCTCAGCAGGAGATATTTCTAGGGAAAATCCTAGAAATTCTATCTCCCTCAGATGATCCAATATATGGGCTTCATAAAATACAATCTTACTAGATGAGTCCATAACATCCTTTGCCTATTCCAAAATGATTTTCTAAAACCCTATATTTATACTAATCGTGTGAGCAATATTAAATAGCTATATTATCAACAATGAAGATACTTAATGGTAATTTGAAATTAATCTGTGTATAATAAAAAAATTGAAAGGATTTTCTATAAACATAACACCATAAATACAAATTATGTGATTTTTATTCATAAATTATCGGGTCATTACTACCTTCCCCTTTCAGAAATTTCACCTCCACATTTTACTTTTCCCACATTAAAATCAATGGGGATAACTTTTCTTCAACACCTACTCTAGTTCCCACATTTCATATTAAATGATGTGGTTTCCCCACAACTCTTTGATGAGTTGAATTTTCATATTTTTTAGAACTGTATCTCTATGATCTATGGTCTACATCAGATGATCCACATTGGAAAGGTTCTTCACCAATAGTACCACATCTAGACTGAGTACATGTGATGGAACTAGTATGTACTTTCATAAGAGGGACACATGCAGTACATTTTTAATTCAGACAGGTTTGGTGTGAGTTCTAGTTGATAGGACACAACTCAAATGTGATCAAAGTTATCAAAAGGGTCGATGTACCATGGACTATGTTTTCCCTTCATCCAAATCGCATTTCTATCTTCCATGGAGATATATGGTGGAATAATATGTATCCAACATCAAAATCTTGGTCATGTCAATGATTTTTAGCATATCTTTTGATCGACTCTGAGCATCTTTGATGTGCTGCTAGATGGTCTTAACCATACCCCCCCCCATTTCCTAAACCATTTATGGACTTAGATGTTTTTATTCCTGTTGGCGCCAAAAATATGGCCCGAAAGGAAGGAACGAAAAAGATAGCCGGCGCGCTGCCTCACGAAGCACAGCCGCGAAGCACAGCCGCGGAGCCCGTCCGCGGAGCCCCGCCGCGAAGAGTCCCGACCTTAGCGACGCCGCGAAGCCCCAGAGGCGGTGATCCTCCGCGAGCGCGTTTGACGTTCGCGAAACGCCGCGAAGCTCCAGAGGCGGTGATCCTCCGCGAGCGCGTTTGACGTTCGCGAACCGCCGCGAAGCCCCAGAGGCGGTGATCCTCCGCGAGCGCGTTTGACGTTCGCGAAACGCCGCGAAGTTCCAGAGGCGGTGATCCTCCACGAGCGCGTTTGACGTTCGCGAGCCGCCGCGAAGCCCCGAAGGCGGCGCGCGAGCCCTGCTTCGCGGCGCCCCTTCCCTATAAATACTCGACTTCCCCTGAGTCCCGAGAGACGGAGAATCCGACCTTTCAGCTTCTCCTCTCCCGAATCGCGAATCAAGATTTGCCCCGGGAATCATGAGCTCCGCGAGGTATTTCTACTTCGCGAGACGACTCTGATTTGTTTCGTTTTGAGCCCCTCTTCCGAGAGGGATGCCCTTCGCGAAGCCCAAGGGCGTTCGCAAAGGAAGGGGATTCCCAAGGGAACCCGGGCAGCCGCGGAGCACTCGTGCTTCGCGAAACACCCAACCCATGCTAGTAATCCCGATGCCAAGGCAGGATAACTACGCATCGCGAAGCACATTGCTTGGCAGGACCCTGCTTCGCGAACCACTCCCTCTTCGCGAGGCAGTGCTCCGCGAACACTGTTCCACTTCGCGAAGCACCACCCACTCCCACCTACGTCCCATGCTAAGGCCAAGGCACCCCACTTCGCAAAGCACACTCCTCTGCTTAGCGATTCCTCCTTCCGTGCGACCCTCCAGGTTTGCACGATGTGATTTCAAAGTCCCATGGACAACACCTCCCGTAGCGTTGCTTCGCCCAATGCTCCTTCGCATAGGCACGCTAACGGCTATTGCTTCTTCGCATAGCCACGCTAACGTGGACCCCTCGATGGCTCCTCCCTCGACCCCCCTCTACCATGGCCTTACTGGTACCTTCCCTTCCCCAAGGACCAGAGGGTACCAGTTATGTAAGCCCTAGGGGTGTGGAGTGAACCCACCTCGTCCGAGCTGCAGGACGTTAAACTGCCAAGCACCACGTCCTCAACACATGACGTTAAACTGTGACCCAACCTCGTCTCCCTCACGAAGGGTCCCCCCCAGCTCGAGCATTCATTACACCGCTCGTCTCCACGGGAATGGAACTCTTCCGCACATGGAATGAGATCCTCCTTGTCGGAGCGGTGTATGTTCGCAGGGGAAGGGTCGCCTCAGAGCGTAAATACCTAACCTTTAGTACGGATGATTGCACCCGTGCATCTCGGTACTTCCCCACTGCCAAGGTCAGTAGGGAACATGACAGGGAACGAGGCACCTCCCATTGTCGGACCAAGGTCCATCTTTCCCGCACTTTGTCGCACCATGGGCCTCCATCCTGGAGTAAGTCCCAACACCATGGGCCGCCCAACGCGTAAGCCCCTCTTCGCTTCTCACGGACGCACCCTTCGCGACGTGATCATCAGGTCCTTGCAACCTCTTGTTTCTCACACCGAGCATGACTCACGTGGGCTTAGAGTGAGCACCGACCCTGACAAACCACCACTTGAACTACGAGGTCTTTGATCCATGCCAAGGCGTGGTACGTAGGAAGCCTCCACGAGGTTCAAGCCCACCATTAGTGGACCAAGGTCTACTCCCCATTTGAACTACGAGGTCTTTGATCCATGCCAAGGCATGGTACGTAGGACGCCTTTATGAGGTTCAAGCCCACCAATAGTGGACCAAGGTCTACTTTCACGTCGGTTCACCGACACACCCACCCGTCGCTCATTCACGTCGGGTCCCATTCCAGTCCAGCGGTAAGCCGTTGTGACCATTTGAACTACGAGGTCTTTGATCCATGTCAAGGCATGGTACGTAGGAAGCCTCTACGAGGTTCAAGCCCACCCGTCTTTCACGTCGGGTTTCACCCCCGTCCAGCACGACGTTAAACTGCACCCCGGTCCAGTGGTAAGCCATTGCAACCCACCATTTGAACTACGAGGTCTTTGATCCATGTCAAGGCACGGTACGTAGGAAGCCTCCACGAGGTTCAAGCCCACCATCAGCGGACCAATGTCTGCTTTCACGTCGGTTTACCGACAAACCCCCCATTTGAACTACGAGGTCTTTGATCCATGTCAAGGCATGGTACGTAGGAAGCCTCCACGAGGTTCAAGCCCACCATTAGTGGACCAAGGTCTACTCCCCATTTGAACTACGAGGTCTTTGATCCATGCCGAGGCATGGTACGTAGGAAGCCTCCACGAGGTTCAAGCCCACTCATCACCGAATTCACGTCGTGTTCTACCTACGTCCAGCAGGACGTTAAACTACATTCCAGTCCAGCGGTAAGCCGTTGTGACCTATTCCCACCTGAACTACGTGGTCTTTGATCCATGTCAAGGCATGGTACGTAGGAAGCCTCCATGAGGTTCAAGCCCACCAATAGTGGATCAAGGTCCCTCACTTACGTCGGCTCACCGATACCCACCACCCGTCGTTTATTCACGTCAGGGTTCATTACCGTCCCGCATGACGTTAAACTGTATCATTTGAACTACGAGGACTTTGATCCATGTCAAGGCATGGTATGTAGGAATCCTCCCAGAGGTTCAAGCCCAACTCCCATCGGACCAAGGTCCACCCTCATGTAGGTACGCTGATGATGCCCATCGGACCAAGGTCCACCATCACGTCGGTTTACCGGCACCATCCCGAACTACGCGGACTTTGATTCCCTGCCACGGGGATACGTAGGAAGCCCCTTCAAGGCTCAAGCCCAACTTCGTCGTCGCCACCCCTGCGATGGTCCCATTCCTTTCTCAACCGTCTCCGCGAGACGTTAAACTCGCGACCTACCTCGTGGTAAACATGAGATGCCTGAGGAAAACCTCGGATGGAACGCCTTTGGCGTAACCGTCTTTGCTAGACGTTAATCTTGCAAACATACCCTGTGTTGAACATGGGAAGCTGAGGAAAACCTCAGGTACGTGTCTATGACATGTAACCCCCCGCGCTCGATGTGGGATGCCTCGGGTTTCCACGCCCTCGAGAAGCCTTGTGATCAAGGACAACAGACAGACATGCCAGGTACCCCAGCATCCAGACACGCTACTGATGCCTCAAACGTGATTACTCCCCTGACCGAAGGTTGCTGCCCTGACTAGACCCTTTGGAATGTCCCGACAGAAGCAGTGTAATTAACCGGCATCCATGGAAACATGGCACTGGGAAGAGTTTCACGAACTACGTATTAAATCTATAAGGGAGACCCGGACTAGGTGACGAGTTCTGAGGAGGAATCCACAGGAGGAAGAACCGACATCCCGTCATCCCGTTTCGATCAAGGAGCAGACGTACCTGAATAAGGAACGAATGCCGCCCGCCTTTGGAAAGCGGGAATGCGGGGCAACAAAGCCGCGCGTCCCCCTCCTCCGCGGACGGATGCGCGCGCGCCCCGGCGAAAGCGTCGGAAACAGAAATGGTGAACCCGACGTGAAATTCTTCTCCTCAGCATGGAGATTAGTAGCGTTCGAGACACCAGTAGATTGACGTGTCACCGGATTCAGATATCCGTTGCCTGGTCCCGCCAAGCAAATGGCGGGCCTGTCGTGGAACTCACCGGAAGTCGGGGTAGTAGAACGTGGGGCGCTCCGCTCTGCAGCGTGTTGGCGTGGATCCTTCTCACAGACATGGGGATGGAAGAATGCTGGGGCACTGGCTGTCAATTCTTTTCCTCTCAGTACTGATGAGTTGATCCCTTCGTTTGTCAGGAACCAGGTTGCTATTTCAGAGATGCGGTCACCATCCTCTCCTCGCTCGCGCAGGGGCAGGGGCAACACCACTACGGCCACTCCACATGGCGCCACTACCGCCACGACGGCTGCCACGTCGCGGGATGCGGGACGTCCACGTCCCCTTTCCCCATCAGAGGTCATCCAACGAAGGGTGATCAACAGCCTCGTGCGCAGGTATGAGGAACAAGGGGTCATCCCGACCAAGGATATGGCCCGTTTGGACCTGGAGGCTTCCAGGCCCCGCCGTCAACGCCGCCCTAACAGGCCGCGCAGGGAGCCCCCGCTCCCCACCCAGACATTAAATCGTTTCGGGAGCCTATCCCCGGAACGCCTTGACGACTCTTCGCCTTATGCTGAAGAGGCAGGTGTTGTCCGGCTCAGTCCGCTCAGGGCCCCGACCCAAGACCCCCAGGCGAGAGCTCCCGTCCGGCCACGTCAGCGCCGCCGTCCGGCCCCGCAGGAAGAACAGGCAGACTATGTCCCTGCACCACCTGCACCGGCCCGCCTGACCCGACGTCAGCGTCGGGCCCGGGCTGAGGACGCTCGCCTAGCCGCGTCCACATCGACAGCTATAGTGGCCCGAGCCACCGCTGGCGCACATTATGAAGCCCCCGCGTACATTGAGCAGGGGCACCCCTTCGCCCAACCAAGATTGAGACCCCAGCCGCCCCATGGGCAGGCTGGGTTGACGCTCCGGGTTGCAGGCCACAGTGATGATCGTCGCGAGCTAACCCGCAGTGATGCCACCCCGTACGGAGGTCCTCCCCGTACCACTACTCCACAGAGCGTGGGCCTTCCCCGCTCCGAGGTTCGTCGTGGAGGCATGCCTCATGCTGCCCCCATCCTGCAGGAAGACCTGCCCCGGGGCAGTGATGCTCAGCGCGGAAACACTTCCCGCGCCCGCTGTACAGGGTATGAAGCCCATCCGTCTGAAGGCACCGTCCATCCGGTCCTTCGACGTGGGGGTCCCCCCTACGTCCTCTCTGCGACTGACGAAGGTCCTCCTCGCCCCAGCAATTCAAGGAGTGAAGGTCAGCCTCGCTCCACTCGCATCGACCGTGGAGGCCTTCCCCATGCTCCTGCCGGTTCCAACAGAGGCCCCGCCCACGTGGGTACTGTTCATGGAGGTCCTCCCCATGTACCCTTTGATATTTTCCCTGGTGCCCCTCGCACCTCGGCTGTCTCAAGTGGGGGCCCTCTCCTCCACGGCGCTAGCGCCGCCCCAGGGCTGCCTGATAGGGGTCAACCCTGTCCCGAAGAGCCACCCAGGGGCAGAAGAGCGGGTCGTCGCCACCACAAGAAGAATCCTGGGAAGGCCCAGGGGGGGATCAAACCTGCCCGCTTCTCCGATTCGGAAGCGGAATGCGATTCGGCGATGGAACCTTCTCCCAGCTCCTCCGTATCAAGGACTGGGGCAGGAACCAGACGTGTCATCCTCATTCTCCCGGAGTTTGAGGTCCACCGGATCCCCGTCTCACTCCGCAGGTACATCCAGGAGGAAGAAATCCTGGGAGTTCCGCAGGTTTCGACCGCGCAGTCACCGCCACCGTCGCCCGAAGCGCCCTCTTCCTCTACCCGGGATCCCGAGGAGCTGTTTTGGGGGTCAACGGTGGTAGAGCCACGACATGACCGGACACCGGTAACGGCGATTCCCGTACCCGAAGTAGCGGCTATTAGCCCGTCCTATCGTGACATCGTGGTCAGGTCACCTCGCTCTTCAGAGGAAGGCCCAGAGTACGGTGGCCAGTCTGCTCGCTTGCCGTATTCTCCACCGCCGAGTTTGCTATCCCAGAGGTCCGCCTCGGTACCGCTACCGGTCCCTCAGCCACCCCCGGTTGATGAGTGGGGAAATGTAGGGCCGAACCCCGAGGATGAACCCAGGAGCTTCTGGAGTATTCTTGCAGCGGACTATTTCCCAGAGAAGTTCTGGCCCACGGCGGCGCTAAATTTTCGCGTACCCGAGTCGCTTACCCCTGAAGAAGTGGGATGCTTTTGTCGGACCCTGTGGGCGACGCACTTCCGCCTCCGTTGGGAAAGGGTAGTGTACCCCAGGAGTCGAGAGCACTTCGAGGAGATTGGCAAACAGTGCCGCCTAATTGATGCAGCGGCGCTCCTTGCGGCCCAGCACCCCAAGTCGCCCGGTCACCAGAGTGCCCTCCAACGAAAATGCGTCCAGAGTTTCAAGGCACTCCGCAAGATCGTCAGGGAAGCCACCCCCCATGTGCAAGTCCGTGGTTGGGGACGCTATGCCACTCTCCTCTTCGACTCTATCCGACGACAGCCCGATTCGCTATGCGACATTGAGGATATGCCCTCAAGAGGGGTCAGAGTCCACATGGCCGACGTTGTGGATAAGGAAGATGAGCTTGAGTTCCTTGATGGGGACTTACCATCCGAGGGCGTACCGTCGCTACTCGACCCATCAGGGAGAGTCACCCGTCAGCAAAGGAACCTGCTAGGCCTCCCCGTACCCACCGAGTCACTGGCACTCGGTCGAAGCACTGGCAAGGGTAAGGAGCATGTCGGGATAGTCAAGCACTCCGACCCGTCCGCCTCCGTGCAGAAAACGGACGAAGACCCTGAGAAGGCCACGTTGCGCCAGCAGCTTGCTGAGCAGAAGAGGCTGGTCGACGAACTCTTGGCTGAACGCGCCGCAGAGCGACGACCCGACTATGGTAATCCCAGGCCGGGACAGCAGGGGCAGGAACAATTTCCCCCCGGTGAGATGCCTCCGGGCAACCCTGATCATGCTACTGCCGCGGACAGGGCGGAAGCCGGAACGTACGGCAAGAGGGCGCGATACGTCTCGCCAAACCCCCCTGAGCGACGGGGCAATCTGAAGAACCCAACCCGGGTTCCCCCAGTCGCCCAACAGGTCGTCCAACCAGTCGACCCGCGAGCAGCGGAAGCCGTCTACCGTGTTGAAGAACCTGGCAATGCGCTTGTGGTTAGGGATCCCCGTCAAGACAGGGACCCCCACCCGGAGGACCTTATTGCGGCACTCACAGCCCGCCTCGAGGCGTTGGAGACACGGCAGGTGGCGGTCCCACTGGATGGCAAGCCTTATCCCGCGTGGGTGGATGATATGCACGCGCCTCCGGGTTTTGGGAACCCCACTTTCTCGCCTTTTAACGGGACAGGGGACCCACCCCAGCACTTGGCTCATTTCTCTTCCAGGTGTGGCCCCATGCTGGGGACCCCGGCTCAGTAAGAAGCCGCTAAGCTCCGATGTTTTGTACAGACGTTGGAAGGTCCGGCATTCGTCTGGTATAGCCAGCTCCCCATCGGATCAGTGACCGGTTGGGAAGATCTTCGCCGGCAGTTCTTGTACCAGTTCAGCTCCACTACGCGGAAGACCAGCATCGCGGACCTCTTTAAGTGCAAACAGAGGCCTGATGAGCGGGTTGCGGACTTCATCGCCCGGTGGAAAGGACTTACGTATTCTCTCGATATGCCACTGACTCAGGAGCAATTACTGACGATGTGTGTGGGGAACGTAAAGACAGAGCTGGTACCCTCCTTGATTACCCAGAACTACCCTGGAGGGTTCAGAGATTTCTCGGATAAGGCCCAGCGCCTCGAGGAGGCCCTGCAACAGGCTAGTCAGGCACGTTTGCTGCCCCCTATGATCCCATCCAGGAGGGCCGCCAGGGCTGAACCCGCCGCAGTGGCTCAAATAGAAGCCCCGAGGCAGCTGGAATTGTTACCGGCGGCACCACCCCCGCAACCCCGCAGAGGTCCTCCACCTCAAGCACAGGCTCCTGCCCAACAGCGACCGCCTCAGAACCGACAGGTTCCCCCGCGCAACGCGCCACCGCCACCTAGGCGAGACAACCAGGCGCCGCCCCCCTCGGCAGGCCCCTCCGGTCCCTCGACAGGATCAGGCCCCCAGGGCTCCTTACCCGGAAAGAAAGTACCATACCTATTCGTTTAACGAAAATCAGGTCCCTGGTTACTTCCGAAGTGCTCTAGAGCAAGGGATCGTGCGTCTGCCTGAGTGCAGGAGGCCGGCAGAGGCGCATCTCACTGATCACCCCAACTACTGCCCTTATCATCGGATCCTGGGGCACACCCTCAAGCGATGTTATGTGTTTAAAGACTGGCTTCAGGACCAGGTCAACAACAACATAGTCAAGTTGGGCCCGGCGCCAGCGCAGGTGGGAGGCATCTTCGCGGGATCGGAAATCGGCAGTGACAGCGAGGGTGAGTGGCAACAGGTCTCTAGCCGCGGGTCCCAGAAATACGACAACTGGATGGCTCGAAAAACTATCGTCCGTGCCCAGGGTATCATCCGGGCACGCCTGAAGCAGTCGGAACCTTCAGAAGAAGTAGCCGGTGCCTCAGCATCGTCTTCACAGTCGACCTCTGCCCAAAAGGGCAAGCAGCGGCGACGAAAGAAGAAGCAACGTGCACCGCCAGTGCCGTCGTCATCCCGCACTCTTGGCGACTTTATGCCTCCTGAAATGGACATTCCCCCCAGAATCCGCCCAACGGTGGATGAATCTTCGAGTGACAGTCAAGGGTACGCTTCGGTTAACACCGTGGAGCTGGTAAAGCCCTATATGACCCCCGACGAAGGGGAACCCCAGGCAGACCGCCCCAACGTTTCCAGCCGACGTCAACGTCAGCGGAATCGCAACCGCGCCGGTCACCGAGGTACGTCAGCAGGCACTTGTGACCAAGCCGTGCACGCTACCGAGACCAGGCAGCAGGCTCAGCGCAGATCTCAGCACGCGCAGACCCATCCAGCGCCCTTGGCTCTACCTCCACCGCCGTTCGTGTTGCCGGATCGGGGAGAGCCGCCTCGTTCGTATCACAGCCAGTCTCACCCGGCGACGGGCCAGCCTCCGTTGTCCGATCTTAGCCCGGCGACTACTCTCCAGGCTTCTACTAGCAGGCAGCAGGATGTATCTAGTACTAGCCGACCGTCAGTTCAACCAGCAGGACCCGCTATGCCCCCAAATGCCGAAAAACCCCCTGTAAGCAGAGGTTTGCGTTTGGCGCGCAAGTATGATGTCCTAAAGCACCTAGCAGGCATTCCAGCAAGGCTTTCCATCCTTGAGGCCCTGCGCTTGTCATCCGAGATGCGCGAGGCGCTTGCCGAGGCCCTAAGGAGCCCCCTCCAGTTCGAGACGGAAGTGGTAGCCGCGGAGGCCTTCCATACCGAGACGATTGAAAACGCCGAATGTCAGGCGGTTATCTCGTTCTCCGGTGAAGATGAAGACCCTCCTATACAGGGGAACATTCGCCCACTGTATATCACTGGCCACTTTAATGGTGTGGAAGTCCGTCGCTGCCTCGTTGACACGGGTTCTGGAATCAATCTAATTCCGACCCGAACGCTGCGAAAGCTGGGTTTGTCCGAAGGTGATTTGACTCCCTCTGACCTCAGGATTCAGGGGTACGACAGGACAGAGCAAACCCCGGTCGGCAAGATCCGTCTGAAGACCCAGTTCGGTGGCTTAATTGCCAGCACCGAATTCATGGTTGTTTCTCAGGACACCACCTACAACGCATTGATGGGCAGGCCATGGCTCCATCTGCATGCAGCGGTTCCCTCGTCGTATCACCAGTGCCTTAAGTACTCGCTCAACAGTCGAGTCGGCGTGCTCCAAGGAGACGCGTCCCCTTTCGCTTCATGTGAGGCCCGCTATCTAGATGCGGGTTATTACAAAAGTAAGGACAAGCAGATCCTGGTCAGCGAGGATGAGCCCGCCCCAATCACAAGTGATCCCTGGGCGAGCATGGACGACGCCTACATCCTCCCGATCCACCGGTTGGAGGCCACGACCCCCGACATGGGACAATGTTTCGTTGTTGCGGGTACGCAAGGAAGGCATGTTCCCGCGTCCAAGCGACGGCGGAAAATCACCTTGTACTCCTACATCAACCAGGCTCGGGTCATCCCGGAATCTCCTACCCCTGTACGGTACCGGGATGTCAAGCTCATGACAACGGCGGTGCGCCATACGTGTCTATTTCGCCGGGATGGAATCAACCGACTCTGGCCGACACGTCACCACTGCTTTGATATCGTCAAGCGTGGCCCCTTAGGCCGAAGGCCGGATGGGATAGGGTCAAATGCATTCATTGCTATGGTCTCCACGACGAGTGAGTCTCCTGATGTGATGACCGCTGCTGCCTAAGCCGGCACCAGCTGCCCCTCGGGTTTTGAGAGCCCAGAAGTACCTTCCGTCACGGGAAATCCCCCCACGGCTGGGGAGGAAGACTTGGAGGATGCTCCCCCAGCCTTTGAAGAAGGCGTCTCTACCACGGTCGATGATCTGGTGCAGGTGAACCTTGGTAGCGAGGCAGATCCAAGACCCACATTAATCAGTGCGGCCATGTCCCTCGAGGAGCGGCAGCAGTATGTAGACTTCCTCAAACAGCACCGCGATGTGTTTTCCTGGAGTTACGATGAGATGCCAGGGCTGGATCCCCAAGTGGCTGTCCACCGTCTGGGCCTCCCAGTAAAACATCGTGGGTTTAAGCAGCCGCCCAGGAAAATGCACCCTTCCCATGGCGCTATGGTTGAGGCCGAAGTTGATAAGCTAATCAAGGCCAACATCGTCAAAGAGGTCCAGTACCCCAAATGGCTCGCCAACATTGTGCCAGTCAGGAAGAAGAATGGGCAGATTAGAGTCTGCATCGACTTCCGCGATCTCAATCGCCACTGCCCAAAAGATGACTTCCCACTTCCGGTGACGGAGCTGTTGATTGACGCCACGGCCGGATTCCAAGCCCTCTCCTTCATGGATGGGTATTCCGGGTATAACCAAATCCGGATGGCCCCCGAGGATGAGGAGTCCACTGCCTTCAGGGCTCCCCAGGGTACCTTTTGCTACCGGGTAATGCCATTCGGTTTGAAAAATGCAGGTGCCACTTATCAGAGGGCCATGCATCGCATATTCAAACCGATCCTCGGGACATTGGTGGAATGCTACGTGGATGACCTTGTGGTCAAATCATGCCAGCGCCAGGACCATCTCAAAGACCTTGAGAAAGTGTTCGGTTTCCTCCGTTCCCGTCACCTGAAGATGAACCCGCTGAAGTGTGCCTTCGGGGTCACCTCCGGGAAGTTTCTGGGTTTTGTCGTCAGATACCGAGGTATCGAGATCGACCCGGAGAAGATCAAGGCCATCAGCCAAATGCCTCCCCCGAGCAACATTCGGGAGCTTCGAGGCCTGCAAGGCCACTTAGCCTATATACGCCGATTCATTGCGAACCTGGCCGGCAAGTGTAAGCCCTTTTCTCGGCTGATGAAGAAAGGCGCTGCCTACGAATGGGATGAGGAGTGTCGGGTCGCCTTCGAGGAAATCAAGCAGTACCTGCTCCAACCTCCGGTCTTGATGCCACCCGTCTCTGGAAAGCCGCTGGTCTTTTACGTGATCGCCCTGGAGAGATCCCTCGGTGCGCTGCTCGCCCAGAAGAATAACGAGGGCACTGAGAACAGTCTCTACTATCTCAGTCGCATGCTTCTCGATACGGAGGTCAGAAATTCCCTTATCGAAAAGAGCTGCCTTGCGCTCGTCTTCGCCGTGCAGAAGTTGCGACACTACCTGCAACACCACGAGGTGCAATTGATCTCTCGGGTGGATCCGCTGAAGTACATCCTGAACCGCCCCATGCTGACTGGCCGACTAGCACGGTGGGCGGTGATTCTCCAGCAGTTTGACATCAGGTTTGTTTCTCAGAAGGCCATTAAGGGACAGGCGTTGGCAGACTTTTTAGCTGCCCATCCAACCTCCACGGATCAATCCCTGGACCTGGATTTCCCCGATGAGACGATCCTCTCGGTCGATCACGCTATCCCATGTTGTCAAATGCATTTCGACGGCGCCTCCCGGAGCCCCACCGGTAGAAGGCTCAACGACCCCAAGCTCAACAGAGTGGGTCTGGGTATTGTTTTCATTACCCCGACACAAGCCGTTCTGTCGTACTCCTTCCTATTGTCAGAAGGTTGTACGAACAACGAGGCAGAGTACCAAGCTCTCATCACCGGCCTCGAGTTGGCCCTTGAGATCCATGTACCCCATCTACATGTGAAGGGAGATTCTGAGCTGGTAATCAAACAGGTTAATGGCGACTACGTCGTCAGGAAGCCAGAGCTTGCACCGTTGCTGGAGTACACCCTCCTCCTAATGGCCCAGTTCTCTTCTCGGCCAGAGGTTACCCATGTCCCGCGGTCGCAGAACGGCCAAGCGGATGCCCTAGCTGGCTTAGCCGCATCGCTCGCAGAACCCGAGCAAGATGATTTGGTCATACACGTGGCCCACCGGAGAGTCATTGCTCCCGTCACCCAAGAGGACCGTGATGGCCTGCGGGTAAGTCATCTCACCGTCGGACCCTCCGTATCGGGAGTCCCGGGTTCGTCAGACGCAGTGGTTGAAACGACCCCCGATTGGAGAGAACCTTTTGTCGATTATCTCCAAAATGGCCAGCTCCCGGACAACCGGGCCGAGCGCGAGCGAATCCGACGCCGCGCACTTCAATTTACCCTCCAGAGCGGCCCCAGTCTTGAGCAGACCCTCTATAAACGGAGTTTTGATGGTGTCCTCCTCCGTTGCATCCAAGGAGTAGAGATACCTCAAGTTATGCAAGAGGTTCACGCCGGTTCCTGTGGCGCCCATCAAGCTGGGCCGAAGCTGTCCCATCAAATCCGGAGGCTAGGGTACTTCTGGCCCTCCATGATCCACGATTGTATTGGATACGCCAAGAGATGCCACGCGTGCCAAGTGCACTCCAACTTCTTGCATCGGCCGCCAGAACCCCTCCACCCCACCAAGTACTCTTGGCCATTTGCGGTATGGGGACTCGATGTAGTGGGACCGTACCCGCCGGCAACAGCCCGCCAGTGTAGGTTCATCCTGACTGCTACAGATTTCTTCTCCAAGTGGGCAGAAGCAGTTCCGCTCAAAGAGGTCAAGGCCCGTTCCGTCGTTGACTTTGTGAGCTCCAACATCATCCACCGGTTTGGGGTCCCTCACGCCGTCCTCACTGACAACGGCACCAACTTCCGAGCAGCTGAATTGAAGAAAGTGTACGCTAAGTACGACATCCGGTCAAACCATACCTCCCGCTACCACGCACAGGAAAATGGACAGATCGAGGCGTTCAACAAGACCCTCTCTAACATTCTGCAGAAGATGGTTGGTCAGAACAAGAAGAGTTGGCCGGACAAGCTCCCCAACGCCCTTTGGGCTTACCGGACGACGACTCGCAACTCTACCCAGGTGACCCCATATTCCCTGGTGTATGGAGCTGAGGCCGTCCTACCCATTGAGATCCAGCTGCCGTCGCTACGCACTGCAGTTTATGATCACCAGACTTCAGATGAGGTAGCCGAGATCCGTCTAGCTGAGTTAGAGGCACTGGATGAGAACCGGCTTCGTGCCCTGCACAATCTGGAAAGGCATCAGGACAAGATGGCAAGAGCCTTTGACAAGAAGGTTCGTCTCCGCTCCTTTCTACAGGGTGACCTGGTACTGGCCCTGCGAGCGCCAATGATTCCCGGAAGGAAACCGCCCAAGTTAGAACCCAAATGGGAAGGGCATTATATCATCCATAAGGTTTACCCCAATGGAGCTTACTCCTTGGTGACCACAGATGGAGAGCGTGTAACCCCTCCCACCAATGCCAGATTCCTCAAGCGATACTTCGCCTAGGGCAAAAGATGGTCCTGCATGACCCTAAACTGCGAGAGGGTCCTGCATGACATTAAACTGCATTGGTCCTGCATGACCCTAAACTGCGAGAGGGTCCTGCACGACATTAAACTGCATGGGTCCCGCATGACATTTAACTACATTGGTCCTGCACGACCCTAAACTGCGACTTGGTCCCGCATGACCTTAAACTGTATCTCCGTCCTCACTGCAAGACGTTAAACTGCAAGTCAGTCAGTTCTTCCTGACCGAGGCTCAGCCTCAGGCCCCTCGGCCTCTTTGGGCCCCTGACCCCGTTTCCACCGAGGTCTGGCCCCAGCCCCCTCGTTTCTCTCTGACTTACCCTCTTACGGGATTGTACGGTACAGTGTAGGACTACGTCCTCACGTTGGGATCATGCACCATACCGTACACATCCTCGAACGAGATGCCCCTCGTCCCGCATGACGTTAAACTGCATGTCAGCCCCTCGTCCCGCATGACATTAAACTGCATGTCAAGAACTACGTACGGCTTGATTCCCATCCTCCTGGGATACGTAGGAACGCTCGGACGCCTCGTCTTGAGCCCAGCCCCAAGCTTCTCTCTTCCACTATTCCCCCTGGGAATGGTCTCCTTGGAGGATCTTTGTGTAGCAGGGCGTCGGCCTTCTTGGCCCCGCTCATGCAACCCCACTCACGCAAAGATTGTAAAGGTCGCACCATGCGCCCGCTCCGTTCTTCTACCTTCACACGTCCTTACCGCATGACGCTAAACTGCATGGCCTTCAAGAACTACGTATGGCTTGATTCTCATCCTTATGAGATACGTAGGAACGCCCAGACATTTCGTCTGTTGGCCCAGCCCAAAAGCCAAAATCTTCCCCTCGGGTCAAGACATAGCGGGGTGCACACTTTTGCCCCGACCCACGTCGTGCAAGCCTCGACCCGGCTGCACATTCCCCCCTGGAGGTGTTTTCCCCTTTCGTGGATGGATTCACACCCGGAGGGGCCCCCAAGAACGGCCTGGATACAAAGCCCAAGGGCTCTCCTACCGATACGGGCCAACGCCCCCGAGGGTTTCTCAAGCAACAAATCGATACAAGTCCCGCGTTGCAAATTTGGTCAGCGGTCGACCCTCATTTGTTGCCCCCATGCGGGTCACCATAGGAACGTTGTGTTTCGAATATGGTCAACAGTGATTCATTCTGCCCCATCCTGAGGTGACAAACTTCCCCCAGGTGGTGCTAGTGATCGGGCCCACAGCCCATGATTCCTCACCCAGAGCGTACGGTGTGGTGTGGGACTACGTCCTCATTCACGTTGGGATCATGTACCATGTCGTACAACTCCCCTCCCAAGGCTCAGCCTCAGGCCCCTTGGCCTCCTTGGGCCCCTGGCCCCCCGTCCTCATGTAAGACGTTAAACTACAAACCGGTCAGGCCCTCCTGGCCGAGGCTCAGCCCCAGGCCCCTCGGCCTTTCTAGGCCGCGGCCCAGGACCTATCTTATAGGATTGTACGGTATGGTGTAGGACTACGTCCTCATTCACGTCGGTTTTTCGCCATACTATACACCTTGCTTAGGAGTATATTACTCCCCACCCAAGTCCCGCATGACATTAAACAGCATTTCAAGAACTACGTGTGGCTTGATTCCCATCATAATGGGATACGTAGGACCACCTGGATGTCCAAGATCCGGGTCCAGCCCCATCTCTCGGGAATCCTCATCCCATCTTGGCCCCTTGGCCCATCCTTCCTCCATGAGGAGATCATATGGTGCGGTGTGGGATTATGTCCTCATTTACGAGGGTCTCGTAGTGACCACGCCATGTTTCCCGCACCACTGAGCTGTTTCGTCGATCCCTCTTTCGGCTGTTCACCAATGTGCTTAAGAGTACTCTGGTTCATTACCTGGAATGCCAAGCTTTACTCGGACACGTCCGCACCCGCTTTCCAGGCTTTGCGTATCCCCGCATCAGGGCTTTCACCATCTTTCACACCCGGAGGGACCCCCAAGAACGGCCTGGATACAAAGCCCAAGGGCTCTCCTACCGATACGGGCCAACGCCCCCCAGGGTTTCGGACGACAAATCGATAAAATCCCGCGTTGCGAATATGGTCAGCGGTCGATGCTCGTTTGTTGCTCCCACCTCAGGCTAACGCGATACAGACGCTGTGTTTCCTTCATGGATAACAGTTTTCCTCTGTCGTCACGCCAACCCATTAAGCCCAAATGCCGGGTACACAATTCACACCCTTCATCACTTCATCGTGTCCAAGTAGAATTTCGGGACTCTTGGTACTTTTTCCCCCGTGCACGTCTGCGCGTTTGAGGAACAAGCTACATCAAAGGTGTCCTTCGGAACTCTCTGCTGACTCCCCTTTAATGGATGCCCCAAGTGTTGCAATGAGGGTCCCCCCCTTGTTTCCCACACCGAGTTTATCTCACGTGGGCTTAGGGATTGGGCTGACATCTGTGCTTACTTGGGAGTTGTCACCACCCACGGTCCGAGCTCTAAGACCATAAACTAAGACTCTCATCTGGAACTACGTTCAAGACCCCTTGTCTTTGGACCCGGCTTGAGTTCAGCGAATTTACCTCTCTAATCCTGCCTTCAGGACCCCGATCACAGGACTGCGTGGCGCAATGTAGGATTACGTCCTCATTCACGTCGGGTACGCAATAGCTGCACCACGTACGCCCCCATTCTGAGGTTCAGTCCTCCTATCCCCTGTCCTGCATGACATTAAAAGGCACCCTTTCAGAACTACGTGTGGCTTGATTCCCATCCTAATGGGATACGTAGGACCACATGAATGTCTAAGATTCGGGACCAGCCCCACCTCGGGGAGATCTCCTGATTTCCCGGTCACCTAGGCCACTTGGTCCATCCCTCTCCAGCGGGGGGTGCGTAGGTATGATACAAGGTTGAGGGCATCATGCCCCCCTTCCCCTGGGAATCTGCCATCTCTCGATCACCCTCACGGTTGAGTCCCTTGGCTCCCTGTAGTGGTTCACCCATGTATTGAGAGTACTCTGGTCTAGGACCAAGAGTGTCAGATTCAACTTGGTCAAGTTCCTTCCACTTGTCAAGCTTCGTGTTCCCCTCTATTCGGACTTCCATCATCTTTCACACCCAGAGGGACCCCCAAGAACGGCCTGTATACTACGCCCAAGGGCTCTCCTACCGATACGGGCCAATGCCCTCCAGGGTTACGGACAACAAGTCGATAAAATCCCGCGTTGCGAATATGGCCAGCGGTCGATGCTCGTTTTGTTAGTCCTCATTTCAGGCTAACGCGACAGGATGCTGTGTTGCGAACATGGTCAGCAGTAATCCTCTGTCGTCACGCCAGCCCCTTCAGTCCTTGAATGTTGGTTGCATGATTCACATCATTTTCCACCCCATCATGTCCAGGTGGAATCTGGACACTTTTGGCACTATCCCTCAGTGCACCTTTGCATGCTAGGGGGACAAAGCTGCAATTTGGCGTCCTTCGGGACTCCCATGGTCCGAGCTCTAAGACCATAAACTAAGACCCATTCGGGACTACGTTCAAATTCCCATCCTCATGGGACACGTAGGATCACCCAGACGCCCTGTCTCCGGGTACAACCCATTCAGGAAGCTAGTCTCTCTCCCTGTTTCACCTCCGGATGGCGTACAATTTGATGTGAGATCAGGTCTCTGTCAAATGTGTTTTACAAACACTGCGCACATATCCCGCCTAGCATCGTCTCTGCTACGTCTGCGCTGCATGACGATAAAATGCATGCTTGGTCCTATCATACGACCTTAAACTGTGACATTATCGTCCTGGCCGCACGACGAAAAACGGCACCGCATTGTGGTGACCTCGCTGTAGAGGACATCACGTTGGGTACTGGCCACGCGCCATGCCATTTGTCAATGCCCATCACGGCTTGATTCTTGTGGCGACATCACGACCTACAGTCCTAGGCCTGTCGCTTCACAAAACAAAAAAAAACCATTCACCTCAAAGAACAAACAAGATACATCAAATTCCGCTTCTTTTAGTGCAAGGGCCACGTCCGCACTTCCCCTTTCCCCTGGCACTGGTACCTTACCCTGCCACCTTCCAGAACTATGTATGGCTTGATTCTCATCCTTATGAGATACGTAGGAGCGCCCGGGTACTTCCCCACGGGTCCAGCCTAACCCTGGTGTTCGGTCCCTCGACTTGAGCTCATTCACGTCAGGTTGTGATGTCATGCGTCCCCTGATCCCTTTTTCCAATCCATGGTCCGAATTCTATGACCATAAACTAAGATTTCCCCAAGGGAAAGGAATCTGCTCCCTCTCTCTAATACGTTTTGTTGACGTGTTCAGATGTGTTTTGACAAAAAGCCCGAAGCATGGGATTTTCACGGGGACATTCCCCTCATCCCATGACCAAGCTTCGTGAGCTCACTATTTGGATCCTCATCCTCTTCCACATCCAAAAGGACCCTCGGACGACGTGGATACTAAGCTTAAGGGATCTCCATGAATGCTGGACCTAAGGGCCCTACAATCGTTTCGGGCCAACGTCCCTGCAGATATTCGACAACATTTGTGACACGGTCCCGTGTTTCGAACATGGTCAACGGTCGACCCTCATTTGTTTGTCCCCATTTCAGGCTAACGCGATAGGATGCTGTGTTGCGAATATGGTCAGCAGTAGTCCTCCATCGCCACGCCGTCACCATCGTGATCCGAATCTCGAGCGTCATGATTCACACATTTCCACTCCCTCATGTTCAAGTGGAACTTCACCATACTCGGCTCTTTCTCTTCGCGCATCTAGGTGCGCTGAATGATCGTGTTAGTGTCATTGGGCCGGTAGTCACCGAGCATCCCTTTGCCCCAACCTGCCCCTCTCTGCGTCGGGAAATTCCCACCACTACTACTTGTTTCCCACACCGAGCACGACTCACGTGGGCTTAGTAGTTTTGGCCGGATGTGTACCAACACGGTCGGGCTGCTCCTCGTCCGGTATGACGTTAAACTGCGCTTTCAGAACTACGTGTGGCTTGATTCCCATCATCATGTGGGATACGTAGAGACACCCAGGCATTTCACCTAGGGTTCAGCCCCAGGAATCACAAAATCTTGTTCCTCCTCATTTCCAGCGCCCCTGGTGTTGCCCCAATCGTGCATACGAGCACGTTGGATAAACGGTAATTCGGCTATCCCGGAAGTTCCTCCTCCGATCAAGCCTTCCCCATCTTTCGGGAATCTGGACTGGTTTGAGGGAATTGTCGTCAAACGTCCCGCAAACATTGTAGGGATGCAACAAGACAATTCAACAGTGGAAATCGTGCGTGCTACGGAACTCAAAACAGAGGATAAAGGAAGAATTGAAGCACAAAAGTGTTAATAAAAGTTTCTTCGGGTTCTCTACAATACTCGGGGGTTGACTTCCCCCATGGACGGGTTGACTCCGTCAAAAGAGCGTTGCAGCTCCGCCACCCGTTGACTTGCGGCGTCCAGAGCCTGTTGCCGCTGATTTAACTCCCGCTCCTCTTCAGCAGCGGCGGGGCGTAATCCGTCAACCCTGGCCCGGGCCCTTTCCACCTCGGCCTGGACGACAGCCATCCTTCCAGAGGTCTGCTCCATATGCTCCTCAGCCTTTGCCAGCTGGGCCTTCAATCGTAAGACCAGCTCAGACTGTGCATCGAGAGTGGCTGAAAGCTCGTTGGCCCGGATCTGCATCTGTTGGACCTCGCCTTCAGCCTCCTGGAGCTTCCTGATGCTGGTCGCCTTCCTCCGCTGCCATCCCACGCTCGGCCCACGATCATGCTCCCGGATCTTCTCAGCCATGAGGTCTCGGATGAGCGCATGAGGGCGTTGGGCATCCACTCCCCCGGCACACAGTTTGCGCAACCGTGAGCGGAGCCTATTCATTTCGGCCAGCCATTGCACTTGGGGAGTGTCCCTGATAAAGCGCGTAATCAGCTTCCACGACCGGCGGCGGACTATGCTGCTGTCTTCCTCGTCAGAGGCTGTTTCGTCCCAATCCGCGCGGTCAGCGGGCTCGTACACAGGATATGCCTGCAGGAATTCCTCAGCGGGATCCGCATCTGGTGTTGAGTCTGGTACGACACCTGACGCCGGCACAGGCACGACAGGACTAGGACTGACCGGTTGATCCTCTTCCTCGGAGTCCACCTCGATGACTTCAGGTATGACCCTGCTGGTGGTCCCACCAGTGATGGTGTGCGCCGCAGTTGGAGGAGGTGAAGGGACTATCGTCACCATCACCGGCATGCCCCTGGGAGGGACGCCGCCAGACATCCCAACCAGCCTCGCCGCAGCAGCCCACGCCAGTCGGAGAACTGTATGACAGAAAGAGACATAAACGTTAGTCGACATGGCACACGTGTGGCAACGAAGAGACCGGTGAAAGAGATTTACGAAGATTGACCTCCGAGCGCTGCTCCCGGACTGGTACTGACGGGACTCCGAGACGGGGCCCCCCGTATACTGCTGGAAGATCTGGAGAGTCCAGAGGAGCCACCTCAGACCCCCTGGTCCCACCAGATGCAGAACTGGACGCAGCCATAGGCGCGGGTTCTGAAGGTCCCGCATCATCACCCGCCGAGGAGCGAGAACGAGGCCTACGAACAAGTTCCTCCTGCATGACCCAAACATTGGTAAGAAGTCCGTAGGGATTCAAAAACAGATCGTAAGAAGAGAATTTCGGAATGTTACCTCGAGAGCCTCCGCGAAGTCGTCGGATTCTGAGCTTCGGTCTCCGACCTCGCCCTCCTCCAGCGGGTCCCCCCCTCCAGCCTCATCCTCCCGAGAGGAATCCCCTGATTCCTCCGGCAAGGGGAAGCGCTCCCTCAGATCGGCAGCTGATGGCTGTGGAGGGACCGTCTGATTCAACAGTACCCTCACCCGATCTGTCATTGGGCGAGGGACACCACTGGAGTGGATGTAATCCTCCAGCTCGTTCAAGTATTGCTCCGCCTCCGCCGGAGACACCATGAATCCAGCCCGGACTGGGCCTATGCCCGGCAGTCTCATCCCGAGGCGATTCAGGTGGGCCCACATCTCAGACGGGCTGAGAAATTGCCGGTTGACATCCCAGACGTCCCAAGCTTCCGGAAAGACAGCATCTTCTGCCATGTCAATGTGACGCAGCCGCTTCCCCGGAGCCTGAGCGGATATCCGACGGAATCCCCTCGGTGGCCGCCCCTCCGGATGACCTTGCTCTCCCGGAACCACCGGATCCGCCACTGCTGCCATACCCTCAGCCGGTGCGGGTCTCTCTGCCACAGCAGCCCCGCTGCCACGGGCGGCCCTTGCTGCCCTCCGACCCCGACCTCGAGATAAAGGAGGCCCACCGTCACCAACCCGGATCGTTGGCTGCTTCAGCATCTCCCCAGGATAAGCGGCCTCCCAGCTAATGGCGTACTCCTTCACTAAGCCAAAGGCGGCGGTGGGTGGAGGCAAAGTGATCTGCATCTTGCCATCCTCACGTGTGAACATGAGCCACAGCTGCCTCATCACACACGGGTGCTCCTCGTGACGCACCTCCCAGTATACCTGCGGGGTCAGCCGCTGGAGGCACCGGAACTGCCTCGCAAAACGGTGTGGGGTGTACGGTTCACAGATCGGCTCCCGATCTATCCGAGCCACCAAAACTCCACCTCAGAAGGCCAGGAGGTAAGACCGATGCTCTTCCGTTCCCCGTCCATCATCAGTAAGCCTTCCCGTCGGCAGTGGAAAGGGATGAAAGTTGAACTCGTCCGCCCTCCACACCCTATTCAGCTCCATCGGAACGGCGAGTTTGAATGGGAAGCTCCCAACTGCGTTCAGAATGGAAGGGCGAAAGTCTGATCCCGGCGGCGAAATGGGGTTTGGATACTCGTAAATCCCCCTGATGTGCGCCGCGATCCACCCATACAGGAGGTGGAAGGGCCCGCATATTCTTGGCGGCTTCTTGCCCTCGCTGATACGTCGCAGCATTCTGTATAGCTTGACGAGCATCGGGATCCCCAGGTTGATCTGCTGCCCCATGGCCAGCATTGATGCCATGATGAACGAGCTGGGCCGTACCCCCATGCTTGTATCTCTCACTGGTAGGATCCACCCACATATGAGGGCCGCGATGAATGCCGCCAGCCTAACTATTGGCTGTTGTTCGGTGCTGACGCTGAAACCCCAAGTCTTCCATTGGCTGTCCTCCAAAACCCGCCAATACGAGTGCCCCTTACCCCGCTGGGCTGCCCTCGGACAAGTTCGAGGCCTTGGAGGGAACTCTCAATTCTCTGGAAAGTTCAGGAAACACTTGAACCACCTCTTGAAGTGGACGTCCCTCACGGCCTCCTTGTCCTCTCCAGGGACAAGCGCCATCAGCGCTGACGCCAGCCGTGGCATTTGCTCAGCATCCCCCCACGCACTGATGACGGGGAGGAACTCGTTGTACATGGCCCCCAAGATCGGGACCCCAGAAACCTGGTGGACATCCCACAGGCTGATGCCCACCTCCCCGTGATGCAGATGAAAAGTGTTGGTCCTGGACGACCATCTACTCAGCAGTTCCGGCATCAGCTGCTTTGGCTGGTAAATGTGGAACTGGGAGGCCCATGCCGCCTCGTACAATCCCACTCTCCTCAGCTCAGCCTCGAACTCCTCGCATGAGGCGCCTACCCAGTAGGCCCAGGCCCAGTCGTCGGTAAAATTGCCACCCTGGCGCAGGTCCCACTCATCGGACCATCCCTTCTTCGGATCCTGCAGAGCCGCCTTCAGCATGGTGCGGTAGAGAGGAGGGGACGTCTCCGGTTGCAGTGGCCTCCCGTCAATGTCGTTCACATGATTGTGGAGACAATCGGCAGTGACGGGTGTGAAATCCTCCCGCGCGTGACCATCGGCCGCCCTGAACCATTGGTGTTGGCACGGTGTGCTCCTGAACCAACAAGCTGGTTCATCCCTTCCTGCCTCAGGGATGAAGACGTCATCCCTCAGCCCGAAGCCGTACAACGGCAGCTTTTTGCACTGTGGATAATCCTTCTGACCTTCCGACAGCAGATCTGTCAGAGAAGTGTGGTCTGAATGGATGCGAACCATTTCCCCCAAGCCTGGACGGTTGGCCATCTCATCCCGGCGAGCAGCATCTGCGAGCACTCCCAGCACAGCTTCTTGATGGGCCATCTTTAATGTCGACCCTTAGAAAAGTTTTTCTCCCTGGATCGCGAAGCTCGGCCACGAAGCTCGACCGCGAAGTCGGATCGCGAAGATCGGTCGCGAGACGAAGCCACGAAGTCTGGCCAAGGCAGACAGAGGTTCGCTTGGCGCGGACGCGGAGTCGGAGACTCGCGGTTCGCCGCGAAGCTCGATTTGCGGAGTGCTGTCGCGGAGTACGCGGAGCTTCGCCAAATCGGGAGCGCACAAAAAGACAAGACACGTGAAGACAAAAGAGGGCGGACCCCCTATTTATAGGCGATGACCCTGGAGCATCGCGGCGCGCCTCACCCGCGCGAAGCATCGCGGCGCGTCCGGATCCGCGGCCCCGATGAGCATCGCGGTCCCCCTTCGCGATGACGCATCGCGAACCACCGACAGTTTTTGGCGATTATCCCTCAGACTTCGACCCTTCGCCCTTCGCGGCTCCAAGTCTGAGGGGGGGCATTTGTTGGCGCCAAAAATATGGCCCGAAAGGAAGGAACGAAAAAGACAGCCGGCGCGCTGCCTCGCGAAGCACAGCCGCGAAGCACAGCCGCGGAGCCAGTCCGCGGAGCCCCGCCGCGAAGCGTCCCAACCTTAGCGACGCCGCGAAGCCCCAGAGGCGGTGATCCTCCGCGAGCGCGTTTGACGTTCGCGAAACGCCGCGAAGCTCCAGAGGCGGTGATCCTCCGCGAGCGCGTTTGACGTTCGCGAACCGCCGCGAAGCCCCAGAGGCGGTGATCCTCCGCGAGCGCGTTTGACGTTCGCGAAACGCCGCGAAGCTCCAGAGGCGGTGATCCTCCGCGAGCGCGTTTGACGTTCGCGAGCCGCCGCGAAGCCCCGAAGGCGGCGCGCGAGCCATGCTTTGCGGCGCCCCTTCCCTATAAATACTCGACTCCCCCTGAGTCCCGAGAGACGGAGAATCCGACCTTTCAGCTTCTCCTCTCCCGAATCGCGAAGCAAGCTTTGCCCCGGGAATCATGAGCTCCGCGAGGTATTTCTACTTCGCGAGACGACTCTGATTTGTTTCGTTTTGAGCCCCTCTTCCGAGAGGGATGCCCTTCGCAAAGCCCAAGGGCGTTCGCAAAGGAAGGGGATTCCCAAGGGAACCCGGGCAGCCGCGGAGCACTCGTGCTTCGCGAAACACCCAACCCATGCTAGTAATCCCGATGCCAATGCAGGATAACTACGCATCGCGAAGCACATTGCTTGGCAGGACCCTGCTTCGCGAACCACTCCCTCTTCACGAGGCAGTGCTCCGCGAACACTGTTCCACTTCGCGAAGCACCACCCACTCCCACCTACGCCCCATGCTAAGGCCAAGGCACCCCACTTCGCAAAGCACACTCCTCTGCTTAGCGATTCCTCCTTCCGTGCGACCCTCTAGGTTTGCACGATGTGATTTCAAAGTCCCATGGACAACACCTCCCGTAGCGTTGCTTTTCCCAATGCTCCTTCGCATAGGCACGCTAACGGCTATTGCTTCTTCGCATAGCCACGCTAACGTGGACCCCTCGATGGCTCCTCCCTCGACCCCCCTCTACCATGGCCTTACTGGTACCTTCCCTTCCCCAAGGACCAGAGGGTACCAGTTATGTAAGCCCTAGGGGTGTGGAGTGAACCCACCTCGTCCGAGCTGCAGGACGTTAAACTGCCAAGCACCACATCCTCAACACATGACGTTAAACTGTGACCCAACCTCGTCTCCCTCACGAAGGGTCCCCCCCAGCTCGAGCATTCATTACACCGCTCGTCTCCACGGGAATGGAACTCTTCCGCACATGGAATGAGATCCTCCTTGTCGGAGCGGTGTATGTTCGCAGGGGAAGGGTCGCCTCAGAGCGTAAATCCCTAACCTTTAGTACGGATGATTGCACCCGTGCATCTCGGTACTTCCCCACTGCCAAGGTCAGTAGGGAACATGACAGGGAACGAGGCACCTCCCATTGTCGGACCAAGGTCCATCTTTCCCGCCCTTTGTCGCACCATGGGCCTCCATCCTGGAGTAAGTCCCAACACCATGGGCCGCCCAACGCGTAAGCCCCTCTTCGCTTCTCACGGACGCACCCTTCGCGACGTGATCGTCAGGTCCTTGCAACCTCTTGTTTCTCACACCGAGCATGACTCACGTGGGCTTAGAGTGAGCACCGACCCTGACAAACCACCACTTGAACTACGAGGTCTTTGATCCATGCCAAGGCGTGGTACGTAGGAAGCCTCCACGAGGTTCAAGCCCACCATTAGTGGACCAAGTTCTACTCCCCATTTGAACTACGAGGTCTTTGATCCATGCCAAGGCATGGTACGTAGGACGCCTTTATGAGGTTCAAGCCCACCAATAGTGGACCAAGGTCTACTTTCACGTCGGTTCACCGACACACCCACCCGTCGCTCATTCACGTCGGGTCCCATTCCAGTCCAGCGGTAAGCCGTTGTGACCATTTGAACTATGAGGTCTTTGATCCATGTCAAGGCATGGTACGTAGGAAGCCTCTACGAGGTTCAAGCCCACCCGTCTTTCACGTCGGGTTTCACCCCCGTCCAGCACGACGTTAAACTGCACCCCGGTCCAGTGGTAAGCCATTGCGACCCACCATTTGAACTACGAGGTCTTTGATCCATGTCAAGGCACGGTACGTAGGAAGCCTCCACGAGGTTCAAGCCCACCATCAGCGGACCAAGGTCTGCTTTCACGTCGGTTTACCGACAAACCCCCCATTTGAACTACGAGGTCTTTGATCCATGTCAAGGCATGGTACGTAGGAAGCCTCCACGAGGTTCAAGCCCACCATTAGTGGACCAAGGTCTACTCCCCATTTGAACTACGAGGTCTTTGATCCATGCCGAGGCATGGTACGTAGGAAGCCTCCACGAGGTTCAAGCCCACTCATCACCCAATTCACGTCGTGTTCTACCTACGTCCAGCATGACGTTAAACTGCATTCCAGTCCAGCGGTAAGCCGTTGTGACCTATTCCCACCTGAACTACGTGGTCTTTGATCCATGTCAAGGAATGGTACGTAGGAAGCCTCCACGAGGTTCAAGCCCACCAATAGTGGATCAAGGTCCCTCACTTACGTCGGCTCACCGACACCCACCACCCATCGTTTATTCACGTCAGGGTTCATTACCGTCCCGCATGACGTTAAACTGTATCATTTGAACTACGAGGACTTTGATCCATGTCAAGGCATGGTACGTAGGAATCCTCCCAGAGGTTCAAGCCCAACTCCCATCGGACCAAGGTCCACCCTCATGTAGGTACGCTGACGATGCCCATCGGACCAAGGTCCACCATCACGTCGGTTTACCGGCACCATCCCGAACTACGCGGACTTTGATTCCCTGCCACGGGGATACGTAGGAAGCCCCTTCAAGGATCAAGCCCAACTTCGTCGTCGCCACCCCTGCGATGGTCCCATTCCATTCTCAACCGTCTCCGCGAGACGTTAAACTCGCGACCTACCTCGTGGTAAACATGAGATGCCTGAGGAAAACCTCGGATGGAACGCCTTTGGCGTAACCATCTTTGCTAGATGTTAATCTTGCAAACATACCCTGTGTTGAACATGGGAAGCTGAGGAAAACCTCAGGTACGTGTCTATGACATGTAACCCCCCGCGCTCGATGTGGGATGCCTCGGGTTTCCACGCCCTCGAGAAGCCTTGTGATCAAGGACAACAGACAGACATGCCAGGTACCCCAGCATCCAGACACGCTACTGATGCCTCAAACGTGATTACTCCCCTGACCGAAGGTTGCTGCCCTGACTGGACCCTTTGGAATGTCCCGACAGAAGCAGTGTAATTAACCGGCGTCCATGGAAACATGGCACTGGGAAGAGTTTCACGAACTACGTATTAAATCTATAAGGGAGACCCGGACTAGGTGACGAGTTCTGAGGAGGAATCCACAGGAGGAAGAACCGACATCCCATCATCCCGTTTCGATCAAGGAGCAGACGTACCTGAATAAGGAACGAATGCCGCCCACCTTTGGAAAGCGGGAATGCGGGGCAACAAAGCCGCGCATCCCCCTCCTCCGCGGACGGATGCGCGCGCGCCCCGGCGAAAGCGTCGGAAACAATTCCCCAACATCATCCCAAAATGTTGTTGTTATTTACCTCTCCAATAAAGGGATTAATAACGGTCCATTTGGATAGGTCAATAGAAACTGTTATTGTAAAATAACTCCACCAGAGGAATATGTTGGTCCCATACTCCATTTCTATCAACTAATACATCTCTCAAAATGTCCTCAGTTGTTTGGATAGTCCGCTCAGATAGGCCATTAGTTTGAGGGAGATAATTCATACTGATGTTCAACTCAATGTTAAGATCATGTTGAGGAATTTTCAAAAAAATAATGGGGAGTATCATATCTCAATAAGAAACAACAAATAGTGGTAGTCCATGTAGCCTTACCACTTCTCTGATGTACATCCATTCCAATTGATCCAATAAGAAATACTCTTGAATCACAATGAAGTGTGAAATATTTCTAATAAGATCTACAAAAACCCAAATCACATTGATTCTATTGGTTTTGTTTGGATGTTCGGTGACAATTTCAATGGTGATATATTCTGATTTCGATGTAGGTATGGGTAATGATTAAATCATCCTCTTATACTTATACCTTATATACTTTACATTCTATCATACCATGCAAATTGAGGTATATTCCATGATCTCCTTATTCATTTTGTCCCACCAATAGTTCTATTGGATATCTCGATACAACTATTTGTTTACTGGCTTAATATATAATTTCAAACTATGTGAATCATCCAAAATTTCTTTCTTTAACTCATGATTTGATAGAATATATAGTCTTGACCCAAATATCTCAATTCCTTCTTTAATAACATTGATATCTGAGGATTACCATTTTTATAATTATCTTCTGCCCCTAAATTATTACTTCATTTAAAAGGATCTAACCATATTCACAAGAAGCTATCAATATACCCTCCCCATATGATAAAAAATTAAATGGAGAGATGATGGAATCCCTACAAGGAAAAAATGTAGATTAAAAACTCCTCCTATAACTAAAACAGGGTGTTTCTGGAGTTGTAGGAAAGACTCCAAGGGAAAACTGCGTCCAAATTCCACAACACAAAACAAAACTCTATGGGAAATAATGGATCTAAGCACACCAAGAGAAAATAGAAGGGTTCATGTAATATAACATTTATACTTTAGAAAAATAGGTCATATCCTATATCAACATAAGGGATAAAATTTCAATGTAATTAAAAGTTGGGTCAAGTCCAACACCAAATGGCCGGGTTGTTTCAATGTTTTAGGGGAATTAAGATAATAATGATGTAGTTAATATACATTGATACATCTTCAGAAATGGTCAAACATTATTTTAAAGAAGATTAACATTAAATAAAATGTAAGAGGAAAGAAACTGGGAAAAGATGTAAATGAATCGTTGTTGGGTGAATCATTAATGTCAGTCACTGACATGACTCACTGATACCACTTACAGACACCACTCACTAACACCACCTACTGACGCTACTCACTAAAATCACTCATTGTTTCCACTAACTGAAACCACTCACTGATTCCATGTACCAATGTAACTCTCTGTCACCACTCACAAATATTGAGTCACAAATGTGACATACCGATAGTGATTCACCGATGTGACCTATCGTCGCGACCTACCAACATCGAGTCATATGGAACGAACCACCAACAATTAGTCACCAATGCGACCCAACGATGCGACCCACCAATAATAATTCACTGATAAGACCCACCAATTTCAATTCATCGATGAGACCCACCGATGAGACCCACTGACGCGACCTACAGAGCGTGAGTAACCAAAAAGATGCACCAACATTGACCTACCGACAGGGACTCATCGACATGACCCACCAATGCGACCTACTGATAGAGATTTACTGACACGACCCACAAACACGACATTCCGACAGTGAGTCACTGATGCGACCTACCAATACGGAGTGACCAAAGTGACCCACTCAGGAAACCTACGATTAAGAAATACTAAAAAACTAGAAAACTCTTGAAATGAGTCATCGTGACCTCCCATAACACCTGAAACACTAGATTTTCCCAAAAGAATAAAACAGAGGGGTCCAAACCATTATATAATGAGTCAAAATACTATAATAAAATAAATAATTAAAAATCATTGGTGATTTTTTAAACCTTATATTTTGTCAACCCTCCATTAACCCATTTTATAATTACCAGAATGATAATGTTTTATATAATTTTTCAATGAATATAGTCATTATAAATTTAATTTCTAAAAATAAACAATTCATGATTTATATTCTAAAACATATTCCAATAAAAATGCTAAGTAGAGTCTTTCAAAGAATTTTAAAAAATATTTTAATATTAAATTTATTATAATATAGCATTATCAACATTCTTTAGAAATGTTCATTTAATTTTACATTGAAAAACACAAGAAACCAAATAAATTTAAATACAATCCTTTGAAAAAATCCTATCTAGTTTTATTTGTCTAAAAATGATTGTATATAATAATGTTTATGAAAATATTACTTGTAGATATTTAATAGTATTTACATGATTTTCTATTACTTTCACAAGTATAGTGTTGTCATTGCATAATCATTTAGGGTAATTATTTCATCACTAAAATTTATAAATAAATTAAAACTATAAAATCAATAATCTATAAATTGAATAATTATTTATAATTGAACATATTTTCTTCAAAAATTTGATACAATATCATATAGTTATTAATATAAATATATTTTCTTTTTTTAATTTATGTTTTACATAAATATTATTACGGAAAATCCACAGGGAAGAAAAAAGTCCATAATTAACAAATATTAGATTAATATCGATTAAATTGACTCATTGATAGAAATAAAAAAATTATTGAGGTTCATTTTTTCCATAACATATAATGTTAACATCTATTACATTATTAACCATCAATGGGGAAATAAAATATATAATAGTGTCTTTCATAAATGTACAAAAATTAAAATAAAATATTTACCAAATTTGGACGCCATGATTGAAAAAAAAAAATTTATCATTGTACAATTCATATATGTTGTGGGCTTTAATTTAAAATTAATGACACAAAACACAATGAAAAATTGTTTTTTCTGAGAAATGATTTTTATGTATCTAAATTATTATATTAAAAATTAGTATTTAAAGTAAAAAAATCTTTATTTGGACTATGTTTAATCAAATGTAATTGATTAAATTTTTATATAAATTAAGAATTTAATTTCATATTTTAAATAAATTAACATAAAATACGGTATTCATTCGAAATAAGAAATTTTCATAATTATTCATCAATAAATTTGTTAATGATATTTTATAAAAATATTCTAAGATAATTTTGACATGGATTTTAATAAAAAAAAATATGCAAAATATAATATTAAATTTATATATGTTTTTGAAATTAATGATACAATGATCTCATAATAGTACTAAATAAAAGTTTAATAAAAATATATATTTGATGCAGAAAATGAATTTAATAAAAATTGTGTTCTCATTTCCTAAGAATTAATACATATATTTTTTTTTATTTAGAACATCATATATTATTAATAATGTAGTTATTTCATATATTTTCTCATCAATTAAGCAATAAAGATATTATGTACATGTTTAAATAATAATGGGTTTGGTTCTTTTAAGCTCTTAGTTGACTATCTGTCATTCATAATATAGTATTTCATTTAAAAAATCAAGATATCACATAAAACTTCTATTTAATTTATTTATTTTCCACTTTCCTAGAAAATTAATACATCATTATTGCGCATGTGAGAACTACAATCACTATGGAATGACATATTTTTTATTTTTCATGTACTCTTTAAATATTTATTATTAAAAGTGTTTATAAATTATAAAAATGATATATATAACATGATTAAAATTATATTTATAATTATACCATAACCATTTTGACCATCGTCACCACACTATTGTGGTTTTGAGATTATAAACCCAATAACCCAAAAAAAACCCAAAATGAACGTAACTAATTTTCTAATTAAAATCATTATTTTAGTAAATGAAATTAAAATCATACGGATAATATCTTGATCATTAAAAGAATATTAGTTAAGTATTAAACATATTTAAATTTATTACCTTGGATTTAAAGAATTTTGGAATCTTGAAAATAGTTATGTTAAAGGATTTCCCTATTATTGAATTTTTAAATGTTTTAATAATTTTTTAATCAGTATCCATGTTGAAAAAATGTTTCTATATTTTTATTATTTATTTTATTATTTTCAAAACTCAAATTCATGTATCCTTGAATTCCATTTTAATATATTAAAAATTTATATTTTAAACATTTACCATATAGTTAATTTGGATTTATATTGGCAATGATAAAAATTGTAGTTTATTTTGTATTTGTATTAACTGATTTTCTACACTATTATAACCATTATTTAATTTAATGAACTCATTATATATTTATATGGTTATTTTAAGATAAATAATTTGTTTCATAATTATTTTAATTTATTTTTTTGGATATATTTTATAAGGAAACAAAATCATTTAGTCATATTTAGGAGATACCAGAAGACTTACTGATTATGGGATCATATTCAAAATAAAATGGGTAATATTATTATTGTGTATAATATTTGTCTTTACTAAATGATATGGTTCTTGGGGATTTTATATAAATTAGGCATGAAATTGAAATATTGATAAAGATAAATGAGCTCAATAAATATTACTAATTCATTGTGTTAATTTATTCACATAGCCATTTATATGTTACTTATAATAATTCAACATGCCTCGTATTATATGAATGATTGTACGGATAATTTCATATGGTACCAACATGATACGTTCGAAATGTATTATAAATGATATTATATTATTTCAAAAGTTAATAAATTGATATTATTTTATTACGGAATATATGTAAAAAAATTTATAAAGGATAAAGGATTGTTTCCATATAAATGAATTCATTAGTTTACTTTTTTCCATGATTCACTTATGATTATGATTTTATGTTTCTGATTTATTATGACATGTTTTCTAAATTTTATTTTAAAATAATTTTTTTCATGGAAATTTAAATGGTTAATTTTGGTTAAATGTTCATTATGAAAAATGAAAAACTCCATTCAGTTTTATTAACTTGAAAAAGATAAAAATATGATTCCGGCAGGTATGATTTTTTTCACCCCAAAACTTTCATTTGAATTTTCATAGGTCTTATGTATGGGATGAAAAGATAATAATATTAGATTCTATGATATCAGAATTACCTTTATAAATGAATGTGGGTCTTTAAAAAGAACACGTTTTACCATAAAATGGACATCACCTAAAAATTTCCACCTACTTATGTAATGATTTAGCCAATTATTAAAAACAATAATATAAAACAATCGCAGAAATTTATTAAAGCATTACATTGGTCATAAATCATGTCATTGTGGGTAGGTTAAAGTATTGGGTGATAAATATATATTTAGATTTAATACATTAGTAATTGTATCATGTAGTTTGGAATTTAATATGACTATAATTTTTCCATACACCTTTGTATTTCATATAACAAACTCCAAACAACATTCACAAAATAACATAGATTTATTTTCTAAAATAATAGTTTACCTGAGTACTTTCTTTCTAATTTTCAACGAATCGACTCTATTATTTCAAATTGTATAAGTGTTGGTGATAATAAATCCATTATTTTGTGTGTTGATGATGATCATTTTTTTTATTTTTCATATTTTTCATGGAATTATGTACAAAAATAAAATAACTTTGGAATCTAAATTTTAATTTTCTTATAAAAACTTTTTTAATTAAATTTATTGATAGAATAGAACAGTCTACAATGACAGGAATCAATTTAAAATCCATGTTAAATTATTCATCCCTTTATATTAACATAGTTAATATAAGTCCCCAGCCTTAAACCTTACTTAATGTTGAGTTATTACAAGATTACACATTGAGGATCTATTCAGGTTTAGAGTTTTAGAGAATTATATCATAAAACTTGCATTACATTCCACATTTAAACAAAGTAGTTACATAAAGATAGTATTCATTTTTTCCCATCAATGGAAACATATTTAAAATAAAACATGTATTCTTTCTTGACACTTCCTTGACACTATCATCATATCATGTACCTTTCCCTCGACCTGTGAAAAACATTTCAAAGAACTTGGGATGATCATAAAAAGCTCAGTAAGGGTTATATAAACAAAATGGAAAGGAAACATGAGTTAATATATACATAAGAATGAAATCATAATTTACCCATAAAACATAGGCACATTAACATACCTCATCAAATCATGAATAAATCATAGAAATGATAAGACATAAAGGTAACTTGAGGCATTCATAACATTCTTACATAGGGAGTAACCCTATCGGTTACGTTTGGAATACCCACCACAGTATATTCCATAAATCTCTTCGGATAAACCTTAATGTTTCACTCCTTCGCGTTACCCAATACATTGGAGAGCTATGTCGAGCTCACCTGCCCTTTGTTTATCACGGAACCACCCGTCTTCATAATAATTCCCAAGAACCATAACATAATCGTATCACATAAAACATGCATAAAGGAAACATAACATTTCCACCATTCAATCACAAGATATCAATACAACACATTGATATAAAAAAATTATGAAAACCATTTTCAATACCAAAATAAAAGAAAAGTAAAACATGGTATTTATTTTTCTTTTTAAAAAAGGGTATGGCTTGTAGAGGAAGCTGAAACTCAAATAATGGTCACGGCGGCATAGAAGTCATTGTCGCCGCATACGTATGACAAAAACATTCCATTTTTTCGTTTAGTAAATGCTTTTTATAAAAAAATATTCCTTTTGAATAAACGTAAAAGTCAAAGGGGTTTATACACCGTATAAATGAATGTTGTGTATAAAACAAAATATGCCTCAATGAATGGAGATTGAGACGAAGTCCCATACAAAGACGGTATCCTTGGATTATGGATAAATCAATTACATAATCATGTGTGAAAAATGAATACATGAAATATAAGTGGATATTAAGTGTAAAACAATCAGAGGTTATTCACACATATTCATAGAACGACATATTCAAGGATTACAAGTTTATCCCAAAGAATCAAATTTGGGTTAAGAAGTTCCCTTGCAAAAATTTGACAGCCTAACGACATCACTACAAAATTCAGAAAATCAGATGATCAGATATAAAAAGGGTATCTCATCACATGGATATAAAATTTAAATCAATAAGGATATAGAATAACATATCCCAACATAATATTATGTGAATTAAAAGACATAACAAAAGAAGTCTTTTAAAAAGAGGAGGGTGAATGGTTCCCTTAACAACATGGGTATCTTTCAAGACATGCACCCCGTGAAAGAAGGACAATAAAACATTGATGTAAATACTCATAAATGAAAGTATATTACACAATGAGTAAAATAATGGGCAGTACATACACCACTCAAAGGAAATTTTGGAAAATGAAACATAAATCTCACGGGAAGAAAAGTGAGATGAAAAATCCCTTACGAAAACTCGGCAGCCTAACGGCGCCACTTAAAACTTACAAAAATGGATTGATGAGATCAAATAGGGTCTCTCATAATATTAAAATAAAATTTAAATCAAGAGGGATATAAAATAACATCCCCAATCAGAACAAAGAGGAGATTAAAATAAGTGACATAAAGGAGAGTACTTAAAAAGAAAGAGAGAGGTTAGATCTCTTACAAAAATTCGGCAGCCTAACGGCGCCACTCAAAACATCCAAAATGGATTGATGAGAGAGAATAGGGTATCTCATCATATTAAAATAAAAATTACAGTAATAGTAAAATAAAATAACATACCAATCACAAGAATTATGAGCTTAAAAGGAAGGACATAAAAGAGTGTACTTAAAAAGAAAGAGAGGGGTCGGGTCCCTTACCTCAAGTCCAACTTGTCTTGTTCATTTCCTTATATTCCTGAATAATAAACTTTGGTAAATTTATAATTTCTTAAGGACCTCCTATAAAGATTATTATTCAGTTCATATCACATATTTTAATGTTATAATAATTGATAATAATATGAGTTCATATCAGACGTTTTTGTCGATGTTTGGTACATGAGTCAAAAATTGAACTTGTTGGAAAATAATTTTCCATGTAATTATAGGTACATAATATACAGAATAGTATTTATGTTTTAAATATCATATATATCCAGTATATATTCATTTTATACTATTCCATATCATTTGGAGATAAAAATTAAAAGCACCGTTCATGGAGACGGTAGGCCGTACGTACGCATGAACGCTACTTTCATTTTTGTCATATTAATGGAATTAAAACAAAATGAGATATATATATGTGTGTGTTATAATTCCAGAATGATATCCATAATTTAGATGTAATATATTGCATATATATCCATTATATATATGTACTTATAATAGTACATAACATTTTGAGATAAGAAATGAAATGTACCGTTCATGGAGACGGTAAGCCGTACGTACGCATAAATGCAACTTCTATTTCTATTTAATATTTAATGTAAATAAAACATAATGATATAGAATAGTATTTTAATTCCAGTATGGTATCATATATAATATCATTAAATATATCCTTTATATGTACCACATATGGTATTAACGAATCAAATCACTTTGAGGGGGCGGTAGTCCGCACTTCCTTAAATGAAGATATCACGTTTACCCATAATGGAAACCATAAAGGTATGGCATAAATGAAAAATACATAAGCTTAAGTAAAACATAAATATATTATATATCATATATAAATATAGTGCCATCTTAATGGCCACCTTTGAAGGTGTTAGAAGAATGTTGAACAATCATCGTTTCGTGAGGCAGAAATTCACCATCCACAGAAACAGTATGTTCTTTAACCATTAGATGTAGGTGGGTGTAAGTGTAGCTCGAATCCATCTTATAAAAACATCCTAGTATATTGAAGATACTGTATTTTTTACAAAATAATTGAATAAAAAGAGTTTAGGGGGTTGGAGAAGCAAAATAAAACAAAAGGACACAAGTGAAGACATTACCTTAAAATCGGGTAACTCCCTTTGGTTTGAGCTCAAAGGCTTCCTTGGGAAGACTTCTTCCCAAAGTGAGGCTTAAAGGAGTTATAGAGGGATGTGGAGAGACAAAATGGGCAGGTGTTGGCCGAGCCAAAGGCTTTGTATGTGTTGGTAAAGAGGTAGAGGTGGGGGCCTTTTATAAGAGGAGAGGAGGGTCACTCTTGGAAAGTAAGGAAATGTTACATTATTTTAGAATGAGTTTCGGATATTAATGGTCCCACATTGATGTGTTTAGAGGATAAGGTGATACGAGTTCGACATCCACTGACCCAATAGTTTTTGTACAAGTGTAGGTCTTATATTTTACATTATCTTTCCATTTTATTTAAATCATTAAATAATGAGGTCATCGCCGCATCATCATGATGTCATAAATAATTTAATTTATTTTATGTCCAAAATATTTAGAAAAACTACTATGATGTATTAAATATATTTAACTTGATAGGGACTATTTATAGTCAAAAATATTACTTGTATAACCCCATGTAAAAATTGTTTTAGTAAAACAACTCATGTTTGTGTAATTTTTACTTTAACATTAAATAAAAAGGTATTTATGTCATTTTCCAAAAAACATGGCTCCATGGGGTCCCCAAGATGACCCATGGATTGTATTGGTAGGCCTTGACTCATCCAATGAGGTTAGGACATGTGTCTAGGTCATTTCATTTTATTAAAACATTATTCTTACCTTAAACTACAATAATTACCTCTAATCGCGATTATAAACTTAATAAGTTACTATTCACCAAAAAATTATTTTAATCCCATTGAACCACATTTTACTTCTTAATGACAACCATGTATGTCAGATTTTTGAAATTCAAAACACAAAGATGAAAAAATTTCATTTAAATGGAAAATCAGTTTTTATAAGTACCACTTAATTGTTTCACTATTCATCAAAAATTGATGTTTTTCATAATATTTCCAAAAATTCACCCTAAGCTATATTTGATATTCCGAATTCAAAAATGATGTATATTTTAAAAAATTCAAAACATATAATTTGCATTAATTAATTTAATAATTAATTCCCGCTGTCAAAACAAATAGCGTGTTTTTATGAAACAAAATGTATCAAAAGATTGACACTAGTTTTAGTCCGATTTCAAAGTGAAATTAAATCCAACAACCACTATTGGATTAAATTGTAAAAATGTATTATAATTTCACTTTAAAACCAATTCAAAATTTAATCTAATCATATAAATAAATTAGGTTAAAAATAGTTTTGAATTAAAATACAACATTTTTCACTATTCATTAAAAATTGAACTTTTTCGGAAAAATACCAAAAATTTACACAAAGTAAATTTTGATGTCCCGATTCTAAAGAAGAATTTTTTTTGTCAAATATAACATATAAAATTGTCAAAAAGTGGATTTAAAAGAGGTTCGCTGTCAAAATTTGGTTAATCGACCTTTTAAAGAATATTAGAATGTTTACGCTTAAAATTGGATTCATTCACATTTTTAATCCTCTAACATTTATTGTAAAAAGTAAAAATATTTGAAAAAAACATATAATCATTTTGTAGTTAGTTCTATTCATTCCCTACATCACAACACCTAGGCGTTAACTACCATTTAAAATAATATTATTTTATTATTAGAGTAAAACGTAAGATTTCAAAGGAACTCGTTGTTGTGTATTGGGTAAGCCATCGAGCATAGCGTTCCCATTAAATTAATATTGAAATTTTATTCACAAATAGTGATAAATATAAAAATGTCATATTCTTTATTTACCTGGTGTGTTACATCCTTCCCCCCTTTTGGGAATTGCGTCCACGCAATTTTTAAAATTGGGCTTGGAAACTTCATTGAAAATCCCACATCGGAACAAGAGTCAGTAAAACAATCACTTTAAAATAAATAAAGATAAGTACAAAGGTCACCCGAGTTAACCCATACAAGTATTCCAAGTATGAAAATATGGACATGGAGGAAAAAACAAAGGGTCATGTTCTGATGGAGAGTGATAGTAAACATGTCAAGAAGAAAGTTAACCATAAGAAAATCACAAACTTGTGATGGGTTAAACAGTATTCGATTCCCCAGTAGGAAAAGTTACCATATAACATTTTTCTTTTAAGTTACTTTTTATTGAGGAATTTATTCATAAGGAAACATAATTACTTATCATGTTGAATTTCAACTTTTATTAGATTTCTTTCACAAACTCATACTTTCCCCAAAAGACGAGTATTTAGGAAGACTTGTTCCCATTAAGAGTACTATAATCAACTTATAGAGGATCACCTAATACACAAAAGATAACTATATACTTCCCATATCTTTAGACCTTAACAAAAACCAAAACCAAAAAGGTTAGTATAAGATCAGATAATACCCAATAAGGATAATCCTTAAAAAAACAAATCTATTCTTAATCTCCAAAATTTATCAAACAATACCCAAAGTTCAACAATGACCATTCAATAAACAAATTGTCCATAAAATACTTCAAAATAAACCAAACTAAGATTGAAACCCAAATATTTGAAGGATTTAGTCACATAGTCTTCCAAATTAAATCATAACATTTGTCTCCAAACAACATCAGTTGCTCATAAAGTCTCATATTGAAAATTAATTAACCTAATCACATATCCTCCATGATGGGTTAATAAATTTCCATAGATAACCCAAAATAAACTTACTCTTACTTCATAAAATCATCTAACTAAAAAGAATCAATCAAACTAACCAGGGACTTCACGTAGTCCAATGGTAGGCGATAAATACCAGTCACACTTTGGATGTGGGTTCGATTTCCGCAGCATTGTCCGACGTGACGGGTTGTCACACGGTCTATGTGTTGTCCTTTTTCCAAAACTACATAATTCTTAAAACATTCCCCAAAACGAGATAAAATCTTCAAAAATGATCATAACATATTTTAACCTCAAGTTTATCTCATTCCTTTCATTTTCCATCATATCATAGAGTAACCCATAATTACCTAAAAAGTAAGGATCATATAAACCCTAATGGTTACCTTAATAATTATTACCTGAACTTCCACATCGAGTTGGCCATCTCGTACATGATGAATTGCAGAACATACCAAGGTACAAGTGGTTGATCATGACTCCTTGATAGTTGGTTTAGAACAACCACGAGTTTCCTTATTGAAACCCCATTTCATCCAGTCTCTTAATCAGAGAACCACCACAGCTTCCTTCAAACCTATTGTCACTTTGGTGCATGTTAGATCCATCCATTCACTAAAAACAGAAATGTCAGTGTGAGTATATCAACAAAACCATCATGTACTAATGAGAAAGATAACCACTAAGATATACTTACTCATTCACTTTATCTAAAACTAGGACTCTTTCTGAAATCCTAACCATTATAGTAATGTCACTTATGCTTAGAGGATACCCTAACCTCTAAAGTTATCTAAACCGACCTTTGATACCAACTATAAGGCCCCAGCCTTAAACCTTACTTAATCTTCAGTTATTACAAGATTACACATTGAGGATCTTTTCAGGTTTAGATTTTTAGAGAATTAGATCATAAAACTTGCATTACATTCCACATATAAACAAAGTGGTTACATAAAGATAGTATTCATTTTGTTACCATCAACAGAATCATATTTAAAATAAAACATGTATTCTTTCTTGACACTTCCTTGACACTATCATCATATCATGTACCTTTCCCTCGACCTGTGAAAAAAATTTCAAAAAACTTGGGATGAGCATAAAAACTCAGTAAGGGTTATATAAAAAAATGGAAAGGAAACATGAGTTCATATATACATAAGAATGAAATCATACTTTACCCATAAAACACAGGCACTTTAACATACCTCATCAAATCATGAATAAATCAAAAAAATCATAACACATAAAGGTAACTTGAGGCATTCATAACAGTCTTACGTAGGGAGTAACCCTCTTGGTTACGTTTGGAATACCCACCACAGAATATTCACTAAATCTCTTTGGAGAAACCTTAATGTTTCACTCCTTCACGTTACCCAATGCATTGGAGAGCTATATCGGGCTCAACCGCCCTTAGTTTATCACGGAACCACCCGTCTTCATAATAATTCCCAATAACCTTAACAAAATCGTATCACATAAAACATGCATAAAGGAAACATAACATTTCCACCATTCAATCACAATATATCAATAAAACACATTGATATTAAAACATTATGAAAACCATTTTCAATACCAAAATAAAATAAAAGTAAAACATGGTATTTATTTTTCTTTTAAAAAAGGTATGGCTTGTAGAGGAAGCCGAAACTCAAATAATGGTCACGGTGGTGGAGAAGTCATTGTCGCCGCATACGTATGACCAAAACATTCCATTTTGTCGTTTATTAAACGCTTCTTATAAAAAAAATTCCTTTTGAATAAACGTAAAAGTAAAAGGGGTTTATACACTGTATAAAATAAAGTTGTGTATAAAACAAAATATGCCTCAATGAATGGAGATTGAGACGAAGTCCCATACAAAGACGGTATCCTTGGATTATGGATAAATCAATTACATAATCATGTGTGAAAAATGAATACAAGAAATATAAGTGGATATTAAGTGTAAAACAATAAGAGGTTATTCACACATATTCATAGAACGACATATTCAAGGAGTACAAGTTTATCCCAAAGAATCAAATTTGGGTTAAGAAGTTCCCTTGAAAAAATTTGACAGCCTAACGACGTCACTACAAAATTCAGAAAATGAGTTGATGAGAGATAAAAATGGTATCTCATCACATGGAAATAAAATTTAAATCAATAAGGATATAGAAGAACATATCACTACATAATAGTATGTGAATTAAAAGACATAACAAAATAAGTCTTTTAAAAAGAGGTGGGTGAAAGGTTCCCTTACCAACATGGGTATCTTTCAAGACATGCACCCCGTGAAAGAAGGACAATACAACATTGATGTAAATACTCATAAATGAAAGTATATTACACAATGAGTAAAATAATGGGAAGTACATACACCACTCAAAGGAATTTTTGGCAAATGTAGCATAAATATCATGGGAATAAAAGTGAGATGAAAAATCCCTTACGAAAACTCGGCAGCCTAACGACGCCACTTAAAACTTACAAAAATGGATTGATGAGATCAAATAGGGTCTCTCATCATATTACAATAAAATGTAAAGAATGTGGGATATAAAATAACATCCCCCAAAAAAACAAATAAGATCTTAACAGAAGTGACATAAAGCAGAGTACTTAAAAAGAAAGAGAGAGGTTAGATCTCTTACGAATATTCGGCAGCTTAACGGCGCCACTCAAAACATCCAAAATGGATTGATGAGAGAGAATAGGTTCTCTCATCATATGAACATAAAAATTACAGTAAGAGTAAAATAAAAGAACATCCCAATCACAAGAATTATGATCATAAAAGGAATGACATAAAATAGTGTACTTAAAAAGAAAGAGATGGGTCGGGTCCCTTACCTCAGGTCCAACTTGTCTTGTTCGTATCTTTATATTCATGAATAATAAACTTTTGTCAATTTATAATTTCATAAGGACCTCCTATAAAGATTATTATTCAGTTAATTTCACATATTTTAATGTTATAATAGTTGGTTAATAATATGAGTTCATATCAGACGTTTTTGTCGATGTTTGGTACATGAGTCAAAAATTGAACTTGTTGGAAAATAATTTTCCATGTAGTTATAGGTACATCATATCCAGAATAGTATTGATGTTTTAAATATCATATATATCCATTATATATTCATTTTATACTATTCCATATCATTTTGAGATAAAAATTAAAAGCACCATTCATGGAGACGGTAGGCCGTACGTACGCATGAACGCTACTTTCATTTTTTGTCATATTAATGGAATTAAAACAAAATGAGATATATATATATATATATATGTTATAATTACAGAATGATATCCATAATTTATAAGTAATATATTTCATATATATCCATTGTATATATGTACTTATAATAGTACATAACATTTTGAGATAAGAAATGAAATGTACTGTTCATGGAGACGGTAAGCCGTACGTACGCATGAATGCTACTTCCATTTCTATTTCATATTTAATGGAAATAAAACATAATGATACATAATAGTATTTTAATTCCAGTATTGTATCATATATAATATCATTAAATATATACTTTATACGTACCACATATGGTACTAACAAATCAAATCACTTTGAGGGGGCAGTAGTCCGCACTTCCTTAAATGAAGATATCACGTTTACCCATAATGGAAACCATAAAGGTATGACATAAATGAAAAATAAATAAGCATAAGTAAAAAAATAAACATATTATATAACATATATAAATATAGTGTCATCTTAATGGCCACCTTTGAATGTGTTAGAAGAATGTTGAATAATCATCGTTTCGTGAGGCAGAAATTCGTCATCCACAGAAACAGTATGTTCTTTAACCATTAGATGTAGGTGGGTGCAAGTGTAGCTCGAATCCTTATTATAAAAACAACCTAGTATATTTAACATACTGTATTTGTAACAAAATAAATGAATAAAAATATCTTAGGGGGTTGGAGAAGCAAAATAAAACAAAAGGACACAAGTGAAGACATTACCTTAAAATCGGGTAACTCCCTTTGGTTTGATCTCAAAATCTTCCATGGGAAGACTTATGCCCAAGGTTAGGCTTAAAGGAGTTAGAGAGGGATGTGGAGAGATAAAATGGGCAGGGTTTGGCCGAGCCAAAGGCTTTGGAAGTGTGGGTAAGGAGGTAGAGGTGGGGGCCTTTTATAAGAGGAGAGGAGGGGCACTCTTGGAAAGTAAGGAAATGTTACATTATTTTAGAATGCGTTTCGGATATTAATGGTCCCACATTGATGTGTTTCGAGTATAAGGTGATAGGAGTTCTAAATCCACCCACCTAATAGGTTTTGTACATGTTTAGGTCTTAGAATTGACATTATCATTCCATTTTATTTAAATCGTTAAATAATGAGGTCATCGCTGCATCATCATGATGTCATAAATAATTTAATTTATTTAATGTCTAAAAATTTTAAAAAAAATACTATGATGTAGTAAATCTTTTTATATTTCCAATTACAATTTATAGTCAAATATATGACTTGTATAACCCCATATAAAAATTGTTTTAGTAAAATAACACATGTTTATGTCATTTTTACATTAACATTAAATAAAAAGGTATTTATGTCATTTTCCATCCAATGTGGCTCCATGGGGTCCCCAAGTTGACCCATGGATTGTATTGGTCGTCCATGACTCATCCAATGAGGGTAGGACATGTGTCTAGGTCATTTCATTTTATTAAAACACTATTCTTACCTTAAACTACACTAATTACCTCTAATCACGATTAAAAACTTAATAAGTTACTATTCACAAAAAAATTATTTTTATCCCATTGAACCACGTTTTACTTCTTAATGACAACCATGTATGTCAGATTTTTGAAATTAAAAACACAAAGATGACAAAATTTTATTTAAACGGAAAATCAGTTTTTATAAGTACCACTTAGTGGTTTCACTATTCATCAAAAATTGAGGTTTTTCAGAAAATATCCAAAAATTCACCCTAAGCTATATTTGATATTCCGAATTCAAAAATGCTTTCTATTTTACAAAATTCAAAACATATAAGTTTCATTAATTAATTTAATAATTAATTCCCGCTGTCAAAACAAATAGCGTGTTTTTATGAAACAAAATGTATCAAAAGATTGACACTAGTTTATCCGATTTCAAAGTGAAATTAAATCCAATGACCACTATTGGATTAAATTGTAAAAATATACTCTAATTTCACTTTAAAACCAATTCAAAAGATAATCTAATCATAAAAATAAGTTAGGTTAAAAAGAGGTTTTGAATTAAAATACAACATTTTTAACTATTCATTAAAAATTGATCTTTTTTGGAAAAATACCAAAAATTTACACAAAGTAAATTTTTATGTCCCGATTCTAAAGAAGAATTTTATTTTGTCAAATATAACACATAAAATTGTCAAAAAGTGGATTTTAAAGAGGTTCTCCATCAAAAGGTGGTTAATCGACCTTTTAAAGAATATTAGAATGTTTACGCTTAAAATTGGATTCATTCTCATTTTTAATCCTCTAAAATTTATTGTAAAAATTAAAAATATTTGACAAACTTATATAATAGTTTTTCAGTTAGTTCTATTCATTCCTGCCATCACAACAGCTAGGCGTTAACTACCATTTAAAATAATATTATTTTATTATTAGAGTGCAACGTAAGATTTCAGAGGAACTCGTTGTTGTGTATTGGGAAAGCCATCGAGCATGGCGTTCCCTTTAAATTAATATTGACATTTTATTCACAAATAGGGATAAATATAAAAATTTCATATTCTTTATTTACATGGGGTGTTACAGTTAATGAATTTTATTGATTTATAAGATATATTTAATTATTTAAAAATTAAATTTATTGAACAAAAATTATATCTTCTTATTATTATGCATAATTGTTGAGTGACTAATATATGATGATAAATGCGTTTGTTATGGAGAAACAAAAAATTTAAATATTTATATTATGATTAAGTATACAAGTGTAAATATTAAAGAAAGAAAAATGATAGAAACATTATCACCATATTTGGAGAGGATAATGATATAATTGAATAATGAACATTATACTGTTTATATGAGAATTGATATTAATTATTTGGTGATTGTTTTAACATCATCAACATAATTAGAAAAATTGTTTCAATTTTTGATGAATGATATTTAGTATGATAATAGAATTGGATCAATGTTTTATCTAAAATGAAGAAATAAATATCTTTTTAGAATTTTTTTAAATCATGTGGAACTTTTTCAGTAATTTGTAGGTATAATAAATGTTGATATCAATAAAAACCTCTCAAATTTTGTCTATTATTTGAAATAAATATAGCAACATCTATATATAAATAAATAGTTATAGTTGAAATTGAAGTTTACATTGAATAATGTTCTAGAAAAAACATGTAATTTAATAAATATAACCTTAAAAAATAAGAGAATATTGTTTATTTAAATTATTGAATAGCACTATGAAAATAATATACTCTATAGATACTAGATTAATGGTCAAAAAAATTCTCTTATTTTTGGAATAAATATTTTCTAATGTTGGAATGGTAATACGGGTTTATTAATAAAAAATTGAAGCCTTTCTAATATTAAACAATTAATAGAAAAATTAATCACCCTTAATAAATCTAAATAAAGATAATAAAAAACTATGTTATATCATTGTGTAATTTTCAAATATATATTTATTACATCAGAGGCACAAGTCTATTTTATGCTTTATTATATGTTTAAAGTTCATTGTCATGCATTAGGGAATAGAAAATTTATATTTTGTTGGATAGTTTCGAGATACCCATTACTCCATCATAATCTAGGTAATATAATATTATTTTCGAATAGAGGACTACTAAAGAAGTGCAATATGGGTGGAATCCCTCGATTCATTCAAATCTCCATTTATTTTTTGTGTTATTATTGTTTTAAAAATTAGTCACTTGATCCATTTATCCAGGGTTGTTTCTATTATAGTGATATTTTTAGACATTGAAAAAAATAAAAATAACCCACTAACAATTATGGAAAGAATTTAATCCCTAGAATGATAATATTATATATTCCATGGTTTTTTATTCCCTTCAATGCATTTACTAAATTGATTATTTCTTATTGACTTCCATAAATTTCTAATCATAGAGGTAACTATTGATATTCATGAAAGGTGTTACTGTTATGATATATATAAAATGACTATTTTATTCTATCATTACTGAGTTGAAATGAATATTTGAGGATTCAAATTATTTTTATATCGAGATTTAAAAATATTGGAGACTAAATGAGTACATAATGGGTGATTTTATTCTTTTCATGAATTCGTTAGGAAAAATACACACTCATTAATTAATTTAATGATAAGGTAATGTTTATTTAAATTCAGTTATTAATGTTAAATTATTTTTTGTAAAATATTTGTGTTGAAATAAGAACATGGAATAATGTAATTTTATTATTATTTATATTTAATTAGTGGAAAATACTTATTCTTTTCCTAATAAATAATAATGATTCAACATTATTACTAAATAACACTGCTCCATCAAATCACATAAAAATTGGGATGAGATAATATAATTTTATGTATTTCATATATATAGTTACTATAAAAGTAACACTGAAATATATTATGAATATGAAGAGAATGAATATGATAAGTTTGGAACTAATGAATGAAAAAAGATAATTAAAACAAAAAAAGTTTAAAATGTTTTTGAAATTTAATTATTAAATATTTTGTGCTAAATTAGAAATGTGATTTTTAAATAATGGATAAAAAATTACTTAAATTATATTAACATTATATATGACTGTTTTAACTGTGAAATTAATCCACAGAACTTGTGAATAGGTTCTTACACTCATTTCAAAGGTAATAGATCACTAAGAAATTACAAGGAACATTATTGTTAAACATTGTTATGAGTATAAGAGTTTTGGATAGTTAAATCCATTTAATAATATATATTTTTTACTTTTTTATTCTTTTTTTAATTTTTGATTTGATAATAAATAATTACCTAGAATACTACATCTGTACTTATGAAATTGATTTCAAAACCATAGGAATTTGAATTAATGTTTCATGTAATTACTATAATCTATCATATATAATTAAATTATTCAGACCTGAAAAAAATGCAAATCTCCTAGTAAGGAAATCATGGATTTATCTTCATATTATCAGTCATTATGAACCTATTAATGTAGTAAGGTGTTCTTATGATGTTTTTTTACATTAATATGAATTTGGATTCATATGTGTCACTATTAAGGGGATTAAAACATACATAGTTTTATGCAATATCACGAGACATTTAAAAGCATTTAATGCTATGTTGTAAGGACTGGAATGGTTCTTTCTATGGATATTAATCAATGAAAATGTGATATTTATTTCAATCACATATTTAAGAGACCTATTCTTAAAATATTAGCATCATATTGATTGGACTAATAGCATAAGGGTACCTCAAACTGCTTGGTGTGTGAGAAAGACATGAGAAAACATGACTACTACCATCTCGCGGTGGCAAAATGATGAAAAAATATTTCTTGGTTGGGTAATAAGACGTGTAAAAGGCCCATATATTGTATTATACCCTATAGTACATTGGTAACAAGATGATATAATAAGATGATATTGTGTGGGAATATACGTGGTAAGTGTCTCAAATATGGTTCTCTTCCCTATTTTTTGCATGTAGTTAAATGATTTAAGATAAAGTGGTCTGGTTTTAGACCTTGAAGGAAGCCTTATATTTATATTTAGTAAACATGGTCCTTCCAAATAGAGAAATCCAATGTATAATTATTCATTATATCCAAATCCCATAGGGTTTTAGATTTATATTTTTAAGGTCATGTTTTAATACATTAAAATGTTTTTTTAAATCATGTGAGAATGATATTTTCATGATGATTTTATGTCACACATTAAGAATATTGGTGTCATGAATGGTGAAACACAAATGATTGAGGGGTATGATGCATTGGTGATACATTTTGTTTTACTATAGGATATGGGCTAGGTGATGGTATTTTGGAAATATTATGGGAGTATCTAGATTCAAGGAATTAAAAAGAAATCAATAGGAATATATAGGCAACTGGAAATAAAGAAACCTTGATGTATACCCCAAATATTTGAATGAATATGTGTATTATACCTTAACATTGAATACTAGTATATCAACTTCATTTAAAACTAAATATGATAAGGGATTATTAGGGATGTAACCTAGTCGGAGGACCAATTTTGAATGAGATTCATAGAGCATTGACCATATATAATGGAATCCAATAAATAAAACTGAGAAGTCTATTTGTAGACAGGTGACCAAATAGATGGAAATCATAAAAATGACTACAGGATAAAAATAATTGGTTTTCTTGAAAAATTATCCATTAGTGGGTAATATTATTTATACAAAGACAATTAATTAGATTAAAAGGATATCTTTAGGAGGACCCCATTCCACAAAGGATAAAATTTCTATGTAAAAGTAGTAATTTCATACCTAGAGAGTGGGTTACAATATGTGTTTATTAGAAGTGGATGGTTTATAATTCATGAATGAATATCACAAATATACCTATAGAAGGAATAAATTTGATGGCCTTTTACAAAAGAGTATCGGAGAGGACCACTCCTGATGAATGATAACATATGGTCTATTACATTTGATGTTATCCATGAACAAATTCCCATGGTCTGGTTCCATATAGAATCATCGTGTATGGACCTACATGAATTGTGTTCAATGGGGATTCTAAATATATAATCCCAATTAATAACTCTATGATAAGGGGATTCATATCAATCCTCAATTATGTGTGCATTGTGAATGTGAGTCACATAGTTTGATTCAAAAATATGATTAAAAATGGGGCCACTTATGAATTTTTCCTAATAATTGTCTTGGGGATTTCCATGTTAAAAGTATTTCTCATCATGGAATTTTTTATCTACAATGAGAACATCAATAAATTTTCTTCATTATAAATTATATATATTTAGATAAAACATTTTTAACCATCTTTCTTGAGATATACAATATCATGATGGTTTTGTGGTTTCATAAAATGATTTTGACTTAGGTAATTGTATGTGATATTAAATAAATCATGTCAAGACATGATTAATGATAGAATAACACTATGTTATTTGTGATTATAAAGGATTATATTGTCCTCATGGCACCCTTTTGATCTTGGAGGGATATCAATACTATAATTTAATCTCTTAACCATGAAGGAATCTCATAACCATTAATGTTTTGTGTGTTTATAAAATGAATTAATTATATTTTTAAAGAGAGTATGAGACCACATAGATAGTATATTGGATTAACCCAAAGGTATATAAGGTGTATAAAATGTTTACAATACTAAGGGGATTATATTTTTATCCGGGAACAATATGCTGATAAATGGAAATAAAGAATAATGAAAAACAACTATTGGTCCATTTTTTTAATTTTCCCTTAATTGAATTCATTTTAATGGAAACTTATTCCAAACCTAAACCTACCATAGTATTTGATAGGTATGTCTCTTTTGGATCCACATCCACTCCATTAAATCATAAAAAATGTGTTACACATGTTATTAAAATTCTCCCATACTATATTTTGAATCATTCCAAAGAGTGACCAAATAAAAATTAATACGAGTTTATATTTTAAAACCCAAATGTTTTCAATATAAGGAAAAATACATAGATAAATACATTTGGGAGGTTTAAAAAACAAATAACTATAATATAATTTTTTTAAGGAATCTCCCTTAGTAAATGAAAAATAAAAATGTAGATGGATTCCCATTATCTTATTTTTATAAATAGAGATAGTTTTCTATTATTTTTTTATCTATCTCACATATTTAAATATTATAACATAACTTATATTGAAATGTGATTGAAAAAATTATGTTTCAAATAATGTGTAATTATAGAATATGTAAATTTTGAGGTGACTAATTTAATATATTGAATGAAGTTAAAAATATAAGAATCTTGAAACCAAGAAATATAAAAATAACCATTTAATAATATTGAATTAATTAATATATAATTTAGACTATTGAAAAATGTAGATAATTTTTATCATTATTGAATAAATTGTAATGGGATGTATTTTTTATGTGTGGGAGAACATGTAATTATAATTTTTCATACTATTTAATATAATTATATATTATATATATAATTCAATATTAAAACCATAACATTTAATGTTAATGATTCATTCATTTTGGAGTGTTATATTAATTTTTTGAAAATATTACAGATTGTTGATATATTTAAATCTGTTTGACTATTATATATATATATATATATATATATATATTTCAAATTCCCTGATTATAGTAATCATTTATTAAAAAATAATATTTTATTTTCCTATATATTTTTTGTTATTAAAAATACCAATGTGAAAAAAATTCCCCATATATAAATAATATTTATTTTTCTAAATTTATGTATATATTTTATATAAAATTTAAAATAGATTGTATATAATTTTATATTACAGAATATTGTATTATATTTAAGTTAATATTTATTTCCCATTTAAAAGTTAATTTTTAAATAATTTTTTATATTTTTAATAATAAATAGTGAATAATAATTCATTGTATGTTGAACAAACATTTGTCACAAACCAACCTTCCCTATTCCATAAACCTAGTCACCCGACCCAATGGGTCTCCCTATAATGCCTTAGTTTCCGTCCTAGCATACCATATGATATTACCCACTAATATCACTTATTATACTAATTACTACACACATATTCCAATAAATTTTCTTTCATGATGTTCTTCCATCACTCAAACACTAATAGGGAAACATAACGGGATTTCACCCATCATAATCACTACTTGAGGCAAAAAATTCTCAACAACTGATTTCCTGTTAGGTTTTCATCTAAAAATAGTGGTTCAAATTATTGAGATGGTTTGAAACATTTTTTCATTTTATTATTACTTCTTTAGGGGTGTTACAGTCTTTACCCTTTGAATAAAACATACCCTCTTAGTGGACCTCATACCTCATACCCAGGCAGTGTCTATGAACTTCCAATTGGGTATTGGCTTTGATACCGTTTATTAAAAACTTCCATTCCCCAATATATAAACCTGTTCTCCTAAACCCATATATATACAATTAATTCCGGGGTTTCCTTCTCATATCACCATAGTCTAATACCTGATAGCATATATTATCAGACTAATTATTTTCCCCACATGCCAACAAATGTTATTTTAATATGATTTTTCCTCACTCACACACACCATGGAAAACATCCCACGAGGTCACCCATACTAATCACAACTCTTGGCCAATAACACTTAATTATGATGTTATAATATGGTATAACCCATAAAATAATGGCGCACCTTTCTTAAATGGGTAGTAACATTTATTCATTTATGTATCTCATTTCCATTGGTGTTACAACCTGTGGGTCCCAAAACACTAAAACCTCACGCATGCCTCCAATTGACCAAGGGGTGTCATCTTTATCTGACTAGGAATATCCCAAAAAATGGAGTCATTATCTTATGGTATCTATACTCATGAACCTATATACATCACTATGAAATAGTGTAGGGATAAATGAACTGAAACTGAATGTATTCATACAATTTTACCACAACATGAGAACACCATAAGTCTTAGTAAATTAAATTGGGAAAAATAAAATACCACCAAAATCTAGAAATGAATCCAACCATCTAAGATATATGAGATCACTCTAAAATGAAACTACTAGAAGGGGCTTTATCAATGCACTGATCAATAACTCAGCCGACCAATCTCACTACACTAGGATGGATCTGGGTCTTCTTGGGACTCGTTTATAAAGCCTATAGTCTGTAGCATACACCACATGGGAAGGAAAATTTCCTACAAGTTTATGTATAGCAATACCCACTATCCAACCAACATAAAAATAATAAAATGGGGAATGAGAAAGGAAACAATCCGCTAGAATCAGATAGAGGGACCACAATTGAGAAAGAAACTTCATCTTGATAATCCTTGATTAAAAATTACTCTCTATATATATCTAAATGGTTTTCAACTCCAAAATGACACGACACCATATGGAATTCTAGAAAACAACCAGGCATACTCATCCCAGACTCAACGTGTCAAGAGTAACCAACCTCATATCCATCCATTGGATTTTTACACAAGGATTAAGAAAATTTTCATAAATGAGAACATACTCCATGTGTTATTCCATACTAGATGGGAATCAACTAAGAGATAACACTCCATCGAGTATCCTGATTCCATTGGCACATCAATGCTAACCCAGGTGGCATACATCCATGAGAATAGGCTCATAATATCTATCTTAAAATGAAGTCATGCTAGAACCTAGAAGATCTCAAAGCTCAAATATGTGTTTTCACCGATCCCTATTGCGGGATTCCCCTTTTGAAATCATGAATGATCTCATCAATCATAAAGGGGATCACTCCTAGGAAAACTATAGGACATGAAAAAAAACCATCAAGAAACATTGAAGACCACACCTCATCGGTTATAGAATCACAACCAAGACCCCAATAGGGACAACTCAAAACCAATTCGGGAGAAAAATAATGGAATTTAGATTGGGGATCACAAAAAACATTATTGGGGGACACCATGAACCCAATCAGAATTCCTAAGGATCATATCACTTAGATATGGGATCTATTTCCATGTAGTGCGGGTAATAAATATTCCAAAAAACCCATCTTGAACAACTCATGAAGTAGGGGATCATAAAAAAATGATACAAAAAACCATAATTAAATACTCCATTGGGTAAGGGATCATATAACCAATGATGCTAAAAACCTGACTCACCACAACTATTAAAATGGGGATTTTATAATCGATGATGCCCCAAACCTTACTATATTACTTTATTCATGGATTATTTTATGGAGATCTTCCCCAAGGACATTCTGGGAATATCTATGAGTTTGGAGATATAGTTATTTATTGAGATTCAACCATATATAACTATAATATTTTCAGTGGTATATAGAATGGCCCCTACTGATCTCAAGGAGTTTCATTTTTAGATAGAGGAAATTTGAGTAAATGATTTTATTAAAGCTAGTGTGTTTCCATGTATAGCTTTGGTGTTTTTTCTGAAAATATGCGGACATTATATTGTGTATTTTTGTAGAAAATTGATGCATGTACTAGGCCGTGATAAATAATATGTACCCCTCTATAAGGACTTATGATATATTTTATTATCTATGAGGAAAAATATGGTTCGATAAGATTGTTCTTAGTTTTATCATATAGTAGTTGAGAGTTCACTAGGGTCATATTTTGATGCTCATATTCCGATGTCGCTAGAGTGACTAAGTTATAGTGATTTACTTTGTTGTGAAGAATAATCAGAGTGTGTTTATTGTAGGATCGAAATAGTGATGAGATGCTCAAAATACAAGAGGGGGGGTGAATTGTATACTTTAAAAATTCCTTTGGAACCTTTAAAGTTAGTTAAGAATAACTACGTTTTCCTTAAGCAAAGGAAAAGGCTAAGTTTAACAAAGTTAAACTAAACAAATTCACAACACCTCTAACACTGAATGCAAACTAGGAAAGAGATTCTGAATGAGGGTTCCGGAAATATGGTTCCAGAAATTGAAACTTAACAAAAGGTTACAATATGAGATTCTACCTTAAAGCGTATAGAATCTAAATAAAACAGAGTACAAGTAAGGAAGTATAAAAAAGTTATACTTTCCTTATATTACAAAATGCAGTGGAATATAAACAAGTAGTAGAACTACTAGTAACAAGATATAAGTCTTTTAACCCAAAGAGAAGGGTATCCAACAACCTTGGATAAAGGTCCCTTGATTTATACTTTCAAGAAAGTCTGTCTTACCCACACCAGGGTAAGCCCTCGATATGAAGATCGGAGTCTCTGTCTTGTTATCCCCGCAAGCCCTGAACTTCAAGGTAGTTGGAAACCTCTGTCTTCCTCAGCAAGGAAGCCCTCGAACTTCAAGGTAGTCGGCACCTCTGTCTTCCTATCCCTGGAAGCCCTCGAATGTAATCACCAACATTCGGAGTCGCACGAAGCTTTAAGAGTTAATAAGAGCCTCTCTCTCTCTAGAAATCACTTCAAGCAAATTAGTCAGCCTTTCAGCACTTTCATCAGCTATCAGCTATGAGCTCTTTCAGATGAGCTCCTATTTATAGGTAAGGTTGGATCCTTCTCCAACGGTCATATTTTCCTTAAAGATCGGAGGGACCTGTACACGTGTCACTTAGACAACGGTTAGTTTATAACAAAACAGACGACATCGTTTTATAACAAAACAAGTGTAATAGAATGTACGACATCATTTTAAACTCTATCATAAAAGTTCGGAATGAAAACTTCAGAGTGAAGGTTCGGAGTGTAAGGAACAATAATAAAGAGTAGACAAATCTTACAAGTGTAAGTAATATAAAATTTCGGAGTCTAACAAAGATATTTTTTGGAGTCTGAATTAATTCAGAGTGTATAAAACAAAGATACACAAATTCTGTTTTAATTCTGTTTATTAGGATTCGTAATGAGAATTCGTCATCAGAATTCATAATGAGAATTCATCATCAGGATTCTTAATGAGAATTTATTATCAGAATTCGTAATGAGAATTCTTCATCAGAATTCGTAATGAGAATTCGGAATGGGATTTCTTCATTAGAATTTGTAATTAGAATTCTTCATTGGAATTCGTAATGAGAATTATTCTTCAGAATTCGTATTCTGAATCTGGAATAGAACTTAGTCAGAGTTCATATCCGGAATTCGGAATGAAACTTCCTTATAGTTCTTATCCAGAATCCGAATCCTAAAACAGAATGCTTAATATCAAAGTTTCAATTATTCTGAGAAAATAGAAATTAATCCTAATTTCATACTTAAGAAAAATATGGATGAAAATAAGATAAGGATAATTTTTCTTATAAAAGTGATTTTTCTTATAAAAGCAATTTTCCTTAAGAAATCAATTTTCCTTATAAAAGCAATTTTCATTAAGAAAGCAATTTTCCTTAAGATAAGGTGTTTGTGATTTTCAAAACAAGAAGGAATGGAAAATTCATAAGGAAAACCTTATTGACTCAACAATCTCCCCCTTTTTGGAAAGCACAAACATCCTTACGAAAATGAAATTCTAAGAAGAAAGAAAAACATTAAGGCTTATCTCCCTTTGCTTTAAGGATATTGATGAATACGACTAACTCCCCCTTAGGCTTTGAAACTCTAAGGATCGTATTCAGATTTTCGGAGTGATAGATAAGAATGTCTTCTTTAATGAAAAAGCTCCCCCTTAAACAAACTCTTATTAGAGTTTTTCTTTTTCTTAAGGATCTTTTTCTTATCCCCCTTTGATAAACTCTTATTAGAGTTCTTCTTTTCCTTAAGGATCTTTTCCTTCTCCCCCTTTGTGATTTTCAAAAAGAATTGGAGGGAATGGAAAAAAATAACAAAGTACCTGTAATATTAGTAATGACAACAAGAGAAACGACAAGCACAACTTTCATTAAATTTGAAATCTCAGCAACAAAAAGAATACAACAAAAAGATCGGATTTGGTTATTTAGGATCTTTTTCCTTCGACATGAGCCCCTTTAGAATAGTCTTGATCTTCTTGAGGTCTTTATGATCTTCTTCAGCTTGCTTCTCTAAGACAACTATTCTTTCGGATTGAGCTTCAATTTTTTCTTCCTGGGATTTTAGCTTTTCTTCCTGAGCTTTGATCTTTTATTCCTGAGCCTTCATCCTTTCTTCAAAATCAATCTGATGATCCCTTTCAAACTTCCAGTTTTGAGAAACGGAATTCAGCTTCCCATTCAGATCTCTCACTTCTTGAATCCGGAAGTTCTTTTCTTCTGTCAACTTCTCTTCAAAGGATGCAGTTAACTCATTTATCTTCTTGTCCTCGGTCTCAAAAGCATCTTTAACATTGTCTTGAAGGTCATCGAACAGCCTCATCTCTTCTACAGTCTTCTTCGACCAGTTTGTCATCCTCTTGCAAGATTTTCTATGAGATTCATAGCCAACGAAAAACGTTTTGAACTGAGCCTCTATTTCAACACACTTTTCCATAACCATAGATACGGAGTCAGTTTTCTGATTTAAAGCATGTTGGAGCATCTGGCATCTTGAATCAATACTAGAGAAGGTCGGAATGGTTCCCACCAACTTCTTCAAAGACTGAACAACAAATTCATGCCCCACTGAAGATGACTCCGAATCTGAAACTTTTCTTGGAGAAATTTCTTCTTCAACAAGTTCAAGCTTTCTCTTTGAAGAGCTACCAACTTCTTTACTCTTCTTCACTTCTGAGCTCAGAGTATCAGCAAGAATTTTCTTTCCCTTGTCTTTTTCCGGAATTGAATCCTATTCCGGAGTTCTCTTCTCACTATCAGAAACATGAACAACATTATCTTCTTCATCAGCGACTTCCTGAACACGAACCCCTACGATTTCCTTTTGAGCAACATCTAGTAAAAGATGTTCTTCTTCTCCATGATAAGAAACTTCTTCTCCTTTCTCTTCTTCTATTGCTGGAGTAACTAGCTTCGAAGATTCTACTTCAGAAGTTCGGAGTGATAAGTGTTCTGAAGGTGTCCCCTTGTAATCATCTACTTGTTTCAGCACATCTCCGGTTTCACCACATCCTTCAGCACCCTCTTCTACTTGTTCCACTTGCTCAACTTGCTCTACTTCCTCAGTATTCTTAGCAACAGCTTTTTCCGGAGCAACAAAATTTCTTCCTGGAGTCTCAGGTAGAGATTCCAAGGAGAAAGATCTCGGAACTGGAATAGTTGCTGAAACCATTTCATTGAATTTCAACAAAGCCTGAGCTACCTCAGCCTCAGACATCTTCTTCTTGAGCTTCTTTTGCTTTGCTTGTTTTTCAAGCTCATCAGAAGTTTTCTCCTTCAAGGCCTTAGCCTCTGCAGGGTCCAATCCGAACTGCAGATACCCTTCTTTTCTTTTTTCATTATCTGCTCTCCACTTCATAACAACCTCATCAGGATAGGCTTTCTTCTTCTTAGGCATTGGAGGTGCGGAATGGACTTCCTTAGACTTAGGATTCTCTGCTTCTACTTCCACTTCTTTTAGCTTTCTCTTCCTTACTGGCTTAGACGATTCCGGTTCAACAGCCTTCGGAGCCGCTTCTTCTTGATTTGGAAAATCGAAGAACTCACCAGTTTCCTTGTTGAAAGCCACATACATCCTCTTAAGAGTACCATCGCTGACCAGCATGATCTTGCAAACTCTTGTATTATATTTTCAAGCCTCCTTGAAAGACTCAAGGCACCGAACAATTAACTTGGAGATGATTGCTGGATACATAATAATCTAAGCTCTCAGATTTCCTTTCTTCAAATTTTCAATAGTAAGAAGAATGTGCTTCATCAAGTTAAAATTCCTTATATTTATCAGGAAATATAAGATATAGATCTCACTTTTCTTCAAGATATCTTTATCACCTTTCCTCGGTACAATAAGTCCTTGCACCCATAACTCCAGAATCTAGAAAATTGTAGATAGACTTGAAATCTTCAGATCCTTGTCATCAGCTAGTCCGAGAGTTTCTAAGGATTTTTCCTTGTCGAAGCTACCCTTAGAGTCCGGCAATACATGTGAAATAAATTTGGCTTCTCCTTCATAAGACAGTCCTACCAAGCTTGCAGCCTTGGTGTGAGAAAGCTTGTAAGTCCTGCCATAAGACTTAAAAGAGAACTTCTCCCTATTATCTTCCTTAAAGAAAGAAACTGATTCATAGAACTCAACAAGTAATTCTGAATATACTTCATCTTGGTTCCTGGTTTTTGATACCGCAACATCTTCCCAGCCATTCAACTTAATGTTCTTCGTAATGAGAGAATCATAGTTGTTGAAGAAATCCGGATGGACTAACCTTTCTCTGTAAACTAACCATTGCGAAATAGGCTTAGTGGATGACATTTCTTGAGATGCTAACTCCGAAGACATTCGGATCTGTAATCCTCTGAGAAGTTTGGAATGGAGAAAAACTGAAGTTCGGAACGGCCTTAAATCAGAGAGGCAGATATTCGAGACGTGAGAGCTTGAGATCGATGTGGGACGAGTAATTGGGTCCCCTTTATATAGGCAACAAGATGACGGTTCACCTTCCACGGTTGATCTAACAGTTGGAATAAGCTGAGATCAGATCTGACGGTTGAAAACTTGAATCCGATCTTTTTGAGGTTTTTATTTAAACAAGGAAATAAGAAAACTATAATCCAAAAACATAGTACAAGAAAATTCCATCAAGTAAAATATGACTACGAAAACTTGAGTAAGGAAATAATGCCTTTCGGATTGGATTAGGAGGATTATTTGTAATGGATAATATAAAAAGATGGTTATGAAAAAAACTTTATTATGAAAAGACAAAGTTCTCAAAAGTTTACTACAGATAACAATCTCACTATGAAAAACTCAGTACGAAAAAGTCAATACGAAAAACACATTACGGGTAAAAAATCAGTACAAAAATCTGGTTATGAAACTGCCAGTACGTAAATTTTCATTCCAGAAATTTTTAATACGAATACTTCCATTCCAGAAGTATTTTGTACGAGAATGTCCAATCTGAAAATTTGTAGTTCCGGAAATTCCATTCCAGAAATATTCTTTCCGAAAAGTTTTAAAACAAACTATATAAAAAAAATTTTGTTAAACCGACAAGCAAATGTACTCCCCCTATGAAAATGAGTTTATTACTGTAAGGAGACTTTTTCAACAGAAAGTTAATTAAGAAGGATTACCTTATGGTTATCATTCCTAACTTCTGTTTAATATATTCAAATCTATCAGAAGGCAAAGATTTTTTGAAAATATCAGCAAGTTGATCTTGCGTTCCGATAAACTGAAGAATAATATTTCCTTTGAGTGTATGATCCCTAAGAAAGTGATGCCTAATATCTATGTGTTTTGCACGGGAGTGATGTGAATGGTTCTTACTAAGGGCAATGGCACTTGTGTTATCACAAAAAATTTGAGTTTTGGTAAAACTCAAGCCATAGTCTGTGAGTGTGTGTTGCATCCACAACACTTGAGCACAACAACTTCCAGCTGCTACATATTCAGCTTCAGCAGTGGAGAGTGCTACAGAATGTTGCTTTTTGCAGGACCAAGAAACTAAAGAATCTCCTAAGAAATGACAAGTTCCGGATGTACTTTTTCTATCCATTCTACATCCACCAAAGTCAGCATCAGAAAAACTTTTTAGAACAAAATCATTTCCAGAAGTATAAAAAAATCCTAGATCCATGGTTCCCTTAAGGTAGCGAAAAATACTTTTTACTGCTTTTAAGTGAGATTCCTTAGGATTGGATTGATATCTTGCACATAAGCATACTGAAAACATTAAGTCTGGTCGACTAGCTGTTAAGTAAAGTAGACTTCCTATTATACCTCTAAAAGGGGTTTGATCTACTAGTTTCCTAGCTTTGTCAAGATCTAAAGAGTTTGAGGTACCAATGGGAGTACTTATACTCTTAGTGTTTTCATAACCATACTTTTTAAGAATATATTTAATATACTTATGTTGAGATATGTAGGTTCCTTCTGGTTTTTGAGAAATTTGAAAACCAAGGAAAAATGTTAACTCACCCATCATACTCATTTCAAACTCATATTTCATTAGACTAGCAAAAGAGTCAGTCAAAGATTGCTGAGTTGAACCAAATATAATGTCATCAATATAAATTTGAACAATCAAAACATTTTTCTTATATTTCTTTATAAAAAGGGTTGGATATGCATTTCCCTTAACATAGTTATTTGGAAGCAAAAATCCAGTAAGTCTATCATACCATGCTCGTGGGGCTTGTTTAAGGTCATACAAAGCTTTGGTAAGTCTAAAAACATGATCAGGATGTTTTGTATCTTCAAAGCCAGGAGGTTGTTCAACAAAAACTTCCTCTTAAACATAACCGTTAAGAAAAGCACATTTCACATCCATTTGGAAAAGTTTGAAATTAAAGAATGCTGCAAAGGCAAGTAGAATACAGATAGATTCAAGTCTAGCTACTGGAGCATAGGTTTCTTCATAGTCTATTCCTTCTTGCTGATTATAGCCTTTCGCAACAAGTCTAGCTTTATTTCTAACAATGACTCCATTTTCATCACATTTATTTCTGAAAACCCATTTTACTCCAATAACAGAAGTTTCCTTAGGTCTTTCATCCAAGATCCAGAATTTATTCCTTTCGAATTCATTTAGTTCATCTTGCATGGATTTAATCCAATCATCATCACCTAAAGCTTCATCAGTGCTTTTAGGTTCTAATTGGGAAAGAAATGCTAGATGTTCTACTTCATTTCTTAAGGAACTTCTAGTCCTTACAGGTTGGTTTACATCACCAATGATACTATCACTGGGATGATTCTTAAGAAATACATGATTTGGGTTTTGTAAAACCTGTTCATCAACATAGGGTAGAAAGTCTTCTAGGGTAAATGTTTCAGAAGTATCTTCTAGAACAATTTCCTTATCAGAAGGTTCTTCTATCAAAGGTTGACAATCAGTTTTTGAAAACACATCCGAAGATGTAAGTTGAGATGATTTAAAAACAAAAGGATCTGACTCATCAAATTTTACATGTACTATTTCTTCAACAGTACAAGTATTTTTATTAAAAACTCTATAAGCCTTAGAGGTTGTGGAATATCCTAAGAAAATTCATTCATCAGACTTTGGTGCGAATTTATGTAAGTTATCTTTAGTATTCAAAATGAATACTTTGCAACAAAAAACCTTGAAGTAGGAAAGTCTTGGTTTTCTACCATTCCATAACTCATAAGGAGTTTTATTAAGAAAATGTCTAATCAAAACTCGATTTATAGTATAACAAGCAGTACTTACAGCTTCAGCCCAGAAATGTCTAGAAATAGAATATTCACTCAACATGGTTCTAGTTATCTCTTGAAGAATTCTATTTCTTCTTTCAACTACACCATTTTTTTGAGGAGTTCTAAGTGCTGAAAAATTGTGAATAATGCCTTTCTTACTACAAAAAGTTTCAAAATCAGAATTTTGAAATTCTCCTCTATGATCACTATGAATAGTTTTCATTGGAAGGTTTTTCTCATTTTTAACTTGAGCTCTAAAACTTTTGAAATAGGAAAAATCTTCAGATTTCTTTGCTAGAAAATAGACCCAAGTAAATCTAGTGTAATCATCAACTAGAACAAACACATAGTATTTGCCTCCAATACTTCTAGTTTGTGTTGGACCAAAAAGATCCATGTGCACTAACTATAATGCATTGGTTGTTGAGACTTCACCGATTGACTTTAAACTAGATTTGTGTTTCTTTCCATATTGACAAGGATCACAAACTTTAGAAGAATCAAATCTAAGCTCCGGTAGATCCTTAACTAGTTTCTTCTTAGAGATTTTACATAGGTTTCTAATATTACAGTGACCTAGTCTTCTATGACATAACCAAGAATGATCTTCCATTGCACTTAGGCAAGGTAAATCTTGTCTCCTGAGATCTTCTATGTTTAAGGTGTAAACATTCTCTTGCCTGTTGGCTGAGAGAATAAATTCTTCCTTGGAATTGTGTACTAAACACTTATCATTCCTAAAATTCACAAGGTAACCTTCATCACATAACTTTCTTATGCTAATGAGGTTGTGATTAAGACCCTTAACAAAAAGAACATTTGAAATCAAGGTTTTACCAAGAAAAACAATATTACCAATACCAACAATCTCTCCCTTAGCATTGTCTCCGAAAGTTACCTTTCCTCCTTTCGTTTTGATAATCTTTTCAAAATAGATTTTGTTACCAGTCGTGTGCCGGGAACATCCACTATCCATGTACCATGTATTGTTGCTGGTACTTTCTTTATTATCCTGAAATCAAGAAGAAAATTAGACTTTCGTAATCCAAACTTGTTTGGATCCGAGATTTCCGGACAATAAAATTTTAGGAACCCACATCTTCTTAGAAAAGTAAGCTTTGTGAAATCCTAGAGATTGGATTTTGTTTAAGGAACAATTATTTGCCCAGTGACCACCACATTGAGACTTGGTACAAAATGGGGCACTTTGAGGAACAAAATAATTGTTACTGAAAATAGGTTTTGCATGGGTATAACCAAATCCGGATTTATTTCTTAAAGGTCGTATTTTGGAATACATCTTATCAAAATTTTCCTTACCATGGGTAAAGTTTGATAAACACTTCTTTAAGCAAAAAATTTCGGACTTGAGTTTTACAACCAAATTTTTTTCTTCAAAACCATTAGTTTTAGAACTAGAGTTAGGCTCGAAAACATTTTTCTTAGAAATTAATTTTTCTAATTATTTAGAAAGTTTATTCTTCTCAGAACATACTTCCTCAAGATTTTTTGAAATATTTTCAAAATCAGTATTTTTCCTATCAAGATCTTTAGAAAGATCTGATATCTCTTTTGTAAGAATAGAATTCCTAGAGTTTGCCTTATCATGTTTCTTATTGAGTTTGGAATTCTCAATCTCAAGAAGTTCAGTAAACCTAGAGACTTCTTCATAAGTGGGTAAAGTATTTTCTTCATCAGAAGATGATTCATCATCAGAAGAGTTATAATACTTACTATCATTAGAATTTAAAGAAACATTGGTCAAGGATTCAATATTTCGTACCTTAGCCATAAGACAATAATTATCAATAGGTAATCTGGCTATAAGACCAAGATTCTTCTGTCCTGAAGATTCATAATCAGAAGATTCATCTGAAGAATCACCACCACTGGCACTCCAGGTGTCATTAGCTTTCAGAACATTCTTAGCTTTAGCTTTATAATACTTCTTTCTATTCCTGTCTAAATTCCTTTCTTTTCTTTCTTTCTTTTTGAGCATAGGGAAATCTGGTCTAATATGTCCAGCTCTCTTACATTAATAACAAGTAATTTCTCCATCTTTCTTATCTTTCCTTTCCTTTTTCTTATACTTAGATTGAAAATTCCTTTGGCCATCTATCTTGTTCATCCTTCGAGCAAGATTGGATAATTCATTTTATGAGACTTCACTCTCACTAGATTCGGATTGGAAAATAACTTTCTTAGACTTAGATCTGGTTACTCTCTCAGGAGTCTTAGCTTTCATCTGATTTGAATTTGTAGTAAAAGCAACAGTACCATTACCATTCTTCTTCTTGATGTTGTCAGCATCACTCTTCATTCTAGTTTCATGTTGTAGAAGAGTTCCAAATAATTCATCAAGAGTAATTTGAGTGACCTTCATGTTCTCATCTATAGCTATTCTCTTGGATTCCCACTCATTGGGCATAATGTCAATTATCTTGTCCACAAGAGCTTCATCATCTAAAACTTTCTCTCCCATAGATTGTAGACTGTTTACAATAGTCATAAATCTTTGTTGAACTTTACAGATAGGTTCTCCATAAGGAAAATTGAAGCCATGATATTCAGCTCTAAGCATAGCTCTTCTAGTCTCAATCACCTTAGAAGTTCCAAAGTGTGTAACCTCTAACTTCTTCCATATACAGTTAGCTGCTTCACAAGAAGAAATTTGGATATATATATTTCTGGTCATTGAACATAGTAAAGTATTTCATACCTTATAGTTGAGTTGATATTCTTGCTTTTCCTGGTTAGTAAAAGTTCTGACTTCCTTGTCAGGAATTTTATAATCACCAGTAAGCATAACAAAGTTGTCTACTCCAGTATTGATAACAAAATTCTTCATACGATCTCTCCAGTATTCATAGTCATTACCATCAAAGATAGGTGGTCTTGTAGGATTCAGATTATCAATTGATCCAACATTAATTCCTGCCATACTTAAACAAAAAAACTTTGCACACAACCGTGTTAGTAGCAAAGAATCGTAATAACAAAGTTCGGAATGGGAAAAGTTCGGAATGGGAAAATTTGTAATAAGATAGTTCGGAATGATAAAATGAGCAAGAAAACTTGTATGTGGGTACAAGTATTTTAGAGACCTGCTCTGATACCAAATGTAAGATTGGTATAGAGTAAGAGTTTTCCAACCTCTGATACCAATTGTAGGATCGAAATAGTGATGAGATGTTCAAAATACTAGAGGGGGGTGAATTGTATACTTTAAAAATTCCTTTGGAACCTTTAAAGTTAGTTAAGAATAACTATGTTTTCCTTAAGAAAAGGAAAAGGCTAATTTTGAAAAAGTTAAACTAAACAAATTCACAACACCTCTAACACCGAATGAAAACTAGGAAAGATATTCCGAATGAGGGTTCCGGAAATATGGTTCCGGAAATTGAAACTTAACAAAAGGTTACAATATGAGATTCTACCATAAAGCGTATAGAATCTAAATAAAACAGAGTACAAGTAAGGAAGTATAAGAAAGTTATACTTTCCTTATATTACAAAATGCAGCGGAATATAAACAAGTAGTAGAACTACTAGTAACAATATATAAGTCTTTTAACCCAAATACAAGGGTATCCAACAACCTTGGATAAAGGTCCCTTGATTTATACTTTCAAGCAAGTCTGTCTTACCCACACCAGGGTAAGCCCTCGATATGAAGATCGGAGTCTCTGTCTTGCTATCCCCGCAAGCCCTCAACTTCAAGGTAGTTGGCAACCTCTGTCTTCCTCAGCAAGGAAGCCCTCGAACTTCAAGGTATTCGGCACCTCTGTCTTCCTATCCCCGGAAGCCCTCGAATGTAATCACCAACATTCGGAGTCGCACGAAGCTTTGAGAGTTAATAAGAGCCTCTCTCTCTATAAATCACTTCATGCAAATTAGTCAGCCTTTCATCACTTTCATCAGCTATCAGCTATGAGCTCTTTCAAATGAGCTCCTATTTATAGGTAAGGGCAGCTCCTTCTCCAACGGTCATATTTTCCTTAAAGATCGGAGGGACCTGTAAACGTGTCACTTAGACAACGGTTAGTTTATAAAAAAACAGATGACATCGTTTTATAACAAAACAAGTGTAACAGAATGTACGACATCGTTTTAAACTCTATCATTAAAGTTCGGAATGAAAACTTCGGAGTGAAGGTTCAGAGTGTAAGGAACAATAATAAAGAGTAGAAAAATAATAGAAGTGTAAGTAATATAAAAGTTTGGAGTCTAACAAAGATATTTTTCGGAGTCTGAATTAATTCAGAGTGTATAAAACAAAGATACTCAAATTCTGTTTAATAGGTGATTTCGGAATGAGAATTCGGAATATGAATTCGTCATCAGAAATCGTAATGAGAATTCATCATTAGGATTCGTATTGAGAATTCGTCATCAGAATTCGTAATGAGAATTCATCATCAGGATTCGTAATGAGAATTTATTATCAGAATTCGTAATGAGAATTGTTCATCAGAATTCGTAATGAGAATTCGGAATGGGATTTCTTCATTAGAATTCTTAATGAGAATTCTTCATTGGAATTCATAATGAGAATTCTTCTTCAGAATTCGTATTCTGAATCTGGAATAGAACTTAGTCAGAGTTCATATCCGGAATTCGGAATGAAACTTCCTTATAGTTCTTATCCAGAATCCGAATCCTAAAACAGAATGCTTTATATCAAAGTTTCAATGATTCCAATAAAATAGAAATGAATCCGAATTTCATATTTAAGAAAAATATGGATGAAAATAAGATAAGGATAATTTTTCTTATAAAAGCGATTTTGCTTTTAAAAGTAATTTTCCTTAAGAAAGCAATTTTCCTTAAGATAAGGTGTTTGTGATTTTCAAAACAAGAAGGAATGGAAAAGTCATAAGGAAAACCTTATTGACTCAACAATTATGGATTTTATAAACTTTATCTTCCAACCTTTATTGGACTTTTTTCTTATTACTTCATCGTGAACATACATGTATACATTCTATCAAAGGAGGAGCATGAAGATCACTTGTATGATAGCCTTTCTTTTTATTAAACAATTAATAATACTTTATTACATAAACATCACGTGATACATCATAGAATATTGAGAGGTATAGTGCCTTCGGGGATTAGGGTCATTACATAACAACATAAAACATGAAATACAATATCTTTATTGAACACATCCTTTACATTACCACTACATTCCCTCATACTTAGCATTGCATGGGATAACCTGTGAACATGCATAAGAAAAGGATTATCTATAAATCCCTGTAAGGGAAGAATTATGTAATAACATGCGGAGTATAATACATGTTAGAAAATAGGCATATCAATAGAGTACAATAGAAGCATAAACATAAAGACATGATAAAGCATGAAAATCATAGCATCGAAATGTGGAAACTACACATTACATGGAATTAGCATGAGCCAAGGCTCATTGCACATAGATAATTAGTGAACACTCATTGCACATGAAGCACGAGTATATCCTCTTTTCACATAAATTATCTTTAGTCAACACCCATTTCACATAATGTATCATGATACTATACTTTACCCAATGCATTGGAGCGCTATCAGGGCACACCCTTCTTAAATATATCATTTCATTCATAAGTCTGCCACATGAATCATAATAGATGTTAGAAAATAGGAATATCAATAGTGTACAAGAGAATCATAAACATAGAGGCATCATAAAGCATGATAATCATAGCATGGAAATGTAGATACAACACTAAACATGGAATTAGCATGAGCTAAGGATCATTGCACATGGACCATGAATAAACCATAATTTCACATGAAGCATGAGTTAATCCTCATTTTAAATGAATTATCATCAGTAAACACCCATTTTACATGACTAATACTGATACTATACTTTATCCAATGCATTGGAGTGCTATCAGGGAGCTCTCTTCTAAAACATTTCATTTCATGCATAAGTGCGCCACATGGATCACAAAACATTTACTCATTAAACATAATAATTTATTTAATGAAAAAATAATGTTGAATACATACATGAAACTATTTAAAACCAATGTAAATGTTCATAAAGGTAAATACCCTTGATAGTGAAATAGGAATGGTATTCACTACACAATGACATTGTCTTAGAAAAGCACGGTGCAATTTCTGCAGCATAACGACGTGACATTAGAACTCATAAAAATGGTTGATGAGAGAGAAAATGGTGTCTCATCATATTTATATGAAATGGAAATTAATGGGGTCATATATATACATGTCCCAATAAATTTAATGGAATTTAGATTCATGATACAAAAGAATTTCTTGAATGTAAATGAATAGAGAGAAATTCGCATCAGAATTTTGGCATAGTAACAGGAGTACATGGGAGGAATTTAATAAGAGATATAGGGGTATCCAATATTTAAAAAATAAAGAGGGAATTTTTTAAGAGGTTAGAGACCATACCCCAAAATATATAATTGAAATTCAAAGGGAATAACAACTTAAATAATATTGGACAAAAATGAGAAAAGAAGAAAAAAACCATATTTGGATGTCTGCTTCCAAAGGAATGAGAGAGGATTGAGAGAGGCTTCTAGGGAGATTGGGGAACCTTTGGAGGATTATAGAGAGATGAGGTTAGAGGTTTTACTAACTCCAAAGGATTTGAGTGAAGAGGAAGTGGGATCTTGGGTGGGTTTATATAGGAAAGGTGAGGGAATTCGTTATTATTTAGGTTTGGGACAACTCATATTAAACGAATCCAAACCACAATCCAGCCCATGGTTTCTTCCCATACTTTTTTTCAAAGGGATGTAAAAAACTATATTTCATATGTCTAATGTCCGAAATTTTTAAAATAATTTGGTTGCTTTTGTAGAGGTGAGTTACACTCTGAAATAAAATAATTTAAAAAGACATAATGTTTAATAAGTTTTAAATGGTCCACTAATGATTTGTAAAATAAATCAAAAAAAACCAAAATCACATTATTTTTATGATAAAAGGTATTTTGTCCGAAAATATTGTTTATAGTATTTTATTATATCCCTATTGGGTTATTATGATGTCATAAAAATAAATTATATATTTGAATGATATTTAATTTTTACCCAAACATTTGACTATCTCATAAAATTATGAAAAATTAACCATTGGATAATTTCGATGTCCTTATTTCCAAAATAATATTCATTTTATCTGAATAGTTTTCTAAATATGTTAAATTTCATGTTTAAAATAAAAACCAACATTTATTGAAAATTCATTGGTATTGACAAAAATGGCTTTCAAACCTTAATAAAAATTACAATTTCATTCATAAGATTATACAGTAATTTATATTTAAAAAAAATTATTTTATAACAATAATAATATTTTATTAAAATATTATTTCATTCAAAAATCCAATAATTCATCAAAATATATTTCTAAGTTCAGCATTAACTGAAAATACTGTTATTGCTTTAAAACCTATTTATAAGGTAACAACAATAAAATAAAAGTATACCCATTATTATATACAAAAATAATTTACATAACCATACTACAAGGGTCTTGTTACATAAACCCTTATAAAACTCCCATAATACCAATGTCTAAGGGGTGCCATGGTGACATTATCTTAGGGTGGCTCAGATAACATTGTTCTGGTGGTAATATCTATCAACTTCAACTTCTCCCATAGGCAGTCCTGCTCGACCATAACATATTCAATATTGTCTTGGGCTTGGTCATGAGCAAAGGCCAAAGACGCAACCTCCTTTCTGAGCTCTGACAATTGGTCTTTGTATGGAGCACATTTACTAGATGAAGCCATCACTTCCGTTGTCCGAGTAAATTGGATTTGTTAAATCCCTATATTTACAATAATCATCTGATCACTGTTCAAAAAATATATTAGAAATAGTCACAATTCTTACCAGTATTATAAAATCCAAAAACATAAAACAAATGATGTTTACATTTTATATAAAAATTTTACGTAAATAGACATTTAATTAGGTCAAGATGGATTTCTGTTAATGAAAGATTTGGTCGTTACAATCTTCCCCCTTATGAAAATTCTCCCTCGATATTTCATTTTCCCACAATAAAACAGATGTGGGTAAATCTGTTTCATCATTTCATCGGATTCCCATGTCACATCTTCAATGTTTTGGTCTTTACACAACACCTTGATGAGGGGATTGTCTTATTTCATAGAACTTTTTCTCTACGATCTATGATATTCACTTGTTGCACCTTATGAGAAGGATCATCTTATAACTGTACCACCTCCAAAGAGAGGACATGTAATGTTTCAGGTATATACTTCCTTAAGAGGGATACATGAAATAGATCATGTACTTTGGTCATGGTATGTGGATGTTATAATCTATAAGCCACAACCCCGACATGATCAAGAATCTCGAAGGTGTCTATGTACCTTGGACTAGACTTCCCTTTATTTCCAAACCTCGTGACCTTCTTCCACAGATATATGCGTAGAAATACCATGTATCCAACATTAATCTCAAGTTCTCGTTGACAGTTTTCTGCATAACTATTATATCGACTATGGGTTGCCTTGATATTCTGCTGAATGGTTTTCACCTTCTCCACCATTTCATCGACCATTTCAGGTCCAAACAGCTTACACTCACTTACTTCATCCCAACACACCGGTGTGATGCCCCCATTCCCATAAAGGGCTTTATATGGTTCCATTCGGATGCTCGAGTGGAAAATGTTATTATAAGAGAACTCAACTAGAGGGTGATATTGATCCCATCTTCGTTTAAATTCCATTTATCACAATCTTAACATGTCCCCATGTTTTTAGATATTCAGCTCTTATTGGCCATCAAATTGAGGATGATAGGCCATACTAATGTTTAGTTCAGTATTCAGAGCATGTTGAAGATTCTTCCAAAACATAGAGGTGAATCATGGATCTAGATACGACATAATATATTGTGTTACTCCATGAATCCTTACCACTTCCCTGATATATATCTGTTCCAGTTGATCCATTGGGAAATCCTCCTAATTAGAAATGAAGTTTTTAACATTTGTAAGATGATCCACAACAACCATATTGAATTTTTTCCTTTGGATTTCTTCCTAAGTCTGGTGAAAAAGTCCATGGTGATGTTCTCCTATTTCCATTATGGTATTGGTCAATGGTTGCATCATCCCCTTAGACTTCTTCCTATCTTCCTTCACTTACGAACACACCAGGAAATTTGATGTATATTCAGCGATTTGCTTCTTCATATTATCCCACCAATAATGCTCTAAGAGATCTCGATACATCTTTGTGTTTCTTGGGTGAATATAGAAATTTAAACTATGTGCATCATCCAAAAGTTCATTTTTCAGGTCCGAGCATGATGGAACACACAGTCTTTTCAAAAATCTCACAATTCCGTATTCATTAACACTAAACTCCGAGGATTTCCATTTTTCAGTAGCTTGCACTTTTTCCTGAATTCCCACATCATCCTATTCAGCATCCTTTATCGTTTCCCAAATTGATTGTTGATCAGTCATTTCTGAAAGGATTGATGATGTTCCCTTATTTATTATTCTCATGTATATATTCATCAAATCTAAGAATATTGGATCCTTTTCAATTCTCATCAATGATAGAATCGATGGTTCCTTTCTATATAGGGAATCTGCCACCTTGTTCGCATTCCCAGGGTGGTAATAGATTGTGCAGTCATAGTCTTTGGTTATCTCTAACCATATTCATTGGATCATGTTACACTCTTTCTATGTGAATATATACTTGAGGCTTTTGTGGTCCGTATATATTTCACACTTCTCCTAAAATAGATCATACTGCCAAATTTTCAAAGCGAATATCACTACATCAAACTCAAGGGCATGTGTTGGATAGTTATGATCAAGAACATTAAATTGACTTGAATCATAGGCAATTTATTTATAATTTAACATCAACACACATCCCAGGCCCTTCTTTGAAGCATCACTGAATACCACAAAAAGTTATCTACTTGTGGGTAAAGTGATTACAGGTGAAGTGATAAGACACTTTTTAACGCCTTGAAGATTTATTCCCATTCATCAATCAAATATAAAATTACTCCCTTCAGAGATAACTTAGTAAGAGGGTTGGACAATAGTGAGAAATTTCTCACAAATTGTGGATAATATCTAGATGACCCCAGGAATCTACAGAAATTTGTTACAGATGTTGGCCTCGACCATCCTTCAAATGCATCTGTTTTGGTGGGATGAACAGATATCCCATTCCTTGTGAGGATATGGCCCACGAATGATACCTCCTTCCACCATAAGTCACACATTTCAAACATTTTTAGATCTTATCCTTACTAAAGGTCTCTATTACCGTTCCTAGATGCTCCTCATGATCCTCCTTGGTTTTTCAGTATATCATAATATCATTTATAAAGGCTACCACAAATTTGTCAAGGTAATCTCTAAAGACTCTATTCATCAAATCCATGAATACTGCTAGATCATTAGTGAGTCTGAAATGCATTACTATGAATTCATAGTGCCCGTATCTTATATGAAATGCATTATTGGGGCTATCTTCCTTCTTCACCATTTTTTTGATAATATCCCGACCAAAAATCCACCTTGTAAATGTACTGTTCTCCACACAGCTGATCGAAAAATTCATCAATTTGTGGGAGAGGATACTTGTTCTTTATCGTGATTTTGTTAAGCTCATTGTAATCGATGCAAAGGCGCATTGACTAATCCTTCTTCGTGAAGAAGAGGACTTGTGCAACCCATGGTGAAGCACATGGGGGTATAAACCCTTTATACAGATTCTCTTGTAGTTGTTTCTCCATCTCCTCATGATCCACAACATCCATTCTATATGGAGTCTTGGATGTTGGAAATACCCCAGGTATAAAATCAATTGAGAATTCAACATCTTTTCTAGGAGGATGACCAGAAAATTCACCGAGAAACACTTCAAAGAATTCCCTCACAATAGGCATGCCATCTAGGATGGTTCCCTCCTTAGAATCAATCATCTGAGCTAGATATTCATGCTCCTAGGGTATTAATATCCATGCTTGAGATGATGGAGCAAAACATGGTTCATCTTCCTCTATGCACTTGAAAAGAATCAGTGGTCGATTCTCTACATGGAGAGTGATTTCCCTTTCCCGGTAATTTATGCTGGCTCTATATAAGGAAAGCCAATCCATGCCAAGAACTACATCAAATTCCACCAGAGTAAGTATGACAAGGTTAAGCGGGATGTTTAGTCCACAGATTATGAAAGGGGAGGAGTTATAATAATGGTATGCAATGATTTCCCCATTTTCCATACTCATCGATATCTTCACATCTATGATTTGTGGTGGTACTGGGATTGTTCTGATAAAAATTAGAGATATAAAAAAATGTGTAAAACAGAAATCAAAATTTATATTTTCTAGTATTGAATGAATAACCAGCATACATGTCACCGCTTCGTTTTCAGTGTCCACTTTGGAATTATTGATGGTAAAAACTCACCCTTGCTGCCTTGGAGGTTGTTGGTTGCCTCTGAAAACCCCTATATAAGGGAAATGATTTCCAAGATTCCATGGTTAATTGCAGTTGTTGCAATGAACCACATGTTGAGGTTCAAATAGAGCGTTCCACTCCTCTATCGCAGCTATGAGGATTTTTTGCTGATAGTTAATAGCCAGGTTCCATTCTCTTCCACACCTAAAGCATTTCCTTGTCCCCTTCTGGTAATTTTCAGGGTGCTTCTTTCCACATCGCTGGAAAGTGGGTTGCTGAATCATTTTAGCACCATTGGATTTATCACTCAGACAGCCAGCATTGAAGTACACCTTATGATTCTTATCCCCATGATACCCCTGAGATTCTTCGATCTCTATTTCGACCTTGAGGAAAAATCAGACAATTTCCTCAAATCTATCGAAGTCACGGATCACCAGTGCTTTCCACAGGATAGCTTTCAGCCCACCAAATAATCGGTCAACCTTTCATTCAGGGGTAACGACAAAGACAAAGGCGTATCATACAATTATTATTATGTTTTCATCGTACGCTCCAACAGATTCATCGTCTTTTTTTCATTAGGGAAAGGAAGTCCCATTCCATCTTAATTTGTAGGGTGCACGGAAAATATTTATCGAAAAATATCATCCGGAAATACTTCCATTACAATGCCTCGATCTCCTCCTCATGCTTAGTATTATTGATCAACGTCCACCATTGATCAGCTTCACCCTCTGTATGATCAGCATCCAGGAGAACCTTCTCTTGTTCAGAACAATGAAGGATGGATAAGATCTTCTCAATGGAGTTGATCCATTGTTCGGCGATTGAGGGATCAGATGAGCCATTAAAATTTGGAGGCCTTTGTCTCACGAATATCTAAATTGTGAGTTTTTCCTTCTTATGGAGGGTTGAATGTTTCTATTGACCCATCTTTATATTCAAATATTTAGTTAGCTGAGAGAGAAGTGTGATAATGTTCATGATTCCCACTCCCATTGGAGTGGGCATCTCATTAGTACTGTCATCACATTGATCATCACATCGGTTGTTAGCCTGAGTCCTCCTATTACCGGACATTTTCTGGAATAAAAATACAGTTATGGGTAACCCATAAAGGGTAATATAAGGACCAAACTGATGACTAATAAATAACTTTTATTTACTTATCATATAAATCTGCTGGCTTCAGTCTATGTTATTCATGATCTAGTTTCTATTAAATATTCTTAGGGCATTTTTTGTCCCTTAATAATGGTTCATACCAAGTTGTGAATTTACCAAATCATATCCCCTGGGAGATTCATAACCAATATTGAAGAAAGGCCCATTTTCGTGCACCGGTTCCCATTCGAGTCTATCTCAAAGCGGTGTTTTGGGGTTTTAGCCCTAGGATACAATTGTGCTAGAGCCGCCTCCACCTGCTCATATACAAACAAGTATGTATTTGATTGATAAACCACATTCTCAATACTCACCAAAACATAGGGATTATTTTATTTTACTTAATATTGTCTCTAACGCTTTACTAGGTTTTTCTAATCCTAATCCACAAAATAACTAAACCTATGCCCTGATACCAACAATGACAACCCTTATTTTTATTACACAATTAAACATAATTTATTACATAACCTTCACTTGATACAACATAGAATATCGAGAGGTATAGCGTATTTGGGGCTTATGATAATTACATAACTACTTAAAACATGAAATACAACATAATTATTGAAAACATCATTTACATGACCACTATATTCACTCGTACTTAGAATTGCATGGGATAACCCAAGAACATGCATAAGAAAAGTGTGAGCTATAAAGCCCAAAAATAGAATAATCATGGAAGACCATGAGGACTACAATACATGTTATAAAATATCCATATCAATATTGAAAAATAGAATCATTAACCTAAATGCATGATAAAGCATGTTAATCATAACATTGAAATGTGGCAACAACACATAACATGGAAGTAGCATGAGCCAAGGCTCATTGCACATGGAGCATGAGTAAACCATAATTGCACATGAAGCATGAGTAAAACCTCATTTCACATGAATTAGAACGAGTCAAAACCAATTTCACATGATTTATCATGATACTATACTTTACCCAATGCATTGGAGTGCTATCAGGGTACACCATTCTTAAACATTTCATTTCATCCATAAGTGTGCCACATGGATCATAAAACATTGAATCACTCAACATAATAATTTATTCCATAATTAATGAATGTGTAATACATATGTGAATATATTTAAAAAATAAGTAAATGTGCATAAAGGTGAACACCCATGATAGGGAAATGTGCATGGTATTCAATCCACAAGGACTTTGGCTTGGAAAAGTGCGGTGCAATTTTGGCAGCATAACGACGTGACATAAGAACTCATAAAAATAGTTGATTAGAGAGAAATAGGTTTATCATTATATTTACATGACATGGATAATAAGGGGGTCTTATAGATACATTTCCCAACAAATGTAATGGAATTTAGATTCATGATACAAAATAATTTCTTGAATGTAAATGAGGAGAGAGAAATTCCTTTCTGAATTTTGGAAAAGTAACGGGTGTACATGGGAGGTATTTAATGAGAGTGAATGGGGTCTCCCATCATTTAAAAAAAATAAGGAAGTATGTAGGAGGTAAAAAACCATACCCCAATATTTATAATTGAAATTAAAAGGGCAAAACAATTTAAAGAATATTGGACAAAAATGAGAAAGGATGAAAAAACCCTTATTTGGAAGTGTGCTTCCAAATGATTGAGAGATGCTTGAGAGCAGCTTCTTGGGCTCCTCGGGCACCTTGGTAGGATTATAATTATAGGAGGGAAGAGATTGGACAAACTCTAAAGGCATTGAGTGAGGAGGAAGTGGGGTCTTGTGTGGGTTTATATAGGAAAGGTGAGGGAATTATTTATTATTTAGGTTTGGGACACATCACTTTAAACTAATAAAAACCACAAACCAGCCCATGGTTTTTTCCCATGGTTTTTAGAAAAGGGAAGTTGAAAACAATATTTTATATAGCCAATGTCTGACCTTCTGAAAATAATGGGGTTGCTTATGTGGAGGTGAGTCACACTCCCAAGGAAAACAATTTAAAAAGACAAAATATTTAATAAGTTTTGAAGGGTCCACTAAAGCTTTGTAAAATAAATCAAAAAAACCCAAAATAACATTATTTTAATGTTAATACATATATTTTCAAAAATAATGTTTATATTATTTTATTAAATCACTATTGGGTAATTATTATGTAATAATAAAAATTATATTTAAACGGTATTTAATTTTTACCGAAAAATTTAACTCTCTAAAAAAATTATGAAACATTCACCGTTGGATAATTTTGATTTCATGATTCCATAAATAATATTCATTTTATCTAAATAGTTTTCTAGATATGTTAATTTTCACTTTTAAAATAAAAACTGACATTTATCGAAAATTCATGGATTTTGAAAAAAATTGCTTTCAAACCTTAATAAAAATTACAAATGAATTCATAAAATTATATGACCATTTATATTTAACAAAAATTAATTTTATAATAATAATAATATTTTTTAAAAAAATTATTTAATTGAAAAATTTCTTTAATTCATTAAAAAAAATTTCTTAGTTGAACATTAAAAAAAATTCTATTTCTGTTGTAAAAATTATTTACAAGGTAACAATAATAAAATTAAAGTATATTCATTATTATATACAAAAATAATGTACATAACCATAGAACTAGGGTCTTGTTACATAACCCAATATAACAACCGTATAAGATAGAAGAGTAAGTTGTGCGATGGTGACAGACTCTTGGGGTGGCTCAGATAACATTGCTCGTGTTGTAATATCTTTCGAAATCCAAATTTCTCATAGGCAGTCCCGCTCAAGCTTAACATATTCAATCTTAGCATTGGCTTGGTCAGGTGAGAAACCCAAATATGCAACATCCTTTCCATGCTCTGACAAATGGGATTTATATGGGGCCGTCAAATGGATGAGTCCATCACTTCCTTTTTTCTGAGTAAATTCAGTTTGTTAAAGCCATATATTTGTACTAATAATGGGATAATAGTTCAATGAATATATTTTAAATGGTCAAAATTCTTACCAGTATTTTAAAATCCCAAAACATAATAACAAAGAATTTGACATTTTATATAAACATTTTAGATAAAGAGACATTTAATTAGATCAAGATGGATTTCCATTAATGAATGTTTGGGTCGTTACAACAGGAGGATGGTCTTAAATCAACTTTCAAAGAACCATATCAAGAGTAAACACATAAAGATACAATTCTAGATGAATGTGGTTCCTTTTATGGGTTATATAATTTATGATGATGGATTAGATATGGATTTGGTCAAGAATATTTCAATTCCTTCTTGGGATCCACCTAAGATCATTTTAGAGTTGTAGGGTCACTTGGAATTCATGGGGTACTAAAGGAGGTTTCTAGTAGACCACTGTATGATTGCAGCACCATTTACCATCATGAAATAGAAAGGGAAAAAAATTACCAATAATTAGTAGTGGAAGAATTCATTCATGGATTTGTGGATGATACTGGAAATTTATCTTATATTGAAACTATTAGAGGAGGGAGTTTAATACATAATTTAGTTCAACGCATCAAGAGTTGTGGTTGGCTGTGTGTTGACGTGGAGATAAAAAGTTATCAGATATGGGTTGAGGTAGTTGATACCCCATTAGACAAACTATATGACTCAATGATCTATATATTGTAGTGTTAGTCTTCTCCATGAGATCATAGAGGCAATATCTTCACGATGAGTGCATTTTTTATTGCATGTACTTTCAATGTCTGAGGTATATCTTCAAACATATATATTTTAACCCGATATAATGGTATTAATTAGATATTCGTGAGGCCTATTAATATTAGATTGTTAACAATTTTGGAAAGGGAAAAGTTGTAGAAAATTCTATTTCCAGAATATCCCATGATCGTTTTGTGTAGGAGGATTCTAAGCATTTCGCTTCCTTGAATCTAACGCTGGTTGAGCAGGATGGTGGATCATTTCTCCTGTCAATGGGGATGAATCACCTGCTCATTTAGTGTGTGAGAGATACCCAATTACATGAAAATGAATGTGACATCTTACATGACCAGCTATCCTTAAGAGATTCCCCAAATTGATATTCTAAATGAGGGGATCACGCTATTCTTTTCCTGGGATGGACATTGGACCCAGTCACGTTGAGAGGGGACAAAATGGTGGAGTTTCACACATATTCATTTTTTATACATCCCGTTGTGGGGATTATAACAACCCTAATATTTATTTCACATATAAAAAATGAATTTTTACATAATATATAACTTAATAAAACTCATAATATCAAGGGTTATAAGGTATTATGGGTTTAGGAACATTACATAAAAACTTAAAAAATTAAATATGACATCTTTATTAAAAACTTCTTTGACATGACCAATAGAGGCATTCATACTTAACACTTCATGGGATAACCTGTGGACATATATAATAAATGGGTGAGATACAAGTCCCAGTAAGAGAATAAAAATATAACCTGAGGATAATTATACATGTTATCAAAAGCATATCAATGAGGAAAATGCAACATGAATAATAATTCATGAAATGGCATGATCATCATACCATGGAAATGTGGAAACAATACAAAACATTACACCATAAAAAAAGTCAAATATAAAAAACCCATACATAATGTTGGAAAAATTACCATAACATAATTTGGTAAACCACTATCCCAACATAATGTATCATGATAATAAACATTACCCAGTGAATTAGAGCTCAACCGTGGCACACCCTTCATAATCATTTCATTCTCATTATTAAGTGTTCTATATATATTTTATAACATGGATTCATTCAACATCATGAATTTATTCCATGATCTAGAAATGTTTAATCCACACAATTAAGTCCCCAAAAAATAGGATAATGTGCATAAAGGTGAATTCATTTTATAGAGAAATGGTTATGGTATTCAATACACAATTATTTTGGCATGTTAAATAATGTTGCAATTTTGACAACATAATGACATCACGTAGAAACTCATATAATGGGTTAATAATAGATAAAGGTTTATATCATAATTAAAACATTTAGTTGGTAATAATAAGTACATGGAAAGAAATTACCCAACATAACTAATTATAAATAAAAGGCGTAACATATTAATGAATATTGAGGAACGAGGATAAAGAAAAATAACTCATACAAAATTTCATCTTGGTAGCAGGTGTATGTAATGGTTATTAGGAGGGTTAAATGAGAGTGAATGGGTCTCTCTTCATTTATACAACATGTATAATGTAAGTGTTAAAGGTAATAATGTATCCCAATATATTAAAATTGATATTAAAAGGCATATGATAACTGAAGTTCATGATTATTAGAGAATAGAGAGAATCCCTCACATAATTTTGGCATAGTTATGGGCTTAGTTGAGGATCCAAATAAAGTGGATAAATAATACCTCATACAAATAACATCAAATGGATATTAATATAATGATTAAAAAATCAGTTGAAATTAAATTAACTAATCTCAATTAAGGTGCATGAATTCAATTGTGATGAGATAAATCTCTTACTTGGATGTATGACTCCAAAAGATTGTGAGAGGATTCTTCCGAGCTTGGGTGAACCTTTGGAGGAATCTAAGGAGTATAGGTATGAGTATGGATGAGCATGGAATAGTTTTTGTGAAGTGAAATGGGAGCGTAGGTTTGGTTATATGGGAAAAGAGGGGGATTACTTTATTTTTTTGGTTTTCGACAATACATAATAAAATATTCAAAACCATAAACCATACCTTGGTTTTCAACCCATGTTTTCTTCAAAAGGGTAGTTTTATAAATTATTTTATTAGTCCGAGGGCCAAATCCAAAAATAATATTTCCCTTACATATGTGGAGGTTAGTCACACTTTCAATGAAAGGATTTTAAAATTGAAAAATATATTACAAGTCATGGACGATTCACTATGGATTTAATAAATAAATAAAATTAAAATAAATTCACATTATTTTAAATTAAAAAAACATATTTTTCTTAATATTCCTTTTATTTTATTTATTACCCCATAATAGTTCTATTATGAGCTCAAAAAACACACAATAGTTTTATAAGGTATTTAATTGTTACCCAAAAAGTTGATTATCTCATAATATTATGAAAATATTACAATTGGATAATTTTTATGTCATGATTCAAAAAATAATATTCATTTCATCTAAATATATTTTTTATTATATTAATTTTCACTTCTAAAATAATCATGGGCATTTATTGATAAATTTATCTATTTTTTGACAATACGAGTTTTTGAACACCAATAAAAATTACATTTGACTTTATAATATTTATATGATCATTTACATTTTGAAAAATAATTTAATAATAATATTCTATTATATGGTTATTTATTTCGAAAAATCAATTAATTCATGAATATAAATTTCTTAACTGATTTTGAATATTCACCGAAAATATATTTTGTGATTTAAAAATCATTTATAATGTAACCATAATATGAAGAAAAATTATTAATTATTATAGACTAAATGAATGTAAATAATCATATTACTAGCTTCATGATACATATACCTTTATTAAACCAACATACACCCTAAGAGTAATGGGTGTGATAGTGGGATTTTCATGGATCTATTCGGAGAACATGGTTTGGGTCATGATCTCGATGGGCTTGATATTATCCAGTTAATGGTTTCAATCATGCTTATTTTGTTGGGTCTCAGCATGGGATTGCTTAACCAAAAGAATATAAATTCAATCTCTCATGGATTCTATAAAAAATTGGCTTTATAAGTTAAAATCCTACCAGATGAGGCCATCACATTCATTGTTTGTTCCCAAAGGATTTTTTAAAACCCTATATTTATACTGGTCATGAAATCACATTTAAGTAGCTATATTATCGATGGTAATGATAATAAACTATAATTTAATAAAAAAGTGGGTGTAATAAAATAATAACACTATTTTTCTATATGAATATGACATTTAATTAAAAGAAATGTGTTTTTATTAAAAATGATCTGGTAATTACAACATTAACCCCTTAAGAAATTTCACTAAAGAAATTTCCTTTTTCCATACTAAAGCAGATGTTGGTAAATCAGCTTCAACACATCCTCTGTTCCCACATTTCTTCTTCAAACTGTTCATTTCACCACAACACTTTGATGAGTGGAATTGTCTAATTTTGTAGAACTTTTTCTCTATGATCTATGATCTTTACCTGATACTCCTAAATGGAATGGTTCTTCTCCAATAGTACCACATCTGGATTGAGTATATGTGATGGGACAATTATATAATTTCACTTGTAGGACTCATGGAATACTTCATGTACTTGAGAAAAGTTGGGAGGGAGTGTTAGTTGATATGGCACTACTCTGATGGGATTAAGGATGTCGAAAGGGACGATTTTCTATAGACTATGTATTCCCTTATTCCTAAATCCCATCACTCTATTCCATGGAGATATTCATAAGAATACCATGTTTCCAACCTCAAAATCATTGTCATGTCAATGATTGGTAGCATATCTATTTTTTCATCTCTGAATATATTTGATGTGATGTTAGATGGTCTTAACCTTGTCCACCATTTCATTAATCATTTTAGGTCCTGGAAGATTTTGTTCCCTAACCTCTTCCCAACATGTTGTATTTCTCCACCTCTTACATAAAGGGTTTTATATGGGACCACATTGTTGGTTGAATTTAATTTTTTATTGTAAAATACCTACACCAAAAGAAGATGTTGGCCCCATACACCTTTTTTGTCCATTGAGAAAGATCTCAAAATGTCATCATATGTTTGGATAGTCCACACCGATAGGACATCAGTTTGAGGGTGATAAGTCATAATGATTTTCATCTCAGTGTTTATATCATGTTGATGAATTTTACAAAATAAAATGAGGAATATTGGATCTAAATATGACATAATCCATATTGGGAATCCATAAAACCTTACCACTTCTTTGATGTAAATCTATGCCAGTTAATCTAGTGAGAAATCCTCTTGAATCTCAATTAACTGTCAAATCATTATATTAATACCAAACAACACCCAAATATCATTTTTTCCATTGGTTTTGTTTATAATTCTTGTGAAAAATTCCATGGTGATGTTTTCCCATTTCAATTTAGGTATTGGTAGTGGTTGCATCATCCTCGTATACATCTCTCTATGATCCTTATTTTCTAGCATACCTTGGTCATTGATGTATATTCCCTGACCTTATTCTTCATTTTATCCCACTAATATTTCTTGCAAATATGTAAATATATCTTTGTGTTTCTTTGGAGAATATAAAAGGCCGAACTATGTGAATCATCCAAATGATTATTCTTTAACTTTTGATTTAATGGATCACATATTCTTGATTCAAATCTCCAAATTCCCTCTTCATTAAAATTGACCTCTTAGGATTTACCATTATTTGTAGTTTCCACATTCTTAGAAATTCCCACGTTGTCATTTTGAGCATATTTTATCCTTTAAAAAATATAATGTTAATTAGTAATTTTTGAATGGATTGATGATGTTCCTTTATTTAGGATTTCCTTGTCCATCCTATTCAAATCTAAGACAATCATATCATTCTGAATTCTCTTCAATGATACAATTGTTGGTTGTTTATACTTAGAGCAACATCTACCTTGTTCCCTTTCCTAGAATACTAGTGGATTGAGAATTAGTAATTATTAATTATCTCTAACTATCAACGTTGAATCATATTCAGATCATTCTATGTAAATATAAATTTGAGACTTATGTGGTGCATATAAATTTGACAGTTATCCCTAAAGAGATAATGTCACTTTGTTTTCAATTCAATGATCATTGTTGTGAACTCCAAATCATACATGGGATAGATTTTCTCATGTATTTTTAACAACCATGAGTCATAGGAAAATAATTTGTTGTTTTTTATCAACACACATCCAAATACCTTATATCAATCATCGCTTAAAATAATGGAAATCTCCCTCATTGATTGTAGTGTAAGTATATAGGGAGCAATAAGAATCCTTTTCGAATCCACTAATATTTCTTCACATTCATCATTCCAAGAAAATTTTACACCCTTTCAGATTATCTAGGTAAGAGGGTTTGACAATAATGAGAAATTTCACACAAATCAGAAATAATATCTAAATAACCCATGGAATCTACTTATATTAGTCACGGATGTTGGCCTTATCCACAAATCAATTTTATTTTCATGTAAGGATCTATAGATATCCTATTACATGTGATGATATTCCCCAATAATGAGATATCCTTCAACCATAACTCAAAATTTTTATACTTCCCAATGAGCTTATCTTTTCTCATGTTCTTTATCACAATACTCAGAGGCTCCCCATGCTCCTCCCATGTTTTAGAGTATATTATAATATCATCCAGGACTATCTTGCCCAGATAATCTTTGAATACTATATTAATCATGTCCAAGAATATTTCTGGAGAATTAGTGAGTCTGATTGTCAACATTATGAACTCATAATTACCATACCTTTACGAAATGTATTATTGGGATAACCTCTTTCATCACCATTGAACGGTAATATCTGGACAATAGATCCACCATGGAGAAGAATTATGCTCTACGTAGTTGATGAAAAAATTTATCAATTAATGGAAAATGAGACTTTTTCTTTACCATGATTTAATTGAGCCTATGATAATCAACACAATGGTGCATGGACCCATCCTTATTCAGGAAAAAGAGTACTGGTATAACCCATGGTAATGCACTTGGTCATATACACCATTTTTTCAAATACTCATGTAACTGTTTGATTATTTCCCCTTGTTTCACTGTAGACATTTTATATGGACTATTGGATATTGGTTATTCCCCACATATAAGACCAACTGAAATATCAAACCCTCTTATAGGTGGAATACTAGGAAACTCATTTTGAAAAATAATAGTGAATTCTCTCGCAATTTTCATTTCTTCTAGAATGGTTATTTCCTTACAGTAAATCATTTTATGTAGATTCTCTTTCTCATAGGGAAATAATATTTATTCTAGATATTATACTGTTAAATAACATTCCTTTTCCTCTTATAACTTTTATAGAATCAGGGGTTGATTCCCTATACGAAGAGTTATTTCCCTCTCACGATAATTTATGTTACCTCTATATAGGTAAATCCAATCCATGCCTAAGATTGCATCTAATTCTACCAAGGGATGTATCAAAAAGGATCACCAATAATTTCAATCAAAAATTGTTATGGGAGAAGAGATATATACTTGGGATGCAATAATTTCCTCATTATCCATTTTCACATACATTTCGACATCCATGATTTGTGGTGGTGTTTGAATAGTTCTTCTATACTTGTATGGTATAAAATAATGTGATGAACTATGAATGATAACCCTACCTATCACTTTTTTATTCTTTTTCTACATAATCCAATATAGAAATAAGTTGGAGTACTTTTAAAATTTTAAGAACATAAAGGGAAATCTAATGATATTAAATGGATTATTTTTAAATTACATCTATCTCTTTACCATATTAGTTTATAGGCTTCATTGTATTCTATCCATGATATGATTCCTAACATATATTCATTTGTGAATTTTGTTGTTGTTCAATTTATAATGGTTTTTAATGAGATTAGGAATTTTCCAAAGCATAACCCCTAAGAGTATCAAAGAAACTGCATAATAATGCTTGTTTTCATGTACAAATTTATCCTTAGTCAAGCATGGAACAACTTGTCAGAGTTGTTACTCAGAGGAATCTCTTTTTAAGAACCACATCCTCTTATAATATCCTTACGTGGATGTATTTTCTTGATAAAATTATTTCTCTATACTCACCAAAAAATTTGAATGTTCTATTATACATAGTCTTTCCCAAAGGGGTTTCACTTGTTTTTTCTAATCCAAATCCAAAAATTAACTAAACCTTCCCTCTAATACCAAATATAACAACCATTGTATTTATTTAAAATTCAAACAATATTGAATATATAAAATTACAAATAAGACAACTCGGAAGACTGATAGTTCTAGTGTATTTTCCTTTAAAAACAATACATAACAACCTAAAACCTAAAATAGGGCATATTTATTGAAAACATAATTTAGATGTCCAAACCATTCTATCATACATAACAATTCAAGGTATAACCCAAGGACATACATAATAATGGGTTGAGATATTAAGACCCATAAAAGAATAAACATGGAATAAAATTAGGATAATAATTCATGTTACACAAGGAATATCAATTAATGGAACTTGAATAATAATTCATGATATTGAATGATATTCATAACATGGATATGTGTAAAAAAATAAAAAACTAAGTTATAAACATATATCAATGAATAACCTCCCTAAATTCATAGTGGGAAGAAGTTCCAGAAAGAAATATAGAACACCCCTATCCCAACATGATGTATCATGCTACGTAGAAATACCCAATTCATTGTAACTTTATATTGGTGTATACTTCATAATCATTTATTCTCATATTTAAATGTGAAAATTAGAACATATATCATGGATTAATGAAAAATCCTATTTTTATTCAACAATATTGAAATTAAGAATACATAAATGTAAGTCACAAATAAAAAAGAGTGTGTTTCTAAAGGTTAATACCATTGATAGATTAATGGGTTCAGTATTAACTACACAATTATTTAGGCATGGTAAATCGTGGTGAAATTTTGGCAGCATAACCACATCATATAGAAATTCATAGAATGGGTTGATAAGATAAAAAGGCATATATCATAATTTAGACATGAAATTTATAGTAACAGGTACATGAAATGACATTCCCTATCATAGGTAATTGGAAATAAAAGGTGTGACATAATAAATAATCTTGAAGAAAAAGGAGAAATAAAAAGAACTCTTAGAAACTTTCACATGGTAATGGGTATATAAAAAATTTTCTAAGAGGGCTAAAAGATAGTGAAAGGGGATATCCTGATTTATAAAATAGGTGGATATTATTTTCGATAGGTAATAATGTATCCCAAAATTATGAAATACTCATTAAAAAGGCATATCATAAATGGAGTGGTTGATTAAAAGAGGCGAGAGAGAATCCCTTACGGAATTTCAGCATAGTAACGGGCTTAGGTAAAGGTCCAAATGGGGGGGGGGGATAAATGACCCCACATAAAAATCACATAATATGGGGAATATATTAATGATAATAAACTAATTTCTATATAGTCAATTGAAAATAAAATAACTAATCATAAAAAGGATCTTGCATTCAAAACTATGTAGAGATATCTTTTACTTGGATGTCTGAATCCAATGCCTTTGAAGAGGCTTATTGGGAGATTTATTTCACCTTGAGAGTACCATAGGGAAGTATAGGAAAGAGGATGGATGGTTTTCATGGAGTTCAGTGACGAATAATAGGATCTTCGGTGTGTTTACGTAGGGATGGAGATGGGGGGGTTAATTATTATTTTTGTTGTGGACACTACATAATAAAATATTAAAATCCATAAACCATACCATGATTTTTTTAGTGGTTTATTAAAACATATAGTGGTATAAATTATTTTATGTGTATAAGGGACGAATATAATAAAATATTTCCTTTTCTTATGTGGAGTCGAGTCACACATTTAATGAAATGGTTTTAAAACCCCAAAATATATTATGAGTATTAGTAGATTCACTAAGGCATTATAAAATAAATAAAATAAACATAAATTCAAATTATATAAATGTAAAAGAAATATTTTAAAAAATATACCCTTTATTGTATTTATTACATCATTATTGTATCATTGTGATTTCATAAAACACACTGTATATTCAAACAATGTTTAATTTCTTCCTAACAAATCAAAAATCTTAGAAATTATGAAAAAATAATCATTGGATAATTTCAAAATCCAGATTCCAAAAATAATATTCATTTTAACTATTATTTATAAATATATTAATTCTCTCATTCAAAATAAAGACATGATTTTAATGAAAATTTGATGGGTTGTTTTGACAATATGAGTTTTGAAACCCAAATAAAAATTAAATTTGACTTTATAAAATTTATAGGATAATATAAATATAAAAAATAAATTTAATAATATTTTTAAAGGTTATTATCTATTTTAAAAGAATCAAATAATTCAACAATATATATTTCTTAAATTAATTTGTATATCAACCAAAAATATTATTTGTTCGTTAAAAAATATTATAAAAGTAACAATAATAGGAAGAATATTTATTCATTGTTATATACAGAAAATAATTTATAAAATAATATTAATAAGGTCTTAATACATATCCCTTTATTAGACTAGCATATTCTTTACGAGTATTGTGTTTGATTGTGGGGCTTTCAACTATCTGTTTGATGATCATGGTTTTATCTGTGATATTGATAAGCTAGAACTCCCCTCGTAAATATTTCCACTCATGATTTTGTAGTTGGATAACAGCATGGGATTGGTCTAGGGAAAATTCTAGAAAATATAACTCGCTCACAATCTCAGATAAATGTGCTTCATAGAGTTCAATCTTATTGTATGAGGCCATCACATCCTTTGTTTGTGCCAAAATATTTTTTAACACCCTATATTTATAGTAGTCATATGATCCTTTTTCAATATCTATATTATCAAAAAGTAAATTCACATAGCATTAATTTAAAATCCAATTGTAAATAATAAACAAATTTCACATGTTATCTATATCTATAATAAATTAAATCAGAAAATGGGAATTCTATTCATAAATGTTCATGTCATTACACTGATGATGTAAAGAGACATTTTCAGATAGTTTTGTTATGCTAGTAGAAGATGATAAATGAATAAGTTAATCTCATGGATCATCATGTATTAGTAGCTGAATTATGATCACATAGTTAAGGGAGGATTTTTTCAACGTCTGGATATCATAGACTAGAAATCAGATGAAATATCCATGGAATTTTTTATAGGGATTCTATGGATAATGAGAGTCCATGATTCCATTAGGGTGATAGTCAACCGACTCACAATGTTGGCATGATTACTTTCTTTTTGGTAGTAGTGATAGGATGATACTTTTGTGTATATTTATATATAATGACATTTTTACTTTAGGGGTTTCTCTCAAATATATCCTCCAAACATGATGTGTGGTTCACATGACCGTTATGGATAGTCATGCTAGATTCATTTGAGACCCAAATGAGGATGACTACAACCTTCCACTGCAATATTGATGGGAAGAACATGTAAATTATATATGTGTTGGAGATATTATCAGTGCATGAATGTTATAAATTTCTAGTGGTGGTTTGATCACATTTCAATGGTATTAATTTCATAAAATAATTTCTACCAATGTAATATCATCATATTACCATTTGAGACCATATAAAAGTGACAATTCTCGTCACCCTTTTGTTGGACAGAGATCAGTGTGACATGTATTTTTAGTAAATATATGGTGTGGGTGATGAAGTAGGTGGTCCAAGTCATCCATATTATGATTATTATGGATTATATGGAAAATAAATCATGCATATATAGACTTAATAAGTGAATTAAAATCATGTATGGAGACCACATTTTTTAATAGGTATCACCATGATGAGGATTATAGAGACATGGATGGGTAAGTCTAGGTCATGATAACATTTAACTTATATCATTTATACTATGAATAAAACATAATATTATAGGAAAATTATTCCATCGTCGCAAAATATGACTGGTCCACTGCATTTTATCACTTTACAACACGTTATTTAATGTTTTGTTATACAATTTATCATACCAAAAAGGATGTGTACATAAATAATTTGGTCTAGGAGATTCATTAACTCTTGGATATGGATGATTGTTTTTGTATTTTATTGGTGTATGAGTCAAAAACATTTATATGTCATGTAATCATTGAAATTACATTCCAAACGATGTAATTTTCTAGATTTCATGAACCAAATGAGTGGAATAATGGTGCTTATGGTGGTACCATAATATTTATCTAATCACATTATTATAAAATAACAATTTATTTAAAAGAAGGTAAAAATTAATGATAAAATTTCTTTAGTGGAAAATACTTTTCCATAATTATTGTTTTATTGGTAATTGTAAGAATGGTTCATGGTTGATGATTAATATTTGTTGGGAAACATTTAAGATAATTCCCTATGAGGGTTTATAATATCTAATGTTATAATTAGTAAACATTCAATTGGGATTGGAATTCGTTATCAAATTAAGGCCATCTCCACAGGCGGCCTGGATGTCAACGATGGGATTTGGGTTTAGATTGTGGTGAGGATTTCATATGGAAATCTAGCGATGGTTCATTGTTCTTAAATTTTGAATATGTAATTTAGTTTTTCATGCACATATGTTGTTAGTGATTTTGGTAATGAGATTGGTTAAGGCTATGGTGTTATTATTTTCACCACCATCATCAATGTTGCAGTTGTGGCATGGATTATTTTCAACAAGATCATCTTCTCCCTCATGACATAGTGATGTTTTTTATGCGGGATTTTTTTTGGTGATGATTGGTGATATGTCTATTTGGGGTTTTTGGTGAGAAACCCTGGTTTGAGGGGATTAATTCAGTGGAGTATCAAGTGAGGCGTTATTGTGTTGGTGATTTCATGATCCTGTTTTTGAGAAATCTACTATTGGCTATGGTTGAATTGATTTTTGTCTTCGGTTGAATATGAATCTATTTATATGTATCTTCCTCTACTAGTTGTGATCTATTTTTCGATGAATATTTTGGATGAAATCATTTTGATGTTTTCATGTGATTTAGATGAGCACATTACATGGATCTTTATTAAATGAGGTTCAGAGCATGATCCTTTCACCTAAGCATACCATTCGGATATAGAATTTTGAGTGGGTATGGGACTGATATCAGTACCAGTCCCATGAAACCATGCACAAGACTTCTAGTCGAGCAATCATTCAATATTTAAGGGTTTAAAACAAGGTGTATTCTCTTGGGAGGAGTAGATCCGGTAGTCATGATCTGGGTTATCCTCTTTAATGGCTTTATTTGGATGTAATGTTGGACGTTTTGGTTTCTCACTTTTTACTTAAAAATATTTTTATAATAAAAAAGTTAATTATCCCTCATTGTAATATAAGGAAATCTTATATGGAACGTGTTAGTGAAATTGATAGGAATTCATAAAAAATAAAATGACTAATACATTATTAGATAGTTCATATCAACTAGTATACTATATTGATTAATAATAGTTATGTTCATGTGATTTAAAAATTATATGATATCATATGGATAAACATTACATTATAATCTGTAATATATGAATAATTAAAAGAACGAGAGGGATAGGGTGTGTAATGAGCATTCTATATAAATGGGAAATCATTCAATATAGATTCACTTCATGTTGGGGTAAAATATTTAGAATATTATATGATTATGTATTGATATTTCCATTTATTTCAATATTAATAATTTTTTGGGACATGTTGTGTGATTTAATCATAGAGGGGAAAAAATAATTTTAGTGGAAACCTTGAATGTGAGAATTGAGTTCTTGTGATGGATTTGGTTTAATAGAACTAAGTCGTATATCAATAATATTAGGATTTTTATTAATATAAATATAAAATATAAAAACCATGAGGAATTATATTAGGAAATAAGTGATATTTTGGATTATCCAAAAGTATCCATGTAGCCCAAAGCTTTTCTATTTTTTCTTGAAGAAGGCCATAAATATAAAAATGAGGATTCGAAATAAATTACATAGAAAATATTATTAATTTAGTGATTTTTTGGAGAGAAATGAATAATTTAATGATGATTTGAAAAACGATACTATGTTGAAGATGAATCTAAAATAGTAACAAAATTAAAGGAGATGATGACTAGTCAATAATCACATGAATACTACTAAGAATTTATTTTCAATATTGTTATTTTTGAAATTTATTATTTGATAAACCGGGGTAATTCTTAATTTCAATTATGGAAATATTATTTTAACATATAAATCAATTTTTTTTTGAAATATTATTCTTCAATTGATTGTTTTTTCAACAAGAAAACCAAATTCCTTATTTGATCAGAAATTAAGAATAAGTTCACCAAGATTATGTGATACAATTACAGTTATATACTAAACTGATAAATAGGAAAACCTCCTTATTTAATGAATCAATGAGTATAAGATCAATAGTGGATGAGTGATTAAATAAATTGATAACCAAAATCCTTCTCTAGGATTTAGAATAATTTTACCATAGGAAGTATTGGTAATCAAATAAAAACATTGGTAGTAAAGAAAAACTACTTAAATTGACATAGATTGATAAAATTTTGCATTTCACATTAACTATACCCTATGTGTTTAATATATTTATTTTAGTTTATAGGAATTATTTTCCCCTTATAATAGTATGTTCTACTAGTGGAGTCAATACCTTATGAGTGGTGTTAAATACTTTTCTGTTTTAGTTAATTCCCATTATCCACCTATCCAATATTTTTTTCAAAAAAAATATACACATATATCATTTTCCTGATTTATTTATATGGATAATATAAATCAAAAACATAATGCAATATTAGACACTATAGTCTAAACCATTCATGATTTGAAAACTTTTTTTGAAGTGTGAGTTTTTATAAATTAAATTTTGTATTGTCCCAAATATGATCACATTCAAATGGATTATTTTAATTTGAATGTTATTTTTAGTTCTGTCAATGTCCATCATCCATTTTTAAACAAGAGATATCTAAATTACTAACCAAATGATTATATTTTATATGTTACCCTACATGCAACTTTTATTTTTTCATATCAAGTATTGTGTTTGAGGTTATTTTTATTATCAAATGTTCTATGTACAAACTGGATATATTTAAATAGCGGAGAATGCATTCTAATTTTCATTTTGACATTGAATATGTTTAGGTTTGTTTTTATATATGTATTTTTATCCATGGTTTGTTTCATTTTTTATTGGTTGTTCCACATAATACACATGTTATTGGTTAGTGACATTTATATAAAAATCTCATATGAAATTTTATGTTTTTATATTAGATTTAAATTAAAAATGGTAACACATATTATAATTTTTTTATATCAATTGTGGTAGCCACCACAAATTTTATAAAAGGAGGTTTAATAAGGTGGTCACTCTCATTTTTTGTAGAAACAACAATGTAGTATTAGTGGTTTTGTGTCAGGATATCATATATGGAAGGATGATTCTTATCGTTATCTATAACAATTGATATCCTCCAGTGATGCACAATAAAAAATTTTAATTTTCATTAATATTCTAATCATTTCAATAATAGGAAATGTAACTACATTGTATCTATAAAATCCTATAGGGAAAACCCATTAAAAAATGGATTTATGTATTAATATAACATTATCCTTTATTTGAAATACATGTTACTGATAATACTACAAAAAAATAGTTATATTTCATCTTTCACTGAGTTCTATATCACGACTAATAACATAACCTTATTCATGTAATTTACACTAAACATGTTTTTGTTTTGTTACATAATTTAAAACAATTTTTCCCTTCTATGAAATAAAGGCCCATGTTTTTTCAAAATGTAATTTTGAGTAGCAATTTGAATTTTTTTATTTAAGATGATCATGAGGTCTAAAATAATCTTTTTCTCATAAAATATTATCACATATAATTTTTTTGACCACTCTGTTGGTCATGGAATATGGGATTTACCCTAGCACATGAGTTTTGTGGAAATCCAAGCTGTTCGAATTTTAGAGGAATAATTAATATTTAATATTATTAAATTAAATATTAATTTTATTAATGTAGATTCATTCAAAAATAATATTTGAATGGAGTGTCAGATTTAGATCTTATCTTTGTCATTGAGTTCAAAATGGGAAGCCTATCCTAGGTGAGGCATAATCTCTAGTACGGCTCTAAGGCCGGCCTGAGCCCCCTTTTCACCCTTTTCCTTTTCTTTTTCTTTTCATAATTTCAATGTATTTTTTTCATTTTCTTTATTTCTTCTAATAGATTACAACCATGGGACCTCTTTTACTACTACATTATGGGGAATAGTGATATTAATATGGAGAGGGAGAGGAAGGGATATATGGTCTGCTTGTGAACCCCTCGACATGCTGAGTGGGAGTGCGACATCCATAGATGGTAAATTCAACTCTAGCATAAGTGGATTCCACTCGATGGATGGTAAGTTTATATTTTCCAAAAAAACCCAATTAGATTCATTGTTCCAAGTTTATATGAATTTATAATGCATGATAATAGACACTATATTTCTGATCAGTTTCTTTTTGGATAAAAATTAGTGTTTTGGTTGATTCAAGGTTTTTCCTATTGGGAAACCCAGGTTAATCAGCGTGTGGTGTAGGGAAACACTCAGTGTGTTCATCCTGTTTGATGAAGATGATGTTTAATAGGGTTCACTCCATGTACATGGTTTGACATTACGTATACTATTACTCGACCATGTCGCTGAGAACCCGGGTGTGGCTAACCATGTTAGAGTACATGTCCATGTAGAATATACAACCATACCTCGTGTATGTATCATTCCATGTAAAATAACATGACATCACCATATAGATGGCATATCCTGTTGAGGGAAGGAAGCATGTAACCTATGTATGGTACACACCATGTGCCCGTGTTATATGTCATGTACCTACTGTGTTACATGCCCAGGATGGTGAGAGTACACACCTATGTGCTGTTGCAGGAGTACACATTGTGTACCAAGGGTGAAATGCTGTGTACTACCCCTTTTCAAACCATTTTAGGATTTTTCATGCCTTTTTTCCCTAAAGACAAAATTGGACCCGAGAGTAGTTTATTCTAAGTAGTTTTCCACATAGATAGTGATTTATAAACTCATGGAATATTATGAGGCCTCCTTATTGGGTTTTCAGGGGCTTCCATATAAATATATAGGTTCTTCCTCCATTTATCAAATATAGTCATCTTCTATGGGAGGGACTTGGCCAGAATTAATTGTAGGGTGATTGCACCAACCTAGATGAGATCTTTATATGAGATAGTCTATGAAATATCTCTTATAACCTACGCCTGAGGTAATTTCTCTTATAATACGTTCCATTATTTCATATGAGTCCATGAGATTTTTTTCTTACCATTAGAGGATCCTCATTTTGTGATGCCACTATGGTTTACCATTAGAGGATCCCTGTGGAAGGATGCCTCTATTGAATACAATTAGAGGATCCCCACAAAAGGATGACTTATATTATTTCTATTGTAGGATATTGAGTTGGATTCCCCTTTTACATTTACACATAAGGATCCTGAGTAGTATTAATTCTATTGTATTTACCTGTAGGATCCTGAATAAGATGCTCATCAGTGCTTGTATTGAAGGTGATAATGTGTTCCCATTGTATGATCGATCATGATTGTTAAGTCGGGATTGGGTAGAGATGGTTTTTGAGTGTCACATAGAAACTGTTCCGAACATGTATTCCCATGAGGCTGTGGTCATAGTTTTTTTTGGGTGTTTAAGGAACCCTTAATAATTTGTTTATCTGAATTTTTATTACTGATGTTGTGATGTTTACCAAAGGTTCTTCCTAGATGGTGGTTGTTGAGCCTTACATTAGGCGTCCTTCTTTCTTTGGGATTCACAAACATTCTTCCTATGATTTGTATTTCTAATTTGGAATATCAGACATGCATACCTGAGATCCATATTTTTTGCATTGTTATTTTAGATATTTATTATTAAACATAGAGGCACTACCTTGGACATGGTTGTTGACCATGGATGTATATTTATTGTGATATATATATATATGTGTTTGGAATGCCCATATGGGATTCCTGGGATTCGTTTTGACTACGTATTGGAGGGATTTTTACCCCCACATCTTTTGTATCAGTAGGCTAAGAGATAGTTAGGTATCTTGGACATAGGATAGGGGTTGGCGGTTCGATCCCACCCATAATTTGGATGGGGTTGGTATATCATGATCCACACCCATTGAATTTTATGGTTTTATTCCAATTGATAGACATGGATCTTGGACCTGGTTCAAGGGTAGGTTTTTCGAGCCCCCCAGAAGTTCTGATAGAAGTGGTATGTCCCAATCCAAGCCACATACATTTATTATTATAGGTAAAGAGATAGTTAAAGCTCTTGGACCAAGGATAGGCGTAGGAGGTTTGGTCCCCCGGGTAATTTAGATGGAGGTGGTATGTCTTGATCCACCCAATAGATGTTCTATGCGTATATGTCAGGAGACGGTAAGGGCTCTTGGACCATGGATTGGAACAATCTGTGACAGCCCCATAGTAATTCAAATGGTGGTGTAATGTCCCGACCCACCCAATCATTTTTAATTTTATATATATATATATATATATATATATATATATATATATTTGACTAGATCAACCTTTCCAGCCACGGGCTGAGGTAGGTATATGTCGATTGGGATTACAGACCCTAGGATCGAATGTGGTTGGTTTTGTTATGTTATTTGTTACACAAACACATGAATTTAATATCAATGTATGAATATATATGTATGGGATTATACATTCAAACGCCTATAGATATTCACATCCATGGTGGCAGCCATATGAATGGAAATTCATATCTATGTATATATGAAAAGGCATTTGAATATATATCTGTACTCTTATATATACGGACATCCTTGTTGACAGTATCCTAGTTTACACGGAGTAAGGACCCTGGGTTCGACTACAGTTTCATGTTATTTTTACATCTTTTTTTTCTTTAGTTAGGTAATTAAAATTGATTTTTCATACACATTTTCATCACAATTATAGGTTTCTTGTCCGGGTGGTCTACTGAGACTATTCCTCATCACACATGAACACCTCAGTATACGTGTAGACATGATGTATTTTTTCCAGGATGATCATGAGTTTTATAGTGGATTGGTATAAATCCCATTTTTTCATGATCGAGTATAAATTCTTGAGTGGTTCTACTGATCAGGTTGGTGCAGATCAATAGTTACTGGAGATCGAGTACATAGAATGGCTCGGAGTTGGGTGCTGATCCCTATGCTTTTACTTCCAGTTTATTTTGTACATTGTATCTATATGTTCATACAATTTTGAGAATACAATTGTTTTTTATTGCGCAACTATCTTGAATTTTCACAACATTTTACTTATTAATACTTATTCGACTTCGGTTATTTGTTGCTTATGCATTCTGTCTGTTTATTTTTAACTGTGTTTGATACACAATTACTTTCCCATTGTTTATTACTCTAATATTAGGGTATAGTCTCCCCACTATATGACCTTTACACCCTATCTTAAAGTTGGAAGACTCTATCATATGGGGAGGCGCACACGAGGCCTAGTTACCCATTGGCTCAGAGCCCTAATTTAGTGGCATCCGGGCCAGCACATTACACACAATTATTATGTTTCTTGTATTTAAATATATAAATATATATGAAAAAAAAACATTAATACTCAATTATAGAAAAATTCAATATAATTTATTTTGTGGATAAATATTAATTATTCATAATAATAATATATTGTGATTCATTTTATATACATGAATATACCTACTATTAAAATTCATGGTCACATATTGTCAAATATCGATCAGTAAATTTTCTAATTTTTTATATTTTGTACAATGGTTGAAATGAATTGATTATTTGAATTATATATTTTATAATACATCTATTATTCATTTAAAATAACAAAATTAAATTTTTATAATGATAGAGTAACCATTTTACAAAATATTACATATTACATATTAATTGTTTTTTATTAATAAATTTTTAATGAACTGCTAAAATTTTCTATCTCTTCAATATAATATTTTCTATATAAAATTATTCAATAAATAAAATAATAGTTTATAAATATTAATATTTACATTTATTATTGGAAAAAATATTTTTTATTACTTAATTAGTTATTAGATAGATCCTCGTATGTTGGTGATGAATAGAGTAGTTTTTCTATCTTCTCATAGATAGAAAATAATGTTAGAATGAATGAAATTAAATATTAAATATAAATTTTAGTAATTGGTTCATTTAAGATTATTATGAAGTTAGATATAAAATAATAATTGTTATAATTCATGGAATCTTTCCAAATCCCCTATATAAATAGATTAAAATAAATAAACCAAAATATATAGATCCGGTGGTAAAAATATATGATTTATGCACATGATTAGATAAAAACTGTGAAAACCCATGTATTTTTAGTCAATTGTTTTATCGTTTAACAAAAACAAAAACCATTTAAAACATATTAATGGAACAAAATATTTAGTTTATTTTTTGATTAGAATTATATCCATATTATTTCAAAAACTCTTTATTCATCTTATCTAAACTTGTACAAAGATTTTTCTATTTTATACATGTAACAATCTTGGACATCCTTTAGAAAAGAGATGATAAATATATAATATTGATCTAAAACTAATTTTATGTTCAAAAATATATATGAAATTAATTATATTATTGATTATATTATTTCAAATATTCATTTTGGTTGAATTTATTTTCTATTTTAATATGTTTAAACCTAGGTCACTTTGATATTTGGTAATTATTTTGCAGAGAATTATAGATACACTTGTACAATAGATTCTATAATAAATGTTGTCAATTTCAAGAAAATTAAATCGTAAATTCAGAATTTATGATGAAATTTCCAAAAATGATGTGTTTGGAAAATAGAAAACCCAATTCAAGATGTAATTCTATAGATATAGAAAATAAATGACGCAATATAATGATTCATGATGTAAAATTATATTTTTCTACCTTTGGGAACCTTCTTAATGACCATTTTATTTGATTTTATGTCCAAATTCACAGAGATATAAAATAAAATTGACATGAAATATTTCATTAATAATGTAATTTAGAGGTTTAAGATGGAAATTTAATAGTAATGTGGAAGATTATGAGGACCTATGATGTAAAATAAATTGGTGTCAAATATTCTCTAACCTATTTATATTCTAATGAGTCAAAATTTATATAAATTTAATATTTTAGATTCAATTTATCAATTTATTCAATGGTTTTCTATCTTTTTATAATCATTATTTTTTTCTCTTATAAATGTTTTTTTGTTTATATGTTTCTATCCCAAAGTTGTTTCTTGTAATTTCAATTTTTTGTTTTTCATGTATACTCATTAAATATAAAAAAAATAAATTCCCATTTAATATATTTAAATAAATAAATTTATTGATGATTTATTCAATTACATTTCTATGTTACAGGCCTGATTCTGTTATCCCCCTATATGGCTAAACTACTTGGGGATAGGCAAAGTAATTTTTGGTGAAAAATATAATTAATTTAAAAATAGAATCAAGGGTAATCAATTTGATACAATGAATTATAAAAATATAATCTTATATTATTTAACAGAATTAATTAGATCCTACTGATTTGAAGGGAATAACCCAAACCAAATTGGAATAAATCATGATAGGATTAATAGTCTGTTTTTTCAACATTTGATGTTTCCGCTATGGAATATTGGATAAAAACACCTCTAGAAAAAACATTGGTTGTCAGTTTTGGGAGATCCATTCATCATAACTGAACCCCACATGGTGACTATTTAATATCTACACTGCCTAATCCCATATTCCTAGACCTGAACTATTTTCAAATAATATTTCATAAAGATCCCAAAGATTGATCTCGAACCCTTATTAATATATCATCTCAGTAATGAAATAATACTACACTAAATATATCTTCACAAAAATCATGTGAGGAATCAACCCAAAGTTCACATTTCTCCATCATAACTTGTTTTCTTCCCCTACTTATGGTTTAAAATTGATACATACATTATTTAAAAAACCATTAATATAATGTTTTTAGGCTTATGTATAATGATATATTTTTGTTATTCTTATCCCTAATTATTTACATTGCACAGGTTGAAAAAATTTTTTACCATTTATATGATGAACTATCCTTTGAATGTGGATCATTGTGTTCAAGCCATGTATTTATTTCATTTTCATTCAAGTTATAAAATATTTATTTAGATTAGTTATTCATCTATGATGATTTTAGGGCAAGGCCTAGATCCATTTAACTCATCCATGTTATCTCTAAACTCAACAATAACTTTTTTAAAACATGATACTGAATGATACATATCTACGTTCAATCACATAATATTGGATGTGGTACATAATATTGCATCCCCCAATCTTAAAATTTCAATTATGTTCAACATGGAAAGCTAAGAGTGAAGACTATACTATTCGAGTTCACCATCATGGATGATGGATTGAAATCTATTGATGGTGCCATAAAATGTAGTTTTCACCCTCCAATACAAGAACGTAAAATAGAAATTAAATTGATCAAAACTCAAATAGTCTTGAAATGGGAGAATTTAGTGGAATTTGGAGTGAGCATCCACATCAACAACTATTAAATTTCATCAAAGACTATTAGAACATCAAAACCAAAGGATTATATTCTCATTCCCTTAGGATTTGGGTACTTTTTTTTATCCATTCATGATAAATCAATGAATTGGATTAAAATTCATGATTTTCAATCTATTTCCTTTCTAGAAGACATGGTAAAGTAATTATTTGATAAATATATTACAATTATACCTACCTAGATGGTTCCAAATGAAATTCATAATTTCACTAAAATGGATGGAATGCCTATATAGGTGTAATGAGACCTATTTTGGAAGTTGATACAAAGGTTACCCCACCAATGTTGGTAGATACCTTATATATTAAATATCACATACTAATATCCATTAAAAATAAACAGAGGGACACAAAGACATGGATTACACCATGTAAAAGAGACCACCACCCTTTTAGCCCTATATTAAGAGATTACTAAAAACTAGAATATTTCCAATTACCCATATGAAAATTACAGCCACCAACCCATATTAAAAAAATCAATAATGTGATATTTTTGGAGTCCCAATCCATTATTAAGAATTTTAATAAGTATAAAAAAATATCAGAGATAATATTTTAATTATGTGAATAATAATCAATATCAATAATATTAATAGTATGTATAATACAAATAGATACCCATTCAAGAAAAATATAATAAATAAGGGTTATTATCAGAATTGGAGTGGTCGATGTCCATTATGAAATCACGGACCACCTTGTTATCCACCTCAAAATAAATTACCTCATCCAAAAAAAACCATTTCCCAAATAAAAATAACCCATATAGATTAGACTTTTCTTCCTCAATAATAACATATTGTTCCTTGATTGAAACAATCTTCCATTTCACCATAATCAATAATAAAAAGACCATTCACCATAATTTTTCAAAATAAAGATCAATCAGTGAACAAAAAATAGACTTTAATACAATATAAATGAGGTATTTTCCTTAATCTCAAGTATGTGGTCAGTAAAATTTCTAGGAATCTGTCATATATTCTACCAGGTACAATGTACTGTTATATAGAGACTCATTGTAACTTCTCAACCTATGTGACACAAATCAGCTCCACGAGCTAGTTGGTCACATGACCTCAGGTGCTCCTCACCTTATACCCAATGAAAATGACAAAAATTTAGTTTCTTATATTGATCATGGAGAGATAATAGCCTATTTACAAATTTATCATAAAAATATATATAAATAAAAATATATATATATATGATATAAATAATAACAAAACCATACTATTAACACATGATGACTAAAATAGGAAATAAAATATCTAATATTAAATTATAGACAATTCATACCAAATACATTTCAAGTGTCAATATGAAAAACACAAAATAATTAAAGACACAATGAAATCTAAATAGAGAGATAAAGCACACCACTTTCCCTTATCGATGATTTATCCCAACCCATTCATATAACATAGAGTTCTTAAACTTATCTTACTGTAAAAAATATGTAATGTTTATGTATCCATCATGCTACCTAATTATGGTGTCAGTAAAAATATATAGGCTTCCACCAATTAAATATAAAAAATTATACAGATAGAGACAATTTCTGTAGTATAGTAAATAATAATGTACAAGTCAAATAGTAAAAAGTTATAGCATTTTAGTTATGATTAATTAACCACATAAACCCTCAGGTTCCCAAGGAAACTAGAACCATTAATATCTAATTAGGCATGTGGTGGAGTCTACAAAATCCCCAAGTATATCACATATCACAACACCATGGTTATCATTCATCATCTCAATTCAATTCATGGATAATTGGAACCATAGTCTAATGAAAATATCATGGGCATAGAACATCATTTCTTACACATCGTGGGTATTTGGATCCCTTTTCACTATCTGAAACCTAAATATCAGGTGGGTATTTGGAGCCTCATCCCAATCCAACACTTTCAATCAATTGTGGGTAGATGGATCCCTAGTCCCTATCCTAAACTCATTTATCACAAATTATTATTGGTATCCTCTATCCATATCCCACATTCATTTATCACATATATCACAATATCTCATATAGCACATTCATCACAATAATTGTTGTATTTCATCATTACACTTCTTATCAAACACCCACATTCTGGTATACAATTAAAATTTATAAAATATATGGTTTTTCACTTTTATTTATAGGGTATAATATGAGAAATTAATTATTTAATAATTTATCAACAATTAATCATAATAATCATTTACTCTTAATTGATAATCCAAAAACTCTTTAATCAATATTATCAATTAATCCAAATGCACATTAATTGAAATGTATAAAAACCCCAATTTCTTATCAATTCGATAATCACAATGTTCCATTAATTAATTCAAAAATTAATTAATCTAATTCCACCAAATTCATAACAAAAAATTTTCAATTAAGTAATACACAAATTAATTAATCCAAATCAACAAATTGAATAATCCAAATAATTTCCTTGATTTATTTCAATAATTATGTAATCCATTTTATACAATTTCAGTTTTCTAGGAAATAATTAAATTCGGCATCACATGGAAATTATATTAGATAAATTCCAGGATTCCACAAATTAATTAATCAATTAAATTACACAATTCAAGAATAAATTACCAATGTTTTCAATAGAAATATCACAACACATACATGAATTTGGGATTTAATACTATAAGAATTGAATTTAGATCACCAACCTCAAAATTAATTATGAATTATCAGCAATAGAAATTCCCAATTGAAGCGGAACAACAAAATATCATGATGAAGAACATGATCCAGATAAAAAACCCATAGACATGATCAAAAAATAATAATCCAAAAAACATAGATATAAAACGATTAAAAAAGAAGAAAATATTCCATAATCATCTTGAAAGAGATACAGGAGAAGAGGAAACCAATTTTGAATACATCTCTTACCTGGAGAGGATCATATCATCAATTCAGGATTTGAATCATCATGAATTTTTTTTAGAAGGCCTTGGAAACTATCCAGGATCCTCCCAAATGAGATAAATCATTTAGTGACCAGTTGGGTTGAAATGGGGTGTGGTTTAGGAGGTCTGGAAATTTTAAAACCAATTTTGGGAATAATTTAACATGCATACATGTTTTTTAGGTTGGGTGCAATATTTTTTGAAATGTGCAGTTCAACTGTGTGCCTCTACTAGGGGGGAGTGTACGACTACTAATAAGAGGGTCCACATTTTGATAAACCACGCTCTAACATTTTAATCCCTCTATGTTTTATGTTGCATTGTTTGACAGTGAAGGGAACATGATATAGGATAACTATGATCTAACTATGCACTTCCCTATATTTGGCCAACATTTTACAACAAAAAAATAAATTTGGTAAAACCCAAATATTATGACCTCAAAAAGGAAAATTTGTACCTAAAATAAATAATGAGGTAGCTCCAGAAATGTTGGCATCTTACAATCTCCCCACCACATTATAGACCATCCTGAAGATGTCATCCCAAGAGTATATTAGATTCTATGGTAAAAATGTTGTGCCATTGAGACCATATATCTGATTATATCTTCCATGTTTCCTTTTGAAAATTTCCATGCTTTCGACAATACCTAAACTATTGATATGAGCCATCCCCTCAACACCTTCTCAATATGATCCAAGGGATTTATCATATTCTCATCAAATGACACAATAGTCTCATGTTGAACTTCATCCACATAAATAACATGATAAGGTTATAAGTGATACCATCAAAGTTGGAAACGTTTAATATGGTGTGTATATCATTTTACATCTATGTAAGATTAAATCATAAGGACAATGGGATTATTATCTCCACAACCTCAAATGATGCAACCAACTTGGATGCTGACATGACTTGTCTCCATATCATATGGTGGCCCAATGTATGTGACATCATAAATAATAGACAAAAACCCACTCTAAACCCTAGAAGCCATCAATTCATAAAATTATATGACTTATATATACTGAAATACATATCCATTTGATTCTAAACAAATCCAAACATACCCCAGTTTATCATTCATGAGATGTGGTCCTAAAAAGTGCGACTCCCCTTCCTCCATCAAAAATAGATGTGATATGAATGGAATAACATAAAGTGGCTCAGAAGGATCCATATACATCATATATGGATAACTATTGTTAATGTCTAAATCTACCAATTCTAGGTACTTCTCGCAAGACCCACAAAAGTTTATAACAAATGCTCAAAGGATACCCTAAAGAACATGTTCTGAAAACCCATCTATCTATGGGTGGAATATTTTATTCATTTAAAATTGGTTACCAAGAAACTTTTGTGGGACCTTTAATAAGTTTGATGAGAAGCATGATACATAGTATGAAACAATAAATTGTGACACCCCATGATAATGAACTATCTCCCTTAAGTAAAAGTCTCCAAATTCTTTCACTGAGAATGTCTCCTATATAAGAAATTGATTCACCAATTTTGACATTTACATGAGCAGTCATTAAAAGAGACACATAAATTACATGGTAACCTAATCCCACTTACATTCTTTAATGGAAAAACGACTATAGTAAACCATTGGGTTGTTGATGCTCAACCATCACTTGTTGAAAAGCTTATCATCATGTCAAAAACCTTTTATTCTTCTTCTTCATCCATAGACACTGATAATATGGTCATAGGTCACAAAATATTTTGGTCAAAACTGTATGCACCACCCACATCATAGAATAAAATCCACAAGGTATCACTGCTCTCTTATTCATACACATTAAAACCCAATTCATATCATTGATGATCTCATCCTCATCTATGGTCCAATCTGAAGGTGACTCCCCACCTTCACGGATTTCATCCAAGGTCAAGCATTCCAGATCATCATACTACTTATCCTAATTCAAACTAAAAATAGTATATTCCACTGAAACTGATAATAGATTCATTTAATCCAGACCCTCATAAACCACAACATTCTTCTCGTCTATAAATGTCATTTTTTTTCAATCTACACTAAACACAAGAACTAGTAGAGTCTGACTTATCCAACATTAATGATCCTTTGCATTGTTTCCCTTCTCGGTTTTATATGCTTGCTGAATATAAGTTGAATATATATATGCAACACACATTCACTATCATAGATTCAAATATCTTCATGAAATGATATATTTAATGTTCTTGTGAACAATATACACCATAATATGTTTTCCCAACATGTAATGTTACCAACATATCGAATAAAAAACCACTAAAAACTCATGTTCATGGGTAGGGTAATTTTATTCATGTGGTATCATTTTATGAGAACCATACACATTAACACAATATCACTAAAACAAAATGTGTCCATGACATATCCTAAAAGCATCAAAAAACACCTTATACTCTTCACATTTCTTGGTAAAAATCAATATTTTTGTTTTTTTCAAGCGATAATTATTATTCTGGATGTGATTCTCAAATGCCTTAGACCATTCATAATTTATTCCATTATTATTAAAAACCAAATGTGGTGATTATATGCATAAAAATTGTTAGATTAACCTCTTATAATAACCTCCCAATACTAAACAACATTAGATATAAAAATTGTTAGGATTATCTAAAGAAACCACTTCATGAACCTTCTCTGGGTCTACTAACACACCTTCCTCTGAGATGACGTTACACATCATTTGTACATGATCAATCCAAAACTAACACTTTCATGGCATTATATATAACAGATTCTCTCTTATTGTACTCAAGATGGTGCATTATTGTGGGCATGACCATTATGAGTCTTGGATTACACCAAGATGTCATACAAAAACACTACCACAAAGCGATCTTGGTACGAGTGGAATATAATGTTCATCATGCCCATAATCACTATAGTGGAATCAAGATTATGAAAAAACCCTAATGGACATGCCTACTTATAAATCGAGTTTGAGGTATATCAAAAGGAAGAACTCATAAATGATGATACCATAACCTTATGTCGATCATTGAGAAAACCCAATCTCCCATGAACTGTTAAAAAAATTTCATCAAAAGGAATAGGATTATAGTTCTTCCCTATCACCCCACTCATCTTATAGAAATCGAAACAAAATCATATAGTTATTTTATCATTCTATGAAAAAAAGTAGGTAACTAGTATACAAAATAATTGTATGGAGAAACCCCTTGTCCAACAATTCATCCAATTTATTCTCAATCTATTGATGATCTTTTTTTATCTTCTATATGGATGACTATAAATAAGTTCAACACTTGGAATATGATAAATTATATATTCAAAATATATCTTAGGTAGAATCCTTGATAATTCCATAGGAAACTCATCTCAATGCCTTTCCACTACAAGAGGAATGAAAACATTCATTACACCTACATCATCAAGAAATAGGCAAGAAAGTTGGGCAGTACACTCCCCCAGTTGATGATGAACTGGCCTTGTATGTCTTTCCTAGATATCAAAATCACCATGATGAAATTTAATTTTTCCCTTAGGAGATGTAAATATCAATCTCCTATAGTAACGATATATGTGGTACCATTATGATTCTTACTAGTATTTACCCATAAATAGGTCACACTATGGAAATTCTAGAATTTATTGATCTCAAATAAAATTATACCCCCAACCCCTAGAGAAAAACTTTTTCACAAAAAAAATATTACATGACCACACCCACTAATGTGTGTCTATCAACATAAACTCTATCAAAAACTCCACCACCAATAACAAAAAATTAACATGTTATATGGATATAAATGAATGAGTGTCACCAATATCAAATATGGTAATAAAAGGTTTATAAGATACAAGAATATTACCTATAACTATTGAATTATTATCCTTAATATCTATAAGTGTTGGATGAACTACCTGATACATTAATTACCATCTTCCATGTATTTCACTAAAATTACCCCAGGATATGCCCCTATGATGATATGTGGGTTTTTTACTAGAAGAACCACAGTCACTTCCCCTCTAACCACAGCTAGTAGAACTCACGTTTACAGACTTATATGCCCAAACCCACAATCTGGTTCCTCCTAGCTACTCCATAACTACAAATATTTCATGGTTTCCTTCATAACAACCAGATATTTCACAACAATCATTACCCAGTACACTCTACTGATAGAAATGGATAATTCCTTTGAATGTGATCCGACCTAATGCATTGTTGAAAAAGAACTTGGGTGAGATCATAAGAAACTGATCCTTCCCCCTAAAAACCATTCCATCAAAATATCATTTCAAAATTGTTATGATTACTCTTCCTACCCATAGAAGACATACTCTATAATCAAATAGAAAAACCGAAATGTCCCCCTTTTTATTTATTATTATGATTACTCTCAGATATGTGATTCTAAGCCAACACTTCAAAAAAAATTATAAAAATTATATATACATGGAACATAATAACACTTTTTATCTTATTTTAGAAAAAACATTACTATTGTTTTTTTATCTTCCATCAGTGATGGAGAAAAAAATAATAATTATTAAAGTGACTAGAATAGTTCATCATGAAAATAGTCCCCATAGTTAGCCGCATGAACATAGATTCCCTCTCTTATCTTAGCATCTATTGATAAATGTTCTCTAGGATATTCTAATGAAATTCTTTCTATACTAGACCCTCTACATTCCCATTCTGAGCCAGAACATCCCATCAATGATTCATCAATTTTCATAAAATATAAGTAGCCAACTAGACCCCTTCTCGATAGGTTTATCTGAAAGGTCAAGTACGTTATGGATGTACTGAATCTAGAATAATGATGCCTTAGTTCCACCATCTATGTTGAAAGTATTTGGGTGCTTCAATTAAAAATTTAAAGTCAGGTCAGACATACTCATTATAACCAACTCAATGTCTCTCTCTATAAACTGCTTGATGTGTGAAAAGTTATCATGTAACTAATCTATAAGTCCATCACTTGATAATATTAGTTCCTTTGTTCCACTGCAAGAAGATAATTTCAAATCATGTCCACGTGTCATCCTATCAGAAAACATCATCAGGAATGCATATTTTTACAATTAAAAAAATATGTATTAGGGGACATTTCTGAACATTAGCATGGTCTAAATGAGGCATTCACAAACATCCATAACAAGTCATCCCCCTCTACCACCACATGGTCAATATTGAGGTAATATCAATTCCCTAAATCAGTCTACAACATATTCATGGTTAAAAATGGGTAAAATCATAATCATTATTCATGATTATCATTGGAAAACCATTTTCCACATAATTTATCATTCAAAACATTAAATTTAATATTAAAAAAACTTTTCATTCAATTACACATGAAAAGAAAAACAATCCAACTTCAACTCCTACCCAAATCCTCATTTTCAATGCATTATTAAAAATGATTCATGTCCCAATAATTCTGGTGTTCCAAAAACGATTCATAAAAATCTCCATATATACTAATCCAAAACTCAATTTTTAGAAAATAATAGACACAATAATCATATAACACAACAACTACATCTCTTGAGGTGAAATGAAATCCAATTGAAAAAAAATATAATTAACAATAATAACACCCTAGGTACATGGATTTTATCTTTTTAAATTGGTTAGATACTCCCATTCCCAATCTCTTAAGGAATTATTAACTCATTTTAGTCTTCTTTCTACCTTTCCCAAATAGTTATGATACAAAAAATAAAAACACTTCCATTGATTCCACTCTGAAACATCTAGTCCAAAATTCCACATACTGGTGCTCCATTCCAATCAATCACATGACCTCAGAAATAGAGTCATGTATACCTGATGCTTCGGACTAGTAGCGAGGGTGTAATATCGATCATGCAGAGACTATACAAACATTAACAAAGTAGCATAATAGTGTCAAGAAATATGGATAACTAGTTTATATAACCAATAACCAAATCAAACCATAATAACATGATGAATAAAATAAAAAATACAACCTCCAAAACTAAAAAATAGAAACGTCGTGATAAACTATGTCAAGTGACAATAAGGGGAGTCCAAAATTAATAAAGATGCAGAAAAATCCCATGAGGGTTCTGAATCCTGTATAGTTCCATCATCAATGCTACATCTCAACTCATCCATCTCACATTGGGAAATTTCTATTATATTGTCCTAGAAATTTGTAGAATATTTCTGTACTGATCAGGTAGCCCAATTTGGGTGTGAGTAGAACTCAGTAGCTTAAAAACAAAAGTATCTAAATCAACATCCCCTTAATAACATTTTATGAATTTTTATAATTAGTTATTCATAAGTAATAAATAGAAAAATATCACATTTATGTATTATTTAATATACAATATCGTCCCCCCCCGGGTTCCTAAGGACACCTAAATATTCAATACATGTTTTTTTTCAAGTATTTGTCTAAAAAATCACCATGGGATATCACAAATCACAATAAAATGGGTTCCATTCATCATATTGATTTATATCATCGTAGATTGGATCCATAGTCTAATGCATATATCAAGGGAATATAACATTGTGTCTAACATCATATGGGTATTTGAAACTTATGTCACATTCCCACTCCTCAATATCATAAGGATATTTGGAACTAAAATATATATCCTATAGTCACTATAAAATATGTGTACTTGGAGACGCAGTATCTATCCCACAATCATTTATCACATATGTGTATTTAGAGCCTCAGTCCATGCCCCACACTCATTTATCACTTATCAGAATTTAGATCCCTTGTCCTTGTCCCAAAATAATTTATCACATATATCACATCATCACATTCAATAAATTGATCACATTCATCCTATTTAATATTAAAAAACATTCTTATTATACATATACATCATTGTAAAATATATCAAATCATCAATAATAGAGGTCAATCAACTATATTCTCATCGAATTATGTGAACAATTCACTATTAAACAATTTATCAACACTTAATATATTTTATCATTAAACTTTAAAGGTAAATGAAAACAAACATTAATCCTCATTATCAATTAATTGTTAAATACATTAATAGACAAATCACACAACCTCAATTTCGCATCAATTCCATAATCACCACATTCCATTAAATTATTATAAAATTTATTATTCCAATTCCATCAATTGTATAATCAATATAATTTCATTCATTATTTCAAAAATTAATTTATACCATTCAAACAATTTCATAATCATAATAATTTAAATTATTAAATTCAAAAATTAATTAATCCTATTAATCCAATTCCAATTTACCCAAATTTTACACAATTCCTAATCACATGATAATTACATTAAATCAATTTTTTATTCCATAAATTAATTAATCAATTAATTTACCCAATTAAATATTCCATTTCCAATATTTACACATATAGATTCACAAAACATACATGAAATTTCAATTAAATACTATTTGAATTTATTTTTGAATATTTTCTTCAAATTTGATTATGGACACTCAAAAATGAAAATCCACAATTGAAGTAAAACAACCAAGATCATTATGAAGAATGAGATCTAGATCTAAATACCAGATCCAATATCAAAATAATAAATATTTATCACAAATATATATAATCCCACCCAATTGGAGACAGAAAATATATTTTCATTTGGAAATAGAGATACGAGAGACAGGAAACCAATCATTATTAGAATCTATTTCCTGGAAAGGTGGAGTTCTTCAATCTGGGATTTGATTCGTCACGAATAGAGTTCAAAAGGCCATGAAATCTGTGTGGGATCCTCTGAAAACTCTATAAAACACTGAAGTCCATGTTTGGTAAAATTAAATATAATTATGGTTGGTTTGGAAAATTTAAAACTTTTTTTTTGAATAATTAAACCTACACAGACATTTTTCAGGGCAGAGGTGCATAGATTTTGAAATGGTGTCCATAACCATTCACTAATTTCGTGGCATAAGGGGGGGGTAAAATTACTCGTAAGAGGTTTCATGATTTGAAAAACTATGCAACACAATTTAAATCCCTGTCTATCTTGAGTCACATGGTTTTCTGGGGTAGGGTGCATGGTTTAGGAAAAATGTGCTCCAATAGTGAACTGCCCAAAATCCTTCCCAAATTTTCCAATTTCACCAAATAAATCCCCATGCTAAAAATTGGTCGTTATATTCTCGAAAAAATTAAAAAGAGTTACCTAAAACAAGATTTATACATCTCTTGAAAATTTTGGGGTCTTACATTCAACATAGAATGGTGGATGAGTTTTTAGTCCTTCAATTTGTAAAAAGATGATTTTTATATAGAAATGTATAGGAACAGAATAAATCTCATAATATCACACTATATATGAAATAATTTATGAATATTATATAATACATAAGTTTAATGTGAAAAATATAAAATTTAAAAAAATTAATAGTTATAGAATAGACATAACTAATTAGGAATGATACAAATGTTGATTTTTTTATATAGTCACCCTCTTATATATCCATAGAAACTAAATCATATAATGGAAGAGGTTTATAATAAAAACATCATTGAAAATTTTAGGGAATATCACAAAAATTGTCCCTTTGCAGAATCCATTTACCAAATTCTAGTCTCTGTTTATTTTGGAATGATTTTCTCAATATGAAATGAAAAATAATAGTATTATTCGTAATCCCCATAAATGAATAATATTATGAATTTGGAAATAAAATCATCCATGAAAATGAGATAAACATGTATTTTCATGATCTCATGCAGCAATGAGAAATGAAATTGCTGGTAATAATTATGTGATTTCATGTCATCTATCATTCTCATGGCGATGAGTTACTAATTATGTCTCATATAATAATAATAAAATCTGATAAGATTAGTGTTATAGCTAGATAAATGTTCTATGAGGAACCTTTGTGGACATTATATTTATATTTTTTCAATGGATGTAAAGTTAATTTTCCCTTCCAAAATCTTCATCATAGACATATAAAAATAAGTCTATGTTTCAATCATTATAATTATACATATTCTGGTCACTAGTAAAGCACATATCAAAATGAATAAATTTGCAATAATTGTCTTCGGTGTTAATGTAAATCTAGTATTTTATTTGGATAAAGATTTTTTGTATAGTGGATAAATTCAGGAGATTAAATCTATTTTTTTTTATTATGATGATGATATTATGAAAATTGAACATGGAATGGAATCTTGTTTCACTAATGAAGTGGATAATAAAAAATACCAAGAGATTCAACACCTAAAGCATCTTAAAAGAGTTTCATTCCTGATGATCACACATTAGTTCATTAATCCACCAAAAGTGGTACGATATAATCTATAAATATAGATTAATTATTAATTCTCAGAGAACATAGATGATTTTCTGGTCTTCATAAGCTTATATTCATCTATTGGCCATGAAAACTTACTGCAAAAAATCATTTTGGTGAATAATTGACCATTATCTTGGATGGTTCTAGTTTTCATGGAAATCATCACTATTATAAAATTTATAAAAAGTATTACAAAATAAATCACAAAGAAAAAAAATAAATCACTAAAGGATACTCAACCCACCGAAAAATGAGGTGGTCAAAAATAATGTTCTAAACCTTCTAGATTATAGCATCATTTTTAATATATAAAATAGTGAATTGTTAAGAAAACTATAAGTGGTTCCCAATATGGGAGTCCATATAGTAACAAAAAATACAGATGGTGAATTAATTATTACTTAGAACATTATAGGATAGATAGTCTATGTGTATCATAGAAATCCAAAAAACTATAAATTGGATGGACAATTTTCATCTCCCAGGTGAGGATCAGATGCTGGAGTGGTTATCTGCAAATGAATTAAATTTTTTCATAAAAAGGTACTCTGAGTTCAATCAATTCCAATTATTATTGGATGATAAAAAAATTACATGTCCATTTGAATCCACCATTCAACAATGATTTTCATTTCACATTTTTAATGAACCATCGACATTATATCAATTGATGATATATATATTTCATGATATAGAGGAGGAGATATTAAATATACTTATTGATGATTTATACATTTATAGATGATCCTTTAATTATTGTTAATTTACATGGATTTGTGTTTCAATTATATGATGACAAATATATTTCTACAAAAGTGTAAAATGATATTTAATGGTACACTGCTACATAATCCTTGAGAATGTGATTTCATGTAATATACTAGATGTTGATCTATCTCAAAAAAAATTATCAAATAATTGAATAAAACCATAAATATATGAGGTATAAATATTTTTATAGTCTTTGTGGGGTTTTATAATTTTTTTGTAAAGGAAATTGTACAAATTGATCAACCACTAGTGCATAATCTTGTAAATGAAGTACATTTTGAATTCAGTGAAGAGTGTCGAAAAGACATTGACAGTATGAAAATAGATTGGTTATAGCTTTTATTTTTTATATCACTTAATAGGAATATAATTTGGAATTGATGTGTTCCACAAGTGAAATTACAATTCTCACATTCATAGGACATACGATCTGATATATTTTTGCATTAATCCACTATTCCATATATATCCTCAATGTTTCTATTATATATTACACCACAAAAACGAATGATCTTACTATATTTGTTTTTTCATTGATTAAATTTATATCATAACCAATTTTCTTCTATGGTCATTATATTCAAAACCGTGAAGTATTAAAATAAATTCTTAATAAATAATATTATTGTATTATGGATAATATTTTGACAAGAATTTGAGATTTTTATCGAAGACACAAAAGGTACCAACAATTCTATTTTTTGACCATTTTTCTAGACTCCATATACCTAATTACGAAGAAGAAAATGAGTGGAATATAATGTAATACTTTCTTGAAAAAAATATTTTATACGGGGATGTTCCTGATCCCCATGGATTACTGATATCATATAATATTTAGGACAAGGGGACCCCATAACCACACTTATTCTATCATCGATGTAAGAAGTTGTTTTCTGATTCTGGAAAATAATACTAGGATGAGCCACTATAAAATAAGATAAACCTTCATGTATTAATAAAATGATTCATTCATGAATTTGAAATTCTGATTAATGTAGAATTATTTCATGCCTCACAATATGGGGGACACTATATGTATAATTATACCATTACTATATCCATAAAATATTATTTTTTATTACATCCTTCATTAGTGTGTGAAGAACATACTACAAATAATTAATTGGTGCAAATAAACATGATCATTAGTAAAAATCAAGAAATGACTTATAGTCCATCATTGGATGTCAAAATATTTGTTTTTTGTTGGATAGAAATCATGGTCCTAGTTCTAATTTCAAATGAATATATATATATATATATATATATTCATATTTTATGATTAAATATTTATGTGTGTAACAGATAAAATAAGCACTCTTAACATACACAAATTTATAATGAAATTTTTAATGAATAACGTTTTATACAATTTTTCATTTCTTGATTAATCCTCAATGATTAGTGAACATGCTTCAACAATCATTCAATGAAAGGGTTCCAGTAGATATATGTAGTTTTTTATAATACTTGAACCAAGTATGGAAAGTAAAATAGTGGAAATATTTAACTATGTAACTAATAAATTAATAATTTTTTTGTGATGACAGTAAAAGAGATATGCAATAATTTCCATATGAAACTAGATGATCACATATGGGCCTATTACACTTCCTTCAAAACACCAATCTAAATAACTCCTTTCCAATAGGTGCATAAAAAACAATAAAACATGACATTCAAATTAGAAAGCATATTATTATAGTAAATCAACAATATAAAAATAGTTTATCATAATTATAATTTGTAAAGCCTCAAATAATTTAATCAGTTTTTGGAAATCAGAATGGTGGAATATGAAAATTACAAAATCCATTTTTTGAAAACAAGGTAATGGATTGACTGATACATCACACAATGAATATTAAAACATGTGGAAAATGTTATTCTATTCAATTCCAATTTAAATGTTTTACATGAATAATTGAAATCTCAAGGATCGTGTCATTTAAATGTAATCGATCTTTAACCTTTTGAAATATAATAAACTCAATGATGTGAGGGGATACATATCTTTTTTAGTGTACAATTGGTGATAAATTACTGAGATTATTTTAAAAATATTGTGTTATATATTTCATGATCACATGATTCAGGGACTATTTAAAACTATTCATTAAATGAATCAATGAATTAGAGGAATCCAAATTTTTTATTTCGGTAGATTATGGTGATTATAGTTTGGTTGGTCCACCTCTCTAGGTTTCTACTGAGAATTCATTTAAAAAAACAAATATAACATTTTATAGTATAAATATATTATTTTCATCATAAATTTCATGTGTTTTCACAAGTACAAAAGATGATTATACATCAAAATTCCTTATTAAACTATGTATGTTTTCTTGTATACATGTTTTATGGCATGAAAATACAATTCATGATATTGAATAATTCACTACCTCAAGCTAACACTCATTCTTTATCTCCTCCCAATCCACAAACTCACCTCCTCCATACCTTGAATAACCCACCATCAACAATACCTCTAATTTTGATTCCACCCTTCCCTATCTTGACCTCCTCTATTCCTCATCCCACCCATGGAATCTATTATGTCCATTGGAGATATACAACCTCCTAACATCATTTCCATGTTTGTGGGAAGGGAAAATCAATCTCTCATGGATATTAATTAGGCTTCGACTTCTTCTCGAGTGACAACACAACAGGTGGATCCTCCCCACCATTTCCCCACCCCTTCATGTTTGTATTCAATATTTTTATCTTGTATTTCAAGGGATATTTCTCACATTTAATATATTTACTAATACCCATATTTCTCAGCAATAAGGCATCAGTTAATCTTAGACAATACACTGGGAAGCCCATATAGAAAAATAATAATAAAATATTTTGAAATACTACAAAAGGTATGAATGGAAATTATTTTATGGAGAACATATGTTGGATTATCCTCTTGTATATAATAGATGGTAAATTTTCTATGTTGTTAGGACTCCCTCTTAAGATGAATTAATAAATCCATTTTCCAGAAATATTTCCCTTACCAGTATTTTCACCTGACCTCCTCCATCATTTGAATTGCTACCACTTGTGATTACCAAGACTTCTTCCAGCACTACAACACCTATTAAATAATATGATCCCCATAACAATTCCATTATCAATGATGTACACATATAACCTAGAAAATTACACCCATCTCTAGTTAGGGGACCAATGATGCTGATATTAGTAATTCTACCAATTAATTGTAGATATTTCCCTTCTGTACCATGGTTTTTATCTGTATGGTTGTGGATTTGTTTTTTATAATACTTTCACTTATTTTTATATTTTTAATGAAATTACGGAACAGAGAATATTTTTTTCTCTTGATTTATTTTTATCTCATTATATATTCATCATGAATATAGCTATGTTATTCCTCCATTATATTATTTTTCTATAACCTTTGATACTCTATAAATGCTTCCAATTGGAATCCCACATGAGGTCTTCCCTTATAAAATTTTACCTCAGGATATCCACCTACTATTTACACATATGTTCATGTTTCCACATGTGTTGGTTTTACAAGTCAATTATAATATAGTTAATCCTCTAAAACATCTATTAGAGGTCAAGGAAACTACCTACTATTCATTACAGTGGTCAAGATAGATATAAACACCTAACATCTATAATTTATCCTTTTATATCCATGTATATAAAGAAATCATTATTATTACATTATTGGAATTATGATATAGTTATCTTGTTTCGGTATTTTATTTACTATATCTGGTTATTTTCTTTTGGAACTTAATTCTATCACATATCATTACATAGGTCCATGCATTATTATGATATGATATTTATTTTACACATATGTATACCTTCCCATTTTCTATTTCATGTAAAATATTTATTGTGAATATATTATTTTAATAATACATTTGTCATTTTTCTCTATCATTTATATTGGTAATCTTATTTAACATAATTTTCTGAAATTCTTCACCAACGTAAGTCATTAGTTTTAGGGATAAATAATCTTTGTTACAATTATTTCATTCATTATATTATTTAGATTTATCAACTGTCAATTTCAATCTCACCCAAAAAACATCCAAAACATGGAAACAAGGTCTTATTTTATTATTGAGGGAAAATGTTTTCATATTTTTTGAATTTTAACATATTCAATATTTATGATATAATTAATTTAGTAGAAAATAATCTTTAGAAACACGATTAACATACCAACTTATTATACACATGTATATAAAGCTAGAATTTTTCATATAAATTTTTTTATATATATAATGTATTTGTTTATTTTGAATTTTTTCACGATTGATGAGTTGAGTATCTAAATTTTGAACCTATATCAAAATAAATATTATTTAAGTAACATATTTCCTATATTTATACCCAAAATTATTTATATTATATTTTTATAAACCTTCTTAATTAGATTATGCCATGAATTATTCCAATCCTTCATTGATCAAATTTCCGGAGATACACGTGACACATTTATACCTATCATAATATGAATTGGAGTCATGTCATTGCCATGAATAAAACTAAATATTGTATAGAATATTGATAATTGTTTGTTGAAAACATTTTAGCTAAGACCCATATTTACTTTATCCCTAATTAACCCATGGTTTCCATGGATGAACTTTTTAACATTGATCCATATTTCAATACAATATTATCCTTTCAAAAAATAATCTTTGTATATTATATGATAGTCATCCAAATAATCATGGAGAATATAGTAATTTATATTGGGAACTTGATGCTTTATTATAAGGATATATCCATGGGTATTTTAAAATGATTTTGACATTATGGTATATAGTTACTTCAAATTTATATTCATGATGACCCTGTTCCAAAAATTGGGTTGTTTATTATGATGAAAAAATACAACCATTATCAAACTGATAAATTTCTTGGTAGATCATATGTGGTTGGGAGAGGAATGTGATATTTGTTCTAACCATTATTTCTAAATAAATAAAATATTAATAAATGTTATATTCCTTATAGTTTCATGGAATGTTCATGGACCTTATTAATGATTTTGGGATAGTCCAATGTAAAATATTTTCTAAGCAATGCAAAGGGGATTCAGACCACCAATTCAACTGAGGATGAGAAGACCTTATGGGGGATGAGTTAAAGAAGTCCCAAGGCATCTACTCTGATTATATTGACACCCACTGGTGTTAAGGTATTCATATTGTGATGTAAAATATGAGCAGGAAGATGAACTGCAACAGAAGCAAGGTGGTTGGCCACTTGGTTTCCATCGCACCAAATGTGTAGTACTTTGATATTGATTTCAATAAATTCCCATCACATTTTTATTATTTAGAGTATTGAATACTGATTAGAGACAATTCCATGCAATGATTTGTGGAGAATCAATGAATCTATTTCAACCTTCGAAAATTCAATCCTCCTCTGCTCGTAATGAGAGAGGCCCTGAAGAATCACCTTGGATTTATCTTGAAGGGATGAACCACAACCCGTACGCCAATAAAAGGCCTGGATGAAGGAGCCAGTAGAATCTTATAAGACCAAACCTATGTGATGAACCCCCATAAAACAGGATCTATCGATATTGAGTTTCAATCACCTAGATGGGGGGACCAGGAGACCTAGTGGCCTCTGTAAAGACTATTACCATTGGTTAAGTGTGGCAACATGATTGGAGATTCCGAAGGATGGGTGCCTCCCTCTAGTAGGATAAGAGGATAAACACATGAAGAAGGAGGTTCTTTTTCTGAACAATGATGGATTTTCTCAAGTAATGACCATCTTCATTCATACACTGATTCCTCACCTGCAAATGCACTAGTAGCCTGCATGCATGACCAACGTGCGTGCTAAATTTTATATAACGTTCACACCCGTATAGTCGAACCACATATACAAGAAATCATTATCCTCCATGTTCAATGAAATAAGATCAGTGATTTTGCCAATGTACTCCCACACATCTATCTCCCATTCACCTTTAATGAATATGGGATACATGGTCTCATCCAAGTGATGTATGCAGCATTGGAATCTCGGGGCCAGGGGGATGACACAACCATTGACATTGTCTTCAGTAAGAACAACTTTTTCCTTAATACTCCATGTGAGGATGTTGTACTTCACTTGGATGCCTTGAGTCAAGATGGATTCATTCAGACTCTCTATCTAATCACGCATCACCTAGGAATTGCATAAATCATTGGCCATGAAAACCCCTGAGGAAGAGGAAGTGAAGACATGTTTTTATGACTCTGAACCAAGTTAAATGAGGTAGACGGTGTCCATTTAATCCATATACAATATATCCTAGATAAAGGGAGGGTGAAGACTAGCCTCCCTGAAGGTGATAGAGCTGACAGGGCATCCCAGGAGGCCAAATGGTTGTCCGTCCTAATTGTTCTTCTAGAAGGATATGTCCCACTTCACTATGAACCACTAAGAAAGAGGATGAAGAGACGTTATCAGATGGGAGATCACTGACTAGAGCGAGGAAACAGGATCCATAGGCTTGGGTAAAATTACTAAATGTGAGTTATGCATGGTGATCCCCCAGTGTGTTCATTATTCAAGAACATTCCATGGAATCATGAAATTCATGATTTCAACAGTATCTGTGAGGTTGTAAACATTAATTCCACCTCCCCTCTGAGGCATTTCCACCCCATTCTAGGATGTCAAGTTGTGCCTTCCTTCTGCAGTTGGATACCAAATGATTCTGGTTTGGATCTTCTCAATCCTATAAAAAATTCCTTTGGGGAATTTGATGGAAGAGAGAGCAAGGATAGGTGTGGCCTGAAAGTCACTATTAACCACTGTGATCTGGTCCCCTAAGGATAAGTATTTGTTCCTTCAGTTGAGGATTTGTTTCGTGATTCTACTGATCATGATTTCAAAGTCCCTAATACGAATCCAGCCTGATTAAATAGGGGCCCCCAAATACTCTATCGATAATTACACTCTTTTCATGTCAAGGATATTCTAGATAGAATAGGTCTGACAAGGAAAACATCTATTGGATATGACTAAATTTCATTCATCCTTATTGATGACCTTGTCACTCCAGTTTTAATACCGTTCCATTAGCTTGTTGTAGGTTCTGATAGATATTTTTTTCATTCATGAAGATGAAGTATCGTCCATAGACATAAGGTGTGAGATAAAAGTAATGAATACTTTTCATTGGATGTTTGGTCTATGGGGACTAGAATCATTCATATAACACTTGGTTTTTTAGGTGTGTAACTCATGATTCATTTTAAAATTCATTTACTCCAAACATCTTATTGAGTCATATTTTTCTTGAGGATATGAAAATGATCAATTATTGGGTAGTTTGATAAAATTAACTCACATATACATTTTGAATATATTTCATTTGGATTATTAGGTTTTTTATACTATGATACCTAAACAAATTCATGTAATTTTATATTGTTTTGTAAAATTGATTATACTATAACATTACAAAAATTATTTTTTATTTATGTGTTAAATTAATAATTTGTGATATAAAATCCTATATTATTGAGTTATTATTATAAATAGACAAATTTAGGGTATAATTATACGAATGATGAAAACTCACAAATTAAAATGATGATTTATGATGTAAAACTACCTACATCTACATAAATTCATCCTTATCAGAGACCACATGAGTTTATATCAAACACTAAATCATGGAGATATAAAATATAGAATAATTGAAATAGGTTATTTATTATTTATGATGGAGGTTTATGAAATAAATCCTAATTGTAGAGAGAATCTATTGATTACTTCTGAATTAATATCAGTTTACATAATCTGTTTTTTGATCTATTTATATTCTGGGGGCTAAATTTTTTTGAATAGAATGAAATTTTTATGTACATTTTTTAATATTTTTCTATCGTTTTCTCCCATTTTTATCAATTAATTGATATAGCTTTAATAATTATTTATTCATTCAACGATTTTTATCTTGATTACATTTATTTCAATTTCAAATATGGTGGTGTTCCACATCTTCTCATTCCATGTATGAACATCAATTTAAATTTAATCTATTTATGTATTTAAATGCTAGGATGATTATATTAATTATATCTCAATATTATATGAATGATTTTTTTATGTCCGTGTGGGGATAAATGATCATATGATAGGGGTCTAGAGTAGGGGTAACAAAACTTAATTAATTACTAAATCAAATAATGTGTAATTTTTTTGGCTTAACATTTGGTTAAAATGAAATCATTTTTCATTCTATTACATTATGTAAATTGGGGGGGTTATAAGGGAATTAAGATAACCAAATTGGAATAAAAAATTCTATTCCCCGTATTATTTTTGTTTCATGTATATAAATTTAAACCTAACACATCGTAGTGGAATAAAACTTATGGACCATGTAGAGATTGCCAATTTAATTATGTCCATTTTTTATTTCTGAAACTACTTTTTCTTCTTCTAGAACAACATCACTATCTAAGATAACACTATAGCTGATTCTATTTTTATAAATAACATTTTCATATGATCTTATAAATTGATCAGATACACATCATAATCAAACATAAAATTAATACAATTTTTTGGAGTTATCTATCCTCCCCTAAATTAGCTGATGTATCTAGTCTAGTTTCTCATTAAGAGTTGAAAACTAATTGTTTTCACCTCCCTGTGGATTCTACATAAGATATATAATGATACACAATACCTTCATAATACAACTATTTGGGTTTAGTATAAATTTCTAATTTGATTATACCAATGTGAAATAAATGACATTACATGGGTCTCTAAAGTAACATGAGTGATCATATATAACATAAAAAATAATTATGGATATAATTATTATAATATAGGTATTAATCCATTATAATAATAATGAGAAAATCAAATTTTTTATTATGCACCAAGAATCCAAATATTGACATGTGATTAGAATTTTTTATTTTAAACAAGAATATTCATCTTATATCATATACATTTCTAAACGAAATATCCAAAACTATAATAACATATATAAAATACTTTCTAATCATATCCCATAACAAATTCAATTGGGATCACTCTACACATATCATAAACATTGTGAATATGGTTCACTCCCCAGTTCCAAAAATATTATGGATTAGGTTTGCTAACCTAAATCATTATGTATTGGGTTTACCCTTAGACCTACATACATTTTACATTTTTCCAACTTTAATATACAATAAATTTTATAATATATTGACTATAAATGCATTATCTAATTCATTAGATAGTTATATTATTATAGGATCACCCAACATATAAAATAGATATCACATTTCATCATATCCTATTTTCTAATATATGATAAAGTATTATCATTCATTTTTTATTTTTTTTAAAATAATGGATATGAAATTATATTAATAATTTCCCCCATTCAATGGAAATTTATGGATATTATTTTATAATTTTATTAAAATTATTAAAATAAAGTATAGGGTATTCAAAATTGAAACCATTTTGATGGAATATTCTCCTTATGATTTTGTGATTATAAAGATTAATAAATGAATTTATTGTTCAATACCCAGAGTTAATTTTTATTCCAAAACCCAAATTATATATATCGATTTTGATAATAAATATAGGATTTATTTTAGTATTTTTTTGTAGTTAAAAGGATAACCTTAGAGGGAATATAAATCATTGAATGTTCAATTAGTGAAACATAAACTCATATTGATACAGATTAATAATAAATTCAAAGAATATATTAAAAATTAGAATATTAAAGACAAATATTTGTTATTTTCTATAAAATACTAAAATAATAATAAATTATGAAATTTTAATATTAAATAAAATAAATAATGTTAATATTTTTTGAAAGAAAATGATGATATAAAAATGAATAATAGTTATGAAATTTATTACAAATTAAATTTTTTAAAAATAAATATTTATATGGAAAAATTGAAATTATATTAAAGTCCAGAATAAATTTATTTAATATTTTCATAGAAAATATATATATATATGAATCTTGAAAAAAGAGATGAAATTAACTTGGAATGTAATTACAGTATATTTCATGTCACAATAATGTTTAAAATATGTTCAAATAATTTAATGTGAATGAATATTGAAATGGAAAAGAATGGTATCCTCAAAAAAGAGAGGTAAATAAATTCTCTCTTTTCAATAACTCCCAACGTGATCAAACACACACATTCTATATATATATAAAAAATTTCCTTCTCTTTTTAAAACCAAATATAAATTTTTTTTCATTAATATTAATTACTTATATTTCGATTTTTAATATTTATTATTTAGTAGTAGCTTATCAAGATCATCTCTTGTTTTTAGTTATAATAGTTATTATTATTGTTTTAGTGTAGTTATGTTTTTCTTCATTTATTACTCAATTGTTAATAATATAAAAAATATTTATTGTTCTTTAATTATATTATTATAAATATTAATATATATATCTATATATTTTCATTCCACATAAGTTATTATTACTGTTCTTATAGAATAAATCAATAAGATTCTCATATTTTTAGTGTCACCATTAAAATGTAATTTCATTAAGAACATATTCATTTGAGTGTTAGCATTATAAAATTTAATAATAAATAATTTTCATATTATATATTAAAAATTAATTTCATTCATTTTATGTCCCTCCATAATTATTATTAGAAAAATGTAGTCACATTGTTCATGATGGAGATTGAACTGACCCAGACAAGGAGATCATAAAATGAATAAATGACTATGATCGTATCAATATTTAATTATTATAATATAATTAAGGAATTATATAAATTTTATTTAAATTTAATTAACATGATTAAATATATATAAAAATATTTATAGATTGAATATAATATAAATATATTGAAAAAATTATGATAATAAATTTGAAGTTTTGTATCTTTCTTTCTGGAATATCATTATAATGAATAATTTGCGACCTTTTCATCTGACAGGAGGCTATAGAATAAGAAAAAATATTTTTATTTGTTAAAACATGGGAAGAAATGTTAAATATGAAATTTTTTTCTATGGATAGAATTCAATGAGTATGGGTCATTTTATAGACAAGATTAACTTACAAAATTTCTAATACATCTTTATGTTAAACAAATATCACATTAAAACGAATATATAAATTGGGTAGTTAATATTAGTTATGAATACTGCATATAAATTTTTTAATGACATGGTATGATGATTTATACTCACTTATAAATAATTTTTATTATAATATAATTATTTATATATATTTTCAATGTTAATATATTAACATTATGGTTAAATATTCCATGGATTGTTGAAACTCTCTTCCTAGTATTTTAATAAGTGTATAGTCATAACCTGTATCCCATTTAACAAATAAATACATATACAATATACAATATTTATTTTTATAACAATTCTATGAAATATATTTGATATTTTTTATGTTTTACAGTTTATCCAATGATATTGTGTTGACATTTTGATAATTATCAAGTTAAAAACTATTATATTTCAAGAATTTAAACCAATTCAATTGATTATTACTCATTATTATATCTAAGAATATAAAAAACAACATCCCTTCCCATATATATGAATATATTACAAATCAGACATAATTTCAGATTTTACTTACATTTTATAGGCCATTCATTATCATTCAATGACCATTAAGATAATTATCTAGAAATATAAAATAATTTTATTTTCTGGATAATATTTGTATTGTTTTTTGTATCTAATCTTATCTAAATGATGAATTTTATTTCAAAGTGCTACACAACAATATATATATAATAAAATAAGTAGAGTATAATTTAAATCTGAAAATTTAATGTTATAGTGAATTGAAATTCAAATGTATCACACAAATCATAACAAAATTTCATTTGAATATGTACATTAAAATATATTTTTAACACCATAATATTTTAAAATTAAAAAACGAGTAGAAACTATAACCATGATTTTTGAATAAAAAGTGTTAATATAATTCAATATAGTTATTAATATAATACCATTTTATTTATAAATATATAAGAAAATAAATTCCACCTACCAAACCTTAAATTTAATTATATATTTTTTGTAAATTTCCACTTTTGGGGGTTGACTAAGAAATAAAACAATTATACATCGATACAAATGGTTTAATATTCATAATTATATAATATAATTATTATAAAAATATTTAAAAAAGTCTGTTCCATAAACCCTTTGTATGTTCTGGTCAACAGAAATATCTTATCTCTCTTATTAAAATTTAATGATGACGTCACAATAGAAGGCCATTTAAATCATGTTTTGATATACAATTATATGATAATATTTCATTAATTGAATTCAAAAATCCATATTTGGACTTTAAAAGTATTATGTGATTTTTTTTATCGTTACATTGATCCAAAATAAATCATTCAGGAATTTAGTTGACTTCCTCAATGAATTCTTATATTTTTATTAACTATAACTTCATCATTCTGATAAAGTGTAAAAGAATGTACCAATAAAATGTAGCTATTATAAAAAAATACGTTCAACAAAAAGGAACCTTTACTTATTTTATATAGGGATTAACTATTGAGGGACAAAAAATCACACTGACATGAAGTGGGAAGGTCTTTGGATTCCTCAGTTTCAAAAGTTCTATATTGAAAATTAATTAGAACCACTATGATACCTAAAATAATTGAATATTTAGTATGATTTATATATAAAAAATTATTAATATTCTTTTCAAATTTATTTTGTTTTCATTGTTTTGAGTGGGGTGGAATATTCCATCACACTTTAGGTTTTCGTACCATTAATAATTGTGTAGATCCATGGATGGGGACTAACCTTTATATTAATTTTCACTAGTACATTAGTGTTTTATAGTTTAATAAAATAAGTCACACTTGGAGGTGTTATCACTAGATTAGTATTACCCTATGAGAACCATATAGAAAAATAATTATCCCTCTAAATGAAAGTAGTATAAATTAATTTAATCTATTTGTTATTCGATTTCACCCTTCACAGTGTTATGATTGAATTTAATTTTATAAAATTCCATATCAAATCATTCCTCATTATTAGTACACATCATATAGACTATAAGAATATCAAAGTTGTTTTGGATCAGAACATTTTTTGTTTTTCTCATTAATTGAACCAATAATTGAGGATATTGTAATTCCCCCCATCATAAAAAATCTTATTACAACTGTTGGACCTTCCTTTATATAAAGGGATGGATTAGAGTTATCTCTTAGAACTAGATACACGAAAGGTTCCGTACCAACTCTATTTTATTCAATAATCTTTTCATTTATAGGGCTTGTATGATTTATTTCTTCATTCACGTCACTTTCATTCACAAATGTGATGAACCTAAATATTTTTTATGAAGAAACACGAGCCGAATGAATTAGTTTAGACTCATTAATCCTAGTTTAATATTCAAAAGTGGATTATAGAAAACAATTTAAATATATATTCACTAAACACTATATTATAAGACAATTCCTAAAATTATATTCAATTATTTGTTTTGAGTTTTATAAAATTATCTATCCTTTGTATACACTATAAATAATTCAACATTTATAGTAAAATCATTCTAACATGCCAACTATTGATAATCTTTTATGTTATGGAGAGAAAAATAATAACATGAAGATTGAAATTTTTGACACTCAATTCATATAAATTCATCACCCACTAAAAAACATTGGGATTTAACATATTCCTTTGAGACACCACACAAATAGAAGATATTGGTATAAATTACATAATATTGCACCTTATTTATTCAATAAATTCTCAATAATATACCCACAAAGTAACCCTACAATTGTTGAATAGAATGTTTTTAAAATTGGAGGAGAATTTACAGAATAATAAAAATATTTACATAATTGGTGGGTCCTTATTGAAATAAAATACATATATCTATTGAAACATTTATAAATGAACCACATTAAGAATCTTCCTAACTTGGGACCAAGAAAACATTAGGATATCATATGAAGAAAAATAAAAACGAACATTTCATATTTTTTATAATGCCCCAATATATTACAATTGTAATATCTTGTCTGAATGAATATATGATATGATACACTACTCTCATAAGAAAAAGTTGGATGATTATATTTTGATATATATTTTTTAAAATTAAATTAAATCCCTTCAATTGCTTATGAAACAGAAAACCCTTAGTAATAATGAAAATTAATTTAAAATATCATTTTAGCCAAGTGTTTAATGTATTGGTTATGAATAGGATTGGTTAATTGTGAATCTTATATAGTTTTCACAGGTATAAAATAAATTTATTTTTTATTTATTGTTTATATGTACAATAACTATAAGTACCAGACCATTAACATTATATAGTCTTGTAAATTCATTTAGAATTCACATTTTACATCCCAAAGATCATTTATGTTTAGTGTTTTTGAAATCAGGAAATAATTCATACATATCAACCCATAATCATAAAAATAGAATACAACTAAAATAATATCTATTTCTTCATTTTAGAAATTAATTTATTAAAATCATGAAATATTTTCATGAAAATTCTTCAAAACATTCATTTTATCTTCTCCTTTTCAATTACAAATCCTTTAACCCTATGAAAAGAATTATAAAACATGGGATGAACACAAATATCTCATTAATGGATATAAAATATGGGATAAGTCATTACTATATGAATAATTATAAACATTTTAAATCATTTTTAAAAAGAAAAAAATATAAACCCATATGTATCATATAGTCACTATGTGAATATATGATATTTCAATAGAACATTGAAAACATAAATAATTCCATAAATGTATCATGGTGCATTAATTACTTAATATAGAAACCCCCACAGAAACCATATGATTTTTAACCCTCATAGTTACCTTATAATGTAACCCTCATGGCTTATTTATGGTGTTACCATCACAGTCCATCGTGGAGTAACCATATGACCAACATCTAACATAAAAATACTCAATGAATTGAAGGGAGATATAGGTATCAAAAATATTCATATGAAATTCCCCAGAACTAAAAAATAATAATAAAACAAGAATACTTACATCATATAAATAATTCCCTTTAAAAAAACAAAAGAAATCAATATAGGTTTTCAATGAAATTTCCCTTACCAATATCATATATCTGAAGAGATAATTAATAAAATGAATAGAATATGTGAATAAACTATATCTAAAAATAATGAATCATAGTATAATATAATTTATTTTTAAAAAATAATCATATAATCACAAAATCAATAAATTAGAAGGTTAATCCAAAGAATAAAAAATAGGTTCGGAATTCCCTTACCTCGGGTTCGTCTTAATTAAAATTTGTTTAAACCTCTGTTATAATGGTTAATAGAGTGATATTAATATTTTTAATACACATAATCATTTTTATAACAACTTATATTCTCATTTTATAACATCCTTCAATGTATTTAATAATAAATTTTTTTATTTCCATTGTTTCAGGTGCATGTTGTGCGAGGTTTCCAGGGCGGTTTGTACGGGATTTTCATGTTTAATTGAAGAGAAACTGAAGAAGTGGAATTAAATGGTAATAATATGCTTCTTTCATTTAAAATGAATACATTTTTTCCTAGATACTATGTTGAATCATTAGATAAAACATTAATGATATTGTTAAGATCATTTTACTGGTTCTTCAATAATCATGAACAAGATTCATTATTTAATTTTATATTATGTATATCTATTTATTAAAAAACATAAATGAGTATATATCATACAAGTTAAATTTTTTCAGCCATTAATATGGTTTTATGATAAATGATAAATTTAGTAATAGAAATAGAAAACACATCATCCACATTGTTCAAAAATCTACACATCACAGATGGTGTTATTATTTTTAGAATAAGAGCGAGAGAAGAAGAAGCATGGGGAGGAATTTTTTCATAAACATTAAAACATACTAGTATAAATAATATGTTATAATTTTCATGCCTCTTGGATAAGGGTGGGATAATAAAGTATTAGAAAATAAAAAACATTTAAAATTTAATAAAAGATTATGAAAGGGGATTTTTACCTCTTGAATTATCCACATTGATGACCTATTTAAGGACTATGGTTTTGATATTTTGGTGAGACAAACTAGTCCTGTACATGGGGATGAGAATTGGGATGAGTATTGAATAGAATTTTGTCAATTCTAAATGCATTATAGGTGTGAGGAGTATAGGAGTAAGGGGAGGTATTTATAGTGGATGAGAGGGGGTTTGTACATTATTTTAATCATTATTTTATTATTTTGCATAGGAAAAATAATATTGTTCATTATTATATCTAAATACATAAATTAGAGCATATGTGTTCTAACTAAGGGTTGTTACCTCTGTATAGCATCATACATGACTCAAAAATTTATATATTTATCTTATTTCTAAAATTTTTATATTTCACTATTCACAAAAAATTCAAGTATTTCAGATAAATCCCAAAAAATCACCCCTACTATTTCTCAATTTTTAGAATTTAAAAATGAACTAAATTTTGTAAAAAATATTAACCTAATAAGATATATTTAATCATTAAATACAATTACAATTTATTCAAAATAATAATAAAAAATTGATAAAAGATTGGTTTTATAACACCTTGAAAAAGAAATCAAGGTCCCATAAAATTATATAATAAACATATGAAAATATAATAAAAATTTATGAATACAATTTATAAATATAAAATTCAATTAAATTATTAAATTAATCAATAAAATTAATTTATATATTAATGACTCACATAAATACTACCAATTAATTTATAATATTTTGAATAAATATTTACTTGTTCAATGATATAAATATATCTTCTTTTCATTTATAGGATGGATAAATTTTGATTATAAGTTATCAAGAGATGTTACTATTATATTAGTTAGATTACGATTCCTAATTGTTGTATTATTATTCCTAAGGTCATGTTACTATTCTATAATTATAAATCCCTTAATTTATTTAAATATCAATTTTATTCAATATAAATTTATAATGAACTTAAATAATTAATTCAAGAATGAAAATAAATTATTTTATATGTAATGTGTTTATTACATTCTCCCCTCCTTTTGGAAATTTCATCCTCATAATTTTTATTTATATAATAAACAAGTATTCATAACATTCCTTTGTAGAATTTTTAGATTCCCAGGTATCTTCATCAACCATGTGGTTTCTCCAAAAACCCCTCACCTGGTAGATTACCTTATTCTGTAGTACATTCCCTCTACAATCAAAAATCTGAACATGTATCCCTTCAAAAAAATGTATCTTCCAACTAAACTACATCTAGGTTAAAAATGAGATGATTCTAGAGTATGCATTCTCATCACTAAAAGATGGAAAACATTGTGTTCCTGATATAAAATTGGAGGAAAAAATACTTGGTATGCGACTGGTCCAAATTTATCTAGGATTTCATAAAGTCCAATAAACCATGAACAAAACTATCCTTTCTTTCCAATTCACTAAACACTTTTTCATGGTGATATTATAAGAAAAACCTAATCACCTACGTTGAGATAAAATTATTTCCTCCTACTATGTGCATATCGTTTTTGAATACTCTAATATGTACTCATGTGTTTCTATATCATATTACCATTCTCAGATACTTCTTCTAATGATTCTTGTCCCATCAACATATTTTTGCCGACTTCATCCAAAAAAAATATAGGTTTCAACATCGTTAAACATATAATTCTTCATAATGGACCATCTATATACAAAAATGAAAACTATTATTATAAGAAAACTCAACTAAACAAATATGCTGATCCAAATATTCTTATTACTCCACTGAATAATCATAAATTATATCCACCAATATCTGAATTGTTCACTTTGATGATCCATCTGATTTAAGATAAAAGGTTATTCTGAAATTTAATTTTATGCCATTAGAATTTTTAAGGCCTTTAAAAAATTTATAATTGAACATGGGATCATAGTCTAATTTTATAGAAACAACAAATCCATGTAACATAAATAGATCTTTGAGGTACAGTTGAGATATCTGATCTGAAGGCATTATATCGTGAATAGGAAGTAAATGTAGATATTTGTTCAGTTGACCAATAATAATGCAAAATACATTTTTACATTGATAATTATTCTCTAGTCCCACATTGAGGATCATAGACATATATTATCATATCCACTTTTGTACCAGAAAAGGATGAAGCATCCATATAGGTAGTTGTCACTCGACATTAACCTATTTACATGTCAAAATTTTCACATAAAAATAAGTAATACATAATTTAATTCCATTACACCATTAATACTCATGAAGGTCTTTATTCATCTATATACATCCAAGATGATCTAAAATTGGAAAACATTGAGAATCACTTAACAAAACTTGTTTCATCTATGAAAGACAAAGAAGACATAATCTCTTCCCAAATATTAAAAAACAATCTTTATCAAGGTTTAATTATGGAAACATACTAATTTTAACCAATTCATCCTTTTTCTACAACTCACAGTCTTCATTCTTTACATTATTAATTCTATCTGATAGAGACAACTACAGTGACACAAGAAATAAAATTGATTAATTTTATAGAGGAACATCTTCAAAGATAAAATTCATGAAATCAACATTCAAGGGATCACATTCCATACATAACATATTTAATGTAGCATTATATTATCAACTCAAGGAATCCTCTACATGGTATTATTTTACAGTATGGTAATTGATTTTTCAATTTTAATCCCTTATCACTTCAATCCATCTTATCTTCCACATGTTTAATTCCGTCTCAGTGAATATATTATTTAATAATTTATGGTTAGTACATATTTCTCATTTTTTTCACCAAAGAAATGATTCCTCCAACAATTTAATAAAAAAACCATGATAATAATTCTAGATTATGTATAAGATTGTTTACCTCATTAGGTTTTAGCTACCTAGATGCATAAGAAATTACCTGATCATTATGAATTAGAACACAACTACATCATTTCAATGAAGCATCATTAAATATGAGATACTCAACATTTATAAAAGGAATGGCCAAACCTTTAGCATTCAACACACTATTCTTTAGTTCCTGAAAAAAAAAATCTTTCCATCTAAATTTAACCTCTTTTCATGTTAACATAGTTAGGATACTAGATAACTATGAAATATTTTTATCAAACCATCAGTAATAACATAATAATCCAAGAAAAAAAATGAATATCTATAACAATTTTAGGTATTTTCAATTCATCAACCACGTTTTTGACAAGTTCAACTCTTACTCCATCCTTATTTACAATCTTCCAGTAAAAAGAAATCGGTTTCAACCAAAATCACATTTTTTAAATTTTTCTAATAACATCTTTTCATTGAGAGTTTGTAAGAAAATCCAAAACTAATTTTCATGATCCTCATAACATTCTAAAAAAACCAATATATCATCAATAAAAACAACAAGAATGTTTTCAAACAATTCATGGAATATAATATTCATAATATCCATGAACATAGTATATGAATTTATCAAAAAAGGGCATAACAATAATCTCGCATTTCCCATATCTTGTATGAAAATATGTATTCAAAATGACATGAACCATTTTTTTGAGATGATGTTACCTAGATCTCATCTGAATTGTGGGAAAATATTGAACTCCCTAGAGATGATAAAAAAATTCAACTATATGGGGAAATGGATACTTATTCTTAACATTAATGTTATTCAAAGCATTATAATCAATGAAAATCCTCATGGAACGATCTTTATTTTTAATTAACATAACAAGAGAACCCCATGGTGAAACACTATGAAGAATTAAACCTTTATCAAGAAACTTCTACAATGGATATTTCAATTCTAGAGGTTCCATTTGAGCAAATCAATATGGGGGTTTGGAATTTGGTTCTGCATAATGAACTATGATAAAGGAAAATCTATCATCTCGATCAGGTATAACACTGGAAAGTCATTAATATGAAAAAATCCCTTATTTTCAACAATATGAGAAAGATAGTTTTCATTTACATCTATTAAATGCTTCTCAACTTCCTAAAATTTTATCAATTGTATTTCTTCATTATTTTAGAAAAATTTAAAATCATTCTAGAAAACAACTTCTTTATCCCTACCATCAATCTCAGCATGATAAATAGTAAGTCAATACATACATAGAATGACATCAATCATTACTAAGGTTAAAACAAAAATGATGGTATGTAAATTATTTCAACATATGACAACATAAATATTCTTATAATTCATTTTTAGTGTAATATTTCTGCTAGTGTTTTATCCAAAAGTTCTAGTACCATTTATTGTGGCGAAATTTCCAATTTACGAGAAAATCTATCCGAAATGATGGACTGTGTAGAAATAGTATCAAACAATACATTAGAAAAATCTAAGTAAACCAAATAAGTAAATGATACCACTTCATTGGATGACCAAATATCAACAAATTTTGTCATAATAAATCGCACTACACCTTCATTCTTATTATCTAAAGGCTTTCCATTATTCAACTATTTCATTTGGAATTAATTTTCTTAATGAACCATTTCACCACATTTAAAAAAATTATAGTATTTTTATCGGGATTAATTTTAATATAACTTTCATAACAATCTCGGTCCATATGTCCAAACTTACCACATTTGAAGAACATCCTAGTTTTGGTAAGGCATTCACTAGGGTTATTTTTCATCACATTCCATAAATACAAATCTAAAATTCCTTATGATCATGTTTCAATGATTTATTATTAACTATAAATTTACATCTAGACCTATTATTCTTGTTGTTGTCAATGTACCAATGACCATCTAGAAACTCAATGTTAACCCTCTCAGCACATCATACCGGTTTCTCGTTGTCACACCCTGACTTTTTAAAAATATTTTATTTTATCATTTTCATGCATTGTAATTTTTCAACGGGGTTTGGGTAGAATCACGGTTTAATGTTTTGATTTTTTATTGAAATAATTCATGTTTTGAGTCATGGAAACATTTGGTTAACATGCAGAGTTCCTTTTCAGAAACACACAGTTTCACCCACGTCACTATATTATATGCCCGATGTTTAAAAAAAATAAATAAAATGGAAAGAGTAGTAATATAAAGATAAAGTAAAATAATAAAAATGAAATAAATCTTAATTAATTGTGTAAATAATAAAAAATGAAAGTATTCTTAAGAATATTTTAATAATTATTAAAATTGTAAATATTATTTTTATAAATTTTTATATTATTATTATGAGTGAATTAGGGTTTTCAAAAAAAATACAAAAATATAGAATATAAAAAGAAGCCTCCCCCCTATTTTCCCTACCAAGCTTGACCCTCCACTCATGTATCCCAAATCCATCAAGCCTTCATCCCCTTTGCCTCTTACGCACCCATCACGCCTCCCCTTTTCCAACCTCTATTAGTCATGCTTCCCTATTCCCAGCCTCCCTTGTTCGACCTATGGCTGACCATCCTCTTCATGCACTGCACCACCATCCCCAGTTATCATCCATCTCTTTTAGTGAACCACCAGCTAGAATTGGATCCCCCTTGGGTGACCCTACGGCTAGCCTGACTACCTCTGTAATGAAAGAGACTCTTTAAAAATATTGTTTTTTTATTTTTGATGAAGCTTTTGGGTTTCCAGGGGAAGGGTATTAGATTTAGGGGATTATCTTGTAGTTTTTGGTCAAATATTTCATTTTTTAGTGTTCATATTGGAACCTTTTGGTGCAGTTGAGGTTTGGATAAAATCCACACCATGTTTCTAAAATGTTCTTTACCCCAGGTTGGTGGTTCTATTCGTAATAATTTATGAATAATTTAATTTTATTTCTTGAGTGTTTATATGTGATATGTTTCTTAACTATGTTTTGTGAATCAAATTTTTGATGCTTTTGGCATGAATATATGATGAAATCGGATTTTAAAAGGAAAATGGTGAACATTTTTAGGTTCTTTGTGGGTGTAATTTTGGAATGTGTTTTTATTGTTTTGTGAATGAGATTGAATGTGTATTTTTAGAGGAAAATGGATAACATGTTCATGTGGGATTTTAATTGTAACTTAAATATGGTTTGAGAATTATATAAATTTTGACATGAGTTATTTAATGTGAATTTGTTTATGTGAGGGTTAAAAGGGGGGCTTGTCCATTCAAAATATTTTAATTGATTATGTGTATTTATATTAATTTTCCCAAGTGGGTTTTATGAGTTATATATCTAGTGTGAAATGTATTTGAAATTTATTTTAGTGAGTGTATGATTTTAAAGGGAAGAATTTGAGTTTCTTTATCGGTGAAATCTAGTTAGGAATCCGTAACATTTTTTGTTATGTGTTTGATTGATTTATTAAATTATATGTGTTCTGTGTTGTCCATGCTTGGTGGTTTTGAGTTGTCGAGTCTAAGGAGACTCACCTTCGTGTGCATAGGGAAGTAAATACATACATGTGCGTTACCCTGTTACATGTATATTTATCCAGGGAATTGAATGTACATATATGGGGATATATTTGCCTATTTCTATATATAAAATTGCATATGCAGGTGAGCCGAGTCTCTATATGTGTAAAAGAATACCTTTAAGGATCCCCTTTCACATGATCATGGTCCATGTGAATTTATTCGTAGGGGCTAGGTGTCCTTGAATATATGTGAAGGAACATATGCATAGTAGGGGAGCTAGATCATTTAGTTATAAAGAATCAACAGCCCATGTGGATGGTATGGTTCCACTATGAGGTTGGTTCCCTATGCCCTTATCATTAAGTAGAATTTTTTACAATTTCATGGTGTTTTATGAAAAAATATGTGTTTTATGCATCTAAAGGAAATTAATATGGAATATATATGTGTATATATATAAATATATAAATATGTATATATATAAATGGATTTGGTTCTTGAAAAGTGATTTAGTTGATGTTTTGAATGTAATGTGGGTATTTCCAAAGTCAGGTTGTATTTCAACAAATTTATTTGTATAAGTGAAATGGCATGTTTTTTCTTCCAAGGATGTTCTAAATTGATTTCCATAATAGGTTTTCATGTGGACTCATGGTTAAGGGGTAGGTGATTCTCTTAAAAAAATTGTTTCATTTTTATGTGTGGTTTTAATCATGAAGAAAATATGTTGCACCTTGGTTGTTTCGTTATGATTTCAATTTTTTTGGAAACATAAGAATTTCGTGTGATTATGTTTCTAAAATTGAAAGTATTCATTCTAAATAATTATGTTTTTTGGAACATTAAGAATAGTTTTTGAAAATGGAAAACCCCTCTTGGGACATGGACCCTTGTTTTTGAAAATGATGTGTATGTGGAATTCATGTATTACGATATGTTCCTAGTAAAGATTATTATCCAATTTTGTGTGATGGAATAAAGGGGGATGTTCTCAATAAGGGAGATCAGTGGTGAGTGGGTGAGTTTTATTTTTAACAAAGAGAATGATATACCCATGTATGGTGGTTTTATGAAAACTTACCACCACATGAAACAGAGAACATTAGATGGCTAGATATCTAGGTGGGTGGACTAGGAATTTTATACTAGACGAAACATAAGTGGTTCATACTAGTTTCTTATATTGTCAATTAAAACACTAACTAATCATCATGTTGACCGGAGATCAGTATATTATGGGTCTGTTCCCAAATAGTGGATCATGTATGAGAATGATTTTCAGTGCCATTACAATTACATGTTTCACAAAAGTACGATGTATCTAGGGTCCCACTAGTGTTAGTTACATATAGGGATTATCCATGGTGCTCGCTTGCTACATGATGCTTGTGATGTGATTTTCATTCCAATTTTTTCTTTCTTGATGTCTCATTAGTGAAAAACCAAATTTGAATCTAATTTTTTTCATTTAGAAATGTTAGCGCATGGTTGAGAAGTAGTTTCAAAAAATGATGGAATAATAATTAATTTATTTAAAATATAAACTTACGACTTCAGTTAAAAAAAATGAATCGTCATTTTAACATGTATTCTTTTCATACTAGAATGATTGAGTTTATTTTAAAAGGCATGGTCATAGGGTGTCATTGCTATTTTTCATTCTTTCTTAGAATCTTGGTGCTCACTCCTACATTATTTGTTTCAATTTTAGGTTCTTCTAGTTTGGATAGATCTTTTAGAAAATTTGATTTTGTGTTCTGTGGGGACCCATCAGGTCACTTGCGGTATGTTTTTCTACTTAGTTGAATTTTATTTCTATTGCTAGTGTTGTTTGTTTCTATTTTTATTTAGTTATCTACCATATGATTCTGGGCCAAACCATACACAACTGTGAAGTTTTGATTCCCGACACTGGTTTCCATCCTATGGGGGTCAGGAATGCCTATTAGGAAATGTTGTATACTGGCTCAGTTTACTAGTCCATGGTTGACCAGGGTTGGTTTGTAACACTCACAAAATTTCAATTCACATGATGCCAATTCCCTTCATGATATTTCCTTCAATCATAAGTAAAAATAATTTTCTTTCCATCATGATCCGAATAATATTTGGATCATACTATTCCAATCAGGTGATGTTTCCTTTAAAGATGACCATTAAATCATTCCCCTTTTACTTCAATTCAAGGAATTTCTTTTCCACCCTATGTTGAACCAACTTAGTGAAATATATTTTGTGGAAATGATTTGTAAATTCATCCCATTCCAAGGAATAAATTTCATTGATATCGTTAATATTCATGAAAATTGATCACCACTGGTTTGGTTCAACATTAAAATGATAAAAGGAAAAACTAACATTTTGATTATTAAAACACCCATGAAATTGAATATCTTCTCAAGGACATTAATCCATCATTTATCGCCCATTGGGTTAAAAGATCCACTGAAAGGATGAGGGTGGTTCCTCATAAATTTTTCCACAATTGTCATGTTCCTTTTTGGTAGTTCTAGTTGTTCTCATTCTTGAATTCCACCGCCATTTATTTCCGACATCAGTTGAGAAATTACATTCACAAAATGATCAGTTCTAATACTTACCATTCCATGTTAATAATTTAAAATGATATCAGCCTCTCAGTTTTATCTAACGCCATTTTCCCTGTTTCTTCTATGGAAAATCATTTACAATAGACATATCTTATATAAAGAAACATGGTAATATTCAAATTCTATATCATTTCAACATAAACAAAGGGTTAAAATGTTTTATGGTAATATATTGACATTATTATAACCCATAGATTAATCTAAATCGTTATCTAATACAAAATATAAGGACTCATACTTGAAAATTACATAATATAGTAAATTCTTTCATAATTAACATTTTACAATTCCAACGAACGTTTTTGGTGTTGAGTTTTATAAATTAAAGACATAATACATATATATCATCCAATTAGCATACAAAGTTGACACTACTAAAACAGTACCAATTTTTTCATAATATAAATGATTTTATTAATAGCATGAAATATTTTAATGAAAAGTGCTGACAACATTCATTTTGGCTTTTAATTTTCTCTTAATAATTATTTATCCTAGTAAAAACATATTATATCCGTGGATGAAAACAAAAATATCAATAATTGCTATAAAAAGAAGGAGATGAACTGTTAGTACATGAATACTTATAAATATATGAAATCATTTTAACAAACACAGACTTCTCCCCCAATATGTATCCTTTTATTACATTGTGAAAAAATGATATTTGAATATAACATATAAAACAAAAAGAATACTGTAAAGTAAACATGGGGAATTAGTTAGATAATATTTTAACCCTCACAGATACATTATTATTTCTCACCCTCATTACAACTTTACAATTTAACCCTCATGACTACCTTATGGTGTAACCATCACAGTTACATTTAGAGTAACCATACGTCTGACCTCAAACATAAAAATACCCAATATTTTTTATTCATATATATGTACAAACCTTCATCATAAAAAATGAAAAATAACTAGAATATAATCATTATACAAGAATTGTTTCATCATATATATCATTCCGTTTAAAAAATGAAAAAGATGATTTTTTAGGTCATGTCCCTTAAAAATTTCATATATTTGAATTGAGGAATTATAAATTTAATGGAATATGTGTAGGAAATATAAATAAACATAATAGAACAAAATATAATAAAAATTAAATTTAAAAAATAATCTTATTACCACATAATCAATAAAGTAGAAGGTTAACATGATGAATAGAAATTGGGTTAAAAATTCCCTTTTCTTGGGTCTGTCTTAGATCCAATATGTTTTAACCTCTTGTATTTTGATTAAAATAGTTTTGTTATTAATTTTGAAAAACATAATTATGTATATAAAACATTATATGATCATTTTATAATATCATTTTACCCATTTAATAATAATTGTTTATTATTTCTATTTTTTCAGGTTAATGCTTTACTAGGATTCCATGGTCGATTAACAATGATTTTTCTTGTCCAATTTAAGAAAAAGTCTAGAAGTCTAATGAAATGATATTAACATGGTTCTATAATGTTAAATTATTATTTCTATATTTTTATAATATATTATGATGAATCATAAGATAAAAAATTAATGATATTAATTTAGATCATTTTGGCGGTTCTTCAATAATCAAGAACACATTTCATTATATAATTTAATATTATGTATATAAGTTAATTACCGAAAAAAATAGGTTATGTAATACGTTTTGAAATATGTTTCAACCATTAAAAGGGTTTTATGACCATCCATGAAGGTGGTAATAGAATCTTAAAACACATTATCCATTATTTTGGTAAATCAAAAAATCATGGATGATGTTTTTATTTTTTGAATAAGTGAGAGAGATTAAGAATTATGATGATTAATATTACAATAAACATGATAAAAGTATAATATATATAAGATACTAAATTGTTCATGAATCTTGGATAAGTTTACATTAATATATTATAATAAAATGAAAATATTTTCATATGAAATAAACGAAAACGAAATATTATTTTTACCACTCGAATTATCTTCCTTGAGAAGCTCTTTCAGGCCTTTGGGTTGGACCTTTTAGTGCGACCAATAAGTCCTGGACATGGGGAACAGTCTTGTTAAGACTATTGGAATTAATTTGGACTATTCTCAAAGCTTGGGTAGTCTTAGAAAAAACTGGGTGATGGGTGGTATTATAGTGGAAGAGAGGGGGGTTCCTACTATTTTAATCATTATTTTATTATTTTTCCCAATCAAGAAAATAGTATTGGTTATTGTGACTAAGTACATTAAATATTGAATTTTATTTTTATCTATGGGTTCTAATCTTATAAAAATAATATACATGACTCAATAATTTCCGTATTTAGCCTATTTTATAAATTATTGTATTTCACTATTCACCAAAATTGCATGTACTTTAGAAAAATCCCAAAAATTCACCGCAACCATTTTTAGAGGTATAAAATTTAAAAATGTATAACAATTAATGAAAAAAAATTCTATAAAAGTGCAAATTAATTATTAAATAAATTGACAATTTATTTGAAAAAATAACATTTTTTAAATTATATCATATTTTATAACACCATAAAAAATTATTCAAGGTATCATAAAAATATATTATAACTATAAGACAAAAAAAATGTATGATTACATTTTATTAAAAAATATTTTCATTTAAATTATTAAATTATTCATAAATATGAAATTATATATTAATGACTCACAAAAATACAAATATTTAATTAATAATTTTTATAAATTGTATTTATTTGTTAAATGATATAAATATATCATATTTTAACTTTATGATCGATAGATTTTATTTATTATATAATATGTGTTGTTAATATTGTATTGGAAAAATTAAAATTCATATTGGTCATGTTACTATTCCTATGGTCAAGTTACTATTCCATCATTATAAATTCCTTATATTCCATAAATATAAATTATTTCATTATAAATTTATAATGAAAATCAATATTTAATTTCAAAATGAATGAACTATTATGTAATTAGATTTCTACAATCAAAACTATTTAGAATAATAGTAAATGTTTTCTAAAAAATTGTATTTTTCTAAATGGTTGTTTAATTGAGCCATTCCCAGATAATTTAAAATTCATTTTTACTTCATTTAGAAGATTTATTTTTTATAAATTTACTATAAATTTGAAATCATAATAAAAAATATTTACTGAGGATTATATTTTGGGAGTTTTCAGAAAACAATGATATTTTAATGAATTTTTAGAAAATATAGATTTTCGTCTAACTAGAAATCATTTAAATATATTAAAATATTTAAATGGATCATTTTGTTTTCAATTTTATTTCATGTATAAGATCTAATTTATTAATATTTTATCTAATCAACTATATTTTTATTAATTTTATTGTATATTTTAGTTTATGTTTATTTATGTGTTAGAAATAAATTTTACAATTTTTTATTAAAGTTTAAAATGATTCCCCATTTAAAAAAAATTACTCATAATGGATAATTATTTTAATTATATTTAAATTATACAAATAAATTTTTTTTTATAAATTTATATAATTATGGTTTCTGTATATATGGTTAATATAAGATAATCATTGCCGTCAAAATTTAATTTTTGAAAGTCTCTTTTTGTTAGGTTCTGGGGCCCGCAGCGGAAGCCGATGAGCAGGCGATTTTAAAAAATCGGCGGAACGACGGTACTTGTCGATGCCAACGATCCGAACTCTGGAGAGGTACTAGGATCTCACTTAAATTGTATGAGCGCAAAATTTAAATGAAAACGTACCCATTTCAAATCTGAAGGCGCGATTGACGACAACTAGTCGATGGTGATCATTACTTGAAGTATCCAATGCATGATCCCTATAGATCGTCCACACATGCTCAAAAAATTCACTGGAATGTCTATCGTTGAATTCCAGGTGCTATCGTGCGATCTGAGGAAGCTTTCAACGTCCTGAATATCACCACATAGAGATCTCTTCGATGCTTGAGGAAGAACTTGATCCGAACTCTTGGATTGAGAGATTCTCTCTCTAGGAAGTGGTAGGAGAGAGAGACTCTGAATTTTCATTCCATGCAAAAGAATGAATATTGCTTTTCACACCAAAATAGAGAGGACCTCCTCTCTTATTTATAGAGATATTGCTAAATACCTGGTAGGGTTCCCCGGACCCCGTTTATTTCAACGTTCACTAAATAAATAATTATGACGAACTTTACGACACCAATATTATTTATTATTTTTATCACATAATTTTTTTATATATAAAATATATTTCGTGATAAAACCGAGTCATTTTACTCGACTCGCTATCCCGCTTAATTTAATTTGAGCCTTGAATATTAAAATAATATTTGTTTGGTTTAAAGTTTTCACGTATTTACTAAACATGTAAATAAATTAAATAAATTCAATCCCAATTATTGATATCTTGAATAATAATGAATTTATTTAATTCATCGGTGATCGATAACTTGGATAAAACATGGACCCTTTGGTGGGGACCAGTATGTCTATATGCCTATTCGTCTGAATAGGGAAGATTCTTGAATACGCTATTGTGTGTGACCCTCTAGACCCTTATCTCAATAGCAGTGAATAAAATCGATAGACCAATAGCGGATTCTAGAAACTCATCATGGCCTCTAAAGAGATAAGTATGGACATAGCAACGACTACCATCCTATGAACACTGACGGTGTACTATAATCTCATTGTCATTAAATATCTCATAAAGCAGGACACACTCTTGTGTCATCATCCTTATCTTGTTTTATTATTGGTTGATCTATCTGGATGGATTTTCCATTCTACTGCTTTGACCAAATAATTATGATGGCGGAAACATCCTGATCATTCGGGACTAAGATATATAACTTCCCGAACATGGATGTGAAAAATCCATTCTTGACCATTCAGCCAACATCATACCACCAACGACGCACCCAACACAAACTACTTCGCCATGACATCACTGCCATGGTTTTTGTCTTCCATCAAAGTACGTAATAAAATGATATATATTGGAAGCGGTCTCAATCCAAGAGACCAATACACATTTTCTTAGATACGAACATCCAATGACACCCAAAACATGGGGTGTGCCTATTGACAGGTCTATCCTCATGATCTCGCTACTATAGATCACCAAGTGAGAACTTCTTCAGAAGAAGTCCCATTGCTTATGAGCCCCCAACACTTGATAGTCAGACATCTACTGTGTCCAGTCAGTGAGATGAATCTAGACTATATAACATATATTTAAGATCAATTTCATTATATCTCAATGTTCTCATTATTTCCTGGGATCTGATATAACCTCCTGACACGATAATTATCCTTTTGACATTACCATTATTATAGTGGACATAGAGAAGTCTATGCTATAATTGTAAGATATCATCATGAATTTCTAACTGTACACATGGTACTGTAATCAAATGTACTACATAGTTATGTCAAGGGAACCCACTATTTCAAAGCTCCCACTTGTACTAGAGCCAACTTGCCAACTAAACATATTAGCAACTCACATGATAAATACCATGCTTCTTCTGAGTAATGGCTTTAACTAATGGGTATGCCACATTGTTGCCTCATAGCATATCTACTATATTCGACCTCATCACTTGATAAAAACATCTCAAGATAATGTATACCTGAGTATATTACTTTTTTCTATTGTCATAACATGACAACGTGGCTAGTAAGAATATCATAATTCTCATTATTATAATACTTTTCTAACCAAGTGATAATCCAAGAATTGGAACAAATCTTTTCAATTTATAACTACTTATTAGCTACCTTAGAAGCTTCAATGTACTCGGTATTTGTAGGTATGGCTACCACATGCTTTTATGAGCATGACTCGCTCATCTCTTTTGCCTAACTTGATACTAGATCAAGTTTATCTAAGGGTTACTAGTTTGTGTCCCAAAAAAAATAGTACACCTTAATCTCCATATTCCAGATACATATCATTTGTACTTGTCGAAGTACAAGTTGATTGTTCTGACTGCATCACTTGCAAGGCTCTTGAAAATAATATATATCTTCCTATAATAAATTATATCCTGGCAGTATCAATTATTGTACATATTATGTCATATGTCATTGATCCATCACTAAATCATATGGTATCAATTCAAAACATTAATCTCTTCCTATGTTCTGAACATGTTTACTTGAATAGATTAAGCAATGTGACATAGGCTACAATTCTGAACACGAATTGTTCCAAGTTGTATTTTTCAATACAATGTCACTATATGTATGATTGACTAGTACCAAGAAACCTTTGGGTCTCCCTCAGTGGAACCTATTCTCTAGAACATAGTTTTCTACTTGAAGTTAGTCATTAGATAATTTCTTTTATTCTAATCTTATCTAACTGTAAGATCAAAATCTATTTTCCATTTGTTTCCAAACATATTTCATTTGGAAAACATGGGTGCTCCCAATAATCTTTTGTAGAAACAAGGAAAAGAAAAATTAATAATGAATGACCTAATATCTTATTTCTTACTTTAATCCAGATTTGTATTTCTGTATCTTTCAAACCTTATTGGAATCATTTGATGTCATCATCTCTTTTTGGTTGTGTCGTATAGACACCATCCACGATAGACGATCTTGACACCCAATGACCTATAAAATGATCATATATGTTCAGCTATGCAATGTAAAAATCTAATAGATTTAGGCATACATACATGGTATAACCAATCGAGCCTTATTGGTACCATACTAGTTCCATCCATGTATCATTTCATTTGAATACCCACCGAATTATTATATTTATTGGCCCCTTTTCAATTTGATACATGTAATCCATTATTAAATTTCAATTGATCTTGTCAATATTAGCTCAAATATATATATTGATTACTTGTAGGATTTATTATCCTTAATGAATAATTTATCACCGACCGTGGTGAATATAAAACCATCACCATGGTTTCATTCTTCCTACGCATTATATGTCTCTGGAACATGCCTATTCAACATGTACTTTTGGAACTAGTTCCTTATGCCAACCATTTGTGCATCTCGATCATTGACTAAGTCAATGACAATTAAGAACCCATTATCTCTAATAGGGATGTGAACCCCTGTATAGAAATGGAGTGTAATACTTGACTACAACTTTTCTGTCATAGGGATTTAGGTAATATGTTATGCAATTGTTAGGATAATTACCTCAAATGCACAATGTGTTTAACTGGTATCATTTTTGTTTAAATCCTAACAAACACTTTGCATCTAAACACGTCCTATGACATAATGGATTTTCCATCATACTATGTCTCATATGATATCCATTTAAAATTTTATATGGAATAATGGTTATGGGTATGTGCCGTTATTTTCAAAGCACATCATAAAATATAATGGATGTTTCTATAGGTAGTAACATTGATACAACTTACATCATAACTTTGATGTATAAAATGTGAATTAAGGAATTACTTTATGCTAAATTTTTTTTTATCAATTTTAATATGTAACACTCATTATCGATCCTCCCTTTGAATATCAATACAGTGATGTAGATAAGGTAACATGTGGTTTGGAAATACTCCACACTACATTATCACGATCGATTATTGTTTGGTCATGATATTATTTAGAATATCGATCCGAAGTAACTCATATCATCTTACCAAACTTATAATTCATTGGTACATTCCATAATGACTTAAAGGAAACTTATGATGTATCTTTACCTCTTTATTACTTTGGAATAGTCAACGATATCTTTTTGAACTAAACTCGGAAAGAATTGTGACATACCTTTATTTATAATGGTTTCTTTTTCCAAACTAAGGATGCCAATAATACCAAATATTTTTAGCTGTGGAAAGCCTAAATACCATACTGGGTATATATTTGACGTCCACTTATATTTTTACATGCCATAGAATCATATTTCCACAACTGGGTAGTTCTTACATTTTATATTAATCATGTATTTCCATTGATTCATGTTGTAGTGAACTATTTGTCGAGTATATTACCACAAAAAACATTCATTCAAAAACATGGAATAATGTCTCATCATGTCCAAATGGGAACATGAGATAAATGTTTTTGGTTATACTCCACAACTTGTTCAATTTGAATCAATATCTTGGAAATCAAGAGTTTTGTGTTTCTCACCGCTGACATAGGAATCACCCTTTCTCAACAGCTTGGAGAAGACACTTTACCTCTAGTAATGTTTCTATACTTTCTTGTTTACAGTATTTCAATACATATATGTGAAAATAATATTGTATTTTAATACCCAAGAAGTATGTGAGATAACAATTCATTTATTTTATGAATATAAACTGATGAGAAGCAGGTACTTGCTTCTTGTATTTCAGTTTTTAAACGTCCATGAATTCATTTCATTATGTGATGAAAATAACCTCCAGTTAAATAACGAACCAATTTTAATTGATGGACTTTATTAAGGTCCCTTTGGCCTGACTTTCCATAAGCCTTTTCTCATTTTCATTTAATTTTTTTTCCTTAATAATAAAAGATGACGTTATATCAAATATTCATATTACATGGTGAATGTTTCCTTAAATGTAATGAAGACCTTACTCTATACCGTTTTTTTTTACCCTTAAATGAAAATAGAGTAATTGGGTGTAAAAGTTATTAGAATGGGATGACATGAAATAGATTGAACTATCTTTATCATTACACAATCCGAGTGCAATCATCACATTCAAATCATGCTTCAATTTCTCTTTGAAAGAATCTTGGAGATGTGACTACATGTGATCATCATCCAAGTCATGATTTAGCAACCGCAACTAACATCATATTATGAAAAAACCATCATATGATTTGTTCATGAGTCTTCTGTATGAAATTTTCCACCCTTTCATCCTAAGGTGGTTTAATAGGTTGTGACACAAGCACCTTGAATTTCCATTATGGTGGTCATGTGCACAACCGCCTATACTACACTTGGAATTTCGTTCTTGTTTGGAAATTAAATATGTCCAATTTTTATCGCAGTTTTACTGTGGTATTCCTTTCCATTATCTACAAATATACTTTAGCAGATTGTACTTGTATGTGATTACGAGTTTTGACATAATTGATTAATTTAATCATTAAATGTCTCCCACTAATTTTTCATATTATAGGAACCCTCTATACTATAATCATATTACTCTTGAGTATTCTAGTGGAAAAAATCTCTAAACCTCCCTCATATTCCACAAGATATGGCTACGCCACTACTCAGAGGGTCCATGGTAGGCTTCAAGCTGGGCAACCACATTAACTCGCAATTCCTTGATCTGTTGAGTGATGTAACAGCTTCAAAAAACATTTACTGATTTAATCAATGCTTGCCTCTGTAATTAAAACAAGATAGCTAAGGCTATATCATTACTGCAATTTTAGTTATGTCGACCCACCAAATAAATAAGAACTCCCCAGTAGTAAGAGGTACCCTCAGCTAAAGCATGATCGGCACCTCAAACACCCAATTTTGTTCAAACTAGAATGATGGAAGGGTTTTTGTGACTTAATATTTTATTTGAGTGTTTTATTGGTTTTATCTCTCAATGAATGTAATACATTTATATTAAACTTTTTCACCTATGTTGTCGTGCTCACAACTGATCATTAATATAAAAACATACACCATTTTTTTATGCATTTAATTATCTATTATTTTTCGTACTTTACCACTGTTCTAAAATGCATAAAATAATAACTAAATGCATAAAGGTAAACTGCTACCCGACTGGTCGTGAGAATCTAAATGACCTAAGCACATCGTACCTCTTTCATATACTTGACTCTTGATGCAGCTTGCCATGTCATGTATGTCTGTTGGTCTTCTAGAGTATCGACATGTCTTGGCAGGGTCGACGTCATGTCTTGAAGTACCGCCACATCTTGGTGGAATCCACGTGTTGTCTTGCACCATCGTGCACTGCCTCATCTTGGCGGGCTCCACGTCGCTCATCTTCTTTGTCCGAAAAACAATGATACTCACACGCATGCGAGGGTGACTCGGTTATAAATGTACATCATATAAATATTGGGCGCGTATTCCCTTATACATTTTAACTAAAAAAATAAAGATGTTGCGTAGACCATATATTTAATTAATTACAATCATTGCACATAGTTAAATAATTAAATGCATACATAAAAGGGTCGATGCTCAAGAATATATCGCGGGTTAAATAAATCGTGATAAAATTAAAATATAATAATTAAGTACACCGGATTATTTATTTAAATTAAATGAACTAAATAATTCAAATAATTTAATTAAGAGGTGACACAGGTTACCTTCACCCAGGTCCATCATTGTGAGGGCTGCGGGGAGCTGTTTCGGCACTGGGTGATGACAACGATCTGCTGCAACGAGCTGTGTGACATGAGCGACCACATGCACGGCATCTGGGTAGCTTCGGACAAACTACGGTGTAGCAAAGGTGAGCGGTCGAGTGGTACACTGGTGGTGTAGCGGCTTGGCTGGGAGGAAGAGCAGTCTCGGGGCGAGCTGTTGTGCCCGCCATGAAGACTGTGAGGAGGTCGTCTGGGTTCCAGCGCCTGTACGGGCGACCAACATTTTTCCGGGGTGGTGTCTCTGGTGGGAGCAAGCCAGCTGCTTGTGGCTGGGATAATGGGTCGATAACATAAAGAAGGGGATGGTATGGGCATCCGAAGCGGCAGGACCACGGCTCATTCTGCATGTATGGGGGGTCTGCATGGGAGTCGACGGGCAGGCCCTGGCGTCTGAAGGAGAATGCAGAGTGGAAAGAGGGGTCTAATTCAGTGTGGCATGCTTGGCCTATGGGGAGTGGAGACTTGGCATGGTGCCTCCGGCGGGAGAAACCTATTGCGGTCGCTGGTTCCTCTGCTGCGGCGTGCTCCTGCGCTGTGCTGGAGGCTGTTGCAGGTGGGAAGAAACCCACCGGGATGCGAGCTTGGTAGACACCGAGAACGATCTACAGGGGGGGATCACTAGGAGAGGGGTAGGCGGCGTGCGTGTGTGGTGCGGCCGCATCATCCCAGGGTGGCTCTCTGATGCGCAGTTCCTGAGAAGAAGAAGGAAGCACCGCATGCGCCACGCGGAGAGAGAGAGGGTGTCCCCTCGGACCCCCCTCCATTTCCAATTTTATCCATTTAATGTGTCATCCCCCCATCCCCTAATTTTTTAATTTAAGAATTCTTTTTAATGTGTTTTCTCGCCAATATTTTTTTAACATTAAGACTTATTTTATTTTAAAGAAGTATCCCTCCCATTTTAATATTCAAGGTGTCCACCCCTTTTATTTTTACATTGGCAACATAATAACCCTTTCAATATAATAAAAATAAAATTATTGTAAAAAATAATAATTTATTATTTTTATATTATTATAAGAATAAAATAAATATTATTATAATTATAAAATTATTATTCAAATTACTAAATTATAAAATTTACAATTTGAAAAAATAAATTTATTTAGGATGAACCAATTCAAACCTAATCGGTTCACCAAGATTAAATTAATATACCAAAGATCAAAATGAAATTTTCGATCCAATCCAAAAAAATAAATTGGTCTTATCATGGCCGTTTGGGATCGGATCGAAGTACGGTTTGAACCGTTGGGACAATTTTTAAACCCTCTACATAAATTTATGCGAATTAATTTTATTTGGCTCAGAAAATTTAAGCGATTCCTCTGATACCACTATTAGATTATGGCGCCCGCGGTGGATGCCGGTGGGCCTAAGACATTATAAATTTCATCGGTGGATCAACGTTACCTGTCATCGCTAAAGATCCGAGCCCCAGAGAGGTATGAGGATCTCGCGTAAATTGTAATATCAAATTATTAAAACTAAGACATACCTGTTTCAAATATGAAGGCACGGTCGACTAAAACAAGTTGATTGTGATCATCGCATGAAGGATCCTATGCGGGATCCCTCTAGATCATCCACACGTGCTCCAAATATATGTTGGAACGTTGATCATAGAATTTTGGGTGCTAGTGTGGCGATCTGACGAAGCTTTCGATGTCCCGAAAATCACCGCATCGTGATCTCTTCGATTCTTGTAGAAGTACATGATTCGAACTCTTGGTTCGAGAGCTTCTCTCTCTAGGAAGAGGGAGGAGAGAGAGAATCTCAATTTCCAATCCATGAAAAATAATGAATAGTGATTTTCACACCAAAGTGAGAGAGCCCCCAGTCTTATTTATAGAGATGTTGATAAAAACCTGGTGGGGTTCCCCGACCCCCGTTTATTTCAACGTTCACTAAATAAATATTTTTGATAAACATCACTGTGCCAATATTATTTAATATTTTCATCACAAACCTGTAATATATATATATAATATATTACATGATAAAACCACGCCATTTTACTCAACTCGCTATCCCTCTTAACTGTAAATGAACCTTGAATATTAAAATAAAATTTGTTCGGTTAATATTTTTTTCGAATTTACTAAAAATGTAAATACATTAAATAAAGTCAATCCAAATAATTCATAACTTGGATAATAATGAATTTATTTAATTTATCAGTGATCGATACCTTCGATATCACTCAGACCTTATGGAGGGGCTCACTAAGTCCATATGCCTATTCGACTGAATATGGCGGATTCTTGAATATACTATTGTGTGTGACCCTCTAGGTTTTTATCTCGATAGTACTTAATAAAACCCACAGACCATGAGCCTAGTCTAGAAACTCACCATGGCACATAAAGAGATAAGGATGGTCATAGCAACGAATACCATCCTACGAACACTGACTGTGTACTATAATCTATTTGTCATTAAATATCTCATAAAGTAGGACGCACTTTTGTGTCATCGTCCTTATCATGCATTATTATTTGTTGATCTATCCGGATGGATTTTCATCTCTACTGAATTTTCCAAAGACTTATGAAGACGGAATCATCCTGATCAACTAGGTCTGAGATATAAAAGTTCCTGATCATGGAAGAGACAAATCCTTTCTTGACCATTCATCCAACATCATACCAACAACGACGCACCCAACACAAACTACTTCACCACAACACAACTGTCATGGTTTTCGCATAGAATAAAAGTACATAATCAAATGATATATATTGGTAATGGTATTTAGTTCGGAGACCAATAAACATTTCCATGGATATGAACAACCAATGACATCCAAAATATGTGGTGTTCCTATCGACGAGTCTTTCCTCTTGGTCTCACTATTAGAGATCACCAAGTGCGAACTTCATGAGATGAATTCTCAATTCTTATGAGCCCCCATCACCTGAAATTCAATCATCTATTGTTTCCAGTTAGTAAGATTAATATAGAATATTGAACATATATTTAAGATCAATGACATTGTATCTCGTGGTTCTCATTATAGCCTGGGATCTGCTATCACCTCTTGACATGAAAATTAATCTTTGGAAATTACCATTATTATAGTGGACGTAAAAAATTCTGCACTATAATGGTAAGATATCATCATGCATATCTACCTATAAACATGATACAGTAATCAAAAGTACTATATAGTTGAGTCATGGGCACTAACTATTTCAATTATTTTTTATGTATGCATGTTACATTTTATATTGAAATATTCATCATATATGAATAGAATTTGAAAATTGGATTCTATATAAGGATTTATAATAATATAAATTTTGAAACATGTAAAAATTTATTTTTTATAATAACTAATATGGAAAACATTAAAAAATAATAACCATATTTAAGTACAAAATATATTTACAAGGGGTTGAACATTGAAGATATGGGTAAAATATGACATAAAAATATACCAAAACCAACTGTATGTATATATCTAGACATTTTACCAAATAAGGTAGTATAATTTACATTTTTGATCCTTTATACATGTGAAAATTTTTGTTATACTTTTATCCATTCAAAAATTATTTGATAGATCTCTCCCCCATTTATTAAAGGCCACCCCTCTCCTACCCTCTTCACGCATAAAAATATTGATCATCCAATTCCAATAAAAATATATTACTTTATAAAATCCCCATATCCTATAGGAAATTTTATTATCATTAATTCATCCTATGATTTTTTAGAAGTAAACAAAATGTTTCTCTCTGAAAAAAGTGGTTTAATTCTTATAATTGTATATATGTTCACTTTATTCTTAAAAATACATCAAATAATATGATAATATGATAATACTATATTATAATAACACAGTAATACCATATATACTATTATTATTTCATTGGAATAACCATGATTTATATCCACTTATATCAAATGAGAAATGAAACTATAGAATTTGTGTATTGGGACTATGACCTCACGATATGATGTAATTTGTTTACCAGTACCCCAATTAATTGACTGACATAATGATGCATTTTAAATATTTTTATCAAATTTATGAAATTATAATACATATAAAATTATTACGTCATGTATATTATATTTTTTTCTATTTGGGGTGATATGATATTGTCGCTCGTTTGTTAGATGAAATACCTCCCCATGAATTGATGTGATTTTTTTTAAACTACACATTACATGGATATAAAAATGATGAATTATATGAATATATGTTATACGTATAAAATTAAAATAATTTTGGAAAATAGTATGACATATAACTTATTACATTCAATTAATTTGAAAAAAAATTAATTTTTCTGGTTTATAAATGTAGACAACCGCCTCCATGTACTGATGTGAAATGTAATTCATTTTATTTTACAATTAATGGTAATAAGAATAAAATTTGAAAATATTAATTCTATATATATTATAATATTATTTATTTAATGGTTTATTAATTTATTATTTTTTTAATTTAATCTTTTGTGATAATGGAAAGAATATTCATACCATCCTACAACCTTTCGTCTCCATGAACAGTGTAATGCATTTTCTATCAATAACTTTTATAGATTAATATATATATAAATATTTAATATATATAATTTTTATATAAATTAATATATATTATAGATTTCGTACCATGAACAATTAAAAGGAAAACATTTATTGGTCTGAAACATATATGATGAATAATGAAATTACAAACTGAAATTTTTATTTTAATAATGAACAATCTATAAATAGGTCTCAAAATACTATAAGTAAATCATATATTTTGTGACATATATGAGTATTTTTCTTTAATATATTTTAAAAAAATATATATTTATTATATTTCATTTACAGACATGTATAAAGAAAAACTGATCTTATGTTTGTGTTTCTTGTATCACATTTAAATATGAAAGACATGTTCATATTCACAACTTAACTTTTTTGTGTCACATATATAATACCTATTTGATGATTCATATATTGAATATCTTTTTATACAAGTTAATTAAATTTTATATTGTGTTTATATCATTCATGTTGCTTAAGATTAAAATGTTCCCAAAGTTGTAATTGTTTATTCCACTATCTCATCATTTATAAGAATTATTTATCATTACATTTATTTTGAATAAATATTTTTAAATATCACAAGGGATATTCCTTAATTTTCTTCAATGATAAATATTCATGATTTTATCATTTAATAATTTCATTTTGATCATATTTATAAGTAGTATTTAATTATAAATATTTTAGAAATATCAAAATTTATTTCTCTCTCTAGTGAAAATTAATTTTCTTTCAAAACGACATATTTTATAAAAAAATATTTTTATCATTCTAAAAATATTTTATTAGGATAATTTTTCCATGATTTAATTATAAAAAAAATTAAATGAAACATCTATTTATTTTTAAAATAATTCCCATTTATATTTTACATAAATTATGATAGGGATATATATTTTTACATGTATGTCATGAATTGCATTTTCCACCATTATGAACAATAACTGTGTTTAGGATTGATTTATAGTTTTTTAACATTATTATCAAATACAATTATTTTTATACCCTTATTTATTATTTTAGTTTTAAAATTTAATTTTTACAAAGAATAATGTATTTTCCTCAATACATTCAACGAAAATTTTATGTTATTTTGATTCATCAAGAATAAAAACCATCATTTTACCATATGTTGAATTGATAATATTTTTTAATGATCCAATGATAATTATTTCCCTAGATGGACTTTGATAAATTTATGTGGTGGTACGAATTTTATACAATTCAACATATTATTCTAATTGGTTTAAGAATATATTTGTTAATTGGGGAAGGTATTAACATTTTGAATGCTAGGACTTTCGATATAAATGTTTATGAGGATTATGTTTAACCTCTTTCATATGTCTAATGAATTGGAATTATTATGTGATGGGTGGGACCTTCTATATCACCTTGAATCATTAGAAGGTCTAAATAGAGAAACTATAATTTTTTGGAATATTCCATACACATTTATGTATCATTTCATTGAAAAAATCCTTGAATGTATCGGTTCGAAATACAATGTTATGAAATCCATAATTATAAGATTATTAATTTATTTTTCTTGTAATTATTTTTTTATAATATCCATGGAAAGGTTTCATACCCATGTGATTATCAATATAGAAATTTTTTTCATCATTTATTCCATCAATATTATGATAATGTAATTCATTAAATGGAATCAGTTTTATTTATTTACCTTCCCATATATATTATGGTTTTTTTATGATTTCTAAAATAGTATTCACACCCTTTATAAGAATTTTAGCTCATCCCCTTCATATGATTCATTCTCTAGGATTACATGATGTGTATTATGTCTGATCAAACGAGTTATGAGAAAATAAATAATTATGTACTCATAGAAAATAATATGTGGTATTTAATTATTTTAATTGAAATTCAAGTCTATATATAGATTTACTATATTAATAATCTATACATTCCTTCATCATGTGATTCTATATAATCTATTCCAATGCAATAAAAAATCCACCAAATTTGGTCCACAAGAATAGTAGAATTTATGGTTTGTATTAGAGGAATTTTAATAGAAACCCTAAGAACTATATTTTAGTCAACATATATTAAAGAAATAACTATATGATAGGCATTAATGATATGTATAAAATAATATCCTTAAGAATTGTTTTGAATGATATTATTTTTTTATAATTAAATAAAGTTATAGACACTAAAATTCTTTTATATCACAAACGTACCTAGGAAAAATAACTATAAAAAGTGTGTAAGGATTGAATAATTGGTTATAGGTTCATGAAAATGTACCTTAATTCACACATAGTGTGACACTATCATAGGGTATGATTTAGTAAATTCTCTTTATATTTACAACCCAAAATGTATTATTTGCAAATATTCTTATGATTTGAGAACATTCCCCAATGATCTATTGTTTATGATAATGACATTGTCCATGCACAAATGTTTCAATTTATGCTATGTATCACAAATTGTGGGATTATATGTTATAGTAAGTAATGTAATAAAATAATACATTGAATGAAATTGTTTAGTAATAGTGCATAAAATATAGAATTGTGACCATATCACTGCATGTAATCCATGTATGGATTAAACTAATGTAAAGACCCGTAAAATTCAAGGGAAATTTTTTCTTAATTTTCTTTAGAATTTTACAAGAGCGCGGTTTCAGACGGCACCTGATTCCGAGGCCCAGAGTGCCCGGAATTAATTTCTGAAGTTTGGCTCGGGTACGTTCAGTGAACGAACGAGCGGGAATTCCTAACTTTTGATCCGGTGCTCGGAGTTGAAATCCGAGGGCACCGATGAACTCGCAGCGCCGATATTCGCTTAAAGAGACCTTTTCGGGAGTTGCGTTTGTTGCGGGTTGAAAGTTAATTTTAGGGATTAAAAGATAAGTAAAATAAAATTGTGTGTGAATTTTATTTTATTCGTGGTGGTTAGACTCTCTCATGGGAAGTTGTTGGTGGGGCCCACAACCACCCAACTTCCCATGTGTGGTTATGAGGGAGGTGGGGCCCACACGAGCCCCCACCTTTTCAAATTCCCTAACCCCTCTAAACCCCCTCTTAAATTTTGTGACTCTCCCCTACTTTAATTCTTGCCAACTTATCTCTTCATTTAATTAATTTAATGAATTCAACTTTTGAATTTTTGAAAAGTTGGCAAAGTGAAAATAAAATAAGGTGTAGCTTATTTTATTTTGGGAGTTGCTGTGTTGTGTGGAGATTTGAGAGAAGAAGAGTTCTACACTTTGAAGAACTTCGTCTTCCTCCTTGAAGAACGCGAAGAACACCGACATGCCGTTCTATCTTCTCTCCACGTCAAAGAAAGGGAAACACCGCTTCCTCCTCGGTTTTCCTTCGTCGACTTGAGAAGTTTCGCCAACGATGTATCGCATCGGACGCATCCCTTCGTCAACGGATTTGACGAACGACGACCGCGACGCCCGACCTCCGCGACGTCGTCTTCCGCGGAACGTAGACAAATCTTCTAACCTTATACCAAGGTAGGGGTTGTTGATTTCTTTTTGGTTTAATTATTTTATTCTTGATCGTGAATTTAGCAAGTCTAACGTGTGGCTTTGAATTATTTAAAGTTGCGTTATTATTTTAACGTGAGGGGGCCGGACCGCACGAACACGGCCGAACCCCCTCCATCGTTCTTGTTTATTCTTGCGGGTGGAAGCAAGTGGCGTGGTGCCGTCGCACCACGCGGATAATCGTGCAAAGCAAGTGGCGTGGTGCCGTCGCACCACGCGGATAATCGTGCAAATATTTTACGCGGCGCCGTCGCGCCACGCCGAGGAAGAATCTTCAAGAACGCGACGCCGTCGCGCCGCGTTGAAAGGAATCAAGGCACGGCGAAGGGGCGCGGTGCCGTCGCACCGCGCCGGACGACGAACACCGCGGCCGGTTCCGGGCCGCGGCGGGACGAGGAGACCGCGGCCGGTTCTGGGCCGCGGCGGGAAGAGAAGACCGGCGGCTGGGCCGCCGGCGTCAGAAGCCGAAGGGGGGACCGGAATTTCCGGTCCCGTTGGAGAAAACCGGCCGGCCAGCTGGCCGGCCGGAAGGCATTAAAACCGGGGGAATTAATCCCCCGACCATCATACAAAACCCCCCTCTTTATGAGGGGGGCGGTTCTTTGAAGAGAGGGGGGCAGCCGGCCCCCCGGTTTGTTTCCAGCCGGCCCCCACGTGCGGGGGCCGTTATCTGCAAATGGCGCGGCACAAAGGCCGCGCCGCTTCCCAATCAGCGGGGGCTTGCCCCCCACGTGCCGACCATGTGCGGCGCCAGCCGCCGCGGCTCCCCGCGCCGCCGCGCCGCCCCAGGGGGGGGGGTCGGGCCGGGTCGGCCCGGACCCGGACCCCCCCGTTTCGAACCAGTTCTGGTCTTTTGGCCATATCTTGAGCCTCGGACCTCCGAATGATGAAACGTCTGCGGAAACGCGATCCTTGGATCGAGACGGTCGTTTCGGTATATCGCACTCAAGGTTTCGGATTACTTTGACTTCGGCCGGGTTGGTTCGTTCACGAAACCAACCGGGCCTTCGGAGCGGAAACGCTCATATCTTGAGCTACGGACGTCCGATTGACGTGCCGTCAGCTGTGTTGTGTCCCTCTTAGTGAGACGAATCTTTTGGCATAATCCTCCCGAGGTTTGGACGCAGGTGGAGTACGGTCGGGTTGGTTTTGCCTTAAAAACCAACCGGGCCCCGGAGACGAAAATGCCAATAACTCTCAGACCGGGCATCCGATCGACGCGCCGTCTGTTGCGTTGAGTTCCTGTTGACGATACGGAACTTTTGGATACATCAACTCTGGTCTTCGTGACAGTTGATGTATCAGCCTCTCGGCTCGTGGAGCGGACCCTCCGAACGAGCTTGCTATGTGCGGGAACCCTAGTGCTGGCTGTGACTGTTCTACTGCTACTACTGCTGCTACTGCTACTGTGACTGCGACGACGACAGTACAGAGATCCTGTGTGGATTCGACGACGACGACTTCAGCACTCAGCGATCCTACGTGGATTAGTGCTACAGGTCCTGTGTGGGCCCGATCCTGTGTGGGTCCTTGCGCTCAGCGGTTCTGTGTGAGCCAGCGCCTACAGGTCCTGTGTGGGCCCGATCCTGTGTGGGTCATTGCGGGGGTTAGTTACCTATCGATCCTTCGTGGGTCCGACGACTTAGATGGATCAGTGATCATCTTTATCGTCCTCTGAAGAAGTATACCTGTGTGAGCTGAATCCTATTGCTTTCCTGTGTGGATTGTGTTGTGCAATCCTGTGTGGATTACGTTTTGCTTTCCTGTGTGGAATACGTTTACTTTCCTGTGTGGACTGAGTTGTACTTGGGCTCGGAGGTTAGAGCGTATTTGAATTGATGACTTAGGTATATGTATGGGCATATACCTAAGCAGTGTCGGTTATTACTTCGTGATTGTTACTTTTCTTCGTGGTTTATCCTTTGTGGATTTGAGAGACCTTCAGGGGTCTCGGGGTCCCTACTGAGTAGCTTATACTCACCCCTGCACGGGCTTTGCCCGCACTACGTTGTGTTGGTTGCAGACGACGGACAGCATTGACCTTAGCTGAGGCTTGCAGAGCGGGACGGTACCCGGAGGTGGACCACTGGGCGGGACGTGCACGGAGCGGACGGCGGGACCCGTGGAGCAGAGGAGCTATCTGTACCCACCCTTCAGGTGGGATTTCCAGTGGACAGCTCAGTGTAGCGGCTTTTACTTTTCAGTTGCTGTTTTCCCTTTCGAGTTGTACTTTACTTTTAGTTTGGGTTTGTATTCTGGCCCATTTACTTTTCCGCACTTTCAGTTGTACTCTGCTTTGTTTAGTGTTTACTTTCCGCTTGCTTACTCTGTGGTGTTTGTTACTTTTCAAAGGCAATGCCTTCCCTTTTTACCGGGATTTACGCCTTGGTGCTAGTCGCCAGCCCCTGGCCTATGGAAGGCGGGCTTGGGGTAGTCACGGCACGGACCCCGAGGGTGGGTCGTGACAAATTGGTATCAGAGGAGTTCGGTTCTACCGCGAACTCTGATCTTTTCTATGTGAAGCAATAATGTTTAGCGTATTGAGTGTGGTTATCAGTCCAGGGAGTCCAGTGTTGGTGCGGGGGCCGACGTATCCGTACACCAGGACCCTGACTTCTGATTTCCGACTTAATGCACGAAAACATTGATTGCGTGTGTGTTTTAAAGTTTTCTTTGTGATTACTTTTATCAGCTCACCAGGTATACTGTTCTAACCGTGGCGCACCTGTTTCCTTTTCAGGATGGCCCCACGACGGCAGCCAGCTAGGGTTCCGAGAGTCGAGCGAGACGACAGCCCACCGAGCGACGAGGCCTCGGTGCAGGGCCCTTTGCCAGTAGTGACACCGGCGATAGCTTTACCCACCGAGCCCCCGATGCTTCCAGCAGCAGCCGCTGACGATGCACGTCGCCTCAGCGCACTGCATGAGTTTCAGCGCCAGCGACCGCCCAGGTTTCGCGGGGAGACGGATCCCCAGGCAGCAGAGGACTGGCTGGAGGCAGTGGTTCGAGTGTTTAGGCTAGTGAGGACACCAGCAGACCTCATGGTGATCCTCGCTGCGAGCCTACTACACGCAGCAGCAGGACGATGGTGGAGCTTGATGCTCCAGGTGCACGATGAGGCATCCCTACTTTGGACGGACTTTGAGAGCCTCTTTCGCTCGGAGTTCGTCCCAGCCACCCTTCGTGCGGTGCGTATCCAGGAGCTTCTTCAGCTGCGGCAGGGCAGCATGACGGTCGCTCAGTACTCGGCGAGATTTACCGATCTCTCGCGCTACTCGACCGACATGGTACAGGACCCATTCTTCCGGGCCCAGACCTTCGAGCAGGGTTTGAGACACGAGATCAGGGCATCGCTAATCTCCCTCAGCATACCGACTCAGACAGGAGTACTGGAGCGGGCCCTTCTGATCGAGAGCTTCCTTGCTGAGTCTACACCAGCACAGAGACCCACCGCGGGGCGGCACGTGGCAGAATCATCTGCAGCAGGCAGTCGACGGATGACTCAGGGGTCCAGACAGCCCAGACCTTCAGGCAGACGATCTCAGGGCACTGGCTCAGCAGTGCGGGGCACACAGCGCGGAGCCAGTCTTACGAGAGGCAGACAGTGCTACTCGTGCGGCGGGCAGGGCCACATGGCTCGCGACTGCCCGACCCGCCGTGCCGAGGAGCAGCAGACGGTTGAGGGACCACCGAGGCAGAGGCAGAGGGTCGACCGTGGCGGTCCACAGGGAGGAGGCGGACGAGGCAGAGGAGCTGGACGAGCAGCCGGTGGTGGCCGACGCTTTGAGGCTCTACCACCACCACCACCAGGAGGTCCACCCCGACCACAGGGAGCTGGCGGGCAGCGACAGGCACAGCTCCAGGCAGCAGAGGCCTACGACCACGGCGCACCCGAGATGATTCGAGGTACTATCTGTGTCTATTTCACCCTTGCTGCAGTTCTTATAGACACAGGAGCGAGTCACTCTTTCATAGCCGCTGCCCTTGTTCGGAGCTCGGAGATTCCGATAGAGCCGTTGGCTCGATCCTTACGGCTAGAGACTCCTACGGGAGCAGACTCGACGATTACGCACTGGTGCCGGCAGTGTGAGCTTACTCTAGGAGGCGAGAGCTTCGGCTGGGATCTTCTTGTAGCAGCATCGAGGCCTTACGACGTCATCTTGGGCATGGATTGGCTATCTACGGTCCATGCACAGATTGACTGTTTTAGGCGCAAGGTGCGATGTGTACGCACCGACGGGAGCAGGTTCACCTTCACCGGCGAGAAGGGAGCCTTAGCAGCACAGGATGGACATCCGCGGAGGAGAGGACAGCCCATCACTCATCAGTTGGCTAGCCTTATCCTTGGAGCAGTTGACGTGCGGAGTCCTGGTTTCCCTGCAGTGGTGGATCAGTTTGCGGACGTTTTTCCCGACGACGTTCCAGGGCTACCTCCTCGCAGAGAGGTAGACTTTTATATTGACTTGTACCCCGGGACAGCCCCGATATCCACTCCAGCATATCGGATGGCCCCCGCCGAGCTTCGGGAGCTACGGGTACAGTTGGAGGACTTGCAGGGCAAGGGGTTCATCCGACCCAGTGTTTCACCCTGGGCTTCCCCGATATTGTTCGCCAAGAAGGCGGACGGGAGCTTGCGACTTTGTGTTGACTATCGTCGCCTGAACCAGGTGACAGTGAGGAACAAGTATCCGCTACCGAGGATTGATGACCTCTTTGATCAGCTCAAGGGAGCACGGTGGTTCTCGAAGATAGACCTCAGGTCAGGCTATCATCAGCTCAGAGTCAGAGACGAGGATGTGCAGAAGACGACCTTCAGATGTCGGTATGGCCACTATGAGTTCTTGGTTATGCCTTTCGGTGTAACCAATGCTCCAGCAGTGTTCATGGCTCTCATGAACAGGATCTTTCAGCCATACCTCGATCGGTTTGTTGTGGTCTTCATCGACGACATTCTGATTTACTCTACGACAGAGGAGGAGCACGCCTATCACTTGCAAGTTGTTCTTGACACACTCCGAGAGCACCAGCTTTATGGTAAGCTCTCGAAGTGCCAGTTCTGGATACGTGAGGTCCACTTTTTGGGACACGTTATCTCTGAGGCGGGAGTTGCAGTGGATCCCGCGAAGATTGAGGCTGTGTTAGCATGGGAGCCACCCAGGAGCGTGACTGAGGTTCGGAGTTTCTTGGGACTAGCTGGATACTATCGGAGATTCGTGTCAGACTTCTCTAGAGTTGCGGCATCACTCACAGCTTTGACGAAGAAGGGGAAACCCTTCGTGTGGTCTGACAGATGTCAGCAGAGCTTCCAGGAGCTGAGAAAGAGATTGACTAGCGCACCTATCTTGAGGTTGCCCGAGGAGGGAGTAGGGTACGTAGTCTACTGCGATGCATCAGGGACCGGACTCGGATGTGTTCTGATGCAGGAGCGGGCCGTGATCGCCTATGGATCACGTCAGTTGAGGCCGCATGAGCAGAACTACGCTACCCATGACCTGGAGTTAGCAGCAGTGGTCTTCGCTCTAAAGACATGGCGACACTATCTGATGGGCGAGCGCTTTACAGTCTTTTCCGATCATCAGAGTCTCAGGTATATCTTCTCTCAGAAGGACCTGAACCTGAGACAGCGGCGATGGCTCGAGTTCCTCCAGGACTATGACTTTGAGATAGTCTATACTCCCGGTAAGGGGAACGAAGTAGCCGATGCCCTCAGCAGGAGGACGGGCATTCAGCTACTTGAGGAGGCGACGGAGCAGCTAGCCTCTTTGCAGATATCCTTCGTGGATAGAGATGGAGCAGCCTTTCTTCAGTCTCTCACAGTCACTCCTCCACTACTGCAGCGGGTCAGAGAGTCACAGCGTGAGGACGCTGACTGTGAGACACGACATGCACAGATATCCTCGGGACAGGCACCTGATGGTTTCTCCCTTGGAGCAGAGCACAACATCCTTTTAAGAGGACGTACCATGGTACCAGTCACTTTGCGAGAGGAAGTTCTGAGGGAGTTTCACAGTTCTCCTTTGGCGGTACATCCTGGAGTGGCGAAGATGTACCAGGACCTCAGACGACAGCACTGGTGGCCGGGCATGAAGAAGGCAGTAGCAGAGTTCGTTTCTCGATGCCTCACCTGCCAGCAGGTGAAGGCAGAGCATCAGGTACCAGCGGGCTTGGTACAGCCCTTGGAGGTTCCGGAGTGGAAGTGGGACGGCATATCTATGGACTTCGTGACTGGACTTCCACGCACTTCCAGAGGTCACGACTCCATCTAGGTGATTGTTGACCGACTCACCAAGTCGGCACACTTCTTACCCATCAGAGAGCAGGGCTCATTAGAGAGCTTGGGACGTCTCTACGTTCAGGAGATTGTGCGGCTCCACGGCGTGCCATCATCTATCGTCTCCGATCGAGATGCCCGCTTTACTTCCCGGCTTTGGAAGGGGTTGCAGGAGGCGTTCGGGACGCAGCTACGTCTTAGCACCGCTTTTCACCCTCAGACGGATGGTCAGACGGAGAGGACCATTCAGACACTCGAGGACATGCTCCGCGCATGTGTCCTCGACTTTGGTCGTAGCTGGGAGGACCACCTACCCTTGGTGGAGTTTGCGTACAACAACAGCTACCACTCCACCATCGGGATGACACCGTATGAGGCGTTGTACGGCCGACCTTGTAGATCTCCTTTGTGCTGGACAGACCCTGGAGAGTCAGCACTGGTGGGACCAGAGATAGTCCAGGCCACGACAGAGAAGGTCCAGGTCATCCAGGAGCGGATGAGGACAGCTCAGAGCCGGCAGAAGTCTTATGCTGACAGGAGGCGGAGGCCACTAGAGTTTGAGGATGGCGACCACGTCTTCTTGCAGGTCTCACCTCGACGTGGTATTCAGAGATTTGGCCGAGGCGGCAAGTTATCTCCGCGCTTCATCGGACCCTTCCAGGTCCTCAGCAGGGTTGGTGAGGTGGCTTATCGCCTGGATCTACCACCTCAGTTGCACCGGGTGCACGATGTCTTCCACGTATCCCAGCTGAGGAGATACGTGCACGACCCGACGCACATCATTGATCATGGGGAGCTTGACGTTGACGATGGGGCGACTTTTACGGAGGTCCCGGTGGAGATAGAGGATCGACAGGAGCGGGTCCTGCGTGGGCGATCGATTCCTCTTGTGCGCATCAGATGGCAGCACGGGAATCTCCAGGAGAGCACATGGGAGAGGGAGGCTCAGATGCGTGCTCAGTACCCTCATTTGTTTCCCTAGTTTTTGATGTAACTTTACGGGGACGTAAAGCCCTGAGGTGGGAGTAATGTAAAGACCCGTAAAATTCAAGGGAAATTTTTTCTTAATTTTCTTTAGAATTTTACAAGAGCGCGGTTTCAGACGGCACCTGATTCCGAGGCCCAGAGTGCCCGGAATTAATTTCTGATGTTTGGCTCGGGTACGTTCAGTGAAAGAACGAGCGGGAATTCCTAACTTTTGATCCGGTGCTCGGAGTTGAAATCTGAGGGCACCGATGAACTCGCAGCGCCGATATTCGCTTAAAGAGACCTTTTTGGGAGTTGCGTTTGTTGCGGGTTGAAAGTTAATTTTGGGGATTAAAAGATAAGTAAAATAAAATTGTGTGTGAATTTTATTTTATTCGTGGTGGTTATACTCTCTCATGGGAAGTTGTTGGTGGGGCCCACAACCACCCAACTTCCCATGTGTGGTTATGAGGGAGGTGGGGCCCACACGAGCCCCCACCTTTTCAAATTCCCTAACCCCTCTAAACCCCCTCTTAAATTTTGTGACTCTCCCCTACTTTAATTCTTGCCAACTTATCTCTTCATTTAATTAATTTAATGAATTCAACTTTTGAATTTTTGAAAAGTTGGCAAAGTGAAAATAAAATAAGGTGTAGCTTATTTTATTTTGGGAGTTGCTGTGTTGTGTGGAGATTTGAGAGAAGAAGAGTTCTACACTTTGAAGAACTTCGTCTTCCTCCTTGAAGAACGCGAAGAACACCGACACGCCGTTCTATCTTCTCTCCACGTCAAAGAAAGGGAAACACCGCTTCCTCCTCGGTTTTCCTTCGTCGACTTGAGAAGTTTCGCCAATGACGTATCGCATCGGACGCATCCCTTCGTCAACGGATTTGACGAACGACGACCGCGACGCCCGACCTCCGCGACGTCGTCTTCCGCGGAACGTAGACAAATCTTCTAACCTTATACCAAGGTAGGGGTTGTTGATTTCTTTTTGGTTTAATTATTTTATTCTTGATCGTGAATTTAGCAAGTCTAACGTGTGGCTTTGAATTATTTAAAGTTGCGTTATTATTTTAACGTGAGGGGGCCGGACCGCACGAACACGGCCGAACCCCCTCCATCGTTCTTGTTTATTCTTGCGGGTGGAAGCAAGTGGCGTGGTGCCGTCGCACCACGCGGATAATCGTGCAAAGCAAGTGGCGTGGTGCCGTCGCACCACGCGGATAATCGTGCAAATATTTTACGCGGCGCCGTCGCGCCACGCCGAGGAAGAATCTTCAAGAACGCGACGCCGTCGCGCCGCGTTGAAAGGAATCAAGGCACGGCGAAGGGGCGCGGTGCCGTCGCACCGCGCCGGACGACGAACACCACGGCCGGTTCCGGGCCGCGGCGGGATGAGGAGACCGCGGCCGGTTCCGGGCCGCGGCGGGAAGAGAAGACCGGCGGCCGGGCCGCCGGCGTCAGAAGCCGAAGGGGGGACCGGAATTTCCGGTCCCGTTGGCGAAAACCGGCCGGCCAGCTGGCTGGCCGGAAGGCATTAAAACCGGGGGAATTAATCCCCCGTCCATCATACAAAACCCCCCTCTTTATGAGGGGGGCGGTTCTTTGAAGAGAGGGGGGCAGCCGGCCCCCCGGTTTGTTTCCAGCCGGCCCCCCCCGTTTCGAACCAGTTCCGGTATTTTGGCCATATCTTGAGCCTCGGACCTCCGAATGATGAACCGTCTGCGGCAACGCGATCCTTGGATCGAGACGGTCGTTTCGGTATATCGCACTCAAGGTTTCGGATTACTTTGAGTTCGGCCGGGTTGGTTCGTTCACGAAACCAACCGGGCCTTCGGAGCGGAAACACTCATATCTTGAGCTACGGACGTCCGATTGACGTGCCGTCAGCTGTGTTGTGTCCCTCTTAGTGAGACGAATCTTTTGGAATACTCCGCCCGAGGTTTGGATGCAGGTGGAGTACGGTCGGGTTGGTTTTGCCTTAAAAACCAACCGGGCCCCGGAGACGAAAATGCCAATAACTCTCAGACCGGGCGTCCGATCGACGCGCCGTCTGTTGCGTTGAGTTCCTGTTGACGATACGGAACTTTTGGATACATCAACTCTGGTCTTCGTGACAATTGATGTATCAGTCTCTCGGCTCGTGGAGCGGACCCTCCGAACGAGCTTGCTATGTGCGGGAACCCTAGTGCTGGCTGCGACTGTTCTACTGCTACTACTGCTGCTACTGCTACTGTGACTGCGACGACGACAGTATAGAGATCCTGTGTGGATTCGACGACGACGACTTCAGCACTCAGCGATCCTACGTGGATTAGTGCTACAGGTCCTGTGTGGGCCCGATCCTGTGTGGGTCTTTGCGCTCAGCGGTTCTGTGTGAGCCAGCGCCTACAGGTCCTGTGTGGGCCCGATCCTGTGTGGGTCATTGCGGGGGTTAGTTACCTATCGATCCTTCGTGGGTCCGACGACTTAGATGGATCAGTGATCATCTTTATCGTCCTCTGAAGAAGTATACCTGTGTGAGCTGAATCCTATTGCTTTCCTGTGTGGATTGTGTTGTGCAATCCTGTGTGGATTACGTTTTGCTTTCCTGTGTGGAATACGTTTACTTTCCTGTGTGGACTGAGTTGTACTTGGGCTCGGAGGTTAGAGCGTATTTGAATTGATGACTTAGGTATATGTATGGGCATATACCTAAGCAGTGTCGGTTATTACTTCGTGATTGTTACTTTTCTTCGTGGTTTATCCTTTGTGGATTTGAGAGACCTTCAGGGGTCTCGGGGTCCCTACTGAGTAGCTTATACTCACCCCTGCACGGGCTTTGCCCGCACTACGTTGTGTTGGTTGAAGACGACGGACAGCGTTGACCTTAGCTGAGGCTTGCAGAGCGGGACGGTACCCGGAGGTGGACCACTGGGCGGGACGTGCACGGAGCGGACGGCGGGACCCGTGGAGCAGAGGAGCTATCTGTACCCACCCTTCAGGTGGGATTTCCAGTGGACAGCTCGGTGTAGCGGCTTTTACTTTTCAGTTGCTGTTTTCCCTTTCGAGTTGTACTTTACTTTTAGTTTGGGTTTGTATTCTGGCCCATTTACTTTTCCGCACTTTCAGTTGTACTCTGCTTTGTTTAGTTTTTACTTTCCGCTTGCTTACTCTGTGGTGTTTGTTACTTTTCAAAGGCAATGCCTTCCCTTTTTACCGGGATTTACGCCTTGGTGCTAGTCGCCAGCCCCTGGCCTATGGAAGGCGGGCTTGGGGTAGTCACGGCACGGACCCCGAGGGTGGGTCGTGACAACTAAAGCCAATGATAATGATTTTGGAGTTGGAGTTGTAACTGGAATTTATGATATTATTAAAATATTGGGGTATCTGACTCATGTTATGAGATATATACTTGGATATATCGAGAATTCAACTGATCCCCTATGTGGTGTAACAATTTTATACAAATGTATTCACCTGATACCACCAAAAATTAAAGGGACTCAAAATAAAGAAATATATGAGTAATGGATAAGTTCCATAGGGATGATATTTCTTGATTTAGGATTCAATGAATTATAAAATGATTCCATTAATGTATATTATCATTTATAAAATCAGTATTAATGGTGGAAATTGATTACAAATTCCATAGATAAATATTCAATGACACACATGTAATTGAATCATTTTAAGGTCCTCTTCATTAAAAAGTACACTACCTACCAAATGTTATCAAATATAGAGAGGTAATATCAATGACTAATACAGAAGAAATATTAACATGTTTTAAACAAGGAAGTCAAAAATACAAGGATGGAAAGGAATGTTATTGATTTCATACATAATACAAAGGGTAAAATTGACCATATAATAGATAGGATAAAGCCAACTATTAAAAGGTGACTACTCTCCAAAACATTCTACTCATACGATTACATTGTAGCATTAATACCAAGAAAAATAATGAAATACACAATTTTAATGGCTTTTATGGTATGTATAATATGAAAATCATGTAATAGAAAAAGATAGATAACATGAATAACGGAATGAATTATTATTCCATAAGTGATAATCAGGTAAACAAAAACCATGGTATTTGATGAAGTAAATTAGATTTCCATGTAGGTCTGTAGAGAAATGACAACATAAATAGGATTTAAATGGTATTAATGTTGGTTATAATGATCAATACAACATATTTAAGTGTATGGGTAATTAAAAAAATTATTTTAACAATAATTAAAGGGAATATACCTTTGAAGAGGTATGGGATCACAACAATCATACTATATTCATACAGCCAATGTCTAATATTTAATTTTCTTTTTTACATTGATCCAATAATTATGATTTAGAATTGTTTTTAACAGTGTCATTTTTGTTAAATGAATCATGTAATATTTAAGGATTATATTGTAGTCAATTTTCTATATAGATATGAAGGTATATGTTGAATTGACCCATGAATGGTGATTTAGTGGCATGTTTATCATTTTGGAAAACACATTACTGAGGTATGAAAACACATAATGTGTTCTTTATTTTCAGATTATATTGATAAAGTAATAATTGTGGGATATTACTGGTGATCAAGAGGTTTGATAGTTATTTGATGTTTTATGTTATAATTTTGAGAGTTTAATAAATGTTTTGATTTTTCAAATGTACTCAGGAAGGTGATATTTTTATTTATAGATGAATTCATGTTTTCATTCTATTTTTATAGTAATCAATGTATTATCATATTTGAATAGATACATTAAGAGATAAATTATAATTTCTTGGTAAATAATTGATTATTTAGTAAACATCCATCTAAAATTTAGATATTGAATTTTTTGTTTAACATATTTTAGACGAGTCATAAGGATAACTATTTCGGGAATGAATAACATTCAAATTAGTGTGTTGTTGGATAACCCATGAATATATTTTGGTTTACTAAAAATATCAGAGGAAGAAATTTTCAATCATTTATGGATCTTATGACATATTAAAAGATAATTTTATTGCTTCATGCAAGATAAATTCAATATTAATATTAATATTTTGGAAGAAATATGTGATTTTTTGTGAAACATTATTATATGATAAAATCATACAGTTCAGTTAATATATATAAGTAGGTTCTTAGTTTATAATATAATAGGATTATTCAACTATAGGATTATGATATTAAAATATATATCATAGAACTACCACTTCAGAAAAATTGATAGTTATTTCACACCTTGTTGATTAATGAATTTTTTGTTCTTAACCTTTTCTATATCAGCCAAATTATTTTTACCAATGATATGTATCACTGTCCACAATTATATACCATTTTTTTCATGTTCAAATTTTCACTTTTGACCAATGATCTCTAATTTAGAGTCCTATTTATAAGTTATTACAAATATACTTCATTTTTTCATATCATATAATGTGGATGTTTTATTACTAATTTCAGGATTTAGGATGTTCAGTGAAGGTAATTTCAAATGTCAAACCCTAAATTACAAATATTAGGAATAAATAGTGAGTATGAAATTTATTTAAGCTGGTCGAGTGTAACACTCTAATATTTTAAAATGGGGGAATCCAGTTGAATATTATATATGAAACACTACACTGGGAATATATGTTAATAGAACACCATGCAATTAAAATATATATTTCTTTTCGAGTAAATTAAATTTATTTCATTACATATTATAAATGAATCACTATCCATAAATAAATAATAATATAGAATAATATTAAAAATATCAATTAAATTAGCAATAATGAATTGAAATAACTAAATTATAAAGATAATATTTATTTATTCAAGTATAAAATAAATATAATGGTTATCAATATAATAAAAATAAAATTAGAACCCTTTAATGGGAAATAATTGTTTTTTGGAAAACATTTTTTTCTAAAATGATTTTGACTCGCGCAATGCCCACATTATTTAGATTTAAATTTTTATCATTTAGAAATTATATTTATAAATAATAATAAAATTGAAATTAGAATATAAAAAATAAAATAGGGTATTTTTTTAATATTTAAAAAATATTTATTTTTAGTGAATAGTTTAAATACCATCTTTTACAAAATCGTCAACTATTTACATATAATTATGTAATTAAAATAAAAATAGATATTTAAATTTTAATTTTTATAAAATAAGTTTTGTTTATTTATATTTAATCCCATTAAATACATTTAATCACCTTTATTTTTGATTTTATTATAATTATATTTTTGCGATCAAATAATCATTTTTGGGGAAACTGTTTTATAGTTCTTAATGTTTCCGTATATTAATTTATGAATATACAAAATAATTATAAAATTATATATATATATATATATGTATATATTATAAATATATGTTTTTCATTTTTAATTAATACAATTGTTATTTTTATTCATATTTTTATTATAAAATCGTATTATCCATAAAAAATGCATTTATTGAAACCATTTGTTTGAAACGTCTGCCTGTATAATTTCCAAATTTACTCTATCGCAAATATGAATAGAATTTTATAAAATGTAAATAATATTTATAATCATAATAAATTATATTATCTAAAATGTTCAATTTAATTTTTGACTATAATGAATAGGTAAAATATAAATCTTTAAGTAGAAATGTTAATGGGAAAAATGGTTTACCACGGGCACGTCTATGATGATAAGTGATAAAATGACCAAAAAGTATTACAATATGAATTTTATAGACTAATTTAGACCTTATATATTCTATTGTTAATTAATAACATATATTGAATCCTTGTGTCATTTAAAAAATCTGTGTACATTTCATTCTTTTCATAAATTCAATTTTTGTCTTCTACACCACCTATAAATTTCCACCCCATCCCTTCATTTAGCCACACTTCTAAAACCATTTGATTCACCCATGAATGGAAAAAATATATTTTATTTAATCACTTAATAATATCATAGAGTTCTTATTTTCATTATTATTCACTCATAGGAAGGAATTATATATAAACATTAAGAGGCTCTTAGAAAAAATGATTAAAAATTAAATGCCTTTTTTATTTATTTCATCTTCCACCTCCGTAGAATAAATATAAAATATGATTATAGAATAAAAATAATATCCCATTAATATTTTTATGTTATTATTTTAATTTGGTATGCTTGAACCAACTCTTGTTCCATCAAATGGGAAATTAAATAGTCATTTGTCAGTACAGTGGAGTACCTCCTATTGAACCAATGTAAATTGTTTTTAGCACCACCTATAAAGGATGGATATAATGTGGGATTAAAATTCTACATAATATATTTATTATATTTATATAATTATGGATTTATTATATCACCTATAATTTCTTACAGTCTAGTCCATTGGGGAATAAAATAACATCACTCATGTGTATAATAAACTACCGACTAACAAAATAATGATCCATTTTTAAATTAATATATATTTTTGATGAAATTAAGGAAATATTTATTTAATATATATGATACTTATTACCAAAAAATAAATATATATATAATATCACATCAATATTCTTTCCATCAAATCTATTTGTTAAAAATAATATTTCTCGTGCATATGTGTTGACTACCACATCTACTAAGTGATGTGAAATTATTTTAATTATATTTTGTACTTGGATGGTAATATTTAAAAAAAATTAATATAAATTCAATATATATCATAATAATTATTCATTATATGATAATGAATATTAATTTTCCCTTTTTTCTACCCATCAAAAAATAGAAACAGTGCTCAGGCATACGTAATGCATGTCGTCTCAAAGAATAGTGTAATGCACTTTTAATAATTAAATTTATGAATTTATATTAATATATATGATGTTTTTATAATGTTTATTATTATTGAAATTATTTATTGATGATCATTGTAAATAGTCCATGACCATTTAACAAAAAACTATATTAACAATAAAGCAATTATCACTCGAAAGAGTGAATTTAAAATGAATATTTAATAAAATGGTCATAAAATACATTAATTAAATAATATATATTTTGAATGATATCATTATGGTTATATAAATTATTTCAAATAAATATATATTTATTACACATATGTTATGGACACGTTCGATGGAATTATATCTAAGGTAAGGGTTTCTCATCTCACTTTTACTTCCATGTTATGTATTCGATATTCACTACTAAGTTCATTTATTTAATGTATATACATAACAATTGATATATTATATCATGAATACTTGTATCATTATGGTATTTATTAATTAATTTGATGTTATTTATTTCATTTGTAGTATTATTTTAAAGTAACGATTGGGGTGATGGTTTATTTATCAATATCATTGTTTATTAGGATAATTTCAAATTAAATTTTAAATGATAAAATATTTTGGAATATAACTAAATATATTCATGAATATTTAAATCCTATAGTTATTTATGAACAATTAATGTAATATTACTATTTTTCATTCTTTGATCCTAAAAATTGTTATGAAATTTTTATAAAAACTAGACATTATTTCCAACTTTAGTTGAAAATATTTTTTCTTCCAAAAACATGTTTTATAAAAATGTTTTATAATGTTTCATAATTTTATGAATATTTTCTTTTTCAAATTCAATACTTTTGAAAGTATCTTTTGAAATTAATCTTCATGTATTTTTCATACCATTGATGTTTTGGTTTTAACAAAAATATGAATTGAGTCATTATCTTAACGTGTAAGATGTTAACAGAATCATCATCCTTCATGACCAATAAATGATTTAATGATTATTTCATAACATTTTAATGTTATTTTAAGATATAATTATTTTAAAAATATTTTGTGACCTTTTTTAATGGTTATATTAAAAATAAAAATGACATTTTCCATAATATTTTTTAATGGAATCAATATGGTATTTAAATTCATAAATCGTAGGGGCCTTAATTTTAACTTATGCTTCATTGGGAATATTTTGTAATTATTATATCATAATAAATTATCTATATTTTTTTGATCACATTACCAGGATGTACTATTTTATAAAATTCACCAGATTACTCTAAATAAGTTTTTATTATGTTTTTTTATAGGGGAATGAATGAAATTTCTGTATTATAAATTTGAAAATACCAAAGTTTTTATTTGATTATGTTTTACCTAAATAATATTGAAATTTAATGTACTTATCCTTTGAAGAGAAGGTCCAAGAATTTCACCTTGATGCATTGTTATGACTCTTGATACAATATAGATTGTTTTTTAGTCAAGGAAATAATCATTTTTTTACGACTTCATGGAATGTACCCTTGAAGTGATGATTAACATGTCCTATATTATGTATTCCATGATTATGATATTATATATTTATGTTCCATATGATTATTTTATTACATATAATAACATTAGTTATGACCCATAATCTGGTGATTATTTATATTGAATATGTGATCATCATTGATTTCTACCATATAATGCAGATGTAATTGATTGAAGGGAATTTTTTTTCAATTATTTTCATTTTCATATTGATTATTAGTTTTTTTTATTATATATTCCACTATATGTGTACCCATCTAAATATTTCAGCTCCCCCTTTACTAATAGTTCATTTACCAGGATTCAGAGATGTGTAATACGATTGATATTAATAGTTATTTTATAGATAATAAGGATTCACTTGAAGAAATTATAATACGGTCTTTTTTTGTTTTAAAATGTAATTTGGCATTCAATTATTAATATTATTTACCAATAATAGAATAATATATGATCCCTTATAATGGGATCCGTTTTACCATTGGAAAATGTAATAATATAAATCTCACAATCTAGGATGGTGTTATATCTATCCTGACACCCAACCAATTCTGAGGAATGGTCCCCAAGGAATTCATGATCCTCCCCGGCTAGCGAATAATGTCGGGAATCAATTATTTCATATTGGGAACTATTTATCATATTATAAAATAGGATTAGATAAACAATATAAAATGCATAGAAAAACTAATAAAAACTAAACATCAATATATACATCAACATAATTCAGGTAAAACAACAACTAAACAAAGAAGAATCTAAAAATCTAAAACCAACCTAACAGACAAAAAAATCTATGTGTGAACATTTGACCACCACTATCCACAATCCAACCCTCTCAAAGGGAATAACCAATCCAGAATCCTATACCTAGAAAATAGCATTAATATACTAATGTTGAGTGGAACAAGTAATTTTTGATTATAAACAAATTAGTTTGTAATCACCAAAGATTCCATAAATTTCCTTTTCTAAAATAGTCCATAAAACCACTTTAAAATTAATTTATAAAATTGGGATTTAATTTAAAAAAACAACGATTTCCCATTTAAAAAAACACATGACACTTTACATATGTGAAACATGCTTCCATTAAAATAAAAACAATTACCGACCTAACACCCAAAAAATCCAATAGCATTTGAAAAAGGGACTGTGTTGGAAACAATGGAAATGGAATAAGCAGTAACAAACTAAAAATGTAGTTAAATCTTTTGAATCATAATAAAATATAGCATACTTATAGTAATCATGGTAATTTTTTAGACATATATATAAATTATCTTTGGATATAATTATTTCAAACCCATCTTCTAGTGTATGGGTAATAATAATGGTTAACAACCAATAAGATTTTAGAAACTATCTATTCTAGTAAAATGTCTTACACGGACTCTCACCTAATCATGGCGTACCAAACAGTATAATCGGGATTGATAAGTAACATTCATTACAACCTCTATATGAAACCCATTACACTCATTATAATTTTGTATGGTCAACGGGGAGGACCTCACATGTGGGTCTCAATCCAATCACCCACAACAATTATATATTTTGTCCCATACACTGACACCACCTATGTGATGACCCTCTCCTTGAAGTATTCACCATATAGGTGATTGTCTCAGAACAATCCATTCAAAATTAAGAACTAGGCCTTCACATCATTCAGGTTTCCAAAAATAATGTTTAAAAAATTATAAAACACGAAGAGGGCCTTCACATCACAAATTATTTCAAACCATATCAGAAATATACATAATTCATGAATGGTTAAAAACGGTAATATATACCTTTTATTTACCAAACTATATTCCAAAGTACCAAACATGCCGTCATTTTTAATATAATATTTCAAACCACCTTTTTAATCCATTAAAACCAAATTAATATTTATGAACAAATAGGGATTTTGGAGAATCAATTGGAGAATGGAACTAAGAAATATAAAAAATGGAGGGAAATTTTTTAAAAACTATGGTTATGAGGGGAAAATTCTTTTGAATTCCATTATCATTTGGGATCCCATACATATGTGCAACTTAATAACATATTGATGTCCCCACATCCAATGGAAAACTTATTAACAACTATATCAGTTCTCAAAATCCAATTTATAAACTCTCTATTAGCTTTACCACCAAAAATCACAAGTCACACATAAGAACCAAACTAAAAAAATGAATCAAAACCATATTAAAATATTGATTCACAAAAAAAAAACATGTTACCAATGTCCAATATAGGAAAAACACAGTCCAAATCACATAATTTCATCCAAAAATTACAATTAACCTTTCATAAAACACATTTCATAGATATATAAAGAGGAAAATTGTAGAAACCCCTGTTGAAAAATTACTATCTATAACACCATTTTCAAAAAACCATAAAAATTCAAAACAAAACTCTATAAGCATTACTAAAAAACTTTGGAAACAATATAGAAAAGCTCATGTATTAATGGCATGTTTCTAAAAAAAGATAACAGAAACACCTACCACAAAGATGTATGAATTCAACAAAACTACGTAAGAAAGAATAAAATTCCCTATGGAACAATATGAACACACACAAACCCACAAAATATAATCCAGTATAACAACACTATCTTCTAGGTTATTAATAACATGGAGAAAGTATAAATGGAACTAAGAAACCAAGAGGAACGAATGGGGAGAGGGGGAAATCCACATTAAATCCAAAGGGACTCACCATAGATTGTATAATGGATCACCAAGGGAGGAGGAGTAACCAATTTAATGGGGTTTGGGAGCCCCTCAGTGTGCCAAAATTCTCCATGCGTGAGGAAATCCATATTTGGTGTTAGAAGAGGGGAGTGTAGAATATGAAATTTCACTTTTTATTGACTTGGGAATGTCACACAGTTTGGCCACACAACCTATCAAACCATGTGACAAGCATTCACACCGTCCTAGAGGGAATGGAAACCATTCATGGTTATGCCATAATTTTTTGTATACCATGATCCAATCTTTCTATTTGACTCTTACAAATTACATATTCATACCGCATGCTTTCCTCAAGCTTTCTCAAAATCGTATGAGTGCTACACACAATATCCCAAACACCAACTCTAAACCACATGATTTATTCTAGGTATCATACGGTTATCTCCTAACAATTAATAGGTTTTGAAAGGAAGAATATGCAAGAGGAAAAAAATTTAATGTTCCTCGGCCTCAACTGACCCCACAAATAACCCCGAAATTGTGCATAGAAACTATGTACCAGTAAAAAATTCACCAGAAATCATCAAAAACACAAAAAAATCACATTGGGAGCTCAACCCAAACCACAACCAAAAAATCGAACACCAAGTGAAAATAAATTATAGTAATGAACATTAGTTGGGTTGTGACAATTCTAACCATAAAAACATATTCTGCCTTCATAAATTAAACCATCAGAATGAGAAACGCAACACACGATCTGGACATAATGATGCCAAATAGACTGAAAAACATCCGGGTGAACTTTCACTTCATAATTCACACCCGACAAAGACATAGTAAAACTATAAAAAGTGGATCTATGTGTATAATATTATGTATATCCTATCCATAAGGATGAACCCACTCAATGCCAACATGAGGGGAATCCCAAATGAACTAACCATAAATTTATCGGCACAATATTAAAAACATAACCATTAGAACTAGGAAATACCCGAACAAATTAAAATCCCAAAAATAAGGGGTATCTACTAGAATAAACTGAACATATAATTGAAACAACCCACAATTCACCCATAACATGAGATACAAGAATCGCCAAAAGAAACATAACCTGAAATGAAAACCAAGAACGATCCATAAAATATAACTACCAAAATATTCATATCCACTAAATTAATAATTAAATATACCCACTAAGACCATTTTATAAATAATAAATTATTAAAATTGGTCTACAAAAGTGGAATTAAATAGACCCACCCCGACATCATACATATAATAGGGGTCAATGCTACACCATACCAATAGTTCCTAACTATACATAAGCATCACTCCAAGGACTATGGATGAGGACCTAATATCTGGATCATCTACTTCCTCACATATAGTGGTGGACATCCACTGATAAAAAAATTCGTATTATAGTAATTCTCCTTAAAATATATCCACACGGGACGCAAATAGAAACATCAACAAAACCCTATTAGAGTATTAAAACATGATAGATTTGAATGCCCAAACTAGCCACATTGAAATCACCTGAACAACTAGTCTGATGAGAAGTAATCTTGATATTATGATGGAAAATATTTAGAAATTTGGTTATTTTATTAACCCATCATCCCAAATATGGACCCTTCAAGGTTTTTTAGAAAGTATTGGTTCATCAACCCCCATTGAATACATTAAAATAACCAACTGAGAGAGAAATGGCTCATCCACCAACATCAAGGACTAAGATTCCCCATTTGAAAAATCATTCTCCAGAATTTTTTTAAGGATACCAAATGATGATATGAATATTAAACAAGCCATCTAATTCTACAACCAATAAAAATGTAACCAACACCATAGAAGGGCCTATATAAGACTTCACCATAAAATAACCATGGTGAACACACAATATCTCTATGGTAACGCCCCAAAAACAGGTATCTCATGTAATAGTAATATTGTGGTTTTATTTTGTTATCAGAGCAATGTAAAAATATCAAATAATATATTATCACACATATTTTTAAGGATAAATTTATCTATTATTGTCACACATAATATAATCTTATCGAATAATTATTTAATAGAATATTTTAAATAATAACTATAATAATATAACTAATTTGTTTCTTTTTTAAAATGTGAATATATATATATATAGGATTTTAATGAGAATAATATAAGAAAATTATAATTTGATATTGCGTTTATACATTACCTTGAAATTTATTATTTTAAAATATTTTGATGACATTATTTTGAGCTATTTAAACGATACAGATTGTTAATTAAAATATTATATGAATAATTATATGGGTTTTATATATATTTAAAAATATGTCCATTAATAGATTATAAATTGGATTAAAATTTCATAACATTATTAACATTTGAAATATATAATAAATTATTTTAATAGAATGATTAAAAGTGTACATATATGAATGATCTTTTCATAAACTTTTTTGTTATCTTGAATCATATATATATGTGTGTAATATTGGAATTTTTCTAAAGATTCAAATGAAAAATTATGATTATTATAATATATTTTCAATTATAAATTTAGTTTATAAAATTATAAGTATGTAATATAAAATATATATAAATATATGTTTTATAAGAGGATTTTATAATAACAATAACTTTTAATTTTAAAAGTATTGATAAAATAAGTTTAATATGTTATTAGTTATATTTAACTTTTGACTTTTTTTAATGTTATTGATAACATAATATATAAGTTAATGATATAATGATTAACGAATAAAAATATAATAATGGAAATTTTATAATATTAATAGAGTAAGAAATCGGATAAAATAAAAATAAAATTTTTTGAATACTGTAAAGAGAATTGGGGATCTGCGATTAGTGTTTCGTAATGGGGGAATTGCACCATCATGGGTTAGGCTAGGGAGGCCTTAGCAGGGTCCAGCGTTGCGGTCATCGAGTAGGAGGCCGGTAGGGTTTCAGCAGGCCGCAGTTTCATGGGGAGCTTTCCAGGTGGAGCATAGGTCTGCGTGATCGCACCAAGGTCAGAGTCGAAGTCAGGGCAATGGTCTGTGAGTTCTGGTGTGCATTGAAGGAGTTGAAGCCAAGGTCGTGCGTTTAAGGCCATGTCTTCACGGAGAACTGGAGTTGCAATTCGTGGATGAATCGAGGTCGTGGGCGTCGAGGGTTTGATCCACTAGGTTGGTTTCCATCCTGTTTCGAGTTTATCAGGTCTGAAAATAATATTAGTTTAATTTATTTTATCATCCGAATATTATGTTTTGAGTAATACTCAATTTGAACGCATACCTCTTATCAATTTTTGAACAGTTGATTCCTTAATTCCATCTGACATCTTGTTTATGGTTTGGTTTTAAATTCAATAATGTTTCTCATTGTCTGTGGAAGACCCTGTTGTAGAAATTCTTAATTGTTTGGTCATTGTTATATGGGTAAATGGTTTTGGACCATGAATGTTTTCTTTGTCATAGTTGTTATTGTTATTATATTTTTTCTACTGGGTTTACAGCTGACACAACAATCTCACCTGTTTGAGGCCTTATAGGTTTTAAGTAGAATGGTTACTATACTCATTTTTGGATGGTCACAACCATAACATTAAAAATCCAAAAAAGAGAGACCTGTGTATGTTTTTTAGTAGTCTATTGGTGTTGGTCTTGATTATAGAGTATACTGCTTCAGCCCACATTGTATTTCTGCACTGCAGGAAAGGGTTCATTATAATTTGTCTCAAATGTTTATTTATTTTAAGAAGATATGTTTGTAATGGAAAAATTTGTATTTTTAAAAGAGTTCTATTTTTTTTTGAATTTAAGTTGTATTTTATTTCAAGCAGGTAATTATTTTCATGTTGTAGGTTATTTGTGTAAGGGTTAAATATTTTTCTCAAAAATTTATCTATTTTACGATCATAATTTTTTTTAATGAAAATTTATTTATTTCTATATACCCTCATTTTTATGGTTGTTTAATGGATTATTTTATTCTAATTAATTTGTATTTAAAATTATTATAATGTAATGATTTTTTTCTAGTGTTTTTATATCCACAAAACCAATTATAAAATTAGTATATAATCATATACATATATTTAAATAAAAATATTTATGCGACTCAAAGTAAATATATTTTATGAATTTTACATTATGATTTCAAACCCTTAAATAATGTTTTTGATGCAATAAATATTGAAATTGTGTAAAATAAAATTGTTTTATCTTGGAAATACAACAATTTGTAAAGGAAAAAATTATTTATAATTATGTGTTATGATTTAATAATTCGTTCTAAAGGATGTAGATTAATTTTTATATATTTAATCATTGGAATATTTATTTACGTAATTGAAATTTTTCTCTCCATTTTGTCCTGCTGCAAATCAATTGAGATGATTATATACTTTATTAAACAATTTTTATTCTGAATGGGTGAACCAAAAAAAATTATTTAGATTAAAGAAGTTTATTATTTAGGCTAATTATAACCTCTAATTTATGGTTCGGCATATGTGGAAATTTTTTTATTTTTAGATATATTTTGGTTATAATTATTCAATTTGTGTTTGTCAAATTCTAAGTCCATGACAAATAGATATATATACATATATATAAATAAATTTTCACATGAATATCCTCACCATACAAATATATTTATATGTAATTGATTGTACACCTGATGACTATTTGCTTCGAAACGGTATAAATGGGTGTGACATATGCATATTTTATATATATAAAAATATGCTTATATGTGTCCACTTATATGTTTTAATCATAATCCAATTTAAATTGGCCTAATAAAAATTCATTAGTTAAAGTATGTTTTTGATATGTTTAATTAAATTATCATTAATTCATGCACTTCATAAAACAATTTTTTCACTGCAAACCAATTTGACTTAAATGCTATGAAACATATGGAAAGACCTTTTAATAAAACATAACCATTTATCAGTGCAGACTTTGTGATCAAATGAAATCTACCTTAATTTAAAATATGTCAATTTAAACTATAAATAGTCATTTCCATGAATCAAGGATTTTGAAAATTAAGGAACTATCATTTTATGTGGTAACCCTATTACATGCATGTTTTAAATTTATATCAAATGCGCAAGGAATGTTTAATATTTTATGCATGTTGTTGTGAAAATTATTATTTAAATACTAAAAGGAATATTATGATTTATTCTAATTTCATTCTATTTATCATATCATGATTTGAACGTAAATATTACCTATCCAAATTTATAAATATGCAGTGCAATGCATTGAAAGTTTATGGAAGTAGTTGTAAAGTTATTAATTAATTTGATAAATCGAACTATTTATTATTCATCAATTATGATAATGAATTAATAATTTAATTATATGGAGTGGTATGGGACACCCCAAATAAGAGACATGGGTTTAGGTATTCAAGGTGGTATGGGAAACTTTGGATACATTGCCTTATTAAACATATAATGAATGTATTGGACTCGTATGTTCTAGGTTGGGGACTGGTAAATGTAAGCCCTCCGGGTTGGGGTACAATTATAGTAGACCCTCCAGGTTGGAGTCTGGTTACAGAGGCTCTCCGAGTTGGATTCCGGATACAGAGGCTCTCCGGGTTGGAGTCTGGTTATAGAGGCTCTCCGAGATGGATCCCAGTTACAGAGGATCTCCAGGTTGGGGTCCATATATAGTTAGCCCCTTGGTCTTGGACAAGGCCTTAATAGAGAAATTAACGTTTGGCAATATACATTCCTTCATTATTCGTATGAAAATTAATTAACCAATTGGATTTTAAAATATTATAATATCCATGGTTAAGAGCTAGTACTTATGAGTATTATATAAGTTAAAGATTATGGCATGACATATGTTTAGCGCTCAGTGATTTAGTATTCAATGTTTGAAATTGAAGTTATTACCTTTATGCGCAACTCTGATTATTCATTACTCTTAGTTATTTATTTTTTGCTCTCATATACATATGTCATACTTTTTTAGAACGTCACTTACTTATTAATCCAAATGAGCATGCCTATAGTTGAATCATGAATCCTTGTAATTATTTTTTCACGTTTTTAATTGAGCAGTTTTATGATATGTAATATGTGTTATAGCTTTTATTTAAGAAAAATGTTTTATGGAATGTTTTAAAAAAAATTAGAAGATGTGTTTTGTTATAGTATGTTAACTTAAAACCCCTTAATGTGAATTCACATGCTTACCCTATGTTTTTGAAATAAAATATTCAGGTATCAACTTTTAGTAGAAGGAAAATTTCAGAAGTAGGTGTTTTCTCAGAACCTGAACCGAATCGATCCACTATATGGCACCAACTCCGGGTATTCGCGAGCTGGGGCGTGACCGTTGGTATTAGAGGATTCAGTTTAAATTGCTCTGGAAAACCATAACTAAACAATGAAAATTTACTTAAGAAATACTAATAATGATGTTTTCTTAATTTAAGATGGAAAAATAAAGTAATATTCTTTTATCTCTTCGAATAGAAGTATTAGAGACCATAGTGGGAAATTAATGTGTAGAAAACTATGAGACATTTGAAAATAATCGGTTATCAAGAAAAAACCACTACTGAGCATCCAACACTCATCGTGTACTCCAACTTCACAATGGAGCAGGTTTCATCTATTACCTCATGATGAATGCTCAATTCCCCTTCTATGTATTACAAGGGAAATACATTGAGGGTATCTTTATATGCTTTACTCTAGCCAATAGTTTCTTTTCTCTTGAGGAATTTTAGGAGACTGCGTAATGGGGAGACCTACAAGAGTCATATCTATTTCCAATTTTGACCTACGGTCTCTGTGTTCATGTTATGGACATTGAATCCCCTGATAATGAGAATATGCATTTGCATTATCTGCATCAAGTTTATACTGATTTTGTTCAAAATGATACCTGACACGCTTCTCTAAATCTAAATTCTAGATTCCTACCCCGGTTGATCCAAGTAGCACATGTTACATCTGGACCAAGAATGTAGAAGAATTGAGAACATCTTTGGGATCCATTTTTTAGAGAACTAGGTAAGAACACTATATTGGTGGAATCTATGAGGAGTCATCTAAAAGGATGTCCGTAAATCCATACTAGTGATTTGTGATAAGGAGGAGGAGATTACACAATTTATTGAGTTTTATAAATATTTTCTAAATGAATGATGTTGTATTCGTTGTATTAATTTGTTTTAATATAAACCAATGACTCTATTATAAATATATTTTCCATACTAAAAATTGATTTCTTAAAACATAGTAGATAGAAGATATGATTCAACCAACCAATATTTTGTCACAACCTACCGAGATGTTAGAGACTATAATTGTCAAGACTTGCTATGATGAGGACCAGCCCAATGCCAACATACGTCTAACCGGTAAACTAATACCTCAGGTTTTGAAACAACAAAACATACTCCGTTTTTATGAAGGAATCAATCTGTCTATTACCATATCGCAATATCACAATTTGTATCATATAGGAAATGAGGAAAGTTTCATGAAGCCTTTTTTCTATGTTTCACTTTGGCTGATAACTACCCAAATTTAAGTAAATTTCTTAGAGCTACATTGGATGGTGACTATTGAGCGGCCTTCCTATTCCAGGTCCTATGTTTTAGTATGTACGGAGAACTCTACGACATCAATATTTTCAAGAACAACGTGGTGTGTGGTACTTATTGGGATTTATTCCACACTGATGTTTCTGACCTCTGCACTTATCGTGGATCTCTTTTGAAGGATGAGTGATTTAGGCATAGGTTCGACCATAGATGTTCATAGTGTGTATGGACCAATGACATTTGGTATTTGAATAACACTATAGGGATCCACCTGAGCTCATCAGCACCTACCATCGGTGGTGTTCCCGGTAAATGGACTTTGAGGGTCACGTGTGTCTGGTGTTTCTATGGTCTGTGTACGAGCATTTTAGAATTGCGAGGACACAATACTTTGTATGGGGAATAATGTAACACCCCAAATACATCTTTCTCGTGTATTATTAATATTGAGGTTTTATTTTTTTATTCGATAAAAGTACAAACATCAAAAAAATATTATCACACTTTTTTTAAAGGATAAAAATAACTATTACTTTCAAACATAATTTATTCTTATCGAATAATTATTTAATAGAATATTTTCAATAATAACTCTAATAATATAACTAATTTGTTTGTTTTTTCAAAATTTGGAATATATATATATATATATATTAGATTTGAATGAAAATACAATTATAAAATTATAATTTGATATTTCGATTATACAGAACATGGAATAATGTTATTTTAAAATATTTTAATGAAACAATTTTGTGATATTTTAACTATGCAGATAGTTACTTAAACTATTATATGAATAAATAGACTATTTTTATATATATTCGAAAATATAACAAATATTAGAATAGAATTTCGATTAAAATTTCATAACATTACTAACATTTTGAATATATAATATATTATTTTAATAGAATGACTAAAATTTTACATATATGAATGATATTTTGATAAAAATAATTGTTATCTTGAATCATATATATAAATATATGTAATATTAATAATTTTCTAAAGTTTTAAATTAAAAATTATGATTATTATAATACATTATCAATTATCAATTTAGTTTATAACTTTATAAGTGAGTAATATGAAATAAATATAAATATTTTTTAGAAGGATTTAATAATAATAATAACATATAGTTTTAGAATTATTGATAAAATAAATTTAATATATTATTAGTTATGTGTAGCTTTAGACTTTTTTTAATGTTGTTGATAAAATAATATATAAGGTAATGATACAATTAAGTAAGAATAAAAATATAATAATGGAAATATTTTAATAATAATTGAGCAGGAAATAAAAAAAAGAAATTAAAAAACGTGAATCCCATGAAGGGAATTGATAGTCTGTGATTAGGGTTTCGTAGACTGGGTATTGTTCCATCAAAGGTAAGGCTAGGGAGCCCTTAGTAGGGTCCAACATTTCTGTCGTCGGGCAAGAGGACTGTAGGGTTTCAACAGGCCGCGGTTTCATGGGGGGCTGTCCAGGTTGAGAAGAGCTCTGTGTGATCACGCCAGGGCCAGAGTCGAAGTGAAGGTGGTTGTCTGTGATTTGGGGTGCGTGTCTAAAGAGTCAAAGCTGCGGTCATGGGTTCGAGGATGAGTCCTCGTAGAGAGATAGACTTGCAAGTTGGTGCCAAAGTGAGGTCGTGGTGTTGAGAGTTCGAGCCACTTGTTAGGTTTCCATCCTTGTTCGAGTTTATCAAATATGAAAATAAGATTAGATTATTTTATTTGGTTATCTGAATCTTTTGTTTTGTGTCATTATCAATCTGACCGCATACATTTTATCAATTTTTGAACAGTTGATAAATTAAATCCATTCGACTTCCTGTTTATGGTTTGGTTTTAAATTCAAGAATGTTTTTTGTCGTTTGAGGAAGACCTTGTTGCAGTAATTATTTATTGATTGTTCTTTGTTATGTGGGAAAATACTTTTGGTCCATGAATGTTGTGTGGGTCACAGTTGTAATTATTATTATTATTATTTTATCCACTTTGTTCACAACTTGAACAGCAAGCTCACATGTCTGAGACTTTAGGTGTTTTAAATAGAATGGTTGCAATACTAATTTTCGGAAGGTCCCAACTATGGATTTAAAATCCAGCAAAGCCAGACCTATGTAAGTTATTTTCAGTAGTCTATTGGTGTTGGTCCTAATTATGGAGTATACTACTTTATCCCTCGTTTTATATCAGCACCACATGTAAGGGTTCATTATACATTGTCTCGAATGTTTATTTATTTAATGACCATATGATTGTAATGATAAAATTAGTAGTTTTAAAAGTGTTATTTTTATTTTGGAATTCAATCAGTATTTTGTTTGAAGAAGTTAATTATATTAAAGATGTTGGTTATTCATGTAAGGGTTTAATATTTGTGTCGAGCATTTATTTATTTTATGATCTTATTTTTTCTGAAGAAAATTTATTTATTTCTATATACCCTCTATTTTATGTTTTTGCAAGGGATTATTTTATTCTAATTAATTTATATTTAATATCATTATCTTGTGAGGATTTATTTTCATGAGTTTTTATATTTGCAAACCCGATTAATCATATACATATATTTATATAAACATATTTTTTTTGAGTCAAACTAAATCTAATTTATGAATTTTACAAGATTATTTTAAACCCTTAAATACTGTTTTTGATGCAATAAATATTGAAATTGTGTAATATAATATTTTTTGATCATGGAAATAAATCAATTTGTAAGGAATAAATTTATTTATAATTATGTGTCATGCTTTAAGAATCATCTGTAAGGGAAGATGTTTAATTGTTAAATATTTAATCATCATAAGTTTTATTTACATTATTGAAATTGTTCACTCCATCTTTTCTTATTACCAATCAATTGAGAAGATTATATAATTAATTAAATAGATTTTATTATGTAAGGGTGAACAGAAAAGAAATAAATTATTTAGATTAAAAAAGTTTATTATTTATTAATCAATTTATGGTTATCAAAATTTAAATCAATGAAAAATAAATAAATATAAATAAATATAATTAAATGATTACATGACTATATTCACCTTTAAAATATATTTATAATTAATTTATTGTACACTCGATGACTATTTTATTAAAAGAAGTGTAAGTCGGTCCGACATATACATATTATATATATACATATGTTTACATGTATGCACCTATAAGTTTTAATCATAATCTGAGTTAAATTGGCATAAATTAAACTTCTATTGTTAATGTATGTTTTTGATGTGTTTAATTAAATTCACATGAATGCATGCACTACATAAAACAATTGTTTCTCTGAAAACCAACTAGCTGTAAATGCTATGCAGCATAAGGCATGACCACTTAATATGAAATGACCATTTATCATCGTACATATTGTGTAAAAATTACATCTCCCTTAATTTATAATTGGTCATTTTGAACTACAAATATTCATTTCTAGGAATCATGGATTCTAAAAATCAAGGAAATGTCTTTTTCTTATGTTAACCCTATTACATTCATGTTTTATATTAATATCACATGCACAAAGAATGTTTACTATTTTATTATTGTCATTTGGAAAATTATTATTTAAATAATAATTGACATATTAAAATTTAGTCAAACGTCATTCTATTTATTAGTGCATGATTTGAACAAGAATATCACCTATATGAAGTTATAAACATGAAAATCAATGCATTGAATGTTTATGGAAGCAGTAGTAAAGTTATTAAGTTATTTGATAAATCGAACTATTTATTATTTATCACATATGATAATGAATTATGAATTTAATTATTTGGAGTGGTATGGGTCACCCCAAATAAAAGACATGGGTTTAGTTATTCCAGGTGGTATGTGGAACCTTAGATACATGGACTTATTAAACATACGATAAATGTATTGGACTAGTATGATCCAGGTTGGGGACTGGTAAAATTAAGCACTTCGGGTTGGAGTCCGATTACAGCAGACCCTCCGGGTTGGAGTCCGTTTACAGATGCTCTCTGGGTTGGAGTCCAGTTACAGAGGCTCCCCGAGATGGTGTCCGGTTATAAATGCTCTTCGGGTTGGGGTATGGTTACAGTTATCCCCTAGGTCTTGGCTGAGGCCTTGACACAGAAATTAATGACCGACATTATAGATTCCCTCATTATGTGTATGAAAATTAGTTAACTAAATCGGTATTCGACTATAAGAATATCCATGGTTAAGAGCCAGTACTTATTGTTATCAAAAAAGTAAAAGATTATGGTATTACATATGTTTAGAACTCAGTGATTTTGTATTCTATATATGAAATTGATGTTATAACCTTTACGTGAAACTCTGATTATTCATTACTCTTAGATGTTTAATTTTTTCTCTCATATGCATATGTCATAGATGAATTAACTATATTTTACTTATTACTCTTTATGAACATGCCTAATGTTGAATCATGAATCCTTGTAATTCTGTTAGCATGTTTTTAATTGAGCTCTTTTATGATATGTTACATGTGTTATAGATTTTTTTAAGAAAAATTGTTTAAGGAATGTTTTTAATAATGTTTTCAAATGTTATAATTTGGTATAGGAAGTTATTTTAAAACCCCTTACTGGGAATTATCATGCTGACACTATGTTTTTGAAATAAATCTTTCAGGTAATAGATTTTAGCATAATGAACATTTCAGAAGTATTTGGTTTCTCTGAAACTAAACCGAATCGATCCTCTTTATGGCACTGGATATGGGTTTTTGCGAGATGGGGCATGAAATCTACCACTTTCCATGCATCATCCTTCTATATAATGAAACATAGGTTGAATGTGGTATTAAAAACACTCCATTATCATTTCCACATGACGCAATGATAGAAATATCACATTACACTACTCCAATGATAGTTTGTAGAACAAACCCAAAATAGGACACACACACACTCACAACTGTAGGAGTTCCCAACAACCTGATGAAACCATCGAATTACACAAGAGAATCTACAGTCTCTTATTAAACATGATCACTACAGATGATATGAAAGTTCTAATAACAACTCAAATTTCCACTCCACTGAGAGTCACGTGTCATGACTTAATCATGGGGGTCATTCCAAGAGTAAAAAAGAATGTCAGGGTTGTAGTTCACACAGTTTTTCCCTATCAAAGATTTGGGAGTCACCTTAACTATGTGTAGGATAGTGTGTTATTGTCCTAAAAATGCCCTTGTTGGGTGTAGGGTAAAGTCTACTTCTGAGTTCACAAAAGAATTAATCCAATTAACATCATATGATTTGAAGAGCCGGAAGGCTGAACCCCGCCATCCGAGGAGGGGATGGGTTCTCACACAGGCCGACATTTGCGCAAAGATGTTCATCCTGTGATAAACAGTATCACGAGGAATGTATATAGTGATGTATATAGAATGATAACTATCATACCATTGTGGAGGGAGTTCAATCTCCTGGGTTCATTGTGGTGGTGACATGACAGAGATGGTTGTGCCCGAGAGAATATCAAGAAGAAGATATTCCATTATAAAGGGTGGGTTTCATGGATGTGGTCTTTGACCCCTAGATAGTGCGTGGACAACAATGGTTTACAAACCATGGAGAGTTATGAGTCCACAAAGATGAAGATGAAGAAATAACATCCCCCTGGCCACGCATGGAAGACAATTAGTTGGAAGAATACCATTTCATGTAAACACTAAAGGCCACGATCCTGCGTGCATGTGGGAATCAATATGAATGTGGTGGGATAATGTTACAACCCTCTCACATGGGGTCTTGTACAATACCATTAATAAGTTCAATGTTTTGGTTCTTGTGGATTTCACCTATCTAAGAAAGGGGATTTAGCCAAAAATGTGTAGGATATTGAGTGTCAATCCTGACACAACCCTCGTTAATAGTTTGGGCCACACTCTTAATGATTCCATGGAAAGACGAAACCAGTGAACCTCACATAATTTGAAGAGTTGGATGGATAACCCCACCCACTGATGAGGAAGTTTGGGCTTCACATAGGTGAACCACTATGCTGATACACTCATACCACGACAAGTGTTATGTGATGTAATATGCCTCATAATGTTTGTTGAATACTGCCATTTGGACCTTAGTGGTAGAGGTGGATTTCCACTATAGTATTGAAATGGTGACACAACTATGATGGTCATGCTAAATATGATGATAGATACATAATATCCATTATAAATGTAGGGTTTTGGGAGGTATTTTCTGACCCAATGAGAGTGGGTGGACCATGGTGGTTTAGGACACATAGAGTGTTGGTGGGCCATGATGTTGATAATGAGGAAAGGGAGTCCCCTTGTCAACACATGGTAGTTGTTTAGTTAGAAGAAAACAATTTCAAAAAAACACTAAAGTCCACGATCCTACATGCACCAGGGTGTTCATGGAATTGTGGTTGTATTATATCCTGACCCAATCATAATAGTCTCTTCCCAAACTAGCATTAACACCAAGGTTGTGGTCTATGTAGGTTTTCACTTCTGATGTGGTGGGAGTCATAACAACAATTTTGAGAATGGTACATGTTAGTTTTGACACAACCCTAGTTGGGATTTGGGGATACTTTTTATATTATTCCATGGAAGGATGAAACCAGTAAACCTCACATTATTTGTAGAGCTACACATCTAAACCATGCCCGCGGAGGAAGGGGTTTGGTTCTGTTTGAAAAAACCATTCAGATGAGACACTTATCCCATGAAATCAAGGAGGGATAAAAGCTGGAATAGAATTTCTAGAATCATTAGAGACTTTTTTGGGTACCATACAATAAACATTATATAAACAAATAACTAAAATTGACATCAACTAAAACACAACAAAAATTACATTCCCATCCAAATCAATCATCTCATAGGACAAACATCACTATAAAACCAATATTCTTTTTCAAAAACCAATATATCCATAACAATATTAAGAAATTCATCCTCTAAGGAAACATTTCAAATCCACATCACTCTTTGAATCCATTCGTAAAAACTATGGAACACATTTAAAACAAAACCCAAACTCAAAACCATTTTTCTAGAAACCTTTTTCCAAAACCCAATTTCACATTTTCAAAATCCACTTATGTTGGTGAAAACCATTGAAAATAAACACACACAAATATCTCACAATGTTGATCTAATGTCCATTCATAATCCAACGACATAGTTAGTGTGACATGCCCCATGAAAACACAAACCACTAGGTGGACCATGAACCATTCACTCAGAATCCACATGGGTCACTACACCATGTGATATAACACTATAACACTAGATCACTTCTATTTTCTTACACTATCCACACACACAAAACTTGAAAAAGGATATAATTCTGAATAACCCCTGGAAACTTGAGTGTAATTTTGATTTATGGTTTGTGATGTTCTTCTAATACCTACACCATTGTGTTACGAACTAGGTCAGTCTGAAATATTACACGACACCCGACATGGTCTGTGGAAAGGCCCGAGAGGCATTATTGATCCTCTAAAGAGGGTGACTACTAAAAATCATCAAATTTATCATATTGGGAATTAGTTATCTCAATTAAAAAAACAGATTAAATTAATTGAATAGAGAATCATACATAACTAATGAAAACTAAATATCAATAAATACATCGATAGAATCCAAGTACAACCACAACTGAATGAAATAGAAACTAAAACCAAAACTATCTCCAATGAACTAGACTGAAAATATCTTCACATGATAAAATTTTCACTGCCGCCGATAAACAAACTTGCTCTAAGGGAAAAAAGAAACAAAAAAACATGAATTGAAAAAATAGTTTGGGTCTACTGAACTTCAGTGGAAAAAGATGGGTGTTAGTATAAACATATTAGTAGCTAATAACGAAATAGGTCATAAATATCCCTTCGTGAAATGGTCCATAATCCCGAGTTTTAATTATATTTGGAAAATAGGTTTTTTCATTTGACAAACGTAGCACAGATTTCCCATTTTATAACACCCCACTACACTTTTCTATTTTCAAAACAAATATAATTTCTATGAAACAAATATTACCAACCAAATTCCAAAATATGATTTCATCAAAGTTATCAAAAAGGGACTATGTTGAAAAAATGGGAAAGATAACAAATAGGGAAAAACAAACATTTAATAAAAATAAACGCAATAAAATAATATTTTACCTAATTATAGTAATAATGGGAATTTAATAAATATTTCTAGAATAAATCCATGGACATACATAGTTCAAAATCAAAATTAGGTATATGGTGAGACACCATAGTAAATAAAAAATGGGCTTCCCTAAACAATCTTATCCAGCGGAACATCCCACCTAGCTTATCATCTAATCCAGGGGTATTAGCCCATCTAATATTGTTCGATAAGAAATAATTACTCAGTCCTCTAGATGATATTCATCAATCCCTTGATAATAGTACATGATGAATAAGGAGGTCCTCACACACATGTCATAAACCATAACCCACATCCACAATCCTTTCCCTGACCAAACATTATGACCACCTATGAAATGATCCCCTCCTTTGATGAGCTATCATAGAGGTTCCCATATCAAAAAAAAATTCACAGATTCTAATGTAACCGTCACATAATAAACGTTTCAAAACCACTTTCGAAAACATTATAAAATAACAAAAAAATAATTTTCACGACAAATTAATTCATACCATTTTTGAAAACCATGTTGAATATATATAACATTCATGAGTTCCACAAAACGGTACTTTATACAATTTAGTTACCAAACTGTATTCTGAAGTAAAATATGAAAAATTATATTGAAAACCAAAAACAAAAATCTTTTTAAATCAATTAAAACAAAAGAAGTATTTTTTAACTAAATGGGTTTTTGGATAATCATTTTGAGAAGGGAATGAATGCAGAGAATAAATGGAGGAGGGGAATTTTTTGAAAAACCAATTTAAAGAGGTGTATTTTATTTTTAAATTCATTATCATTTCGGATCCCATACATATTTGTACCTCATGAACATATGGATGTGTCCGCATCCAATTTTATACCCACTAAAAATCAAATAAGTTCTCAAAAAAATTTACAATGACACCAATACCTTTACCAATAAAAAGAATAACTCACACATAAGCATCAAATAATAAGGGTGCATCACATGAATATGTAAAACCAAATTGACAATGAAAACCCAACAAACAATGTCTGTTCGAGTCTAAACAAACTCAATAAAACCCATTTTCATTAAAATGGATTATTTACATTTCTTACAACAAATTTAATACATATAAACATAGGTAAATTTATGAAAACCCCTTGGAAAATAATATTAAACACTAAAACATTATAAAAATACCATTAAATTCAAACATATAGACCACAAGAAGAAATAACACATTTTAGAAACAATATTGTAATTCACAAGCATCAATGGCATGTTTCAGAATGGACAGTAGTGCAAACACCAACCTCAATGATATGAGGATGCAATGAATCACTGAATGAAGGAAGAACGAATTCCAATGGATATTAAGGATTTCCTATATTAATATAAAAACAACCCAATATATCATCTCTATCTTCTAGAGTTTGGATAAGAGGGAACTAAACAATGTAAAACCAATAATCCAAGGGAAAATAAGAGGGTGAGGAGGAAATCAACTAAAAATCCAAATGGAATAACCATCGATTGGAAAAATAAGAACAAAGGGTGGAGTAGGAACTAAGGGATAGGGGGTTAGATCCCATTCATGATCTAAAAACTAGCCAAGGTGGGGTAAATACTCAATTGGGGTTAAATGAGTAGAGGGGTATAATAAGAACATTCACTTCTTAATGACCTGGGTAAGTCACATGGTTTTGCTGTATAGTAAGAAAACCTCGGTGCCAACCATGAACACTCTATTATAGGGAAGAGACACTCGATATGGTTTGTGAATTTTTTAAAGAAACTATTCACCAACAATGTGATATGGATTTTTCAAAATGTAGAACCTCTCTACATTCATGCCACATGTTTTATCCTAACAATGAAATACATGCACCATGTCACTGAAACCAACCACAAACCATATGTTTTGTCATATGTATCAGTTAGTTCTGCCAAAATGATACACAAGACATGTAAAGTAACATGTGTAATAATAAATCAGAATCAAAGTTCATCATCATCAACACGTTCCATGTTTTACAATAAAATCTTGCACACAAAGTTGGCATGGTCCAAAAACTCACATGAAAACATCATTAACTAACTATTCAGATTGAGATGAAAAACTAGTCATATTTCAAAAGATCCAACACCGTGAGAAAAATAAAATAAAGGAAAAACTTGTGGTTAGGGTGTGGTAGTAACCACCATATATGTTCTACAAGTGTTGGGTTCATTACATTAAATTAAACATTTTATATTGTGTTCCTAAAAATATATATCATATTAATGAATATTTCAAGATATTTTAGTTTTGTAAATAATTGGAAAAGTGGGAAACCAGACTAATGTTATTCTTATTTATTATATTTTATTTTTTAACTAATCTGAACTCAATAAATTTAATAAAAACTACATATAGTCATTTATGTTAGATAATAAATTTAATAAAATTTGAATATAAGAATTTGGGATGATAAATCATCTTATTTAGGAATTAAATCCATAGACATTCAATTCTAATCTCATAAGTTGTAAATTTTTTTACAATGTCCTTATGATTACTGTGAATAATTATATGTGGTTTTTGAGAACTCCTCCTTGCTATTTAACTAAAAACTATGAAACAAAATATTTTCTTCAAAATGAATATAATTTTTAAATTTTATTAGTCTAAATTGTTTTATCCATTTATAATTTTTAGGTGACATGAATGATACATGATAAATATTTTACAATGGAATAACTATAATGTATTGTATTTTTTTACCTCATATTTCTAATTGATTAATCATATGTGTCTAGATTTGAAGGAATTATATCACCATTAACTGGTGTTATGCTTGATGGATATTTGGTCAAATAACTTCACAAATTTCAGTCATTCAAGAAGCTCAATTTAAATATTATTTTCTATTATCTCTATGTATCCAACACATAATCACCTATAATTAAAAATGATAGATGACCAAGATGAATTCTCTTTTTTATGCATTGAAAATTTGATTCAATTTACATAGACCTATTTCTAAACCATTACATAATTTGAGTATCAATTATTAGATAGTTACCACCGTTGTACAACTGAATTATTTATGAGTTGACCTATAAAAGGATTATTTCAAGGTTTAACAGTACATATTTTATTATTCAAAAACTAATATGGTTTGGTAAACAATAAATTGAGATTTTTCACTATGTCAACCATTATATTTTTTGTTAAATATGATAAAAATATTATTATACAATATATTCTTGTTTTTCTAGATCATCATTTTCCTATGTATTTTTATAAAAACAATTAATATATTTTGAGTAATAAAAAAATATAATAATATCACTTTAAACCATCACCTAAATTTGGGAAACAAATCCAATGATAACTAAAAATATGAAATATTTTTTAGAACAATTTTCATTATGTTTTTCTCTATTATTTTGAATAACACGATCCTTTTAAATAACTAAACTACACCATAATAATATATATAAATTATATGACCCACACTTCATGATCTACTGAAGAAATACATTGTATAAAGAAATTCCTTATAACAATTGAGATAACTAATAAATTTGGATATATTTTTTCATGATTTTAAATAAAATTATGAAACTCAAAAATAGTAATAGAACTAAGTGTTTTATTACAGTTAAATATTGACACAAATCCTTCTAAATTATAAACAAAAAATAAATTAAATTCATTAAGAATATGACACATGGTTTCATTTTAGAAATATAATTATAATGAATATCCATGGGAAATTGGGAATCATATTAAAGGACTGAGCTCAAATTCTCGAAATAGGAAAATAAATATTTATAACAACTAAAAAATCAATTTTGATCATAAATATTACTATAATGGAATGTTTATAAAATATTGAATATCATGGTATGAAAATATAACGAATATGTGGAAATTATTTCAATAATATTATGAAAAAGAAAGTACAATATAAATTATGGATGAAAATATATATATATATATATAAAATAAGAATATGATATTATTTTAAATTTTCATTCTTAATATTAAATACAATTAAAATATAATGAACAAGTCTAACAACATAGATCTTATAATAGTCTATTAAGTCCATATTGGGACTTTAGTTTTCTTATATCAAAGGAGATTTTGTTTTTTATTTTTAGATATTTCGGCCCATAAGAAGGAAAAATGGTTTATATTACACAAAAAAATGACCATAAATGATTTTTTGTACAATACACTACATTAAAAAGGTAGTTATTATAATTAAATAGAAATTTTCCAAGATTTAGTTCTATTTTAATTATTTGGTGTATTTAGTATTTAATAAATTAATATTATTGATTATCATTTGTTCAAATGTAGATGTCTCTAAAATGAACCTCTATATTGGAATTCTAATTTAATGATTTTTTAAGAGTAGGTTGTTTCACCATAGTGACCTATAAAATTAATTCACATATCATGCTCTGGATCAATCCTATTTAATGGGTATTCCATTTTAATTTTATTAAGAGTATCAAACTAACATTGAAATTTCCCTCACTTAAGATTAATTCTATATTATTGGCATGTACAATATTTTATTGGTTTGGGGTGTAATCATTAGAGGGATATTAATGTTACCATAGTGGAAAAATGGGATACCATGAACAAAATCATTGTTTGAGGTAATGTAGTCATACAAATATTATTATCCACTAAAAGGATATGATCGTTGTTTTTAATTCCTCCAAATTTTGATTAAATTATATTTCAACCCTCATAGAATGTTTATCGAATTTCTATCTAGTTATTTTTTATGGACAAGGTATAATTTATGTGGTGTTTGAGTATTTTTCTTTTGATCATAGGAATATACGTCGAGAATTTCATATTACATGGTGTGTAATCTTATGATCAAACAAGGAGTGAAATTTTTTTTGCCTTCAATAAGATATGTAATCCATATAGTGAATATTATAGGTGTACTTTCCATAAGTGACCTATAGTTACATGACACATTTTATATCCATGTATACTGAAAAATTGAGATTCTGAGTATAGGTCAAGACCCGTTACTTGCTACTCTTAGTCAAATGACATATCCATGATTTGGGAACACATTCAAGTTCTTGTTAACAATTAATTCCATTTATTATATGGCAACATCAGGCTATTTGGTATAACATGATCATTTAGCTCGAGAAACATGTTTGAAGAATGAATTTGTTTTGACTCGATGTGTACTCTAAGCTCGCTAATTGAAGATTATATTTAGTTATGTTTTACATGATTTTTCAACCATGGTCTAGATTGGGACATATTTGTAGTATATTTTGAGTCTATTAAAATATAAACTACAATGGTGTGGTACACATATCTATTATGGTATTTATGATATATGAATTAAATTTATTTATAGCTCATGGACCATTTATGGTGAAAAAATGTGTTCAAATGATGTAGAAGTAAAGTTCCAAGGATAAATACTTTCAAGGGATAAATTTTATATCATGTGTCATAATAACTCTTTTTCATAAATACTGATATAATATATGATTTATTGGTAGTTATGGATTCCTTAGAGGAGGGAGGTTCATTGAAACAATTTCCTTACAAGTATTTGAGATATAACATTATTGTATAAGTCTTTTTTGGGAATTTCATGAATTCAAATAAACATGGAGGATTATCTGGCATCCTAAACACCATAGAGTAAGTTTGGGATTATTTGTTTCAGAATCAATGGATGATATAATGGGTTTATCATTCCAAATCCATGATATATTTTGAAGAAAGTCTTTATTTTGATGAGAAAATATTCTCTCTAATAATTATGAAAAGATTTATAACAAAAGAAAATAGAGTAGTTATTAATGAGTGTCCATTTATGTTGATTCCATATTAAAATAAGTTATATTGTCCATGTAAAATTAAATGCATGGAACCTGGTATTTAGACATCCTGAATCTTTTGTGTTGGGACTCAGTGTAGGATTTTATCTATAAATGATAGTGTTATTACATCACATAATGAAATGGGGTGTGTGTCCTCCATGGAAGAATACTATCATCATATAGATCACTTTGTTATTTTATTGTATTCTTTATCATTAAAGAGAGTGATTATTTTTATGAATTTTTTATCCCATTGTACATAGTGTGGTTCCTTTGATGTAGATACAGTGTTAGTGCTTTATCAGTAGATGTTAATTATTAATGACTCATTTTTACACATAGTCATCATACCCTTAGCAGGTTTTCAATTTCCATTGAGATGTGGGTCCTTGATAATAGTTGAATTTTTTTTGTCTTGGTGATGAACATAATTTAGGATCAAACATGGTTTGTGAACTCAATGGAATGTGCAGTATGAAATAATCTGGTATTTTCCCCTAATTTTCCTTCATATAGGATTATTTACCCATATATTGGTTTCCATATATATGGATGATCCTTCATACCATTGAGTGAATTTGAGATGGTGGGATTCCTTCATTGGAATTATTGTTGATTTGGAGGTATTTTCCCCGTAGGTGCATTACACCATTGAGTGGGGTGTGTATTTCTACCTCTTAATGGTAGAATGGAAATTAGGTTTTGATATTTTTTTAAATATACTTTCCAATATTTAGGCCCAATTCAAGGACTGAACATGTAAGGATAACATTATGTATAATCAATGATTACCTAGAATGTGGTTTATTAGATATTGATAGTGATGATCATGGTTTGGTACACCCTTATTATTAGGATCAAGGCTTCTAGTTATTCGAGGTGAAATGGTAATATTTTTCTATATTAGTTACCTTTTATAGAACATTAGAGTTTGGTATTATTTATTATGATTAAGAATGGTGGTTTCATCACATGGGAAATGAGATTATGTTGATCAAGACCACAAACCATAGACTGCGGTTGATTGGCGATTCAACCAAAATTTTCCACAATGGTTACATGTTGGTAGTATTATTGATTATTGTAGTGGTACTTCCTCTTGTATGATCTCTCTTACCATATTAATTTTGGTGTACATTCAGTAAAAACATTCTTTTGGAAATACCTATGGTTATACTACCCTTTTAGTTTACAGTGCATCAAACATTGTATTTTAATTCCCTCCAATAAAAGGCATTAAACCAACACATTATTTTTCTGTGAATATGGTATATTGATCAAAGATATTTTATGAATGCATTTGTGGATTATTAAGATGATAGAGTTGAAGCATTAGTGATATTAGTGGGGATTTCTGTGGGTGGTGTTGATGAAAATGTTTTGGAGTAGTGTCGTTCTATCCTACATTTATATGTAATTATTTGTTTCATCTATTTTTTGTCGTGTTTTTTATTTTCTTCAATATAATATTGATTTATCGAATTTGGAATGGTTTGTTGATATAGTAATTCATATAAATAATTATAGATATTTTGTATATCTTTTGTGCATGTTTATTCTATTGTTGTATTGTTGATATATCGTTGTTGTATGACTTATTTTATATGGACTATAATATTATGTACCATAATTGGGATATTCATTGTCCCTAGTATTATTTTAGGTTGGAATGGGGTTTTATGGTAAAACTATTAATTCCTAGTAGGGTCTTACTAGGCTATTTGATATAAGAGTTTTATCATATAATGTTTTTTATTTGGATTGATATTAGAGTTAGTTTTCCTAATAAATGTGTTTTAAGACATGATGGATGATAATTATCAACTTTATTATGTTTTTTTCATTCTATGGAACCTATAATGGTTCTAGTGACCAATGTAATGAAAAAAGACTCTATTAGTAGAGAATGTTTTACCATATACAATTGTGTATGACCCAACATTATATAATAATATGTGCTTCAAATATTTTATGGCAAGAAATTTTATAATTGATATCAATGTCAACAAAAGATGATGTTTATTACCATCATGATAATTCATTGATAAGGGTTATTAATAGACCTTATGCTGATGAATAGAGCATTTTTACTTCTAAGAACTTGTGATCCACCCATGAAAATCCCTCTAAAAATTCAAAATGTTGATATCATAAATAGATTTGGGTAAGTAATCCCCATATTCATTGAGGTGTGAGATCCTCAATTTCTAGGATGTAACTCACCTAAATTTAAGCTCAATATTTCAAGGTGGACGTCCCCCACCATATATAGATTGGGTCAATATTTTCATCAACTAATGGGTTCTAGGGTGAGGCATGGGATCAAGTACCTACAAATGATATTGGGTATTTATCCACCAGATATGAATTAAAGGAGATCTAGTATCTCAATAATTAGTATTCCACTAATGAAACAATCAATAATGGGATACATGATCCTCCTTTTTTATCAGTATTACCACTCCCACCCAATAATGATGAATGATATCCTCTACATTAGTCCTAAAGGAGTTACACAATGGATAGGTTCAGTCGTTACCCCAATCACCTAGGTTTTGATATCTTCTATCCATGTTATGTTTTATAGATAGGGTTTCTAATCAATTTATATTCTCCAAAATGTCATTCATATTCCTTAATCTATATGTAGTGTTTATATTCACCCTATTAATATGAGGATTGTGATCATTTATCTACAAGTTTAGATCCACAAATTAAGGATTCAACCAATGAGGTGATGGATTATCATTATTAATTTAACGATGTTTAGATCATTATTTCCTTTCAAAGATTTTTTTCTGGTATAGATAGGCTATTAGAGAGTAAACTAATCCCGTTACTAGTTCCATAATACTCACTAAGGTGTGGTTCCTTTAGAATATATTCACGATTATTGATAGAAAAATGGTTGCATAAATATTTGGTGTGATCTTCATGTAGAGATTACAGTGCATGGTGATATTTTATTGAAATATGTGTAGCTTACTAAAGTGTTTTTTATATTTTTTGATGTGTATGAAAAAATGAATAATACCCATGGGTAATTTTTATATATTGGATATTTCTCTTTATATATGGGAGAGTTCCTTTTACAGATACCATATTATAGCAGTGAATGATAAAAGAAAATTTTAAATCATATAGATGGATTCCCTGTAATGTGGACCATAAATGAGAAATCATGATAGTGGATAGAATGGTTATGATACAAGAACCATGATTTTTCTCATGATAATTAGTTCTATAAAATTTTATCATTTTGAAATTTCACTATTAGGATATTTTACAAATATCCCTGTAAGTAATCTACACTATTGTGGTATGAAAAAAAGGTCTTATAGGGGAAACGTACCACCATTGTACATATAAATAGTGAGAGATGATTTTAGATGTCACATAATTGAAATTTTATCCATGGAATAGAGATACCATGAAACTATTTCATTTGTGTTGGTAAGAACCATTAGATTAATTTCAAATGTCTCTTGAACTATCCCAAATACCGTGGTAAACTGATAACCGAGAAGGTCCACACATAGCCTGAATGGTGTTCTTGATCCCCAAGGGGTGGCGATAAGTTCCTAGCATCATAGAAGTTGATTTTTGGAACAAATTTTCCACAAAAATTTTGGATGTAAGATAAAAAATAAGAATACATACAAAAGAAATTTTAAAAGATGAAGCGTACTAAAAATCAAAATGGTAAAAACCCAAGGTATTGTAGCATTTTACAACAAAATTAAAAGAACAACCCCATCCACATTGGACTCAACTCTCTAAGACAAAAGATTAATATCTATAACCACCTATAAGTGGTGGTTTTTTCCATTATTGAACATGGATGTAGATAATATACAAACATCCTAAGGCATAGGTAGGGTGGGAACTAAAATATTAGTATGGTCTCACCATGGATTCCATAAGAGATTCCACATTCAATTAAACTAATAAAGCTTTCAATTTATTAAAACAAGCATGGAATTTTGAATCATATTTATAAAATTTATTATTTACATATCAAATTAATTAAGTTAAATAAATATATTGATTTACAAACATTTTAAAAAAAATATCATATTAATTCAAATGTCATATAAAATAGTATATAATAGTGTCATACATTCAAATCTAATAAATGAATCGAGGAACAAGGTCATATGCCTAAAATTTTGATATTTCTAGTCTAAGGGACATCACAAACTCAAATTGACAAGGAAACCATTGTATAAACACATCCCTTCAGAAAGACCAAATTCAAATTCATCAACATCCCATTGGGGATGTGATTTTGAACATTAATGATTTTCAATGTTGTAAATAGTCGTGTAGTTTGAGAAAAACATACTAAATACATAAGTGAATCATTTGATATAATAAAAAATAAATAATATGAAATTTACTTTAAGTCATAATAAAATAAAATTCAACCCATTTTTCATTTCACATATGCCAACATTCCACTTGAAAACCCAAAATTGGTTTTTAATCATAACATGCATTTTTCAGGATAAAACCATGAGGATTCCGTTAACACAATTAGAGTAAATTTTCATACAATTTAATGTGGAAATTGATTCCTTAAAGCCATTTTTTAAAATTAAATTCAACAATTAAATTTTCATTGACTTCCAATAATTTGAAAAACACAACACAATTCAATGGAATTGGAGGTTTTTTTTACCAATTTCATTCCAACATTTCCAATTTCAAATCCAATTCCCCCAAATTCAATAAAATTGTTTGTTTAATAGATAAATTTAAATAAATTTCAAGAAATTTAATTTAAATAATAAAAATTAATTTAAATCAAGCAATTCAGTGTTAATGAAAATTTGGCATCATTACGGAATGACCAACCTTGGCATCACGGGGTCTCAAATATCAATATTCCAAATAGTATTCACTAATAGTGAACATGAATAATTGGGAAATAAGAATTATATAATTGTTTAGTATTCAATATAAATCATATTAGATACTCAAACCAATATAAAAATCTAAAAAATACATACAGATGAAATATTATAGAGTGGTAGATATAGAATGAGAGGGGGGAAACCTAGTATCAGAATATTGAACATCATTCAACTAGAATTGAACTAACTACATAGGGTTTTATAAGGGGAAACTCAAATTGGTAGCCTCCAAAAATTATGAATCCATAATGGTGTTGTACAATCCCATCTGGGACCTAAAAGAAGTGTTTAAGGAATTTAAAATAAAAATCAGATTAAAAAAACATCTTCACACATTTTTCTAGGTAGGGACGTAAGGTCATTACAAAACCTATTCTCTAGCCATCCACCACATTTAAATGGGTGTCACAATTTATATTATTTGGTTTCATGGTTTTTCAAACCATGCACCATCCCTGAAAAACCTAAATGCATTGATTTTCACATTTTTCTCTACGAGGGCCCATAGTTTAGGAAAATTGTCTTCCAACCATGCACAACCGCATAAAATTCAAAAATTTCCATGTTTTCATCCAAATAACTCTAAAATTATCCCAAACATAATAATTATAAAAATAGGTGGTTTAAGAATACGTAAAAATAGCAACAGGATGTTACAACATATCCATCATAGAAACATTATGTCCTTAGAAAACCTTTTAAAAAAATCTATACCAAAAAGACGAGGCTACTACACTCTCAGTAGTACATCCCACTCCCCCTATAATTTCATTCAAATCCATTGGTTCAATATAATTCAAATATAAGGTATCATCCTCCCATGATGTACCTTTTTTTTGGAATCACCTATCTTGATTGGATGTTTAGTCATGGCTAAACTAGGTTCGACATCAAGATCACATCAGATAGTAACATGAGATGAATTATATAGATACTTTCTTATATGAAGTATATGAATAATGATATGTGTTCATGTATTCTATGGTGGATGTTCTAACCAATAAAAAACATTTTCTACCTATTCCAAATAAACAAAAAGTCACACAAAATGAGTATAAAGACCCACTTTCCTACAAAGTCATCGATTACCCATCCGAGGTGAAACTTCCTATAATATATGTTCACTAATAGATAAATCCAATGGTCCATGGAGTTGATCATCATAAGACTATACCTGATCTACACAATTATTATTCGATTAAGTAACAACAAAATCTTTATTGTCGTCTCCTGAACCAAGCATTGTCCATCCATGGAGCATTCACAATTCTCTGACCAACATAACAAAAATCAATATGTTTAGAAATAAAAAGATTCAAAAATATTCATTTATATTGTAAACTAGTAACTGTTGTTATAAGAAAACATTACCAGTAAAAAAATTTCATCCCACACCCACATAAATTCAAGAACAAAAGTGCAGATCTTTCCTCATAAATTTTTATATCTCTTTATATTTTTCCGTCTAACAAGAGATGGTATTCCATACATAAACAAACATGGGAACCCAGTGACACCTGAACGCCACTGAAAAAAATTTAAGTCAAATGTGGATCTGTATCTTAGACTATATTAGATGAAAATCCATGAAAAATAAAAATATCTTCTACAAAGATATTCCCATCCTCCTCAAACTTGTTTGTATCATGAATGATTATAGTGTGACTTTGTTTTCGAATTCAATTGATCACAACCCATATAAGGTTATTATTTCTATGGATTCATGGTTACCCTAAAATAAATTTCTGATTGAAAGAATCCAACATTTGAGGCTGGGATTTGATGTGGATGATGAAAACCCAACGTCTTCCAGTGCTCCTCCCTGATCTGATTGAAATTGTAACAATAAGATACAAATTAGGAAATTACCTATCACATACATATCTGTCAAAACAGACAATTTAAATCATAGAAAATTTTATCAGTTCCTTAGTGAATATCCAACAAGGAATAATTTCAATCTCCCATGACATATTTCATTATCACTAAGGACACAACCATGATATTTTGAAAGCATTGAATGCACTCGGTCGAGCATTACCTTTTCGGCATAGTCTCCCAACCATAAAGAGAGTGTCGAATGATACAAAACTCATTATCAAGACCATGATCATGAAGATTAATCTCAAGATGAGAGGATAAAAATTCAAAACTATCCATAGAATCATATAACCCTGATTCATGAGCATCAATATATAAATTTGAAAAAAAAATCTATCAAGTTCCACAATTATGTTGATTCTTTCACTACCTCTGTTGGAAGTTCACATCTAAAAGTATCTGCAATGATGTTACCATTCCCAGTGGTATAAGAGATTATAAAATAGAGACACTGTAGGTATTCCATAAAATACCTTTGGCGGGGATTCATATTTTTTATGAAAATATATAACTCAAGATCGTGTGATCTGAAAACTGGGTAAATATTTCTCCATAAAGGTATTGAGGCCAACTCTTATGCATGTGCATCATAGTTAGATGTTCAAGGTCATCATTTGGGTAATTCTTTACATGTGTCCTAATATGAATAGATCTATAGGCTAATACATTATCACAAAATATAATAACACATCCAAATCCAAAACCTAATGAATCACTGTAGTCCATGTAGCTCTACTCGGAATTTAGAAGATTCAACACCAATATAGTTTCTAAATGGTGTTTCACCTCAACAAATTAACTGTAACATTTTGAATCCCAAGAGAACATAATTCCCTTCCATGTAAAAAAGGTCATCAATTAATCCATATTTTAAAATTCCTTTAGAAATTACTGATAATATCCATATAATTCCAAGAATATATGAATCTCAAAGATATTTTGTGGTTTCTTCCAGGTCATAATAGTTGTTTGGTTCACTAGGTTGAATAACCTATGAGGGTGGGGGGAATTTGGGTATGACATATTTGAATTTCTTCCCCATTGGAACATTTTCATTATTAACAATAAATAACCTCTCTCTCTTTCCTGTAGTAAAGTATGAACAGAATTTAAATCAGGCATGGAAAAAATCAATTTTTACATTGTTCACCCTTACTGGGCTACTTCCAAGGAATATAAAATGGTGGTGTGTCAATATTCAAAATTCTATTAGGATCAATGGTAATAATGTGTATAATTTTTATTATAGATCTTTTATGCCCAACCTCACTTCCTTTACACGTTTTTTGGAATGCACACTACATTCCAAAGGGTCACCAACTATGCCTCTTTCTCTGGCTCAATAATAGTGAAAAGAGTCACCGTCTTCCTCTTCCCTCATTCACTGAGTGTATAAATTAATCTACTCATAATTAATATAAATTTAGGAAAATTATGTTTTTTTAAATGTTGGTCCCTTCATTTTCATGAATTTTTCATTCTAAAATGTAGGTAGATTCTCTATTGAAGTCTTTTTTTCACTCACATATGATATCCCCCATTTCGTGTACAGTTTGGTAAGGGATGTGACTTTCACAAATTGACTTGAATCTTATTCAAAAATCGTCGAGTTTTCTATGATCCACCTACTCATCTCGCATATTTTTTGCTGGTTATGTTAGGTTTAACACATCATATGTGTACCGCAACCGCTTTTCCAAGCCACCCTTCTTCTATGGAGTCCACTTTCTTCATTGTTTCATACCAAAGATGCATACTAACTGGGGGATCCTCTTTTGTTAATCACCCTATATATTTGGAATATCCTATGCTCAATGAATTCCTTCACATTCAGGTATCACAGCTCCCCATCTACATTCTATTCTCTTCTTCTATGGACCTTCTTCCCTTGCGGCCTACAATACCCCGAAAAATACATTGGTAGAATTCCATCAGTGAAAACCTCTTCTGCCATTGCAGAATTCACCCTTGTGAAGTTCAATCAGACTTCACCAAAATCTGGGGGCATTGAGATGTTATATAAGGATATTTTTGGCCCCTATAATTAGTGTGATTGGTGATTCTTATATATAAAAACATATCCACTTAATATTCAAAATTGAAATTTATGAAATCTTTGATTCAACACCACCATTTCTCTAAAAATATTCTACCACTACAAACCACAACCATTCTGTGAACTATTTTTCATACACAGTCCGCATACTAACTTTGCACATATGCAGCACCATTCCCTTCTTCCATCACACAAACCTCCATTACTTCCAAATATTATATTCTCTTCACTACAATCCATTACTGGGAACCATTTTTGTTTTCGTGAAGCACTACCGTCTGTCGTTCCCACTACCTGGTACACTAACCATGTTCTGAGGTACATTGTTCCCTTATTTTTTCATCTGTATTCTTAGTTCATCAAACAAGTTACTCTTTAGAGGAAGACCTTCCATTTCCATCAATAATCTAGCAATTTTGAGTCCAAAATATTTATAAAACACTGGTAAACCAAGCAAACTTAAAAACATTCTTTTGACAAACACCAATCACACTCATTCGTAGTCATTGGATTTGTCAAAAAAAAAAACAATCACATCCACAACATACAAATAGGATACATTGAGGTATTTTTTTTTAAAATCCCCCATTTGTGTTTTTGAAAACTATTCTTATAAAAATTCTTCACATTATGATACCTCATTAAGGATTCTCCCATATTCAATCAACATTCACTTCATGCGATTGAGATAGCGACCACATATTTACATAACACATACTCTATGCCCACATGATCCATCTAATGTGTGAGAAGCAAGAGTATAATGAAATGTTCATAAATGAATCACTTCATTCCCAACACCAACTATTGAAACCAATCAACATCTTTCCCCATGATCCTCATCATTGGTGATATGTAATCTTTTATTGATCACTTCTAGCATAATCAGAATTAATTCTCCCCCTATATTTATGCTTCTCCAAACAGATTCATCTCAAAATCACACCCCTTTCTCACTGCTCCACTTAAAAACTTCTACCTTTGTCTTTTCTCCCCCTGAAATAGTCACACATTGTCCCCCTTTGGAAATGAAGCTGAAGGTCACATCAAGGTTCTCATTAATAGGGTAAATAAGACATATCAGTACGTTAGGGAAAAACACATCAAACCTCAGGAAGAGGGGGGTTCCACATCCTCACATTTTCATGTTCAGATAGTCGACTGGACTACCTAATTCATTTGACGCCTTTAAAATGCTTCATTGGGTATGGTCTTTGAAATAATATTTGCAACATGTTGTTCTGTAGACACATAATCCAAATTCACAAACCCATGATCCACCTTCACTTTGATAAAATGATTTATGATTTCACTGTATATTTTCCATGAGTGATGCACTATATTTTTTCTATGATTTATCGCACATGAATTATAAAAACGAATTCTAATAAAAATTTTCACATCAACTACCATATCCTCAAGCCACTGCTTCATCCACAATAGTTGTGTTCAAGCTTGAGTAGCTATAATGTATTTAGCTTCTACAGTTCTCAATAAAATGAAATATTTCTTCATTATTATATAATAAATACAAAATACTGCAAGATAAAGTATACCTCTTGATGTTTATTTTAGATCATCTTCTAATCTGGATTATTATCATTTATATTTTTGAATATATTTTTTATATAGTATTCATTATTCATCAAAAAAATCCATAGTCTCCTTAATATACTGATGTATTATCTTTACTACAAGATTATGGATTTCCTTGGGGTTACTTTGATATCTAGCTACCTGGCCTGTGGAAAATACAATATTTGGTTTTTCACTATCATATAATATAAACATCCAATGATATTCCTGTATTATATGATATTGTCTACATTTCCATCATCATATTTTGAAAGATTCATCGATGAATCGACTAAAGTCTTTGTATCTTTGTAATTATACATTAAAAATAGTTTCAAAATCTCCATCATGTATTTAGATAGATAAATAATAGTGTCATTATTTCATTATGTCACCTATATACCAAGAAAAAACGTCAGTTTACCAATCATTGACATTTCAAATTCACATTTTATGAATTCAAAAAATTATCTAAATTTTGCATCATCTAATCCACCATTGATTATGTCATAATCATAAACCATCCCCATCATACATTTATTACTTCCATTTCTGAATTATATATTTTAATAAACTCCACCCCATTGGACACTGAGATTCTTCAAAAATTGGTCAAGCCTTGAATATCATGCTCTAAGTGATTGCATCTACCCATATAGTTCCTTCCTCGGTTGAAAAAATCTATTCTCATCTTCATTAATAAGAATACCATATGGTTTCATGATATGGAATTCTTCTTCCATAAATCCATTCAAAAATGCTCACTTGAAATCCACCAGGAAAACCATGAACTTCATTCACATTTTTATGTCCATGAATAATATGATTGTCTCCTTCCTTGAAATTGGTGAGAATGCCGCATCGACATAAATACCCTCTATTTGGGAGAACAATTTTCACACTTGGCATGATTTTTTCAAATCACAACACCATCTTAATTCATTTTGTTAGAAAACATCCTTTTTTTCCTGATAACATTCTTATATGTTTTCCAAAAAATAATCACATATGTCTGATTCTTCTCAATTTAGTCAAGCTCCTCATTCATTACATAAAACACATTTCTCATCTCTTAACGCTTCATTAAAAACAATTTTCTCTACATGTGATAGGTAAGATTATTGTTGTAGAGTCTTTAATTTTCTTGTCTGCACTTATGCTGTCTAATCAGCAATTTTGTTCTACCTATCAATTTATGCTCGACTAATTTGTCTTTTTGTATATAATGAATAATTATCCTCCTTCTCATCATCATTGTCTTCTTTAGAATTAACAACTAGATATAGAGTATCTCCTGATCTTCTTATATCTTCATCACTATCCCCTTATGATGGATTATGCATTTACTAAATATTATGCTCATTCTCCACTATGGTTACATCACGACTTTCAACGATCATTCCTAGTCGCTTATTGAATCACTTATATTGTTTCCATTTATTTTTTTCACAAGTAATATCACTCTATCTCCATGACATTGAAACATCATTAATATCACTTTTTTGGTACATGGAAGCGAATGCAGTATAGGAACTTAGAATAATTCATGGAAAGAGGGTGGTTCACAGAGAAGGTTTGCATAGTCGGTATGCGGAGGCATTACGCGATAGAAAAATAAAGAAGAGTTTGCAGATGAAGGCAATTTCACCGAAGAGTCCACAGTACCTAGAGGAGTGGTTATACATACCATACCTGATACATAATATGTGGGAGGAGTAAGTGGTCAATAGAACGATAAATGATTCATGAAAAGGCTTCATGTTCATTTGAGAATTTCATTTCCATTACCTAACAATACATGGAATGGTGGATTTCATCAGCGGGTGAAAAAGGGACTTCAACAGATAATCTACAAACAGTTTAGGTTGTGGAATTCATCAAAAAGAAGTGACCTACCTGTATATAAACTGTTTTGACATAAATTTCTATAAACACTGAGTGGATTCCATTCCAAGAGCATTCAGTTAAGGTTGAGGAAGATGTTGACCGTTAAAATTGCCATGATCTAGATAAAGGGGAATAGAGTGTGACATTTGAGAATGTAGTGAGGTGACCCTAAACCCTGTAAAGCCTATGAGAATGGGTCTATGAGATCTATCCATAACATTGAACTCATTATTGGTAGTGATCCTTAGTGAATTTTGAATATCACCACACAATAATTGTATTCTCCATGGGCCTTCCCATTAAGGTGTACCATGTAAAATTGTGGTTTCATGGTTGATTTAAATTATTTTTATACTTTTAAATGGGAATAATAGATAAGATTGTTTTTTAATGTAAAAAATGATCTGAATGGGAAGAAATTTTAATCTTCCATACCCCGATTCACTACCCCTCCACCCCCCTCACGGTATTCAACCTACAAAACATTACAATTTGTATCATATGGAAAGGTGGAAATTCAGTGGTTCTCTCTCAGAAGATGAAAAAATTGAGGTGGTCTATCATAAACAATTACAATCATCCATAGAAATAATTTTCAACTATGGAAGAATTGGATGTAACCCTCCTTCATATCATTATGAATGGATGTCTTCATAGTAGTTATACATGGAATATTATCTAACATCAATAGTGGATAATTATTAGAATATGAAATAATGGAATTGGTTGCTGATGAAAATGGTATTAATGCTTTAGGGGGGCCCTGTAAAATGAAATTTATATGAATGTGATGTCCTCAAAAACATTACCTCATATGTGAGAAAAGTTATTGAACATTTATAAGGGTGAAACAAAAGTCCAAGAAGAAATGATGAAGGTTATTTGAAACTAGTATGAGGATCTTAGAATGAACACCAATGATACTATTAATGCATTTTTCTATAGAGTTAATCTTATTGTTGAAGACATTTGCGGTCTTGGAGAATTCATTGAGTCTATAATTACTGTGAGCCATATCTTGAGAAATCTTCCACATCAGTTCAATATGGATGTTTCAATATTGGAAGAAAAATATTGGAAAGAGATAACACTGGATTAATTTCATAGTTCCCTTGTAACATATGAAATGATAAATGATGATAATGAGGCAGTAAAAAATGGAATGTCCATGGAATTGAAATTCAATGCCATGAATAATATATCTAATAAAGATAGTCTAGAAGAGGAATTTTTAGATGATGTCATTTCCTTTATCTCCTCAAATCTAAAAAGGGGAAAAGGGAAGTTCAAAGATAAACATCCACTTGCATTATTTCAATGTGGAATGATCAGAAATTTTGTAGTACCATTTCCAAGAAATACTGATGATGACAATGATGAAATTCCCCAAAATAAATATTCATAAAATTTGAAAGGTGGGAGAAGTACTAAGTGAAAATTATTCAAAAGGGTGAATTTTATTTTAAAAGAAGATGAATGTTCATAAGAATCTGAGGAAGAAGTGTTTGAATACTACTAGGATCATAAATAAGATTCATTAGTGGTAGTTTTTTAAAAATCCTATTGAAATAGAAGAATGTGAAAATTAATAACATGAAATTAATGGAAGAGTTGATCTTAATGCTAAATTAGAAGCTTCCCTTGTTGAGATAGATATTTTGAGAGCCAAATAAAATAAAGATAAGAAATTTTTTCTGGATTACAAAATCTATACGCATCCACAAAATGTAGAGAGTTCTGAGCTGAATGTAGAAACTAAAAATCGTAGGTCTTCAACACCATAGAACTCAGAAAATGTAGTTGATTAAGAACTAAAAATTGATGAATAGAAAATAGAAAATTGGATTTTACTAAAACTGGAACTGAACACATTAAACCTAGCGAATAAATATAAGTGGAATTCTTCGGTCTACAGTGTATAGTTAAATACCAAGAGAAACTATTTACAATCACTTCAAAATATTGAATGAAGATAATAAATGAAAAAGGGATTATAAACATTGAGCAAAGTCGTCCAGAAGAATAGAAGCATCAATAAACTCTGAATGATAAATCATGTAAGGGGATTGATCAAAAATTGAATGCAGTGACAGTTTAGATCATACCATAAGCACCAAATCCTTGATTGATGATTGATTTGGGTATGATGAAAAATATGATGATTCAGGGAACCCAATGTACAAATAGTGGTTCATCATTTCCACATATAAATGTACATTTCATAAGACGCTATTGTTGTGGTGTGATGGGACACTGTAAAAATGTGGGTTCCATAAAAAAGTGGTTCAATGGGGAACAAGGCCAACATAGGTGTCCATACAAAGATCAATATTCCACTTCATCATTTGAAGGTATTTGTTTTAGGTGAAAAGGAATCAATCATTTTTTAAGGTTTTTCACATCAACAAAGCAACAGAATGGGATGAAGCTGACATATTTTTTATGAGAAGTAGCCAAATGCATCATCAAGAGTGTTGATAACTGAAAATAAATTTCTAGCTATGTATTTTGAATTTGATCCATCATATACTGAGGAATATCAATATTATCATTCTATATATGGTATGAGGTAAATGACTTAGTATAAATGGAATATAGCTCACTAGGAATTGGTTACAGAAATTCCATTCAAGGAATCAGATCACTCTTGGATATGGATAATTGATAGTCGATTCACTTCCCATTAGATGGAAAATAAGGATGTAGTTACTGGAATCACGTACGATAAAATAAGACATCATAAGATTTGATAATTTTTAGCGTCGGAAAATTATTGGTTCCTGAAAATCCTGGCTTGGACGAAAATACATGAGATGAGAAGATGTATTGGTTGTCGAAGGGATTAGTCATAACATGCTTTTTATTAGTCAATTTTGTTTATCAGGTAATTCCATAAGTTTTTCCAATAAATAACATATCATAAAATAAAATTATTGTGCTATTTTGTTTCATGGAAAGAGTACAATAGGGGTTCTCTATCATGTGAGTCGAGAGGACCATATGTTCTTTTTTCATGGATAATGAAAAAAAAATTGTGGAATTAGAATCCTAGAATCATAAGTCAAACATCGTATGATGATCAAGTGAAATATTATTTTGCTCAAAATCTCCCTAGACTATCACTTCATCATAATCATTCATGTGATTCCTGCAAACAATGGAATATCATTCAAATGATATATAATCCAAAAAAATAAAAATTAAAAATATTGCTCGAGTTGGTACATGTTGATGTGTGTAGGCCCATTTCACCATTTGAAATTAACGGGAGGAGATATTATGTTCTCTCCAATGATGATTATAGTAGAATGACATATGTTTCAATAATTACCAACAAATATTAAGTTTTATGTTCTATTAATTGATATCAATGGGAATGTGAAAAGATGTTTGGTCCGAAAATCGGGAATATTCGAATAGATAATGGAATACAGTTCAGAAATATCTAAATGGACGATTATCTGAAGTATCATGGGATAAGTAATCATGTTTTAGTAGTAATAACTCCATAGTAGAATGCAATAGTCGATATAAGAAATCAGAATTTCAACAACATGGCTAGAACAAGTCTCATTAATAAATATATTCCATAAATGTTTTGGAATGATGTAGTGATGAAAGTTGTCTACACAAAAAATATAGCCTTATTCTATCCAAAAGAAAACAATATTCCATATGAACTATGGTTTGGAAAGAATCCATCATTAAAGTAAATTAAAATTTTCAAAAGTAAATGTTTAATTCCCAAAAAAGTGAAATGAGTGATGTTTCAATCTCATGGTGATAGGGGGATATTACTTGTGAAAAAAAGAAATGAAAAGAATATAAGTGATTCAATAAGTGACTAGGAATGATCGTTGAAAGTCGTGATGTAACCATAGTGGAGAATGAGCATAATATTTAGTAAATGCATGATCCATCATAAGGGGATAGTGATGAAGATATAAGAAGATCAGGAGATACTCTAGATCTAGTTGTTAATTGTAAAGAAGAAAAAGATGATGAGAAGGAGGATAATTATTCATTATCTACACAAAGACAAATTAGACGAGCATAAATTGATAAGTAGAGCAAAATTGTTGATTAGACAGCACAAGTGCAGATAAGAAAATTAGAGACTCTACAACAATAATCTTACCTATCACATGTAGAGAAAAATGTTTTTAATGAAGCGTCAAGAGATGAGAAATGTGTTTTATGTAATGAATGAGGAGCTTGACTAATTGTAATTTTTGGTAGGTTGAATACCGTGAGGGGGGGGGGGGTAGTGAATCGGGGTATGGAAGATTAAAATTTCTTCCCATTCAGATCATCTTTTACATAAACAAAACAATCTTATCTATTCATTCCATTGAGAAGTATAAAAATAATTTAAATCAAGCATGAAACCACAATTTTACATGGTACACCTTAATGGGAAGGCCCATGGAGAATACAATGATTGTGTGGTGATATTCAAAATTCACTAAGGATCGCTACCAATAATGAGTTCAATGTTATGGATAGATCTCTTAGGCCCATTCTCGTAGGCTTTACAGGGTTTAGGGTCACATCACTACATACTCAAATGTCACACTCTATTCCCCTTTATCTAGATCATGGCAATTTTTAATGGTAAACATCTTCCTCAACCTTAACTGAATGCTCTTGGAATGGAATCCACTCAGTGTTTATAGAAATTTATGTCAAAACAGTTTATATACAGGTAGGCCACATATTTTTGATGAATTCCACATCCTAAAATGATTGTAGATTATCTTTTGAAGTCCCTTTTTCACCCGCCGATGAAATCCACCTTTCCATGTACTGTTAGGTAATGGAAATGACATTCTCAAATGAACATGAAGCCTTTTCATGAATCATTTATCATTATATCAACCACTTACTCCTCCCACATATTATGTATCAGGTATGGTATGTATAACCACTCCTCTAGGTATTGCGGACTCTTCGGTGAAATTCCCTTCATCTGCAAACTCTTCTTTATTTTTCTATCGCGTAATGCCTCCGCATACCGACTCTGCAAACCTTCTCTGTGAACCACCCTCTTTCCATGAATTATTCTATGTTCCTATACTGCATTCGCTTCCATGTACCATAACTCCACCTTCATGTACAACATTCTAATTCCTTGGTCTTTTTTCGATTACGGTCTACAACGCCCAATAAAATCCATCAGTAGAATTCCTCTGTTGTGACCATCTTCTCCATTTTCAAAATTCACCCTTGTGAACTTCCTTTAGACATTGTGAAATCACATATAGAAGATATGTTCAGTAATTATATTTTCTCTCCCAAATAATCTTTGGTATTAGTGCTCCTTGTATTGGAAAGTATATCCACATAATCTGTTAAATAGAGAATTAAAAAATCATTGATTCAGTACCTCTTTTATTACATAATGATTCTGTCACTGTGAAGTGCAACAATTACACAAACCATTTTTCAAATGAGATCTATGTATAGCCTTTTCCACTAGGCAGTTCCATTTGTTTCATATATCCCTCAAAACATCTTGCCTTCCACATACCACACGCCCTTCACTATAAATCATTTCCATGAACCACTCCTGCGTACCGTTCCCGGACATGGTATACATACAATGTTCCAAATTACATGGCTCCCTTATTTTATATAAATTATTTAAATTTATTCATATCATTTACTCCAATTATAAGGCCTTCCTTTTCCAATATCAATGTCAAAATTTTGATGCTGAAAAATTTTCCACCCACTAGGAAACTATGCAACCTTAAAAACCTTCTTTCGACAAACAGCAGCCATACTCATTCATGACCATACAGCTTTTTTGACAAATACAATCACTACCAAAACATACCGAGAAGAAAAATCGAGGGATTATTTCTCAACAATCCCAAATTTCAGTTTTTTTACACCTATTCTCATAAAAATTCATCTCATTTTGATACATAATTAAGGCTTCATATTTCTACAATTAACATTTGTTTCATGCAATTAAGATTGAGATCACATATTTATTCATCACATAATGTAAGACCATATTTTTCAAACTCCTATTGAGAAAAAGAGTACAAATAAATGTTCATCAACAAATCACCTCATTCCTAACACAAACCCTTGATACCAATCAAATACTTTCATACGAGCCTCAGTTGTTGTGACATGTAATATTTGATTGATCACTTCTGACATCGTCAAATTTAATTCTCCCCCTATCTTACTAATTATCCAAATAGCTTCAGCTCAGATTCATCTCCCCCTATATCACTGCTCCACTTAACGCTTCTCCCCATGTCATTTCACCCCCTGAACTGGTCACACATTCTCCCCCTTTGTCAATGAACATGAAGGGAACATCAAGGATGTCTATAATAGGGTAAAGAACACATTTTAGTTTATTAGGAAAAAACATCATACTTCAAGGATAGAGGGGTCCCACATCGACACTTGTTAATGTGTGGGGAGTATAAAATAATACTAGAACCTATCAAATAATTTTTAAAAGCTTTTTTAGGTAAGGCCTTTGTAAGAAAATATACAACTTGTCGTTCTGTAGGCACATACTCCAACTTCACAATCACATTCTCCACATTATCCTTGATAAAATAATACTAGATTTCAATTTTCTTTAACTTCAAGTGATGTACTATAATTTTTCAATGATTTATAGATAATTAATTCTCAAAATGGATTCTGATGGAATATTTCACCTCAACTCCCATATACCCAATCTACTTCTTCATCAAAAATAGTTGCTTATAAGATTGAGTAGCTGCAATGTATTACAATTCACCAGTTCTCAATGAGATGAAATATTTTTTCTTTATTATCCATGAAATACACAATCCTATATGATAAAATAATCCCCTTGATGTTTATTTATGATCATACACTTATATGAAAAAATAAGCATCTATATATCCCTATATCTCTTGCTGATATTTTTCATTATAGATAAAATTGAAATCCATAGTTTCCTTGATATACTAAAGTATTCTTGGTAATTATAACATGTATATTTTCATGTGAATGATTTGATATCTAGATTCTTAGCATGTGGAAAACAAAACATCAAGTATTTTCGCTGTTTGGTATTGTAAAATTCCAATAATTTACTTATATTTTGTGATTTGAACATATTTTCCATCATCCTCATTTGAAATTTTTAACTGGGAAGCCACCAGAGTCTTAATCTCCTTGGAATTTTCTGTTCCAAATATTCTCCAAATCACCTTTGCATTTTTATATTTAGAAATAAAAGTGTCATTTATTTCTTGTGTCACCTATAAAACAAGGAAAGAGGTTACTTCACCAATCATTGAAATTTCGAAATCACTTTTCATGAATCCAAAAAAATTTATGTATTGTGATACTATTTATCCACAAATGATTAAATAATCAACACAAACTATATACATCATTTTTTGATTAATTACATTGTTAAAATATAGATTATAATCAAATATACCTCTCTGGAAATCGATCTTTTTCAATACATGGTCTAGCCTTGAATACCATGCTCTTAGTACTTTATTCATCCCATATAGTTCTTTATTAATCCCACAAACTGAGATCTCATATTTTTGAATGTGAAGAACATCAGATTTCTCGATATAGACTTCTTTTTCTAGAACCCCATTCAAAAATGATGACTTGAAATCCATATGAAAAACCATGTCCTCTCTTTGAACTTTTATGGCCCAGAATAATATGATTTTCAATAGACTTGCAACAAGTGATATTGTCCCATCAAAATCAATACCCACTATATGGGAGTACCTTTTTCTGACTAGGAGTGATTTGTTTTTAATCACAAGAACATATTCATTCATTTTGTTACCAAATTCACATTTTTAATGGATAACATTTTTATTTTTCATCTTAGAAACAATCTCCCATGCATAATTCTTCTCAATTTTTCAATCAATTCATTCATTTCTTGAACACAATTCTCATCTCCAGCCACTTCACTAAAACATTTAGGCTTTAGTTATGATAAGTGTAATGATTTATATAGGGTCTTCATTATTTTTTTTGTACTAGCGCTATCTGATCACCAATTATGTCATGCCTATCAATTTTATCTCTTCATTTAGGTCATTGTTCAGATACTGAATCAATCTCATCCTTCCCATTATAAATATATTCTTTCAATCTATCCTTTGGAACTAGGGCATCTCATGATCTTTTTATCTCTTCCACACTATCCTTATTATACAGATTATGAATTTTCAATAGATTCTACAAACTCTCTAATATTGTTACATCATGACATTCAACAATATTTCTTTTCTATTTATTAAATCACTTATATGCTTTCTTTTTCATTGACTATCCACGAAATATCCCTTCATCTCCAAGAGATTCAATATTCATGTGTTTAATTTTTATTAAGAATGGAACACTTACTTCCAAAGCTTCTAAATTAAATAATTGATGGATTCTTTCCATACTATAGCTTATATGGAGTATTCTCTTCTTTTTAACACAATAAGTCTCTATTTGATGTCTATTCTCATTTCATAATTTCTTATTTCCAAAATCTTTCTGGAATATCATTAACATTGAGAATTGTTCTAGCAATGTTGTTTAAAATACAATTTATTCTCTCAACTGCTACATCTTATTGTGGAGTTCTTACCACATAAACTTGATTCTATAACCCATGTTTCTCGAGATAATCCTCCACTTGGTTTCTTGTGAACTATGTTCTCTTATCTATTTAAATTATCTATATTTTCTTACCAAGCATCATTTCGCATTCATATCAATATATTATATTTCAATTAAACACTTTAGATTTGTGGGTGATTATTGAAACCCATTCCATTTTGTGATAATCATCATTAAGATAAAATAATATATCCTCCCATTAATATCTATTGGTGAAATTGGATCACACACATCAATATGCACCAACTCTAGAAATTTTCGTGAATTTGGATCTTTGGGCTAGTAGATCATTCAAATGATCTTACATTTTTGGTATAAATCTCATTTATGAGTATGATATTGTGATAATATAGGGAGAATTCAAGCATCATCACATTTCATCTGATCTTCCAAGGAAGTTTGACATTTGTGTCCAAAACACTTATGCCAAAACATATTTTGTTCATACTTATATAGAATACATATATCTTATTCTCCACTAATGAGGTAGTGATTATATTTTGTATGAATTCATTACAACACAAGAACTCCGTCATTTTTGTTGAGGATACATAATTTCTTGGAAAACTTTATGGTATTCCTTGAGTCACCCAATTGACAGACACTAAGCATGTTCTGACTAATCCCTTCAATAACAGAGGAATCTACTCTTCTAATGTATTTTTCTACAAAAATGGTTTTTCATGAACTAATATTTCTCATTCCCTATTCATTGCCAAATATTAAATCCCTTCTTAATCGTACATGATTCCAGTTATTATATCATTATTTTCCATCATATGGGAAGTGTATCCACTGTCAAGGATCAATATACCTCTGTGATCTAATTCCCTGAATGCAATTTTTGTAACCACTACCTACCCATATCATTTCATTTTGAACAATTTCATTGACTTTATACCTAAAATAGAAGGGTAATATTAATCTCCCTCAGTGTATGATGGACCAACATCTACTTGAAGAGGTGAAAATCCATTTAGAGTTTTCATCTATCTTGATGATACATTTGGATGCTTCTCTAGATCAAATTTAGTCTCCTCAACACTTTCCTCTTCTTTGTTGAGGTAAAATACCTTGCCATATGTCTGAGTCCATTACACCTGAATCAAAGACCATACAATGATGACCTGAAATATTGAGCAATGTATGACCACCTATGTTGGTCTTTTTCCCTCTAGTACCACATTTATGTGGAACAAAAAATTGATAGTGTCCAATCTTACCACAAAAATAGCATCTTAGGAGAGATACATTCTTGTGTGGTAATGATGCACCACTAGTTTTACCTTTAGTTATAAAAATATTATAATTCTCCTTTTTACACAAATAAATCTTCAATCATAGAGTGGGTGTGTGGGGTATGATATGAACCACTACTACATTATGTTTTAGATCAAGACCTATACCAGTCTTATCATTCATAGTTGATTGTTTCTTCTATTCTAGTTGACCACATTGTTCAAAGTACATCTTCCGTGTTACTTGTATGATCTTCTTTCATTATTTTGATCCTAGAGTTAACAGATTCTCCTAAACTTTAACTTTTTATCACAGACCGACGACTTCTTAATTTTGTTCACTGATATGTTTGACTTGATATATTCTAGTTTTATTCAATCTTTTAGTTTCTATTTTCTTTTATTCAATTTTGAGTTTGTACTCAACCAAAATATCTATACTATATGTTATTAAAGTCCTCATATTTTAAATTTATACATTCATCTCATAATTTTCTTCATTATAATTCTTCATATAGAGTTTGGTATCACAATCTACTTTTTTTATCTTTTTTTTGTTTTATCTCTCAAAAAATTTATCTCTTCAATGGAATCTTATAATTATGTCAGAATTTAAAATCTTCTCTCAATTTCTCCATATTCATTGTCACATTCTTCTATTATAAATATATTTCTGAAAAATGCCACCAAAGCATCTACTTTATGATCTTTGCAGTCTTCTAACACTTCTACCTATTTCATATTATTTTTAACAAAGATTCCTATTTTTGAAGAATTGTATCCTAATACATCTATCACATTTCATATTTTAATAATACAACTTTTTTGGAATTTCAACATTTTCTTCATTTTCATTATCAAATTTCTTCAGAAACATTATAGAAAAATGACCAATCTTAAAACATCGAAAGAATAAAAATAAATGTTTACCTTTGAACTTCCCTTTAACCCTTTGCAGATTTGAGCAGAGAAATGACTGACAACATCCAAATTGTCTTCCTTGTGAAAATCTCAAAAAGAGAGAATCTGCATAGCCTTTAATGCCACTTCATTGGACTTCCCCTTTACCACTACATTGATTTAAAATTTTTTCATTTCATATGGTACAAGAATATTCTGTAAGTTATGAACTGTTGGTTTTTTATAATCATTGACTTCCAATAATAAATGTTTTAGATTAAACTATGGTCGAAGGTTCCTTATGATACTATTAAAAATATTTATATACTCATGTACTTTTCTAAGACCCTGCATTTATTCCAAAATAACATTTACTCTGTCATAGAATGCATCAATAGTATCATAGGGATTCATTCAGAGACCTTCATACTTGTTACACATAACCTGTAGCTTTCCTTCTCTAAAATTTTTCTCACCCCCATAAATGATTATAATTTTTACCTTATCAAAAATGATATTTTAAAGTACATCACCATTCTATAAATTAAATTTTATATGGATCCCCCAAAAGAAATTATCCCTTTTTCATGAACAATAAATCCCCTTCTTTCATCTTCTTATAAATGACTACTATTTATGTCTGCTGATGTTCCATGCATAGCTACTATGAAAACATCTATTTATAATGATCAGAAGTAGTTCTACATACAATTCTCCCAAATTTGAAAATTATTTAAATCTAATATTAGAATTAATTAATGGTTTACCACATCCATTTCATCTACATTTGAGATAGAACCACTATCTTTCAACCTTTCCCTATGATACTTATTATTATGTTCACTAGGTCGAATACCCTGAGAGGGGGTGGTGAATCAGGGATGACAGAATAAAGTCTATTCACCTTTCATTATTGTTTCATCATTAAACAAAACTATATTATCTCTCAATCTCAATGAAGTGTTTTAATAGAATTTAATTCATGAATGATAAATATTAATTTTTACATGATTCAACCTCACTAGGTATTGTTCAAGGAGTATACAATGACTATGTGTCTATTTGAAAAATTCACTAAGGATCATTTACAATAATGAGTAAAATGTTTATGTTAGATATTCTATGAATAGGTTCACTAGTTTTACAAGTTTTAGGGTCTTCTCACATCATTCCCAAGGGTCACTTCATATTCCTCTTTTCCCTGGATGATTAATGATGGAAAGGATCACCATCTTCCTCTTTATTTGATAACTCTTCTTCGAATGGAATCCACTCACATTTTATAAAATTGTTGGTCAAACACAGTTTATGAAAATGTAGGTCCCTTCATTTTCATGATTTTCGCATCCTCAACTATAGGTAGATTCTTTTTTAAATCCATTTTTTAACCATTGATGAAATACAACTTTTCTATTTAGTATTAGGTAATGGAAATTAAATTCGCACATAGACTTTGTACTTTTTCAAGCTTCCTTGAGTGTGCGGAGAACCACCTACTCCTCCAGTATATAATGTATATGGTATAATATGTAGACAACCTCATCTACATACCATGGTCACTTCTATGAACTGCCCTTAGTCAAAAGACTCCTCTTTCTTCATTATGGTGTCCCACCTCCGTGTACTGACATTGCGATACTCTTCTACGAATCACCCTCTATCCACAAATTATTCTCTATTCATAGACTGCCTTCGATTCAATGTACCCCAGCTCCTCTTTACCTACATTTTTATTCATATGATTATGTTCTTACTTTGTGGCCTAACCCCCCCCCCAACAATACCCTTCAATAGAATTCCTTCTGTATGAATATGTTATGCCTTCGCGGAATTTACCCTTGTGAACGTCCTTCAAACTTCTCCAAATTCTTAAAGCAAAGAGATGATCTCAAATGATATTTTATCTCGACTTTATTTGGTGGGATTAATTCCTCTAATATAGGAAATGAAATTATCTTAATATTCTAAATCTATATTTAAAAAAAATTCATTTAGAACCACCTTTATAGAACACTGCTTCTACCACCACAATATGAAACCATTCCGTGACCCATTTTTCATATGTAGTCAGCACACTAACATTTCTCCTACAGAACTACTTCTTATGACAATATCCCACGAACCATCACACCTTCCAAAATAACGCTTTACCTTAACCAAAAACCATCACTGCAAACCGTTTTTGTTTACATGAACTGCTTTCACATGTCATTCCCACTTCCTAGTACATAGTCGCAAACTGTTCCCCGACATGGAATGCTGACCATGTTCTGTGGTATGTGGTTCCCTTAATTTTTTGAATTTCATTGTAGTTCTTCGTAAATTTTACTCCTATGAGGATTCCCTTCCATTTACAATATCAAACTATCAATTCAGGGGCCCAAAAATTTGGTAAACACTGGGAAAATGTGCAACCATAAAAGCCTAAATTTGTAAGAAACCACCCATACTTATTCATAGTCATCTGGATTTTTCAATAAACATAATCACACCAAAAACCTGATAACAGGACACATTGAGGGACTTCTTTCCTAAAAACTTCATTCTCCTTCTCATGATCAACTGATATACATTATTCTAACACCACATGCCCCATGAATTTCACTTCTTGAATCCATAAATCACATTTCAAAAGCAACGAATAAAATTTGTGATTTCTCACCAATTCCAAAATGAATCTCAGATGATGTATATACTCCTTCTTGTACATACAATAAACATGGATGTAATCCAAAAAATACTATTATGAAGGTATTAGAATACATATGGAAAATATTTTTCATCAAATCCAAAAAACATTTCTAGAGAATTGGTTATACCAAATGGAATTAAAATGTAATCCAAATGGAATTAAATTATATGAAATACAGTTTTCAGGATATCAGTTTCTTTTATTATCAATTGACGGTAACTAGACCCAATATCAATTTTGAGAATTACACCACCCATTTCAAGAGGTAAAAAATATTTTCATTCCATAGAAATATATACTTGTTCATTATGATAACTCAATTGATTTTTTTGATAATAAACAAAAAGGAATAGTTATCCATCTGCCTTCATAGAAAAAGGGAACATACACTACCCAATTTTACACACCCTGGAATATAAATCCATACTCAATAAGATCATCCAAATAAGTCTTCAACTCTTTAATTTTATCTAGTTCCTTGCAGTTTGAGAAAAAATATACATGTTATGAATCATGCCCTAAATCAATCAAAACATATACCCCCATTACTAGTGGAAATACAAAAATGTTTTTATGGGAACAATTTTGAAATCTCAAAAAAAAAACTGGAGGTATATAACTATTAAATGATTCTATCTCCAAATAAAATGTAAAAAAATATCACTTTCCCTAACACTATATTAGAATGTCAAGATCTACTCAACCTTGGTTCCCATTCTCCTCGAATGATATGATAGACACTATTCAGTGTAGTAAAAAAGACCAGTCAGATATCAATCATTTGGGGACATATGAGAAACCATCCAATCTCTCCCAAAAATAATTCCAATTGGTTTTTTGTAGCGAACCAGAAAATTAAAAAAATGATCAATATATGAAATTGAGAGAACATAAGTAGGACTATGGGAAAACCCACTGTCCATATATTCCATGTGGTGTTGTAATATCTATCATTGAATATAAGAAAATATATATATTGATTCATTATACTAACAATATGGGATGAAATAAATGAGTGAGATAAACTAGTATCAAATTAAGAAGTCAGTAAAAAATAATCTATTGTAATGGTACCTCTCACAATCAAATGACCTGTATCCAATTCCTCTATAGACTGTTCCACTTCATGATGAAACCTATTTCTAGATTCTTATGGAATGAACACATTTTTTTAATGATGCATATGATTGAACTACTATTATAGTAGGAATTGATGACCCCATTCCACTATGGGGAGTTGAATAAAAATGAAAAAACATCTATATGAGACCTGAGCATCTGTAGGAATCACATACATTGGGTACCATAGTGTTGATCCTCTTTGAATTCCATATATTTCAACACTTATAACAAATCAATGGATCTCGTATAGGAACTACAAGAGGCTTATAAAAAAAATGCTATCGAGAGACACCATGGGAGTCATCATGATTCCTATTTGAAATAGATGAAATCACACTACCATTGGGAGAATATGAAAATATTGAAAACCCTAACTCTCTAACCATGTCTATCTCGAACATCAAAACAATATTGAGTACATTATCATGAGATGAAATCTTGAACAAGAAAACAAGAAAAAAAAATAAAATTATTTTCCCAACTCAAATTGTTGAGTCATCATCTTCTCATTTGACACCATCCCAGGTAAAAACTGAACTAGCTTAATAAAATGATATACATACACTATCACGGTCCTGTCATCCTTCTAATAATTAAAAACTTATTAAACATTCAAAAAAATATTATATTGTGATAGAACTGGTTGGTGAAAATCATTATAATTTATTTCCACACTAATCCCTCATTTTCCATCACTATCAACATTGTCTCCCACCATATCATGTTCGAACCATCCAACACGATGCTGACACACTTCAACTTGATTTTATAGGGCATCTCAATGAACCCAAATAAATTCTCCATACATATCAACAATTCCACGTCGTATTGAAAATCATTTAAAACATTGAACACCGATGTTTTCTAGTAAAGGAACTCATGAGAACTAATATAGAAAACATCACTCTGAGGTTCCATAGTTGGATCCTAAAAAACTTCTTGTGGATCATGTAAAATAACATGAATATATACACAATCATTTCATCAATACTATGGTCCACAAGAGGATTCATTCGATACAATTCATCATTAGCACCATCCTGAATCTGATTCACATGTAGTCTTAGAAACATGATGGTACCCAACATCAGAAAACGACATTGATGACATTACATTAACACTCAAACAGAGAACCAAGGGAAATAAATCCCAAAATATAGAATAAAAAAGATTTTGATTTCAATATATCAAAAGTAGAAGTAGGGAAAAGACTAAAATTAATCATTAATATTTCATTCCCAAACCACCCCTTATGAATTAAGCTTTATTTCCGTAAGAGATGTCTATGCACTCAATCAAAAATATCTCATATGTCCCGAAAAGATGTCACAAATGCATACTGACTTCAGGACCAATGTTTAACCTGGAGCTCTGATATCACTTTTTCATGAACTAGCCTGGGAACCATGGTGAACGGAGAATCATGACAGTCCAAACATTTCGAAAAGGGTGTTCCTGTTCAACACAGTTTGATGAAAAGTCTATGGAATCATACAAAATGAATCTGGGATTTATTTTTTCACAATAAATTGGGATGTGAGATAAAAAATCAGTGTAAACATAGAATAAACTCTACAAGGAGGAGGTTAGCATATGTCAAATTGGTAAAAAAACCAATGTACTATAGAAAAGTACCATAAAACCAAAATAACAAACCAATCCACGGCAGACTCAAATAGAAAATCCCAATGATCAATAGCTAGAATACCATCAATGTGGTGCTTTTCCCCTACATTTACTTAGAAGGATATAACCTAAAAACACATGATAGAATATTTTGGATAAGGTCTAAAATCCCAGTAGGCTCTAACAAAGTATTCTATAAGAGAATTCACATTTAATTAACCAAATTAAGATAATATTATAAAAAAATTGGTTTGGTATTTGAAAATCATATTATAAAAACCCATTTTTTACATTTATAATGATGGAAATACATTAAAAAATGTCTTCAAATTTTATTTATATAAATTTTATTTATAAATTTTTAAGGCATGTAAAAAATTATAAAACAATGACATATATTCTATTAAAATACAAAAAAGTGAGCAACACAGTCATATGCCTACATGTTTGATTGTTCTCACATAGGGGACTCTAAACACCCTAAGTGATATGACAATATGATTATACACATGTCCCATTGTTATGACCAATGTAAACTTAATCACTATCTATTTAGTGATTTTATGTGTTGCATTTATGTTTTTGAATGTTTAAAAATCGTGGAGTGTTCTCAGAATAAATCACTATCTACATAAGACTTCAATGTGATATAATAGTAAATAAACAATGGGAAATTTACTTCATGATTTCTTAAAATGTAATTCATCCCATTCACAAATAAAATTATCAAATTTTCTATTTAAAACTTCAATGGGGTTTTAATCAATGAATGCACGTTTTTAGGATAAAACCCAAAGTGTTTTATCCAAACAAGTTTCATCTGTTTTTATAATATTCAAATTTGAAATAAATTTGAAATAATTAATTTCAAAATTTAAATTCAACAATTTAAATATTTCCAATTTACAACAATTTGAAAAACACAACCAAATTCAAATGAATTGTGGGTTTTCGCAATTTTATTCCAAAAAAAAACAAATTGTGAAACCCAAGACCCCAATTAAATGGAATTAGGTTTTTATGATTTGAATTGAATGTATTTTTGGGAAATTGAATTTAAATCATGCAATTGACTTTTAATTATTCAATATATGGTTAATAAATATTGGGAATCATAACGGAACCATCCATATCAAGTTCATGGTGTCTCAAATCACAAAACCTTAAATGAGTTTCCACAATGAGGAACTTCTTAAATGGGAAACCATTCATCAAACCTAGGATAATTATTGAAAATATTTTGGATTAGATCCTTCAACAAGAATTGATATCTAGAAAACCTAAGAGAAAAATAAAAGAGGCTGGGAAATCGTGAAAAGGAAGAGGAAACCTATAAAGAGAAGATAAAATACCAATAGTCTAGTTTCAAATATCCTCAGGAGGGGTGTAGATGGGACAAATACTTCTCTTAGGATCCTCTAAGAAGTAATAATCCATAAAGGGGCTTAAAGGTCCTTATAGGACATGATAGTGGGGTTTTGATAGTTTTAAAATAATTTCTGAATTAAAAATCGTACTCTGGGTTAGCTGTGTAGGGGCATAAAGTGAGACCAAACAGTTCAGCATACCCATGTTCCCCTTTTACATGTCATACATGGTTTCTCCCAGGTGGGATCATGGTTTTACAAACCATTTTCCTACATTTAAAACCATCGATTTAATAGATTAAATGGTTTTATATAGTATGGAACATAGTTTGGGAGAACGATGTGCCATCCATTTACCAGAGAAGACCATCCAGAAGCAAAGCTTCTGACCATTTTTTAAAAACAAAGAAAGATTACATCAGAGCAGTGGATGGGGTAAAAAAAATAGAAATTCCCTCAACCACCATGAACCATTCTACAGATCATAGTACGACATATCATTTCCATAATCAGAGTCACCAGAAAACTCCCACTCTGATTGAGACATATTCTGATGTAAGACATTAATGATATTTGTATCCAATACCTTAGACGATGATATGTTCAACACGGTTCTGGGAATATTAGAATAATCCTTATGGGGTCTCCTCTTTGAGGGGACATAGGTGAACTCTCCATCATTAATCTTCTTCATGCCACTAATGATTTCATCATTTAAAGAGGTGTGCCCACCACTACCTAAAATGCTAATCGGGGTACCCACCTTCTCCGGTTCATCCTCAGAAACATTTACCCATTTCTCAGGTAGTTTAGATACCTTAAAAATCTTCTGTATTTCTTACTGGAAATCAATTTGTTGTTGTGCATCATTATGATTGGATACATCAACCTTAGAAATATCTGGTGTCATCAATCCAAGAGGCCGTATGTGAGTGTCCTCAACTGGAGTAACCTCTTTAACCTTGTCATACCGAGTATTAGAGGGGCCAATATGATCCTTTTTCAGAGATACATCAACTATAATCCCTTTACCAATGTCAGATTTTCCAGCAATTGGCGCATCAAAAAAAAATGGGTACTTTCCCGTTTAATGAATCAACATTATTAGCATTTGACAACGTTGAGTTCTTCACCTTGGACTTCATACTATAGAGAGCTATTGAATTTCCTCTCATCCCACACTCCTCACAAGAAACATTCTTTCGGTATAACTCTAAAGAGTGTCCAACCACCATACATTCATTGCATAAGAGAGGATTTTTTCATACTCGAAGTCAATTTGAATGTTGTCAGAAGGGGTAGAAAGAGATACCTTGTCAATAAATTTGGAGATAAGTTCAACCTCCACCAACATCCTAGAAAAGTGACCGAACTGAACATCTTTAGTCTCCTTGTCAATATCATGCAAAATTTTCAGATGCCAAAGGACCCAATTGAATCCATGAAGATGAATCCATAGTGGAGGAAAATCATTTCATGCACGCGAGACATTGAAATCCAAAGACAATTCATAAACATCCTCGAATAATTCAAAATTATCAATTTTTTCACCCAAGTCAACCTCAAATGAACCCCAACCAATGAATTATCAAAATAGTGGTTTACGAAAAACTAATAACATGATGATATAGAATGAGTGGATAATGAATTGATATATTCTACTAATGAGTAGATGTGTCACAATATATTTTATATAGATCCAGACTAGTTAGGTGATTATGACTTGAACTTAGAGGCTATAACCAGTTCCATTATATAGTGGTGAACTAAAATTCATGTTGTAATATGGTGTTTTAAATTGATGATGTATGCTATATAATAAGGGATTCTCACTTCTTCATTCAGGATGTTCTTGATATCAGAGGGGAACTAAGAACAATTATTATTAATAATCCTTGAATTTTTTGGTTTTCATGAGATGATGTAGAGTTTAATGAATTCAATGTTTTTAAAATATTAAGACATCAATGTTGACTACATTCTATACAATTTTCCCCCTAGAATTGATCATTTTTTTGGTAGTAGAAATATTGGGATATGAGGATTCATTCTTCATGAGTTTTGTGATGACTAGAAGACAATTGTATTGTTTTTGTTCATTCATAATGTTAATCATGAGTGTTTTTTGTTATAGAATACTTGTATCATCATAGTAGATGTTTTTTAATGTTTTTCCATACCGTGTGATTCATTTTGGGTGTTTTATATCAATAAGTTGTCGATATCAGGTTTTGGAATAGAAACCGTAGATTATCTATAATGAAACCGTCAATATAGAAGGTTAGTGGTACAAACGTGTGATCCGTATAGTCTTTCATTCATAAGGAATATGAGTATTATTGGTAAATTGGTTCCCTTAACTATAAGTCATTGATATTTTGAACTAGAATATGTTAGTAAGATATTTTTGTAATCTCTTATAATTTGACGTGGTTCACCTAATGAGATTTATACGGGATAGAGTATTTTTGAATATATTAAATATAAAATATGGCCATATAGTATCATGTTCTTAATGTGGTGTGTATGAAAACCCATTGGGATATCCATTAGTGGATAAAATATATCAAATAGATAATAATTTTTTGTGTAATTAGTTTTTATTTTTATAGTTTTATATATGGTTATGCAGTTAAAGAATATGTCTATAATTCCATGATGAGTTCTATTAAAAATGTGTCTTGATGGTTTTAGGGTATTCCGATGGAGTGTTTTTAGTTTTAAAGTAAGTCATCGATGGAAAAATTTATAGATTTTTTTCCCTGGTCAAATTAATTTAGAATTGGTGAATTATTCAGTTGTTCTAGTGTTATAGGTATTGGAGGATCTAAGGCCATTTTGACCCTTGGATCCTTTATATGGGAATATAATATTTTTGTTAGATCATGACTTGGGGGCCTTCATATGAAATATTTTGGAATTTATATATTTTAATACAATAAATAATTTTGGAACAGTTCATGTAGTGAACCAAGTATTCCCATATTGAATACATAGCTCATTTTGGTGTGGTAAATCCTCAAGCCCATATGAAGTGTAAAATGATCTTGTTTCCCCAGATAATTACCTAGTGGTACTATTAAATTGTGTAAATTTATTTAATAATGTGGTTTTTACTCATGGTATTTAATTTTTTGTGATTTCATGACGGATGGATTATTTTGGATATATAACATTTAAGAAATTAATAATATTTATTCCCATTTTGAATGTTAGTATATCCAAAATGGGGCTTTAAATTTATTTTTTGTCTTGTTTGTGACTAGAGTGGGAGGTTTTATCATGGACATTTATACATATTGTTTATATAATAATCCCATGGTGGATATCATTAAATTAGTGTTGTTTTTTATATCTAAGGGTAATTAAAAACATAGGTCTCCCCCCACTACTGATTCATGAATGAGAAAAGGTTGCTCCCCATTTTTTAAGATCAAAGGTGGAATTTTGAGGTGGATATTCAGGTGATATCATTTATAGGTTATCAAAGCTCCTAATTGGGATGCAATGAAAATAGATTATGGATCAAGTTTATGAAATCGTGAATCTATGTTGAATTCATTCGGTAATTATATATGAACACTCATCTAATTTTAGTCTATTACAATTTATACATCTACTGAATGGTGTTGTATTTCATTATTGATTCTTGTTATTTTGAAATGGATCACTACGAGAAAACCTCCGTTTAGCGGCGGTTTTTTCGCGGCGGTTTTAAAAACCACCGTGAAATGCGTTTCGGGCTGGCATTTCGCGGCGGTTTTTAAAACCGCCGCGAAAAAACCGCCTCTAAACGGCAAAAAAAATTTTTTTTTTGAAATTTTTTTTTATATTTTTTTTAATTTTATTCAAGGATTAGCGGCGGTTTTTTAAAAAACCGCCGCGAAATAGCGGCGGTTTCGGTAAAACCGCCGGTAAATAAAATGAAAAAAATAAAAAAACGTGAGAAACCCCGAAAACACTAAAACGATCATAACTTTTGATCCTGGCGTCCGTTGAAGCGCCACGACCAGTCAAATCAAAGCTCATGAAGAGATATAGAGGCACATATAATCAAAACCGTGAGACGTTCTAAGGTGTGGACGATATTAGAGTTATAAAAAAGTTGAAAAAAGTTCTCCAACTTCAAATGGCCATAACTTTCGCTCAGGGTGTCCGTTTGGGCTCTACCACATATCAAATCGAAGCCAGCGAAGAGAGCTACGCACCGGTTCAACACAAGCTAGATTTTGTCGGGTTTTTCGACCCCAAAAACCCCTCCGAAGGCCTCCAAAACCCCGTTTCTGTCACCGATGTCCCGTCGAACTTGTCTTCAAACGGACCTATCTTTCGATCCGCGTGTCAATATATTCTTTCAATTTATCCTTTGGAACTAGGGCATTTCATGATCTTTTTATCTCTTCCACACTATCCTTATTATACAGATTATGAATTTTCAATAGATTCTACAAACTCTCTAATATTGTTACATCATGACATTCAACAATATTTCTTTTCCATTTATTAAATCACTTATATGCTTTCTTTTTCATTGACTATCCACGAATATCCCTTCATCTCCAGGAGATTCAATCTTCATGTGTTTAATTTTTATTAAGATTGGAACACTTACTTCCAAATATTCTAAATTAAATAATTGATGGATTCTTTCCATACTATAGCTTATATGGAGTATTATCTTCTTTTTAACACAATAAGTCTCTATTTGATGTCTATTCTCATGTCATAATTTCTTATTTCCAAAATCTTTCTGGAATATCATTAACATTGAGAATTGTTCTAGCAATGTTGTTTAAAATACGATTTATTCTCTCAACTGCTACATCTTATTGTGGAGTTCTCACCACATAATCTTGATTCTATAACCCATGTTTCTCGAGATAATCCTCCACTTGGTTTCTTGTGAACTATGTTCTCTTATCTATTTAAATTATCTATATTTTCTTACCAAGAATCATTTAGCATTCATATCAATATATTATATTTCAATTAAACACTTTAGATTTGTGGGTGATTATTGAAACCCATTCAATTTTGTGATAATCATCATTAAGATAAAATAATATATCCTCCCATTAATATCTATTGGTGAAATTGGATCACACACATCAATATGCACCAAATCTAGAAATTTTCGTGAATTTGGATCTTTGGGCTAGTAGATCATTCAAATGATCTTACATTTTTGGTATAAATCTCATTTATGAGTATGATATTGTGATAATATAGGGAGAATTAAAGCATCATCACATTTCATCTGATCTTCCAAGGAAGTTTGACATTTGTGTCCAAAACACTTATGCAAAAACATATTTTGTTCATACTTATATAGAATACATATATCTTATTCTCCACTAATGAGGTAGTGATTCTATTTTGTATGAATTCATTGCAACACAAGAACTCCATCATTTTTGTTGAGGATACATCATTTCTTGGAAAACTTTATGGTATTCCTTGAGTCACCCAATTGACAGACACTAAGCATGTTCTGACTAATCCCTTCAATAATAGAGGAATCTACTCTTCTAATGTATTTTTCTACAAAAATGGTTTTTCATGAACTAATATTTCTCAGTCCCTATTCATTTCCAAATATTAAATCCCTTCTTAATCGTACATGATTCCAGTCATTATATCATTATTTTCCATCATATGGGAAGTGTATCCACTATCAAGGATCAATATACCTCTGTGATCTAATTCCCTGAATGCAATTTTTGTAACCACTACCTACCCATATCATTTCATTTTGAACAAAGTCATTGAATTTATACCTAAAATAGAAGGGTAATATTAATCTATCTCAGTGTATGATGGACCAGCATCTACTTGAAGAGGTGAAAATCCATTTAGAGTTTTCATCTATCTTGATGATACATTTGGATGATTCTCTAGATCAAATTTAGTCTCCTCAACACTTTCCTCTTCTTTTTTGAGGTAAAATACCTTGCCATATGTCTGAGTCCATTACACCTGAATCAAAGACCATACAATGATGACCTGGAATATTGAGCAATGTATGACCACCTATGTTGGTCTTTTTCCCTCTAGTACCACATTTATGTGGAACAAAAAATTGATAGTGTCCAATCTTACCACAAAAATCGCATCTTAGGAGAGATACATTCATGTGTGGTAATGATGCACCACTAGTTTTACCTTTAGTTATAAAAATATTATAATTCTTCTTTTTACACAAATAAATCTTCATTCATAGAGTGGGTGTGTGGGGTATGATATGAACCACTACTACATTATGTTTTAGATCAAGACCTATACCAGTATTATCATTCATAGTTGATTGTTTCTTCTATTCTAGTTGACCACATTGTTCAAAGTACATCTTCCATGTTACTTATATGATCTTCTTTAATTATTTTGATCCTAGAGTTAACAAATTATCCTAACCTTTAACTTTTTATCACAGACCGACGACTTCTTAATTTTGTTCACTGATATGTTTGACTTGATATATTCTAGTTTTATTCAATCTTTTAGTTTCTATTTTCTTTTATTCAATTTTGAGTTTGTACTCAACCAAAATATCTATACTATATGTTATTAAAGTCCTCATATTTTAAATTTATACATTCATCTCATAATTTTCTTCATTATACTTCCTCATATAGAGTTTGGTATCACAATCTACTTTTTTTATCTTTTTTTTTTGTTTTATCTCTCAAAAAATTTATCTCTTCAATGGAATCTTATAATTCTGTCAGAATATCAAATCTTCTCTCAATTTCTCCATATTCATTGTCACATTCTTCTATTATTAATATATTTCTGAAAAATGCCACCAAAGCATATGCTTTATGATCTTTGCAGTCTTCTAACACTTCTACCTGTTTCATATTATTTTTAACAAAGATTCCTATTTTTGAAGAATTGTATCCTAATACATCTATCACATTTCATATTTTAATAATACAAATTTTTTGGAATTTCAACATTTTCTTCATTTTCATTATCAAATTTCTTCAGAAACATTATAGAAAAATGACCAATCTTAAAACATCGAAAGAATAAAAATAAATGTTTACCTTTGAACTTCTATTTAACCCTTTGCAGATTTGAGCAGAGAAATGACTGACAACATCCAAATTTTCTTCCTTGTGAAAATCTCAAAAAGAGAGAATCTGCATAGCCTTTAATGCCACTTCATTGGACTTCCCCTTTACCACTACATTGATTTAATATTTTATCATTTCATATGGTACAAGAATATTCTGTAAGTTATGAACTGTTGGTTTTTTATAATCATTGACTTCCAATAATAAATGTTTTAGATTAAACTATGGTGGAAGGTTCCTTATGATACTATTAAAAATATTTATATACTCATGTACTTTTCTAAGACCTTGTATTTATTCCAAAATAACATTTACTCTGTCATAGAATGCATCAATAGTATCATAGGGATTCATTCAGAGATCTTCATACTTGTTACAGAGAACCTGTAGCTTTCCTTCTCTGAAATTTTTCTCACCCCCATAAATGATTATAATTTTTACCTTATCAAAAATGATATTTTAAAGTACATCACCATTCTATAAATTAAATTTTATATAGATCCCCTAAAAGAAATGATCCCTTTTTCATGAACAAAAAATCCCCTTCTTTCATCTTCTTATAAATGACTACTATTTATGTCTGCTGATGTTCCATGCATAGCTACTATGAAAACATCTATTTATAATGATCAGAAGTAGTTCTACATACAATTCTCCCAAATTTGAAAATTATTTAAATCTAATATTAGAATTAATTAATGGTTTACCGCATCCATTTCATCTACATTTGAGAGAGAACCACTATCTTTCAACCTTTCCCTATGATACTTATTATTATGTTCACTAGGTCGAATACCCTGAAAGGGGGTGGTGAATCAGGGATGACAGAATAAAATCTATTCACCTTTCATTTTTGTTTCATCATTAAAAAAAACTATATTATCTCTCAATCTCAATGAAGTGTTTGAATAGAATTTAATTCATGAATGATAAATATTAATTTTTACAAGATTCAACCTCACTAGGTATTGTTCAAGGAGCATACAATGACTATGTGTCTATTTGAAAAATTCACTAAGGATCATTTACAATAATGAGTAAAATGTTTATGTTAGATATTCTATGAATAGGTTCACTAGTTTTACAAGTTTTAGGGTCTTCTCACATCATTCCCAAGGGTCACTTCATATTCCTCTTTTCCCTGGATGATTAATGATGGAAAGGATCACCATCTTCCTCTTTATTTGATAACTCTTCTTCGAATGGAATCCACTCACATTTTATAAAATTGTTGGTCAAACATAGTTTATGAAAATGTAGGTCCCTTCATTTTCATGATTTTCGCATCCTCAACTATAGGTAGATTCTTTTTAAAATCCATTTTTTAAACATTTATGAAATCCAACTTTTCTATTTAGTATTAGGTAATGGAAATTAAATTCGCACACAAACTTTATACTTTTTCAAGCTTCCTTGAGTGTGTGGAGAACCACCTACTCCTCCAGTATACAATGTATATGGTATAATATGTAGACAACCTCATCTACATACCATGGTCACTTCTATGAACTTCCCTTAGTCAAAAGACTCCTCTTTCTTCATTATGGTGTCCCACCTCCGTGTACTGACATTGCGATACTCTGCTACGAATCACCCTCTATCCACAAATTATTCTCTATTCATAGACTGCCTTCGATTCAATATACCCCAGCTCCCCTTTACCTACATTTTTATTCATATGATTATGTTCTTACTTTGTGGCCTAACCCCCCCCCCCCCCAACAATACCCTTCAATAGAATTCCTTCTGTATGAATATGTTATGCCTTCGCGGAATTTACCCTTGTGAACGTCCTTCAAACTTCTCCAAATTCTTAAGGCAAAGAGATGATCTCAAATGATATTTTATCTCCACTTTATTTGGTGGGATTAATTCCTCTAATATAGGAAATGAAATTAGCTTAATCTTCTAAATCTATATTTAAAAAAAATTCATTTAGCACCACCTTTATAGAACACTATTTCTACCACCACAATATGAAACCATTCCGTGACCCATTTTTCATATGTAGTCAGCACACTAACATTTCTCCTACAGAACTACTTCTTATGACAATATCCCACGAACCATCACACCTTCCAAAATAACGCTTTACCTTAACCAAAAACCATCACTGCAAACCGTTTTTGTTTACATGAACTGCTTTCACATGTCATTCCCACTTCCTAGTACATAGTCGCAAACTGTTCCCCGACATGGAATGCTGACCATGTTCTGTGGTATGTGGTTCCCTTAATTTTTTGAATTTCATTGTAGTTCTTCGTAAATTTTACTCCTATGAGGATTCCCTTCCATTTACAATATCAAACTATCAATTCAGGGGCCCAAAAATTTGGTAAACACTAGGAAAATGTGCAACCATAAAAGCCTAAATTTGGAAGAAACCACCCATACTTATTCATAGTCATCTGGATTTTTCAATAAACATAATCACACCAAAAACCTGATAACAGGACACATTGAGGGACTTCTTTCCTAACAACCGCATTCTCCTTATCATGATCAACTGATATACATTATTCTAACACCACATGCCCCATGAATTTCACTTCTTGAATCCATAAATCACATTTCAAAAGCAACGAATAAAATTTGTGATTTCTCACCAATTCCAAAATGAATCTCAGATGATGTACATGCTCCTTCTTGTACATACAATAAACATGGATGTAATCCAAAAAATACTATTATGAAGGTATTAGAATACATATGGAAAATATTTTTCATCAAATCCAAAAAAAATTGCTAGAGAATTGGTTATACCAAATGGAATTAAAATGTAATCCAAATGGAATTAAATTATCTGAAATACAGTTTTCAGGATATCAGTTTCTTTTATTATCAATTGACGGTAACTAGACCCAATATCAATTTTGAGAATTACACCACCCATTTCAAGAGGTAAAAAATATTTTCATTCCATAGAAATATATACTTGTTCATTATGAACACTCAATTGATTTTTTTGATAATCAACACAAAGGAATAGTTATCCATCTGCCTTCATAGAAAAAGGGAACATACACTACCCAATTTGACACACCCTAGAATATAAATCCATACTCAATAAGATCATCCAAATAAGTCTTCAACTCTTTAATTTTATCTAGTTCCTTACAGTTTGAGAAAAAATATACATGTTATGAATCATGCCCTAAATCAATCAAAACATATACCCCCATTACTAGTGGAAATACAAAAATGTTTTAATGGGAACAATTTTGAAATCTCAAAAAAAACTAGAGGTATATAACCATTAAATGATTCTATCTCCAAATATAATGTAAAAAAATATCACTTTCCCTAACACTAGATTAGAATGTCAGGATCTACTCAACCTTGGTTCCCATTCTCCTCGAATGATATGATAGACACTATTCGGTGTAGTAAAAAAGACCAGTCAGATATAAATCATTTGGGGACATACTGGAAACCATCCAATCTCTCCCAAATATAATTCCAATTGGTTTTTTGTAGCGAACCAGAAAATTAAAAAAATGATCAATATATGAAATTGAGAGAACATAAGTAGGACTATGGAAAAACCCACTGTCCACATATTCCATGTGGTGTTGTAATATCTATCATTGAATATAAGAAAATATATATATTGATTCATTATACTAACAATATGGGATGAAATAAATGAGTGAGATAAACTAGTATCAAATTAAGAAGTCAGTAAAAAATAATCTATTATAATGGTACCTCTCACAATCACATGACCTGTATCCAATTCCTCTATAGACTGTTCCACTTGATGATGAAACCTATTTCTAGATTCTTATGGAATGAACACATTTTTTTTAATGATGTATATGATTGAACTACTATTATAGTAGGAATTGATGACCCCATTCCACTATGGGGAGTTGAATAAAAATGAAAAAACCTCTACATGAGACCTGAGCATCTGTAGGAATCACATACATTGGGTACCATAGTGTTGATCCTCTTTGAATTCCATATATTTCAACACTTATAACAAATCAATGGATCTCGTATAGGAACTACAAGAGGCTTATAAAAAAAATGCTATCGAGAGACACTATGGGAATCATCATGATTCCTATTTGAAATAGATGAAATCACACTACCATTGGGAGAATATGAAAATATTGAAAACCCTAACTCTCTAACCATGTCTATCTCGAACATCAAAACAATATTGAGTACATTATCATGAGATGAAATCTTGAACAAGAAAACAAGAAAAAAAAATTATTATCCCAACTCAAATTGTTGAGTCATCATCTTCTCATTTGACACCATCCCAGGTAAAAACTGAACTAGCTTAATAAAATGATATACATACACTATCACGGTCCTTTCATCCTTCTAATAATTAAAAACTTATTAAACATTCAAAAAAATATTATATTTTTATAGAACTGGTTGGTGAAAAGCATTATAATTTATTTCCACACTAATCCCTCATTTTCCATCACTATCAACATTGTCTCCCACCATATCATGTTCGAACCATCCAACACGATGCTGACACACTTCAACTTGATTTTATAGGGAATCTCTATGAACCCAAATAAATTCTCCATACATATCAACAATTCCACGTCGTATTGAAAATCATTTAAAACATTGAACACCGATGTTTTCTAGTAAAGGAACTCATGAGAACTAATATAGAAAACATCACTCTGAGGTTCCATAGTTGGATCCTAAAAAACATCTTGTGGATCATGTAAAATAACATGAATATATACACAATCATTTCATCAATACTATGGTCCACAAGAAGATTCATACGATACAATTCATCATTAGCACCATCCTGAATCTGATTCACATGTAGTCTTAGAAACATGATGGTACCCAACATCAGAAAACGACATTGATGACATTACATTAACACTTAAACAGAGAACCAAGGGAAATAAATCCCAAAATATAGAATAAAAAAGATTTTGATTTCAATATATCAAAAGTAGAAGTAGGGAAAAGACTTAAATTAATCATTAATATTTCATTCCCAAACCACCCCTTATGAATTAAGCTTTATTTCCGTGAGAGATGTCTATGCACTCAATCAAAAATATCTCATATGTCCCGACAAGATGTCACAAATGCATACTGACTTCAGGACCAATGTTTAACCTGGAGCTCTGATATCACTTTTTCATGAACTAGCCTGGGAACCATGGTGAACGGAGAATCATGACAGTCCAAACATTTTGTAAAGGGTGTTCCTGTTCAACACAGTTTGATGAAAAGTCTATGGAATCATACAAAATGAATCTGGGATTTATTTTTTCACAATAAATTGGGATGTGAGATAACAAATCAGTGTAAACATAGAATAAACTCTACAAGGAGGAGGTTAGCATATGTCAAATTGGTAAAAAAACCAATGTACTATAGAAAAGTACCATAAAACCAAAATAACAAACCAATCCAAGGCAGACTCAAATAGCAAATCCCAATGATCAATAGCTAGAATACCATCCATGTGGTGCTTTTCCCCAACATTTACTTAGAAGGATATAACCTAAAAACACATGATAGAATATTTTGGATAAGGTCTAAAATCCCAGTAGGCTCTAACAAAGTATTCTATAAGAGAATTCACATTTAATTAACCAAATTAAGATAAAATTATAAAAAAATTGGTTTGGTATTTGAAAATCATATTATAAAAACCCATTTTTTACATTTATAATGATGTAAATACATTAAAAAATGGCTTCAAATTTTATTTATATAAATTTTATTTATAAATTTTTATGGCATGTAAAAAATTATAAAACAATGACATATATTCTATTAAAATACAAAAAAGTGAGCAACACAGTCATATGCCTACATGTTTGATTGTTCTCACATAGGGGACTCTAAACACCCTAAGTGATATGACAATATGATTATACACATGTACCATTGTTATGACCAATGTAAACTTAATCACTATCTATTTAGTGATTTCATGTGTTGCATTTATGTTTTTGAATGTTGAAAAATCGTGGAGTGTTCTCAGAATAACTCACTATCTACATAAGACTTCAATGTGATATAATAGTAAATAAACAATGGGAAATTTACTTCCTGATTTCTTAAAATGTAATTCATCCCATTCACAAATCAAATTATCAAATTTTCTATTTAAAACTTCAATGGGGTTTTAATCAATGAATGCACGTTTTTAGGATAAAACCCAAAGTGTTTTATCCAAACAAGTTTCATCTATTTTTATAATATTCAAATTTGAAATAAATTTGAAATAAGTAATTTCAAAATTTAAATTCAACAATTTAAATATTTCCAATTTACAACAATTTGAAAAACACAACCAAATTCAAATGAATTGTGGGTTTTTCGCAATTTTATTCAAAAAAAAACAAATTGGGAAACCCAAGACCCCAATTAAATGGAATTAGGTTTTTATGATTTGAATTGAATGTATTATTGGGAAATTGAATTTAAATCATGCAATTGACTTTTAATTATTCAATATATGGTTAATAAATATTGGGAATCATGACGGAACCATCCATATCAAGTTCATGGTGTCTCAAATCACAAAACCTTAAATGAGTTTCCACAATGAGGAACTTCTTAAATGGGAAACCATTCATCAAACCTAGGATAATTATTGAAAATATTTTGGATTAGATCCTTCAACAAGAATTGATATCTAAAAAACCTAAGAGAAAAATAAAAGAGGCTGGGAAATCGTGAAAAGGAAGAGGAAACCTATAAAGAGAAGATAAAATACCAATAGTCTAGTTTCAAATATCCCCAAGAGGGGTGTAGATATGAAAAATACTTCTCGTAGGATCCTCTAAGAAGTAATAATCCATAAAGAGGCTTAAAGGTCCTTATAGGACATGATAGTGGGGTTTTGATAGTTTTAAAATAATTTCTGAATTAAAAATCGTACTCTGGGTTAGCTGTGTAGGGGAATAAAGTGAGACCAAACAGTTCAGCATACCCATGTTCCCCTTTTACATGTCATACATGGTTTCTCCCAGGTGGGATCATGGTTTTACAAACCCTTTTCCTACATTTAAAACCATCGATTTAATAGATTAAATGGTTTTATATAGTATGGAACATAGTTTGGGAGAACGATGTGCCATCCATTTACCAGAGAAGACCATCCAGAAGCAAAGCTTCTGACCATTTTTTAAAAACAAAGAAAGATTACATCAGAGCAGTGGATGGGGTAAAAAAAACAGAAATTCCCTCAACCACCATGAACCATTCTACAGATCATAGTACGACATATCATTTCCATAATCAGAGTCACCAGAAAACTCCCACTCAGATTGAGACATATTCTGATGTAAGACATTAATGATATTTGTATCCAATACCTTAGACGATGATATGTTCAACACGGTTCTAGGAAGATTAGAATAATCCTTATGGGGTCTCCTCTTTGAGGGGACATAGGTGAAATCTCCATCATTAATCTTCTTCATGCCACTAATGATTTCATCATTTAAAGAGGTGTGCCCACCACTACCTAAAATGCTAATCGGGGTACCCACCTTCTCCGGTTCATCCTCAGAAACATTTACCCATTTCTCAGGTAGTTTAGATACCTTAAAAATCTTCTGTATTTCTTACTGGAAATCAATTTGTTGTTGTGCATCATTATGATTGGATACATCAACCTTAGAAATATCTGGTGTCATCAATCCAAGAGGCCGTATGTGAGTGTCTTCAACTGGAGTAACCTCTTTAACCTTGTCATACCGAGTATTAGAGGGGCCAATATGATCCTCCTTCAGAGATACATCAACTATAATCCCTTTACCAATGTCAGATTTTCCAGCAATTGGCGCATCAAAAAAAATGGGTACTTTCCCGTTTAATGAATCAACATTATTAGCATTTGACAACATTGAGTTCTTCACCTTGGACTTCATACTATAGAGAGCTATTGAATTTCCTCTCAGCCCACACTCCTCACAAGAAACATTCTTTCGGTATAACTCTAAAGAGTGTCCAACCACCATACATTCATTGCATAAGAGAGGATTTTTTCATACTCGAAGTCAATTTGAATGTTGTCAGAAGGGGTAGAAAGAGATACCTTGTCAATAAATTTGGAGATAAGGTCAACCTCCACCAACATCCTAGAAAAGTGACCGAACTGAACATCTTTAGTCTCCTTGTCAATATCATGCAAAATTTTTAGATGCCAAAGGACCCAATTGAATCCATGAAGATGAATCCATAGTGGAGGAAAATCATTTCATGCACGCGAGACATTGAAATCCAAAGACAATTCATAAACATCCTCGAATAATTCCAAATTATCAATTTTTTCACCCAAGTCAACCTCAAATGAACCCCAACCAATGAATTATCAAAATAGTGGTTTACGAAAAACTAATAACATGATGATATAGAATGAGTGGATAATGAATTGATATATTCTACTAATGAGTAGATGTGTCACAATATATTTTATATAGATCCAGACTAGTTAGGTGATTATGACTTGAACTTAGGGGCTATAACCAGTTCCATTATATAGTGGTGAACTAAAATTCATGTTGTAATATGGTGTTTTAAATTGATGATGTATGCTATATAATAAGGGATTCTCACTTCTTCATTCAGGATGTTCATGATATCAGAGGGGAACTAAGAACAATTATTATTAATAATCCTTGAATTTTTTGGTTTTCATGAGATGATGTAGAGTTTAATGAATTCAATTTTTTTAAAATATTAAGACATCAATGTTGACTACATTCTATACAATTTCCCCCCTAGAATTGATCATTTTTTTGGTAGTAGAAATATTGGGATATGAGGATTCATTCTTCATGAGTTTTGTGATGACTAGAAGACAATTGTATTGTTTTTGTTCATTCATAATGTTAATCATGAGTGTTTTTTGTTATAGAATACTTGTATCATCATAGTAGATGTTTTTTAATGTTTTTCCATACCGTGTGATTCATTTTGGGTGTTTTATATCAATAAGTTGTCGATATCAGGTTTTGGAATAGAAACCGTAGATTATCTATAATGAAACCGTCAATATAGAAGGTTAGTGGTACAAACGTGTGATCCGTATAGTCTTTCATTCATAAGGAATATGAGGATTATTGGTAAATTGGTTCCCTTAACTACAAGTCATTGATATTTTTAACTAGAATATGTTAGTAAGATATTTTTGTAATCTCTTATAATTTGACGTGGTTCACCTAATGAGATTTATACGGGATAAAGTATTTTTGAATATATTAAATATAAAATATGGCCATATAGTATCATGTTCTTAATGTGGTGTGTATGAAAACCCATTGGGATATCCATTAGTGGATAAAATATATCAAATAGATAATAATTTTTTGTGTAATTAGTTTTTATTTTTATAGTTTTATATATGGTTATGCAGTTAAAGAATATGTCCATAATTCCATGATGAGTTCTATTAAAAATGTGTCTTGATGGTTTTAGGGTATTCCGATGGAGTGTTTTTAGTTTTAAAGTAAGTCATCGATGGAAAAATTTATAGATTTTTTTCCCTGGTCAAATTAATTTAGAATTGGTGAATTATTCAGTTGGTCTAGTGTTATAGGTATTGGAGGATCTAAGGCCATTTTGACCCTTGGATCCTTTATATGGGAATATAATATTTTTGTTAGATCATGACTTGGGGGCCTTCATATGACATATTTTGGAATTTATATATTTTAATACAATAAATAATTTTGGAACAGTTCATGTAGTGAACCAAGTATTCCCATATTGAATACATAGCTCATTTTGGTGTGGTAAATCCTCAAGCCCATATGAAGTGTAAAATGATCTTGTTTCCCCAGATAATTACCTAGTGGTACTATTAAATTGTGTAAATTTATTTAATAATGTGGTTTTTACTCATGGTATTTAATTTTTTGTGATTTCATGACGGATGGATTATTTTGGATATATAACATTTAAGAAATTAATAATATTTATTCCCATTTCGAATGTTAGTATATCCAAAATGGGGCTTTAAATTTATTTTTTGTCTTGTTTGTGACTAGAGTGGGAGGTTTTATCATGGACATTTATACATATTGTTCATATAATAATCCCATGGTGGATATCATTAAATTAGTGTTGTTTTTTATATCTAAGGGTAATTAAAAAACATAGGTCTCCCCCCACTACTGATTCATGAATGAGAAAAGGTTGCTCCCCATTTTTTAAGATCAAAGGTGGAATTTTGAGGTGGATATTCAGGTGATATCATTTATAGGTTATCAGAGCTCCTAATTGGGATGCAATGAATATAGATTATGGATCAAGTTTATGAAATCGTGAATCTATGTTGAATTCATTCGGTAATTATATATGAACATTCATCTAATTTTAGTCTATTACAATTTATACATCTACTGAATGGTGTTGTATTTCATTATTGATTCTTGTTATTTTGAAATGGATCACTACGAGAAAACCGCCGCGAAATGCGTTTCGGGCTGGCATTTCGCGGCGGTTTTTAAAACTGCCGCGAAAAAACCGCCGCTAAACGGCAAAAAAAATTTTTTTTTAGAAATTTTTTTTTTTATTTTTTTAATTTTATTCAAGGATTAGCGGCGGTTTTTTAAAAAACCTCTGCGAAATAGCGGCGATTTCGGTAAAACCGCCGGGAAATAAAATGAAAAAAATAAAAAAATGTGAGAAACCCCGAAAACACTAAAACGATCATAACTTTTGATCCGGGCGTCCGTTGAAGCGCCACGACCAGTCAAATCAAAGCTCATGAAGAGATATAGAGGCACATATAATCAAAACCGTGAGACGTTCTAAGGTGTGGACGATATTGGAATTATAAAAAAGTTTAAAAAAGTTCTCCAACTTCAAATGGCCATAACTTTCGCTCCGGGTGTCCGTTTGGGCTCTACCACATATCAAATCGAAGCCAGCGAAGAGAGCTACGCACCGGTTCGACACAAGCTAGATTCTGTCGGGTTTTTCGACCCCAAAAACCCCTCCAAAGGCCTCTAAAACCCCGTTTCTGTCACCGGTGTCCCGTCGAACTTGTCTTCAAACGGACCTAACTTTCGATCCACGTGTCAATTCGGCCTCCTCCACCTGCCAGATCATAGATCGTTCCATGAGCTTCAGTTTGACTAGTTGCGGCGCCCACATGCACTCATAGATCATATGTTATGGCCTTTTTAGTGGGTATCGGGTTTGTTATGTTTTTCAATGCCTCGTTTCTAGCACCCGTTCCCCGTCATCTTTTTTTTAAATGGTCGTAACTTCCGATCCGCCTGTCCATTCGGACACTTTCACCTTTCAGGTTGAAGATCGTTTGGGGATCTTTTATTTGACAGGTTGCGGATCTAAAACGGACTCTCGGATCTTAAGTTATCTCCGTTAATGTGAGTATAATGTTTTTGTCTCTTTATGACCGTTTTGACGAGTTTTAACGGTAGCTCCATTTATTACTGTTTATTTGGGTTTCCATGACTTGTTATCTTTATCAATGGGTTTTTGTGGGTTATTATGATGATTATGTTGAATTATTAAGGAGTTTTCCAGAGTTGTCACGAGTTTTCATGCGTTCTCATTCTTTCGAATACCTCATTCTTCATATGCTTCTCCATCATTTTTCATGCATTTTCATGATTTTTCATCCCTTATCACGTCTTTTCATACTTTTTCATGTGTTTCCTTTATTATTTATTATTTATTATTTATTATTTATTATTTTTTATTTATTATTTATTATTTATTATTTATTATTTATTATTTATTATTTATTATTTATCTTTATTTATTATTTATTATTTATTATTTATTATTTATTATTTACTATTTACTATTTATTATTTATTATTTATTATTTATTATTTATTATTTATTTTTTATTATTTTTTATTTATTATTTATCTTTATTTATTATTTATTATTTATTATTTATTATTTATTATTTACTATTTACTATTTATTATTTATTATTTATTATTTATTATTTATTATTTATTATTTATTCTTTATTCTTTATTATTTATTATTTATTATTTATTATTTATTATTTATTATTTATTATTTATTATTTATTATTTACTATTTATTATTTATTATTTATTATTTATTATTTATTATTTATTATATATTATATATTATTTATTATTTATTATTTATTATTTATTATTTATTATTATTATTTATTATTTATTATTTATTATTTATTATTTATTATTTATTATTATCGAGATTATATCTATTATTTATGTATTATTTGTTTTTTCAATTAATATATATAAGTATATTAATTTCTGTTTATTAACCACATGGCGAGCTTGCTGGAGTGGTAAAGTCTTTGGAAAATATGCAAGAGGTTAGGGGTTCAAATCTCACCAGACGCAGGATTTATTTATATTGCATGGGCATGCATGTGCATGGGCATGCATGGGCATGCATGTGCATGGGAGATGCATTAATGGATAAATAAATAAATAAATAAATAAATAAAAGAAAATAAATAAATAAATAAATAAATAAATACGAAATAAAATAAATAAAATAAATAAAATAAATAAAATAAATAAATAAATAAATAAAATAAATAAAATAAATAAATAAATAAAATAAATAAATAAATAAATAAATATAAAATTAAAAAAAATTAAAAAAAATTTAAAAAAATTAAAAAAAATTAAAAAAAACCCCACTGAATCATTTAGCGGCGGTTTAAACAGCCGCTAAAAAACCGCCGCGAAACGTTCTGACGGTTTTGAAAACCGCCGCGAATAATTTCCCGACGCACGACTTAGCGGCGGTTTTTGAAAACCGTCGCCAATCGATTTAGCGGCGGTTTAAACCGCCGCGAAACGAAAAAAAAACCGCCGCTAAATGCCTTTTTTTCCGTAGTGGATAAATTTGAAAGATGTTCGATGATTTTTTTTTCAAGTTAGGTCCCCATTTTTAGTTTCATAGTAACTAATCAATACACCCAGGAAGAACATTTATGTGGTATTTTAGTTTGTCTCATGTAGAATATGTATTGAACTTGATATGTTTGTTAGGTATAAATATCATTTATGACTCATATTTACAAGATGCGGGTTTTGTTCATATACATGACTAGACACCCCATGTGGGGTACATAGCATGTCATTATACATGACTTGTTTAAACACGTGGAATAAAATTGGGTGAGAAAAAATCCTCATTACCCATTAATCCAACATACCATTCATCATAGATTATATTTTAAATGTGAATTACATGTCGAGTCAGGCCGAGGTACACACCAAGTGTAAAGCATTGCGAAGAGACTCTATGTAATCCTAGTACACCCCATTTACTCTTATTTTTGTTATGTTTTTCATATGTTATTACGGTATATATAGTTTTGGAAAAATTAATTGCTGATATTGAGTGCATTAACTGGTAGAGTGTAATGGGGTGGGGGGTACATTTAATTTTATGGGTTGTTTTTGAGATACTTAAATATCATTTAAATATAATATACATTTAAGATGGTTATGAGGTTCATATGATATGGAAGAGTATGTGTAATGGAAATAGACATATTAGGGAACATTTAAACACTAGATATAGGACCCTCACATGTTTTTAATGAATAGAATCCCCTAAGATATGTTGGGGGGATTGATACCTCTAATTAAGAATATTCACAAAAACCAGTTCTTTTATTATAGGTGAATAATAAAATCATCACAATAGATTAATTTAATGGGATATAAATGGATTCGGGAGATAAATTGGCTTTATATTATTCGCACACACCCTAAAGTTAGTGTCAGTCCTTGTGATATCGATATATAGGAAAATATAGCAGTTCATTCAATCCATTACTGATATAGACTTCATGACCCATTATTCATGGGCATAAATAATATGCGTTCATATGTAATTTTCCTTGAGTTATAACCAGAGAATATTGTGTAATGATTACATATTTTTTTGGGATGTTTCTTATAATAGATTATAGGTTTTGATATCGTTGTTTCAAATTCAATATGGAATATTGATTTTTAATTTTTTTCCTATGGGCTTGTGTGGTGGGATTAGGTAGATCCTTTCCTTTGAGATGATGGGATGAGTACTCCCCTAGAGGCAGTAATAATGATCCTTATTTAATTAAAATATAGTTTCATAGATCTATATATATAAATATTTGAGTTATTTACTTTCTTGGATGAAAGTAGTTCTTAGGATGGATATTTTATTTCTTATAGGACCGACATGTTGATACAAGGTTGGTGCGGTACTTTTTCTTGGTTTTTTAAAAAGATTTATCAATTAAAATTTTCTTTATCTCCCCATCCAACTTTCCCATTATAGTGAGGAATGTTCCCACTATGATGGTTGTGGGTTTCTTGGGATGATGACGGTTACTATTGATATTAATGTATAGTTCATGATCTCCATGGTCAATACTGCACGTAGAGCTCTAGTATCCCCACTCAATATGATTCTTATAGGAGGGTTGGATTGGAAGTAATTTTAATAAAAAATTCAAACCCTTCCATCATATGAGTGAATCTAATAAAACATGGTTTCTAACATTTTTGCTGGACTAGCTATAGGGGTAATTTTCATTTTTTGTTTCTTCTCATCGTGTGGGTATTGTATTATTCAATTTTTTGTTCTCCTGGGATAATAATACATATAGATGAGTGTTCAGTTGTTCTTCCACATCTAGTATCATTTTTTTGTAATGACGGAATGATGATAACATCAGGATTCTATAATAATTACAGGTCTGGAAGTGAAATAAATATATATGAGTAAGCTTAGGGTTAGGAATGCATAATTGTGAAGGAGGTTATGTGTGTCTGAATGTAATAGTGTTTCGATAGAACAACAAACCCAATTCATTCTTCATGAGTTTTGTGATGACTAGAAGACAATTGTATTGTTTTTGTTCATTCATAATGTTAATCATGATGTTTTTTGTTATAGAATACTTGTATCATCATAGTAGATGTTTTTTAATGTTTTTCCATACCGTGTGATTCATTTTGGGTGTTTTATATCAATAAGTTGTCGATATCAGGTTTTGGAATAGAAACCGTAGATTATCTATAATGAAACCGTCAATATAGAAGGTTAGTGGTACAAACGTGTGATCCGTATAGTCTTTCATTCATAAGGAATATGAGGATTATTGGTAAATTGGTTCCCTTAACTATAAGTCATTGATATTTTGAACTAGAATATGTTAGTAAGATATTTTTGTAATCTCTTATAATTTGACGTGGTTCACTTAATGAGATTTATACGGGATAAAGTATTTTTTAATATATTAAATATAAAATATGGCCATATAGTATCATGTTCTTAATGTGGTGTGTATGAAAACCCATTGGGATATCCATTAGTGGATAAAATATATCAAATAGATAATAATTTTTTGTGTAATTAGTTTTTATTTTTATAGTTTTATATATGGTTATGAAGTTAAAGAATATGTCTATAATTCCATGATGAGTTCTATTAAAAATGTGTCTTGATGGTTTTAGGGTATTCCGATGGAGTGTTTTTAGTTTTAAAGTAAGTCATCGATGGAAAAAATTATAGATTTTTTTCCCTGGTCAAATTAATTTAGAATTGGTGAATTATTCACTTGGTCTAGTGTTATAGGTATTGGAGGATCTAAGGCCATTTTGACCCTTGGATCCTTTATATGGGAATATAATATTTTTGTTAGATCATGACTTGGGGGCCTTCATATGACATATTTTGGAATTTATATATTTTAATACAATAAATAATTTTGGAACAGTTCATGTAGTGAACCAAGTATTCCCATATTGAATACATAGCTCATTTTGGTGTGGTAAATCCTCAAGCCCATATGAAGTGTAAAATGATCTTGTTTCCCCAGTTAATTACCTAGTGGTACTATTAAATTGTGTAAATTTATTTAATAATGTGGTTTTTACTCATGGTATTTAATTTTTTGTGATTTCATGACGGATGGATTATTTTGGTTATATAACATTTAAGAAATTAATAATATTTATTCCCATTTCGAATGTTAGTATATCCAAAATGGGGCTTTAAATTTATTTTTTGTCTTGTTTGTGACTAGAGTGGGAGGTTTTATCATGGACATTTATACATATTGTTCATATAATAATCCCATGGTGGATATCATTAAATTAGTGTTGTTTTTTATATCTAAGGGTAATTAAAAAACATAGGTCTCCCCCCACTACTGATTCATGAATGAGAAAAGGTTGCTCCCCATTTTTTAAGATCAAAGGTGGAATTTTGAGGTGGATATTCAGGTGATATCATTTATAGGTTATCAGAGCTCCTAATTGGGATGCAATGAAAATAGATTATGGATCAAGTTTATGAAATCGTGAATCTATGTTGAATTCATTCGGTAATTATATATGAACATTCATCTAATTTTAGTCTATTACAATTTATACATCCACTGAATGGTGTTGTATTTCATTATTGATTCTTGTTATTTTGAAATGGATCACTACGAGAAAACCGCCGCGAAAAAACCGCCGCTAAACGGCAAAAAATTTTTTTTTTTAGAAATTTATTATTATTATTATTTTTTTAATTTCATTCAAGGATTAGCGGCGGTTTTTTAAAAAACCGCCGCGAAATAGCGGCGGTTTCGGTAAAACCGCCGGGAGATAAAATGAAAAAAATAAAAAAACGTGAGAAACCCCGAAAACACTAAAACGATCATAACTTTTGATCCGGGCGTCCGTTGAAGCGCCACGACCAGTCAAATCAAAGCTCATGAAGAGATATAGAGGCACATATAATCAAAACCGTGAGATGTTCTAAGGTGTGGACGATATTAGAGTTATAAAAAAGTTGAAAAAAGTTCTCCAACTTCAAATGGCCATAACTTTCGCTCCGGGTGTCCGTTTGGGCTCTACCACATATCAAATCGAAGCCAGCAAAGATAGCTATGCACCGGTTCGACACAAGCTAGATTGTGTCAGGTTTTCGACCCCAAAACCCCTCCAAAGGCCTCCAAAACCCCGTTTCTGTCACCGGTGTCCCGTCAAACTTGTCTTCAAACGGACCTAACTTTCGATCCACGTGTCAATTTGGCCTCCTCCACCTTCCAGATCATAGATCGTTCCATGAGCTTCAGTTTGACTGGTTGCGGTGCCCAGATGCACTCATAGATCATATGTTATGGCCTTTTTAGTGGGTATCGGGTTTGTTATGTTTTTCAATGCCTCGTTTCTAGCACCCGTTCCCCGTCAGCATTTTTTTAAATGGTCGTAACTTCCGATACGCCTGTCCATTCGGACACTTTCACCTTTCAGGTTGAAGATCGTTTCGGGATCTTTTATTTGACAGGTCGCGGATCTAAAACGGACTCTCGGATCTTAAGTTATCTCCGTTAATGTGAGTCCAATGTTTTTGTCTCTTTATGACCGTTTTGACGAGTTTTATCGGTAGCTCCATTTATTACTGTTTATTTGGGTTTCCATGACTTGTTATATTTATCAATGGTTTTTTGTGGGTTATTATGATGATTATGTTGAATTATTAAGGAGTTTTCCAGAGTTGTCACGAGTTTTTATGCGTTCTCATTCTTTCGAATACCTCATTCTTCATATGCTTCTCCATCCTTTTTCATGCATTTTCATGATTTTTCATCCCTTATCGCGTCTTTTCATACTTTTTCATGTGTTTCCTTTATTATTTATTATTTATTATTTATAATATACTTTAATTTATTTATTATATATTATTTGTAACTGGTTATTTATTATTTATTATTTATTATTTATTATTTATTATTTATATTTATTTATCATTTATATTTATTTATTTATTATTTATTATTTATATTTATTTATCATTTATATTTATTTATTATTTATTATTTATTATTTATTATCTATATTTATTTATTATTTGTTATTTATATTTATTTATTATTTATTATTTATTATTTCTTATTTATTATTTATTATTTCTTATTTCTTATTTCTTATTTCTTATTTATATTAATTTATCATTTATATTTATTTATTATTTATTATTTATTATTTATTATTTATATTTATTTATTATTTATTATTTATATTTATTTATTATTTATTATTTATATTTATCTATTATTTGTTATTTATATTTATTTATTATTTATTATTTATTATTTATTATTTATTATTTATTATTTATTATTTATTATTTATTATTTATATTTATATTTATTTATTATTTATATTTATTTATTATTTCTTATTTATTATTTCTATTTATTTATTATTTATTATTATTTATTATTTATTATTTATTATTTATAATTATTTATTATTTATTATTTAATATTTAATATTTAATATTTATTATTTATTATTTATTATTTATTATTTATTATTTATTATTTATTATTTATTATTTATTATTTATTATTTATTATTTATTATTTATTATTTATTATTTATTGTTTATTGTTTATTATTTATTATTTATTATTTATTATTTATTATTTATTATTTATTATTTATTATTTATTATTTATTATTTATTATTTATTATTTATTATTTATTGTTTATTGTTTATTATTTATTATTTATTATTTATTATTTATTATTTATTATTTATCTTTATTTATTATTTATTATTTATTATTTATTATTTATTATTTATTATTTATGATTTATTATTTATTAGTTACTATTTATTATTTATTATTTAGTATTTATTATTTATTATTTATTATTTATTATTTATTATTTATTATTTATTATTTATTATTTATTATTTATTATTTATTATTTATTATTTATTATTTATTATTTATTAATTTTTATTTATTATTTATATTTATTTATTATTTATTATTTATATTTATTTATTATTTATTATTTATTATTTATTATTTATTATTTATTATTTATTATTTATTATTTATTATTTATTATTTATTATTTATTGTTTATTATTTATTATTTATTATTTATTATTTATTATTTATTGTTTATTGTTTATTGTTTATTATTTATTATTTATTATTTATTATTTATTATTTATTATTTATTATTTATTATTTATCTTTATTTATTATTTATTATTTATTATTTATTATTTATTATTTACTATTTATTATTTATTATTTATTATTTATTATTTATTATTTATTATTTATTATTTATTATTTATCATTTATTCTTTATTCTTTATTATTTATTATTTAGTATTTATTATTTATTATTTATTATTTATTATTTATTATTTATTATTTACTATTTATTATTTATTATTTATTATTTATAATTTATAATTTATTATTTATTATTTATTATTTATTATTTATTCTTTATTCTTTATTATTTATTATTTATTATTTATTATTTATTATTTATTATTTATTATTTATTATTATCGAGATTATATCTATTATTTATGTATTATTTGTTTTTTCAATTAATATAAATAAGTATATTAATTTCTGTTTATTAACCACATGGCGAGCTTGCTGGAGTGGTAAAGTCTTTGGAAAATATGCAAGAGGTTAGGGGTTCAAATCTCACCAGACGCAGGATTTATTTATATTGCATGGGCATGCATGTGCATGGGAGATGCATTAATGGATAAATAAATAAATAAATAAATACGAAATAAAATAAATAAATAAATAAATAAATAAATAAATAAATAAATAAATAAATAAATAAATAAATAAATAAATAAATAAATAAATAAAATAAATAAATAAATAAAATAAATACGAAATAAAATAAATAAATAAATAATAAATATAAAATTAAAAAAAATTTAAAAAAATTAAAAAAATTAAAAACAATTAAAAAAATTAAAAAAAATTAAAAAAAATAAAAAAAAATTAAAAAAAAATTATAAAAAACCCCACTGAATCATTTAGCGGTGGTTTAAACCGCCGCTAAAAAACCGCCGCAAAACGTTCTGACGGTTTTGAAAACCGCCGCGAATAATTTCCCGACGCACGACTTAGCGGCGATTTTTGAAAACCGCCGCCAATCGATTTGGCGGCGGTTTAAACCGCCGCGAAACGAAAAAAAACCGCCGCTAAATGCCTTTTTTGAAGTAGTGGATAAATTTGAAAGATGTTCGATGATTTTTTTTTTCAAGTTAGGTCCCCATTTTTAGTTTCATAGTAACTAATCAGTACACCCAGGAAGAACATTTATGTGGTATTTTAGTTTGTCTCATGTAGAATATGTATTGAACTTGATATGTTTGTTAGGTATAAATATCATTTATGACTCATATTTACAAGATGCGGGTTTTGTTCATATACATGACTAGACACCCCATGTGGGGTACATAGCATGTCATTATACATGACTTGTTTAAACACGTGGAATAAAATTGGGTGAGGAAAAATCCTCATTACCCATTAATCCAACATACCATTCATCATAGATTATATTTTAAATGTGAATTACATGTCGAGTCAGGCCGAGGTACACACCAAGTGTAAAGCATTGCGAAGAGACTCTATGTAATCCTAGTACACCCCATTTACTCTTATTTTTGTTATGTTTTTCATATGTTATTACGGTATATATAGTTTTGGAAAAATTAATTGCTGATATTGAGTGCATTAACTGGTAGAGTGTAATGGGGTGGGGGGTACATTTAATTTTATGGGTTGTTTTTGAGATACATAAATATCATTTAAATATAATATACATTTAAGATGGTTATGAGGTTCATATGATATGGAAGAGTATGTGTAATGGAAATAGACATATTAGGGAACATTCAAACACTAGATATAGGACCCTCACATGTTTTTAATGAATAGAATCCCCTAAGATATGTTGGGGGGATTGATACCTCTAATTAAGAATATTCACAAAAACCAGTTCTTTTATTATAGGTGAATAATAAAATCATCACAATAGATTAATTTAATGGGATATAAATGGATTCGGGAGATAAATTGGCTTTATATTATTCGCACGCACCCTAAAGTTAGTCTCAGTCCTTGTGATATCGATATATAGGAAAATAGAGCAGTTCATTCAATCCATTACTGATATAGACTTCATGACCCATTATTCATGGGCATAAATAATATGCGTTCATATGTAATTTTCCTTGAGTTATTACCAGAGAATATTGTGTAATGATTACATATTTTTTTGGGATGTTTCTTATAATAGATTATAGGTTTTGATATCATTGTTTCAAATTCAATATGGAATATTGATTTTTAATTTTTTTCCTATGGGCTTGTGTGGTGGGATTAGGTAGATCCTTTCCTTTGAGATGATGGGGTGAGTACTCCCCCAGAGGCAGTAATAATGATCCTTATTTAATTAAAATATAGTTTCATAGATCTATATATATAAATATTTGAGTTATTTACTTTCTTGGATGAAAGTAGTTCTTAGGATGGATATTTTATTCCTTATAGGACCGACATGTTGATACGAGGTTGGTGCGGTACTTTTTCTTGGTTTTTTAAAAAGATTTATCAATTAAAATTTTCTTTATCTCCCCATCCAACTTGCCCATTATAGTGAGGAATGTTCCCACTATGATGGTTGTGGGTTTCTTGGGATGATGACGGTTACTATTGATATTAATGTATAGTTCATGATCTCCATGGTCAATACTGCACGTAGAGCTCTAGTATCCCCACTCAATATGATTCTTATAGGAGGGTTGGATTGGAAGTAATTTTAATAAAAAATTCAAACCCTTCCATCATATGGGTGAATCTAATAAAACATGGTTTCTAACATTTTTGCTGGACTAGGTATAGGGGTAATTTTCATTTTTTGTTTCTTCTCATCGTGTGGGTATTGTATTATTCAATTTTTTGTTCTCCTGGGATAATAATACATATAGATGAGTGTTCAGTTGTTCTTCCACATCTAGTATCATTTTTTTTAATGACGGAATGATGATAACATCAGGATTCTATAATAATTACAGGTCTGGAAGTGAAATAAATATATATGAGTAAGCTTAGGGTTAGGAATGCATAATTGTGAAGGAGGTTATGTGTGTCTGAATGTAATAGTGTTTCGATAGAACAACAAACCCAATTCCATGAACAATTGATTTATTTTAAAATGTTTATAGATAATATAATGTGTTAGAATAAAAATCAACGAAAAAATGAATACAACACGAAGACAATTATTTACCTTTTTCGGTCGCATTGAAGCCCCTGCCTGGAAATAAACAACCACAAACACACTTTTATCAGATTCCCAAAAAAATCAGAATATATAGCTTACAAAAATAGAACAATTTAAAAAATATAGAATCAGCAGTGAACAAAATTATTGAACCGAACTAGAAACAGACATATAAAACTATGTTCAAAATAAATCTTATATTGTTGGACCTGGAGTTCCTGCCATGCAGATCTCTATAGACTTTTGAATGAGGAAAAATATTTCACTGATTAAACTCATATAGGGTGAATCTGACCTATTGTGGAGGTGTATCCTTGGATCCATGAAATTTCCACACATGTTCACCTAGGAGGACACTGAATAACTCCACAAGAATTTCCACACTATCAGTGAGTAGGAACCTCAATAGTCCAAGGTATTGAATCATTTATTTATGATGGATGAATATACATGAATCAGCCCAATCAAAAATGATAATTCATGACCAATAGTAATGAACAAGAGAGTTTAATTTCTAAACATCGGTTTTCTATCAAAACCAATAGCCTTCGGGTATGGTGAATCCCCCTAACATGACATAAACCGCATAATAGCATACCAAAGGAGGTGGTTCCATGTCCCAAATACTGATCGGCCTAGCCAACAATGTGTGAAACAATTGGAAAATATGGTAGATATGGATAGATTGGGCTGAAACCTTATTGACTATCAAAATATTCATGTTGACAGATTGAACATATTTCCCACGTGGCATCCTAAATGTGGTAGGCCTGAACCACTTTCCAAAAAATTCAAGCCCCAAAAAATAGTTTTGAGTGTATATCCTACATCCAACATATATATATATAATTTTCATAATAAAATTATTATTAAATTCATTTACTAAATTTAACTAATGAAAAAAAAATTAAATCAAACTTCAATATGGAAAATAGAAAGTAAAATACTCAAATTTCCCACATCTCTACCATTTTCAATTTAAATTGGAAATGTTATTGCACATAAATATATATAATATGGTCCCATATCATTATATATATACCAAAAATAAACATATTTAAATCCACATCTGTAGTATAACAGTCAGCCAAGTTTTTATTATTGTGTATCTTGGTGACACACACAAATCCTAATTCTATGATATCTATAATGAGTTGTTATCTAATATCAATGTATTTGGATTGTCAATTAAAAATTAAATTTCTATATAAATGTAGTGCCAAATGACTATCATAATTAAATGAATGACTAAATTTTAGAGTGTGATTTTATAAGACAAACCTATATTCTATAAGGGTTTCTTTACTGCTTCGGTAAGAGCTATGTACTCAGACTCCATGGTTGAATGGGAAACCTTCAAAAAAATATTTCATTTCTAATAGATATGTCATATACATGAAGTGAAAACATATATAGTGAATGATTTTTTGTTGTAAATATTACCCTCCCAATCTGTATCTAAAAAGACTGCGAGAATTTTAAATGTATCGATGATTTTTCTATAGAACAAATATACATTTGAAGTGCAAGAAAGATATCTAATAATTCAATTAATGTCATGACAATGTGTCTACCCAGGTGGAACCGTAAATTTTTTTATAGATAATATTTAATAGATAAGTTAGGTATGGGGTAAATCACATAGTACATTATTCTACCAACTATGTTCATTAGGGATTCGATCCATAATTGAAATATCATAAACAACATTGGGTTCTTGTGTCAATGAAAATTTATTGTGTTTCTCAATAGGTGGATTGATGTGTTTGAGAGCTTCCAACATGTATCTCATTATGATCCTTAAAATATATGTGTGCTGAGATAGGTATAAAAAATTGTTTGGTATGTCTCTAATTATTTAAACATATAATATTTGATTATATTGACCTAAGTCTTTCACATCAAATTTTATTTTTAATTAGTATTTAATAAATGGAATTAGACTAATATTTTTACATATGATTAACATGTCCTCAACAAAAATAATCTATTAAATCATGAAGTTTTAAATTGATTTAATGTATTTGCACGCATTATATTCTCTCACAGTGAATAACGTATATATTAAAAAGGAATAAAATAATTTATTTCATTTCCTATACTATTTCTTTAAACCATTCATATATTTATTTAATATGAAAACATGATTTTATTTAAAGTCTATAGAGTAATGACCGTGAGGCTTCATATAGAGTTATTCATTTAAATCCCCTTGTAAGAAGGCAGTTTAGACATCTGATTTCTTAAAGTTAATATTAGGATAGGAACAAAAGGCTAGTAATAAACTAATTGATTATTTATTCCCAACATGAGAAAAAAAATTCATAGCCAATACCTTCTCATTGATGTAATAAATATGGTTATAAACATTCCTTATATTTAATTTTTTTCCCATGGCGATGTCTCAACTTCTCATTTAAATCCAATTTGACCCAATCACCATAATATTAGTTGGATTATTGAAAATGTCCCATGTACGAATTTTCCATGGAGACGTCATCTCTTGGTTTATGTAAAAGATCCAACTTTTTTTTATCGTTATCATTTAATGAATACGTATATGATTGAGGATTGTAATCAATGAAATCATAGTCCACATAAAAGGCATATGAATCCATATCATACTGGATAAATAGATAAGGAGGTCTTGGTACCATAATATTTATACAACAGTTTAATTAATAATCCTAATGTGAAATAGATGGTCCAGAGTTATAATCTGAAATTGAATATGAAATAGAATCAGCTGCATCAGTGGGATGAAGAGGTGGTAGAGTAAGATAAATACCAATGACAAAGTAAATCAAGGCCTCAAATTCATCATCCCTCTATAGGCCAGGTTATCAACTACTAGATGTTGAAGCCTTGATAATTATAAATAATGATTCATTAAATATGACATCCCATCTTATGATTCATTTCTAGTATCTTAGTTTTATCACCCATGAGTTTGTATCCTTTAACTTCCAAAGGATAACCAACGAATAAGAATTCAAGGACTCTTGGTTGTATCTTATATGTCATGACATGAGCATTGGTTTTGGAAATAATGACACTTACGCATGTGTAAGGAGTGGGAAAACCCTTACACATCTCTTCTTGAGATTTTAATTGATTTTTATATGAGGCACACCTATTGATAAGGTAAACATCAGTGATGGTGGCCTTATACTAAAAGGAGTTTTGGAGGGATGAGTGTGTAAGAATGCTCATGGACCTTGCAAGGATAGTCATCTTAATCGTCTCTACAAGGTAATTCTTTTGTGGTGTTTCCAAAATAATCACGTATCTTTTAATCCATTTAGACTCACAAAACTCTATAGAAATATATTATTTCCCATTTTCCATTCTCATGGTTTTAATTTTCATTCCAATTTTATTATTATATAAATATTTATCTGTTTTTACGGTTTTTAAATCATCATATTTATTTTTTATGATGTAAATATATACATTAAAGGAGATGTCATCAATTAAGGTGATTTAATATGAGCCGCAAACAAAAGTGGTGGTCCTATGTAGACACCACAAATCATAATCGACGAATTCAAGGGGGTTTGAAACATTTAAGGAGGAGCAATTTAAAATCACATTCTTTTCATTACGCATCACATGGTCTAAAAATAACATTATATTATTTGGTTTTATGTCGCTCAAAATCTATTTCTTGTTGACTTCCTCTAAACCCAAGGAGAAAACATGCCACAAAATTTTATGGAATAACATTGTTTTTTGGTGATTATGTTTTTGTTGTGTACACTACCCAATTACCTTTAATGGGGATTTACATTCAAGGCATATACCCCAATGTTGATAGATCCTTTTATGATCATTCTAGACACTTTAGTGATATTGAGATGACCCATTTTTGACCTAATGGTAAATCCATTTTGATTCAGGATACATAAGGAGATTAAATTTCATTAAATGTTCGGAACACACTTTACACTATGATGGAATATGATAGAAGGATCGTCAAGATCTATAATAATAGATCATATAACCTCATTTTAGGACCAATAGGGGCCTATATACCCTGATAGGGGGTGTGAATCAGGGTATGGATATTCTTTTTCGATGTTCTTCCTTCCCCACTAGATCTTGACCTCTTTATTACAAGGGTCACTTTGTTTGTTCTTGTGTGTAAACTGTGATCACTTATTTATTATTTATTATTTATTATTTATTATTTATTATTTATTATTTATTGTTTATTATTTATTATTTATTATTTATTATTTATTATTTATTACTTATTATTTATTATTTATTATTTATTATTTATTATTTATTATTTATTGTTTATTATTTATTGTTTATTATTTATTATTTATTATTTATTATTTATTATTTATTATTTATTATTTATTATTAATCTTTATTTATTATTTATTATTTATTATTTATTATTTATTATTTATTATTTATTATTTATTATTTATTAGTTACTATTTATTATTTATTATTTATTATTTAGTATTTAGTATTTATTATTTATTATTTATTATTTATTATTTATTATTTATTATTTATTATTTATTATTTATTATTTATTATTTATTATTTATTATTTATTATTTATTATTTATTATTTATTAATTTTTATTTATTATTTATATTTATTTATTATTTATTATTTATATTTATTTATTATTTATTATTTATTATTTATTATTTATTATTTATTATTTATTATTTATTATTTATTATTTATTATTTATTATTTATTATTTATTATTTATTATTTGTTGTTTATTGTTTATTGTTTATTATTTATTATTTATTATTTATTATTTATTATTTATTATTTATTATTTATTATTTATCTTTATTTATTATTTATTATTTATTATTTATTATTTATTATTTACTATTTACTATTTATTATTTATTATTTATTATTTATTATTTATTATTTATTATTTATTATTTATTCTTTATTCTTTATTATTTATTATTTATTATTTATTATTTATTATTTATTATTTATTATTTATTATTTATTATTTACTATTTATTATTTATTATTTATTATTTATTATTTATTATTTATTATATATTATTTATTATTTATTATTTATTATTTATTATTTATTATTTATTATTATTATTTATTATTTATTATTTATTATTTATTATTTATTATTTATTATTATCGAGATTATATCTATTATTTATGTATTATTTGTTTTTTCAATTAATATATATAAGTATATTAATTTCTGTTTATTAACCACATGGCGAGCTTGCTGGAGTGGTAAAGTCTTTGGAAAATATGCAAGAGGTTAGGGGTTCAAATCTCACCAGACGCAGGATTTATTTATATTGCATGGGCATGCATGTGCATGGGCATGCATGGGCATGCATGTGCATGGGAGATGCATTAATGGATAAATAAATAAATAAATAAATAAATAAAAGAAAATAAATAAATAAATAAATAAATAAATACGAAATAAAATAAATAAAATAAATAAAATAAATAAATAAATAAATAAAATAAATAAATAAATAAATAAATAAATATAAAATTAAAAAAAATTAAAAAAAATTAAAAAAAATTAAAAAAAATTAAAAAAACCCCACTGAATCATTTAGCGGCGGTTTAAACAGCCGCTAAAAAACCGCCGCGAAACGTTCTGACGGTTTTGAAAACCGCCGCGAATAATTTCCCGACGCACGACTTAGCGGCGGTTTTTGAAAACCGTCGCCAATCGATTTAGCGGCGGTTTAAACCGCCGCGAAACGAAAAAAACCGCCGCTAAATGCCTTTTTTTTCTGTAGTGGATAAATTTGAAAGATGTTCGATGATTTTTTTTTCAAGTTAGGTCCCCATTTTTAGTTTCATAGTAACTAATCAGTACACCCAGGAAGAACATTTATGTGGTATTTTAGTTTGTCTCATGTAGAATATGTATTGAACTTGATATGTTTGTTAGGTATAAATATCATTTATGACTCATATTTACAAGATGCGGGTTTTGTTCATATACATGACTAGACACCCCATGTGGGGTACATAGCATGTCATTATACATGACTTGTTTAAACACGTGGAATAAAATTGGGTGAGAAAAAATCCTCATTACCCATTAATCCAACATACCATTCATCATAGATTATATTTTAAATGTGAATTACATGTCGAGTCAGGCCGAGGTACACACCAAGTGTAAAGCATTGCGAAGAGACTCTATGTAATCCTAGTACACCCCATTTACTCTTATTTTTGTTATGTTTTTCATATGTTATTACGGTATATATAGTTTTGGAAAAATTAATTGCTGATATTGAGTGCATTAACTGGTAGAGTGTAATGGGGTGGGGGGTACATTTAATTTTATGGGTTGTTTTTGAGATACTTAAATATCATTTAAATATAATATACATTTAAGATGGTTATGAGGTTCATATGATATGGAAGAGTATGTGTAATGGAAATAGACATATTAGGGAACATTTAAACACTAGATATAGGACCCTCACATGTTTTTAATGAATAGAATCCCCTAAGATATGTTGGGGGGATTGATACCTCTAATTAAGAATATTCACAAAAACCAGTTCTTTTATTATAGGTGAATAATAAAATCATCACAATAGATTAATTTAATGGGATATAAATGGATTCGGGAGATAAATTGGCTTTATATTATTCGCACACACCCTAAAGTTAGTGTCAGTCCTTGTGGTATCGATATATAGGAAAATATAGCAGTTCATTCAATCCATTACTGATATAGACTTCATGACCCATTATTCATGGGCATAAATAATATGCGTTCATATGTAATTTTCCTTGAGTTATAACCAGAGAATATTGTGTAATGATTACATATTTTTTTGGGATGTTTCTTATAATAGATTATAGGTTTTGATATCATTGTTTCAAATTCAATATGGAATATTGATTTTTAATTTTTTTCCTATGGGCTTGTGTGGTGGGATTAGGTAGATCCTTTCCTTTGAGATGATGGGGTGAGTACTCCCCTAGAGGCAGTAATAATGATCCTTATTTAATTAAAATATAGTTTCATAGATCTATATATATAAATATTTGAGTTATTTACTTTCTTGGATGAAAGTAGTTCTTAGGATGGATATTTTATTTCTTATAGGACCGACATGTTGATACAAGGTTGGTGCGGTACTTTTTCTTGGTTTTTTAAAAAGATTTATCAATTAAAATTTTCTTTATCTCCCCATCCAACTTGCCCATTATAGTGAGGAATGTTCCCACTATGATGGTTGTGGGTTTCTTGGGATGATGACGGTTACTATTGATATTAATGTATAGTTCATGATCTCCATGGTCAATACTGCACGTAGAGCTCTAGTATCCCCACTCAATATGATTCTTATAGGAGGGTTGGATTGGAAGTAATTTTAATAAAAAATTCAAACCCTTCCATCATATGAGTGAATCTAATAAAACATGGTTTCTAACATTTTTGATGGACTAGCTATAGGGGTAATTTTCATTTTTTGTTTCTTCTCATCGTGTGGGTATTGTATTATTCAATTTTTTGTTCTCCTGGGATAATAATACATATAGATGAGTGTTCAGTTGTTCTTCCACATCTAGTATCATTTTTTTGTAATGACGGAATGATGATAACATCAGGATTCTATAATAATTACAGGTCTGGAAGTGAAATAAATATATATGAGTAAGCTTAGGGTTAGGAATGCATAATTGTGAAGGAGGTTATGTGTGTCTGAATGTAATAGTGTTTCGATAGAACAACAAACCCAATTCATTCTTCATGAGTTTTGTGATGACTAGAAGACAATTGTATTGTTTTTGTTCATTCATAATGTTAATCATGATGTTTTTTGTTATAGAATACTTGTATCATCATAGTAGATGTTTTTTAATGTTTTTCCATACCGTGTGATTCATTTTGGGTGTTTTATATCAATAAGTTGTCGATATCAGGTTTTGGAATAGAAACCGTAGATTATCTATAATGAAACCGTCAATATAGAAGGTTAGTGGTACAAACGTGTGATCCGTATAGTCTTTCATTCATAAGGAATATGAGGATTATTGGTAAATTGGTTCCCTTAACTATAAGTCATTGATATTTTGAACTAGAATATGTTAGTAAGATATTTTTGTAATCTCTTATAATTTGACGTGGTTCACTTAATGAGATTTATACGGGATAAAGTATTTTTTAATATATTAAATATAAAATATGGCCATATAGTATCATGTTCTTAATGTGGTGTGTATGAAAACCCATTGGGATATCCATTAGTGGATAAAATATATCAAATAGATAATAATTTTTTGTGTAATTAGTTTTTATTTTTATAGTTTTATATATGGTTATGCAGTTAAAGAATATGTCTATAATTCCATGATGAGTTCTATTAAAAATGTGTCTTGATGGTTTTAGGGTATTCTGATGGAGTGTTTTTAGTTTTAAAGTAAGTCATCGATGGAAAAAATTATAGATTTTTTTCCCTGGTCAAATTAATTTAGAATTGGTGAATTATTCACTTGGTCTAGTGTTATAGGTATTGGAGGATCTAAGGCCATTTTGACCCTTGGATCCTTTATATGGGAATATAATATTTTTGTTAGATCATGACTTGGGGGCCTTCATATGACATATTTTGGAATTTATATATTTTAATACAATAAATAATTTTGGAATAGTTCATGTAGTGAACCAAGTATTCCCATATTGAATACATAGCTCATTTTGGTGTGGTAAATCCTCAAGCCCATATGAAGTGTAAAATGATCTTGTTTCCCCAGTTAATTACCTAGTGGTACTATTAAATTGTGTAAATTTATTTAATAATGTGGTTTTTACTCATGGTATTTAATTTTTTGTGATTTCATGACGGATGGATTATTTTGGTTATATAACATTTAAGAAATTAATAATATTTATTCCCATTTCGAATGTTAGTATATCCAAAATGGGGCTTTAAATTTATTTTTTGTCTTGTTTGTGACTAGAGTGGGAGGTTTTATCATGGACATTTATACATATTGTTCATATAATAATCCCATGGTGGATATCATTAAATTAGTGTTGTTTTTTATATCTAAGGGTAATTAAAAAACATAGGTCTCCCCCCACTACTGATTCATGAATGAGAAAAGGTTGCTCCCAATTTTTTAAGATCAAAGGTGGAATTTTGAGGTGGATATTCAGGTGATATCATTTATAGGTTATCAGAGCTCCTAATTGGGATGCAATGAAAATAGATTATGGATCAAGTTTATGAAATCGTGAATCTATGTTGAATTCATTCGGTAATTATATATGAACATTCATCTAATTTTAGTCTATTACAATTTATACATCCACTGAATGGTGTTGTATTTCATTATTGATTCTTGTTATTTTGAAATGGATCACTACGAGAAAACCGCCGCGAAAAAACCGCCGCTAAACGGCAAAAAAATTTTTTTTTTAGAAATTTATTATTATTATTATTTTTTTAATTTCATTCAAGGATTAGCGGCGGTTTTTTAAAAAACCGCCGCGAAATAGCGGCGGTTTCGGTAAAACCGTCGGGAGATAAAATGAAAAAAATAAAAAAACGTGAGAAACCCCGAAAACACTAAAACGATCATAACTTTTGATCTGGGCGTCCGTTGAAGCGCCACGACCAGTCAAATCAAAGCTCATGAAGAGATATAGAGGCACATATAATCAAAACCGTGAGATGTTCTAAGGTGTGGACGATATTAGAGTTATAAAAAAGTTGAAAAAAGTTCTCCAACTTCAGATGGCCATAACTTTCGCTCCGGGTGTCCGTTTGGGCTCTACCACATATCAAATCGAAGCCAGCAAAGATAGCTACGCACCGGTTCGACACAAGCTAGATTGTGTCGGGTTTTCGACCCCAAAACCCCTCCAAAGACCTCCAAAACCCCGTTTCTGTCACCGGTGTCCCGTCGAACTTGTCTTCAAACGGACCTAACTTTCGATCCACGTGTCAATTCGGCCTCCTCCACCTGCCAGATCATAGATCGTTCCATGAGCTTCAGTTTGACTGGTTGCGGCGCCCAGATGCACTCATAGATCATATGTTATGGCCTTTTTAGTGGGTATCGGGTTTGTTATGTTTTTCAATGCCTCGTTTCTAGCACCCGTTCCCCGTCAGCATTTTTTTAAATGGTCGTAACTTCCGATCCGCCTGTCCATTCGGACACTTTCACCTTTCAGGTTGAAGATCGTTTCGGGATCTTTTATTTGACAGGTCGCGGATCTAAAACGGACTCTCGGATCTTAAGTTATCTCCGTTAATGTGAGTCCAATGTTTTTGTCTCTTTATGACCGTTTTGACGAGTTTTAACGGTAGCTCCATTTATTACTGTTTATTTGGGTTTCCATGACTTGTTATCTTTATCAATGGTTTTTTTTGGGTTATTATGATGATTATGTTGAATTATTAAGGAGTTTTCCAGAGTTGTCACGAGTTTTTATGCGTTCTCATTCTTTCGAATACCTCATTCTTCATATGCTTCTCCATCCTTTTTCATGCATTTTCATGATTTTTCATCCCTTATCACGTCTTTTCATACTTTTTCATGTGTTTCCTTTATTATTTATTATTTATTATTTATAATATACTTTAATTTATTTATTATATATTATTTGTAACTGGTTATTTATTATTTATTATTTATTATTTATTATTTATTATTTATATTTATTTATCATTTATATTTATTTATTTATTATTTATTATTTATTATTTATATTTATTTATCATTTATATTTATTTATTATTTATTATTTATTATTTATTATTTATATTTATTTATTATTTGTTATTTATATTTATTTATTATTTCTTATTTATTATTTCTTATTTATTATTTCTTATTTATTATTTCTTATTTCTTATTTCTTATTTCTTATTTATATTTATTTATCATTTATATTTATTTATTATTTATTATTTATTATTTATATTTATATTTATTTATTATTTATTATTTATATTTATTTATTATTTATTGTTTATATTTATCTATTATTTGTTATTTATATTTATTTATTATTTATTATTTATTATTTATTATTTATTTCTTATTATTTATTATTTATTATTTATTATTTATTATTTATATTTATATTTATTTATTATTTATATTTATTTATTATTTCTTATTTATTATTTCTATTTATTTATTATTTATTATTATTTATTATTTATTATTTATTATTTATAATTATTTATTATTTATTATTTATTATTTATTATTTATTATTTATTATTTATTATTTATTATTTATTATTTATTATTTATATTTATTTATTATTTATAATTTACAATTTATTATTTATTATTTATTATTTATTATTTATTATTTATTATTTATTATTTATAATTTGTCTTTATTTAATATTTAATATTTAATATTTAATATTTATTATTTATTATTTATTATTTATTATTTACTATTTATTATTTATTATTTATTATTTATTATTTATCTTTATTTATTATTTATTATTTATTATTTATTATTTATTATTTATTATTTATCTTTATTTATTATTTATTATTTATTATTTATTATTTATATTTATTTATTATTTATTATTTATATTTATTTATTATTTATTATTTATTCTTTCTTATTTATTATTTATTGTTTAAATTTATTTATTATTTATTATTTATTATTTATTATTTATTATTTATTATTTATTATTTATTGTTTATTATTTATTTTTTATTGTTTATTATTTATTATTTATTATTTATTATTTATTATTTATTCTTTATTATTTATTATTTATCTTTATTTATTTTTTATTATTTATATTTATTTATTATTTATTATTTATATTTATTTATTATTTATTAATTATTAATTATTATTTATTATTTATTATTTATTATTTATTATTTATTATTTATTATTTATTATTTATTATTTATTATTTATTATTTTTATTTATATTTATTTATTATTTATATTTATTTATTATTTATTATTTATTATTTATTATTTATTATTTATTATTTATTATTTATTATTTATTATTTATTATTTATTATTTATTATTTATTATTTATTATTTATTATTTATTATTTATTATTTATTGTTTATTATTTATTGTTTATTATTTATTATTTATTATTTATTATTTATTATTTATTATTTATTATTTATTATTTATTATTTATTATTTATTATTTATTATTTATTATTTATTATTTATTATTTATTATTTATTGTCTATTCTTTATTGTTTATTATTTATTATTTATTATTTATTATTTATTATTTATTATTTATTATTTATCTTTATTTATTATTTATTATTTATTATTTATTATTTATTATTTATTATTTATTAGTTACTATTTATTATTTATTATTTAGTATTTAGTATTTATTATTTATTATTTATTATTTATTATTTATTATTTATTATTTATTATTTATTATTTATTATTTATTATTTATTATTTATTATTTATTATTTATTATTTATTATTTATTATTTATTATTTATTAAATTTTATTTATTATTTAAATTTATTTATTATTTATTATTTATATTTATTTATTATTAATTATTTATTATTTATTATTTATTATTTATTATTTATTATTTATTATTTATTATTTATTATTTATTATTTATTATTTATTATTTATTATTTATTATTTATTATTTATTGTTTATTGTTTATTGTTTATTATTTATTATTTATTATTTATTATTTATTATTTATTATTTATCTTTATTTATTATTTATTATTTATTATTTATTATTTATTATTTACTATTTATTATTTATTATTTATTATTTATTATTTATTATTTATTATTTATTATTTATTATTTATTATTTATTCTTTATTCTTTATTCTTTATTCTTTATTATTTATTATTTATTATTTATTATTTATTATTTATTATTTATTATTTACTATTTATTATTTATTATTTATTATTTATTATTTATTATTTATTATTTATTATTTATTATTTATTATTTATTATTTATTATTTATTATTTATTATTTATTATTTATTATTTATTATTTATTATTATCGAGATTATATCTATTATTTATGTATTATTTGTTTTTTCAATTAATATATATAAGTATATTAATTTCTGTTTATTAACCACATGACGAGCTTGCTGGAGTGGTAAAGTCTTTGGAAAATATGCAAGAGGATAGGGGTTCAAATCTCACCAGACACAGGATTTATTTATATTGCATGGGCATGCATGTGCATGGGAGATGCATTAATGGATAAATAAATAAATAAATAAATAAATAAATACGAAATAAATAAATAAATAAATAAATAAATACGAAATAAAATAAATAAAATAAATAAATAAATAAATAAATACGAAATAAAATAAATAAATAAAATAAATAAATAAATAAATAAATAAATAAATAAATAAATAAATAAAATAAATAAAATAAATAAAATAAATAAAATAAATAAATAAAATAAATAAATAAATACGAAATAAAATAAATAAATAAATAAATAAATATAAAATTAAAAAAAATTAAAAAAAATTAAAAAAATTAAAAAAATCTAAAAAAAACCCCACTGAATCATTTAGCAGCGGTTTAAACCGCCGCTAAAAAACCGCCGCGAAACGTTCTGACGGTTTTGAAAACCGCCGCGAATAATTTCCCGACGCACGACTTAGCGGCGGTTTTTGAAAACCGTCGCCAATCGATTTAGCGGCGGTTTAAACCGCCGCGAAACGAAAAAAACCGCCGCTAAATGCCTTTTTTTTCCGTAGTGGATAAATTTGAAAGATGTTCGATGATTTTTTTTTCAAGTTAGGTCCCCATTTTTAGTTTCATAGTAACTAATCAGTACACCCAGGAAGAACATTTATGTGGTATTTTAGTTTGTCTCATGTAGAATATGTATTGAACTTGATATGTTTGTTAGGTATAAATATCATTTATGACTCATATTTACAAGATGCGGGTTTTGTTCATATACATGACTAGACACCCCATGTGGGGTACATAGCATGTCATTATACATGACTTGTTTAAACACGTGGAATAAAATTGGGTGAGGAAAAATCCTCATTACCCATTAATCCAACATACCATTCATCATAGATTATATTTTAAATGTGAATTACATGTCGAGTCAGGCCGAGGTACACACCAAGTGTAAAGCATTGCGAAGAGACTCTATGTAATCCTAGTACACCCCATTTACTCTTATTTTTGTTATGTTTTTCATATGTTATTACGGTATATATAGTTTTGGAAAAATTAATTGCTGATATTGAGTGCATTAACTGGTAGAGTGTAATGGGGTGGGGGGTACATTTAATTTTATGGGTTGTTTTTGAGATACATAAATATCATTTAAATATAATATACATTTAAGATGGTTATGAGGTTCATATGTTATGGAAGAGTATGTGTAATGGAAATAGACATATTAGGGAACATTCAAACACTAGATATAGGACCCTCACATGTTTTTAATGAATAGAATCCCCTAAGATATGTTGGGGGGATTGATACCTCTAATTAAGAATATTCACAAAAACCAGTTCTTTTATTATAGGTGAATAATAAAATCATCACAATAGATTAATTTAATGGGATATAAATGGATTCGGGAGATAAATTTGCTTTATATTATTCGCACACACCCTAAAGTTAGTGTCAGTCCTTGTGATATCGATATATAGGAAAATAGAGCGGTTCATTCAATCCATTGCTGATATAGACTTCATGACCCATTATTCATGGGCATAAATAATATGCGTTCATATGTAATTTTCCTTGAGTTATAACCAGAGAATATTGTGTAATGATTACATAGTTTTTTTGGGATGTTTCTTATAATAGATTATAGGTTTTGATATCATTGTTTCAAATTCAATATGGAATATTAATTTTTAATTTTTTTCCTATGGGCTTGTGTGGTGGGATTAGGTAGATCCTTTCCTTTGAGATGATGGGGTGAGTACTCCCCCAGAGGCAGTAATAATGATCCTTATTTAATTAAAATATAGTTTCATAGATCTATATATATAAATATTTGAGTTATTTACTTTCTTGGATGAAAGTAGTTCTTAGGATGGATATTTTATTCCTTATAGGACCGACATGTTGATACGAGGTTGGTGCGGTACTTTTTCTTGGTTTTTTTAAAAATATTTATCAATTAAAATTTTCTTTATCTCCCCATCCAACTTGCCCATTATAGTGAGGAATGTTCCCACTATGATGGTTGTGGGTTTCTTGGGATGATGACAGTTACTATTGATATTAATGTATAGTTCATGATCTCCATGGTCAATACTGCACGTAGAGCTCTAGTATCCCCACTCAATATGATTCTTATAGGAGGGTTGGATTGGAAGTAATTTTAATAAAAAATTCAAACCCTTCCATCATATTAGTGAATCTAATAAAACATGGTTTCTAACATTTTTGCTGGACTAGCTATAGGGGTAATTTTCATTTTTTGTTTCTTCTCATCGTGTGGGTATTGTATTATTCAATTTTTTGTTCTCCTGGGATAATAATACATATAGATGAGTGTTCAGTTGTTCTTCCACATCTAGTATCATTTTTTTTGTAATGACGGAATAATGATAACATCAGGATTCTATAATAATTACAGGTCTGGAAGTGAAATAAATATATATGAGTAAGCTTAGGGTTAGGAATGCATAATTGTGAAGGAGGTTATGTGTGTCTGAATGTAATAGTGTTTCAATAGAACAACAAACCCAATTCCACGAACAATTGATTTATTTTAAAATGTTTATAGATAATATAATGTGTTAGAATAAAAATCAACGAAAAAATGAATACAACACGAAGACAATTATTTACCTTTTTCGGTCGCATTGAAGCCACTGCCTGGAAATAAACAACCACAAACACACTTTTATCAGATTCCCAAAAAAATCAGAATATATAGCTTACAAAAATAGCACAATTTAAAAAATATAGAAGCAGCAGTGAACAAAATTATTGAACCGAACTAGAAACAGACATATAAAACTATGTTCAAAATAAATCTTATATTGTTGGACCTGGAGTTCCTGCCGTCCAGATCTCTATAGACTTTTGAATGAGGAAAAATATTTCACTGATTAAACTCATATAGGGTGAATCTGACCTATTGTGGAGGTGTTGCCTTGGATCCATGAAATTTCCGCACATGTTCACCTGGGGGGAAACTGAATAACTCCACAAGAATTTCCACACTATCAGTGAGTAGGAACCTCAATAGTCCAAGGTATTGAATCATTTATTTATGATGGATGAATATACATGAATCAGCCCAATCAAAAATGATAATTCATGACCAATAGTAATGAACAAGAGAGTTTAATTTCTAAACATCGGTTTTCTATCAAAACCAATAGCCTTCGGGTATGGTGAATCCCCCTAACATGACATAAACCGCATAATAGAATACCAAAGGAGGTGGTTCCATGTCCCAAATACTGATCGGCCTAGCCAAAAATGTGTGAAACAATTGGAAAATATGGTAGATATGGATAGATTGGGCTGAAACCTTATTGACTATCAAAATATTCATGTTGACAGATTGAACATATTTCCCACGTGGCATCCTAAATGTGGTAGGCCTGAACCACTTTCCAAAAAATTCAAGGCCCAAAAAATAGTTTTGAGTGTATATCCTACATCCAACATATATAAATATAATTTTCATAATAAAATTATTATTAAATTCATTTACTAAATTTAACTAATGAAAAAAAAATTAAATCAAACTTCAATATGGAAAATAGAAAGTAAAATACTCAAATTTCCCACATCTCTACCATTTTCAATTTAAATTGGAAATGTTATTGCATATAAAGATATATAATATGGTCCCATATCATTATATATATACCAAAAATAAACATAGTTAAATCCACATCTGTAGTATAACAGTCAGCCAAGATTTTATTATTGTGTATCTTGGTGACACACACAAATCCTTATTCTATGATATCTATAATGAGTTGTTATCTAATATCAATGTATTTTGATTGTCAATTAAAAATTAAATTTCTATATAAATGTAGTGCCAAATGACTATCATAATTAAATGAATGACTAAATTTTAGAGTGTGATTTTATAAGACAAACCTATATTCTATAAGGGTTTCTTTACTGCTTCGGTAAGAGCTATGTACTCAGACTCCATGGTTGAATGGGAAACCTTCAAAAAAATATTTCATTTCTAATAGATATGTCATATACATGAAGTGAAAACATATATAGTGAATGATTTTTTGTTGTAAATATTACCCTCCCAATCTGTATCTAAAAAGACTGCGAGAATTTTAAATGTATCGATGATTTTTCTATAGAACAAATATACATTTGAAGTGCAAGAAAGATATCTAATAATTCAATTAATGTCATGACAATGTGTCTACCCAGGTGGAACCGTAAATTTTTTTATAGATAATATTTAATAGATAAGTTAGGTATGGGGTAAATCACATAGTACATTATTCTACCAACTATGTTCATTAGGGATTCGATCCATAATTGAAATATCATAAACAACATTGGGTTCTTGTGTTAATGAAAATTTATTGTGTTTCTCAATAGGTGGATTGATGTGTTTGAGAGCTTCCAACATGTATCTCATTATGATCCTTAAAATATATGTGTGCTGAGATAGGTATAAAAAATTGTTTGGTATGTCTCTAATTATTTAAACATATAATATTTGATTATATTGACCTAAGTCTTTCACATCAAATTTTATTTTTAATTAGTATTTAATAAATGGAATTAGACTAATATTTTTACATATGATTAACATGTCCTCAACAAAAATAATCTATTAAATCATGAAGTTTTAAATTGATTTAATGTATTTGCACACATTATATTCTCTCACAGTGAATAACGTATATATTAAAAAGGAATAAAATAATTTATTTCATTTCCTATACTATTTCTTTAAACCATTCATATATTTATTTAATATGAAAACATGATTTTATTTAAAGTCTATAGAGTAATGACCGTGAGGCTTCATATAGAGTTATTCATTTAAATCCCCTTGTAAGAAGGCAGTTTAGACATCTGATTGCTTAAAGTTAATATTAGGATAGGAACAAAAGGCTAGTAATAAACTAATTGATTATTTATTCCCAACATGAGAAAAAAAATTCATAGCCAATACCTTCTCATTGATGTAATAAATATGGTTATAAACATTCCTTATATTTAATTTTTTTTCCCATGGTGATGTCTCAATTTCTCATTTAAATCCAATTTGACCCAATCACCATAATATTAGTTGGATTATTGAAAATGTCCCATGTACGAATTTTCCATGGAGACGTCATCTCTTGGTTTATGTAAAAGATCCAACTTTTTTTTATCGTTATCATTTAATGAATACCTATATGATTGAGGATTGTCATCAATGAAATCATAGTCCACATAAAAGGCATATGAATCCATATCATACTGGATAAATAGATAAGGAGGTCTTGGTACCATAATATTTATACAACAGTTTAATTAATAATCCTAATGTGAAATAGATGGTCCAGAGTTATAATCTGAAAATGAATATGAAATAGAATCAGCTGCATCAGGGGGATGAAGAGGTGGTAGAGTAAGATAAATACCAATGACAAAGTAAATCAAGGCCTCAAATTCATCAGCCCTCTATAGGCCAGGTTATCAACTACTAGATGTTGAAGCCTTGATAATTATAAATAATGATTCATTAAATACGACATCCCATCTTATGATTCATTTCTAGTATCTTAGTTTTATCACCCATGAGTTTGTATCCTTTAACTTCCAAAGGATAACCAACGAATAAGAATTCGAGGACTCTTGGTTGTAACTTATATGTCATGACATGAGCATTGGTTTTGGAAATAATGACACTTACGCATGTGTAAGGAGTGGGAAAACCCTTACACATCTCTTCTTGAGATTTTAATTGATTTTTATATGAGGCACACCTATTGATAAGGTAAACATCAGTGATGGTGGCCTTATACTAAAAGGAGTTTTGGAGGGCTGAGTGTGTAAGAATGCTCATGGACCTTGCAAGGATAGTCATCTTAATCGTCTCTACAAGGTAATTCTTTTGTGGTGTTTCCAAAATAATCATGTATCTTTTAATCCATTTAGACTCACAAAACTCTATAGAAATATATTATTTCCCATTTTCCATTCTCATGGTTTTAATTTTCATTCCAATTTTATTATTATATAAATATTTATCTGTTTTTACGGTTTTTAAATCATCAGATTTATTTTTTATGATGTAAATATATACATTAAAGGAGATGTCATCAATTAAGGTGATTTAATATGAGCCGCAAACAAAAGTGGTGGTCCTATCTAGACACCACAAATCATAATCGACGAATTCAAGGGGGTTTGAAACATTTAAGGAGGAGCAATTTAAAATCACATTCTTTTCATTACGCATCACATGGTCTAAAAATAACATTATATTATTTGGTTTTATGTCGCTCAAAATCTATTTCTTGTTGACTTCCTCTAAACCCAAGGAGAAAACATGCCACAAAATTTTATGGAATAACATTGTTTTTTGGTGATTATGTTTTTGTTGTGTACACTACCCAATTACCTTTAATGGGGATTTACATTCAAGGCATATACCCCAATGTTGATAGATCCTTTTATGATCATTCTAGACACTTTAGTGATATTGAGATGACCCATTTTTGACCTAATGGTAAATCCATTTTGATTCAGGATACATAAGGAGATTAAATTTCATTAAATGTTCGGAACACACTTTACAATATGATGGAATATGATAGAAGGATCATCTGGATCTATAATAATAGATCATATAACCTCATTTTAGGACCAATAGGGGCCTATATACCCTGATAGGGGGTGTGAATCCGGGTATGGATATTCTTTTTCGATGTTCTTCCTTCCCCACTAGATCTTGACCTCTTTATTACAAGGGTCACTTTGTTTGTTCTTGTGTGTAAACTGTGATCACTTATTTACTTCTTTATCTAATTATGATGCTTTGAATGCAATGCAGGGAAGAAAACAGCCAGACACAAAGATTTTTACTTGGTTCACCCTCACTGGGCTACGTCCAAGGAGCATACGCCGACAAGTTGCTGGTCATACAAAATTCCAATATTCTTCACTATATGTGGATACAAAGTTCGGGCTAGATCACTTCTATGCCCAGGCTCACTACCTTTACAAAGTTTAGGGTCAGCTCACTGCTTCCCCAAGGGTCACTCCCTATTTCTCTCTCACTGGCTCACTACCGGTGGAGAGGATCACCTACTTTCTCTTCCTTTTCTCACTTCTCTTGGAAGGAATCCACTCACAGTTTATAGACCAGTAGGTCTCTTCATTTGCATGAAAACATGCATCCTTAAATATTGATGGATGATCTGTTATAGTCCAACATTCATCCACTGATGAATACCACTTTTCCTCTTAACCACTGGGCAATTCCTTTGGAAACACCTTCGCAAAGCACCCTACTTTGCGAGGCTCCCAATTTCGCGAAGCTCAAACAAGCCTTCGCGAAGCTCCTGATTTTTCACGAATCACTCCAACGAAGCACTTTTGCAAAGCACCCTCTCAATGCTCAAGCCGTCGCAGAGCGATGTCCCACATGAAGCTCACTGAGCCAACGTGGAGCTCGCAGGTTTCGCAGAGCTACAATAGCCACCGCCAAGCTCCTCTTTCGCAAAGCACACTGGCTCCGCGAACCAACTTCGCAATATGAGAGAAAAATATTTTCTCTGAAAATTCTCTCTACTTCTCTCGAGGGGATCGGCCGCTATTTATAAGCGATTCCACCGACCCTCGACCCTTCCACGCAAAGTCAACGCCACGTCATCTCCAATCACGAAGCTCCGAAGTTTCCGCCGAAATTCTGTCCAAATAGCGAAGCACCACGGAAATTTTCCGTTCGTGGAGCTCATAGTAATTGCGAGGCATCACCGTCAACATTCCTTTGCGCCTTTGCCACAAAGCTCCCTCGCAAAGCCCTTCACCACCGCGATGCGCTTCAACTCCGCCGTTCGTGATACTTTGACGTAATCGCGAAGCATCACCACATTCATTTTTCTGATCTTCACGAAATCCAATCCATGCATCCTCTCTTCGCAAAATTCATGCCTTTTCCATATTAAAATACGAACTTCAAGGATATCCACATTTCGCGATGCTCACAAAACTCCAAATGTTGGACCCCAAAAAATTTGGCAAACAATGGGAAACGACGCCACCTTGTACTGCTCTTTTGTACCACCTCCAGATCGTCCTTTCCTTTGTCATCATTCTTTGTCAACATGGATTGTCAAAAACTTCTCGGGAACTTGACAATTCTCCATGGAAACCTGCTTTGTCAACAAACACTAATCAACCCAAAAATACTTCAATGTTACCTTGAGGGATTTTTTCCCAACAATATCCCCCTTTCGGTTTGTTGACAACTCTTCACAACTCTACTCAGAATGATTTTCTGCACTTTGATACCTCACTGAGTCTTCTTCCAGCCGCTACCACCATTCGCCTCTTGAAAATATGATAGCATTAAAGGATTCACATAACACGTACTCTAATCCCACATGACCAATGCTCGACATGAGAAACAAGAGTAGTATGAAATGTTCATCAATGAATCACTTCATGTCAAACAATAATTTTTGATTCCAACCTAATACCAATTCTTAAATTGATACCAATTGTTGAACCACATTGATATCAATTCATGATAGCTGGACACCTTTTCACACAATTCCAACACCACTGTTCTGCTTTTATCACGATCATCAGCTGTCATGATTTCTATGCCTTGATCGATCACTTCTAGCATCATCAGATTTAATACTCTCCCCCTTTCTTATTTCTCCCCCTATCTGGCTGATCCACTGGCCAGATTCTCCTCGTATATGTCATTATTTCTCATATAGCCACACTATCACCCCCTTGAACAATCACTATTTTCTTCCCCTTTGTCAAAGAAACCAAAGGTCACTCCTTTGTAGTCTGTAACATAGTAGAGAACACATATCAAAACAACAGGGAAAAACACATCGTACCTTAGGGAGAGGGGGGGGGGGGGGTGGGATTCCACATCCACACTATTTAAAGTGTGGGGAATCGACTGAACTCCCAGAGCCAGTCGATGCCTCTCAAAAGCTTCCTTGGCTAAGGCCTTTGTCAGAATGTATGAAACCTGTAGCTCTGTAGGCACATACTCCAATATCACAATTCCCTGCTCAACCTTCTCCTTGATAAAATGATACTTAATATCAATGTGCTTTGTCCTTGAATGATGGACATGATTTTTTCTATGATTTACAACACTTGAGTTGTCGCACTGTATTCTTGATCGGAGACTTCACTTCAACTCCCATATCTTCAAGCTGCTGCTTCATCCACAATAACTGTGTGCATGCTTGAGTGACAACAATATACTCAGCTTCTGCAGTGCTCAGTGAAATGAAATCGTGCTTCGTGCTTAGCCAAGAAATACACAATCCATCAAGATAGAATGCACCACCTGACGTTGATTTTCTATCATCTGCTGAACCGGCCCAGTCTGCATCAGTATATCCTTATAACTATGTCGGAGATTTGTCGTTGTATGTCAAGCCGAAATCCACTGTGCCCTAGATATACCGAAGTATTCTTTTCACTGCAATCATGTGGCTTTCCTTGGGATTAATCTGATATCTCACTGCTTGGCATATGGTGAAAACAATATCAGGCCTTGTTGCGGTTAAGTACAACAGACTTCCAATGATTTTCCTGTATTCTGTGATCTTAGCTGCCCTACCATTGTCATCTTTTGATGATTTCATCCGGGTAGAAACCGGAGTCTTCATCTCCTTGGAATTTTCCATTCCAAATCATTCCGAAGAATCCTTGGAATATTTGGATTGAGAAATGAATGTGTCATCTCTGCCTTGTGTAATGCTGAAAACCAAGCTTCTTCAAAAACTGATATATCCTTCAGTACCATGCTCTTGGTGCTTATTTCAGCCCATATAACGCCTTCTTCAGCCTACAAACATTGTTCTCATCCTCATGAATGAGAAAACCATTTGGCTACTCAATGTACACCTCTTCTTCCAGATACCCATTTAGAAATGCAGTCTTTACATCCATATGGAATTCTTTGAACTTTCTTTGCACTACAATGGCTAGGAATAATCTGATTGTCTCCTGCCTTGCAATCGGTGAAAATGTCTCATCACCATCTATTCCCTCTATCTGGGAGTCTCCTTTTCACATCCGTCGTGCTTTGTTCCGAATTACTATGTCATATTCATTCATCTTGTCTAAATAGACCCATTTAGTCCAGATGAATTTTTTTTTCTCCTGGCCTCCAAACAATCTCCCACATCTGGTTCTTCGAAATCTTATCAAGCATTTTATTCATAACAAGAACCCAGTTTTCAACATCAGCTGCATCAACAAAGCATTTCATCTCTACTTGATGTAGGAATGATGTCTGCTGCAGTGACTTCATTATTCTTGTTTGAACAGGAGCTGCCTGATCACCAATGATATTATGTCTATCAATTTCATATCAGCTCTTTGACTTCCTTGTAGGCACAAAATAGACACTTTCCTGTTCATCATCGGTGTCTTCTTCTGAATCTGCATAAGGCACATCTGTTCTCCCTTTGTTTCTTTCTTCCTCAACACTTTCATCAGGAAGTTGTTCACTGACTCATTTTTCAGTGGCTTCATTTCTTTCAGCTACTTTTCTCAGATTTTTGTTGAGACGCCTTCGATTTTCTCTTGCAGCTTCTTGGTATCCTAAAAAAAGTCAACTGATACCATATTATTAGAACAAATAGATAATAATTAAATGCATTTTTATTGCTGCTTCTCCTTGTGTTTATTTCTTCCCTCAATAGGAAACACCTGAGCCGAGTCATCCAATTATTTCATTGATGGCTCTTGAATCTGATTTGGATATAGAATGCTCACCCTGTGTTACATAACACTTCTATCTGTTAGGCCCAATGGTATAGAACCATAACCATTCTTCTCCACATGCACCATTTATACTAATCTGGAACTCAGCATCGAGCCATTAAACAAATCTCTAAGCCAACAAAGTTGGAACTCGGTGTAGGAAACAAGAGATAAAGCTAATTACACAATCAATTATAATTGTGCTCAGTTTCTCCCTTTCATTTTCTATTCTGCTACCTGATTTGAATAAATTGAAACTCTAGAGCATATCAATTCTCCACTTCGCATCCTTAGATTCCACTACCCCATGGATCATATCTCCCTAATACCTGAAACACATGAATCATCAGTTAACAGTATTTATATACATAGGGAGAGGGGGTTCTTCTAGAATCCTCTAGAAGAAGATTGCGGTTGATCTTGATGGGTCAACCCTTTGATTCTATCTTGGAGTGCATCACACTCCTTTCTTGCTTCCTCCAGGTGCCTAGCCAACTTCAACTGCTCTGGCCATATGACTAAGCATTCATTACCTGCATGCTGAGTCTTTTTCTGATATTAAGACTCTACAGGCCTGGCCTTTCTCGCAATTTTGGGTTTAAGCCCACTAGTACACATTTCCTTCATTAAGGTTCTACCAAAATTTCATTTTCCTTGATTATTTCTAGTTTGAGCAGTAATATATTTTTTCCATATTCCCTTACTTCTTCCACCATTGCAATTTCTTATATCTTCTTCCAGTTTTTGCTGTGGAACATGACCTGTGAATTTTTCATTACATTCTTTGTTCATCTTTCTTTTATCACATGTATGAGTCACCACACTTTTTTTCACTGGTGGTGAGTCCTCCATTGAAAATTTAGTCTTCTTTATCATAGATGGAGTAGATATCCCCTTAATCTTCCAGGTTTGTTCACATTCTCTCCTTGAGAGCTGTTTTGAGTATGACAGATGAGGTGACTGATACACCTTTCATTCATCTCCATGTGATTCCCCTGAGGCTCTAAGCCTTTTCTTCTCCTTTCCACTTTGTCTCCTAGTGTAAAATTTCTCATTATGCATCCTTGGAGTTGAGAATCTCTTTTAGAGTTCCCTTTCCCTTCTTGTGTACATGCTGTAGTTTCTTGCCAAATGCCCATAATATGAACATATAAAACATTTTACATCAAAGGCATACCTCATTTCATAACTTCTATGTCGAGATGCTGATACACCTTGAGTTCTTCTTCTAACACAGGGCTCTTGAGCTTCCTGACACATACTCATGGTGTGTCCCATTCTTCCATAGTAATAGCATCTAATTGATGCTTTTCTCTAAGAGACTCTTCTCTCTGATTTCTCATGATACTTCTTCTTATTCTCAGATTTAGTAATGTTTCTATTTTCACAGCCTGAGATGTATTCCAGAGCGTCTGAACAGAAGCTTGACGTGTGTCCATGAATCCCACCGAAAAATCACATGTCATCACTTCTATTTGTAACTGTCCTCTTAGGCCTATCTTCAACACCTATATGTTTTTCTCCACTCCTGGAACTATTCATGGCTCGCATTCTATCATGCACGGGAGGGGATTCATCAAATCCAATGCCAGATTTTCCCAAGCTATGTGGTCTTTGAGCTGAGAAAATATTTTTTTGTTTCTCCTCAGAAATCTCATACTTCATTTTCACATTATAATCACCTTTCAAAGGACAATCAAATAGTAAGTGTAGTGCATCCTTCAACTTAGGTTTTCCTTTGTCTTGTGATATCTCAATTTCGTTATTGTATTTCTCTATTACATCCTCTAATTGTTGAATCTTCTTATTTCTTGATTGAAGTTGAGCATTGAGTTCTTTTCTGAGATTCTTCCCTCTACTCAACTCATCTTCTAGTTCCCGTGTGAGCTTTTCTACCATGTCACCTTACTTAATTACTTTCAATTTTTCCTCGGAAACAAATTCAGTAACAGATTCATTCTATCGTTGTCTCCTTTGATTCTTCTAAACTTATTCAGACAACGATGTTGCTAGATCATCATTTCTAGATTTCGGATTCTGAACTTCATCTGACTTTTGATTCTCTTCATAATCACCAGCCTTTTGTTTTCCTTTCATTTTAGCCATCTTTTGTAGTTCTTCACCTTGAGAATCATTCTTCTCCATTAGGTCAGTTTCCACACCAATAATACTTTGATTTAATCTTCTTAGCATGTTGACCTCAATCTATAATACTTTGATCCGGATATCTTTAAATTTGACTTCTTCGGTGTTTCCAACGTCACTTGGAATATCAGGTTCATCGATGCACTTGACTTGAACTTTCACTTTTCTATTCAAGCCATCGATCTCTCTTTTCTGTTCTTCAATCTTAAGCTTATACTCACCAACTGATTATGAGTTCTCTGGTGCTGATTACTTGGGTTCCTTAATTTTATCCATCATCTCAGAATTCTCTTCTTCCTTTAGCTGCATATTGAGTTTGGCATCGTGAACTACTTTGTTAGCTTTCCTGGTTTTGGATCTCCAAACATCTATCTCTTCAAGAGCATCATCTAACTCAGCTTTCATAACTATTCTTCCTTCAATTCTTTCTTCTTCATCACCACTGGTTTCAATATCACTTTGAACTTCATGTACTTCACTTATTCATGCATCATGCTTGAGTGAATGAATATTTTCCCTGTCAGATTCATCAAGTCCTTCCTTCAGTAAATTGTTTGATTATTTTAATTGAATCACAATTTTCCATAGACACTTCCACACTGAGGAATACCACATGACTTCTGCTTCTTCATTGATGTTTTTCCCTTTTCCATGGAACACCGAGATAAGAGAAGAACGATTCTCTAAACACACAGATCGATTACACCAAGTTGGAGAAAAAAAATCTAATAAAGGAAACCTTCCTCTGATACAAATTTTTAGGACCAATAGGGGATTATATAACCTGAGAGGGGGGGGGGGGTGAATCAGGGTATGGATATTCTTTTTCGAAATTCTTCCTACCCCACTGGATCTTGACCTCTTTATTAAATGGGTCACTTTGTTTTCTCTTGTGTGTAAACTGTGATAACTTATTTACCTCTTTATATAATGATGATGCTTTGAATGCAATGTAGGGAAGAAAACAGCAAGACACAGAAATTTTTACTTGGTTCACCCTCACTGGGCTACGTCCAAGGAGCATATGCTGACAAGTTGCCGGTCGTACCAAATTACACTATTCTTCACTAGATGTGGATACAAAGTTCGGTCTAGATCACTTCTATGCCTAGGCTCACTGCATTTACAAAGTTTAGGGTCAGCTCACTGCTTCCCCAAGGGTCACTATATGCTTCTCTCTGTCTGGCTCACTGCCGGTGGAGAGGATCACCTACTTTCTCTTCCTTTGCTCACTTCTTTTGGAAGGAATACACTCACATTTTATAGACCTGTAGGTCTCTTCATTGTCATGAATAAATGCATCCTTAACTGTTGATGGATGCTCTGTTATAGTCCAACATTCATCCACTGATGAATACCACTTTGCCTCTTAACCATTGGGAAATTCCTTTGGAAACACCTTCGCAAAGCACCCTACTTTATGAGGCTACCAATTTCGCGAAGCTCAAACAAGCCTTCGCGAAGATCTTTCCTTTTCGCGAAGTACTCTCGCGAAGCACTTTCGCAAAGCACTCTCGCGATGCTCAAGCCATCGCAGAGTGACGTCCCTCGCGAAGCTCACTGAGCCAACGCGAAGCTCGCGTGTTTCATGGAGCTACAATAGCTGCCGCGAAGCTCCTCTTTCACGAAGCACACTGGCTCCGCGAACCACCTTCGCAATACGAGAGAAAAATATTTTCTCTGAAAATCTATCTACTTCTCTCGAAGAGGTCGGCCTCTATTTATAGGAGATTCCACCGACCATTGACCCTTCCGTGCGAATTCAACGCCACATTATCGCCAATCGCGAAGCGCCTAAGTTTCCGTCAGAATTCTCTCCAAATCGCGAAGCACCACATAAATATTCCATTCGCGGAGCTCGTCGTAATCGCGAAGCATCACCGTCAGCATTCCTTCTCACCTTCGCTGCAATGCTCCCTCACAAAGCCCTTCACCACCACGTTGCGCTTCAACTCCGCCGTTCGTGAAGCTTTGACATAATCGCGAAGTATTACCGCCTTCATTTTTCTGAGCTTCGCAAAATCCAATCCATGCATCCTCTCTTCGCAAAATTCATGCCTTTTCCACATTAAAATACGAACTTCAATTATATCCACATTTTGCGATGCTCACCAAACTCCAAATTTAGGACCCCAAAAAATTTGGCAAATAATGGGAAACGACACCACCTTGTACTGCTCTTTTGTACCGCCTCCAGATTGTCCTTTCCTTTGTCATCATTTTTGTCAACATTGATTGTCAACAACTTCTCGGGAACTCGACATTTCTCCATGAAACCTGCTTTGTCAACAAACACAATCAACCCAAAAATACTTCAATGTTACCTTGAGGGATTTTTTCCCAACAATCTCCCCTTTTGTGTTTGTTGACAACTCTTCACAACTCTGCTCAGAATGATTTTCTGCACTTTGATACCTCACTGAGTCTTCTTCCATCCATTACCACCATTCGCCTCTTGTGATTCTGATAGCGTTCAAGGATTCACTTAACACGTACTCTAAGCCCACATGAGCAATTCTCGGCGTGAGAAACAAGAGTAGTATGAAAAGTTCATCAATGAATCACTTCATGTCAAACACCAATTGTCGATTCCAACCTAATACCAATTCTTAAATTGATACCAATTGTTGAACCACACTGATACCAATTCATGATAGCTGGACACCTTTTCACACCATTCCAACACCACTGTTCTGCTTTTATCAAGATCCTCAGCTATCATGATTTCTATGCTTTGATCGATCACTTCTAGCATCATCAGATTTAATACTCTCCCCCTTTATTATTTCTACCCCTATCTGGCTGATCCACTAGTCAGCTTCTCCCCGTATATGTCATGATCTCTCATATAGACACACTGTCACCCCCTTGAACAATCACTATTTTCTTCCCCTTTGTCAGCGAACCCAAAGGTCACTCCTTTGTAGTCTGTAACATAGTAGAGAACACATATCCGCACAACAGGGAAAAACACATCTTACCTCAGGGAGAGTGGGGGTGGGATTCCACATCCACACTATTTAAAGTGCGGGGAATCGACTGAACTCCCAGAGCCAGTCGATGCATCTCAAAAGCTTCCTTGGGTAAGGCCTTTGTCATAATGTCTGCAACCTGTAGCTCTATAGGCACATACTCCAACATCACAATTACCTGCTCAACCTTCTCCTTGATAAAATGATACTTAATATCAATGTGCTTTGTCCTTGAATGATGGACATGATTTTTTCTATGATTTATAGCACTTGAGTTGTCGCACTGTATTCTGATCGGAGACTTCACTTCAACTCCCATATCTTCAATATGATGCTTCATCCACAATAACTATGTGAATGATTGAGTGACCGAAATATACTCATCTTCAGCGGTGCTCAATGAAACGAAATATTGATCCATTCTTAGCCATGAAATAAACAATCCAAAAAGATAGAATGCACCACCTGACGTTGATTTTCTATCATCTGCTGAACCGGCCCAGTCTGCATCAGTATATCCCAATAACTCTGTCTGAGATTTGTCGTTGATGTCAAGCCTAAATCCACTGTGCCCTAGATATACCGAAGTATTCATTTCATGGTAATCATGTGGATTTCCATGGGATTACTCTGATATCTCACTGCTTGGCATATGTCAAAAACAATATCAGGCCTTGTTGCGGTTATGTAAAACAGACTTCCAATGATTTGCTTGTATTCTATCATATTAACTGCCATGCCACTGTCATCTTTTGATGATTTCATCTGGGTAGAAACCGGAGTCTTCATATCCTTGGAATTTTCTATTCCAAATCCTTCCAAAGAATCCTTGGAATATTTGGATTGAGAATTGAATGTGTCATTTCTGCCTTGTGTAACGCTGAAAAACAAGCTTCTTCAAATAATGATATAGCCTACAGTACCATGCTCTTGGTGCTTGTTTCAGCCCATATAACGCCTTCTTCAGACTAAAAACTTTGTTCTCATCCTCATGAATGAGAAAACCATCTGGCTGGTCAATGTACACCTCTTCTTCCAGAAAACCATTTAGAAATGCAGTCTTTACTTCCATCTGGAACTCTTTGAACTTTCTTTGCACTGCAATGGCTAGGAATAATATGATTTTCTCCTGCCTTGAAATCGGTGCAAATGTTTCATCACCATATATTCCCTCTATTTGGGAGTCTCATTTTCACATCAGTCATGCTTTGTTCCGAATTATTGTGCCATATTCATTCATCTTGTCTTAATAGACCCATTTAGTCCTGATGAAGTTTTTATCTGCTGGCCTCCAAACAATCTCCCACATCTGGTTCTTTACAATCTGATCATGAATTTTATTCATAGCATGAACCCAATTTTCAACGTTAGCTGCATCAGAAAAGCATTTCAGCTCTACTTGAGGTAGGAAAGATGTCTACTGTAGTGACTTCATTATTCTTGTTTGTACAGAAGCTGCCTGATCACCAATTATATTCTGTCTATCAATTTCAGTTCATCTCTTTGGCTTCCTTGTAGGCACAAACTAGACACTTTCATGTTCATAATCGGTGTCTTCTTTTGAATCAGCATAAGCCACTTATTCTCTCCCTGTGTTTCTTTCTTCCTCAACACTTTTATCAGGAAGTTGTTCACTGAATCAGTTTTTAGTGGCTTCATTTTTTAGCTACTTTTCTCAGATTTTTATTGAGACGCCTTCGATTTTCTCTTGCAGCATCTTGGTATCCTGAAAACAGTCAGCTGATACCATATTGTTAGAGAAAATAGATAATCATGAAATGCATTTTTGTTGCTGCTTCTCCATGTGTATCTTTCTTCCCTCAATAGGAAACACCTGAGCCGAGTTATCCAATTATTGCATTGATGGATCTTGAATATGATTTGGATATAGAATGCTCCCCCTGTGTTACACAACACTTCTATCTGTTAGGCCCAATGGTAGAGACCCATAAAAATTAATCTCCACATGCACCATTTATACTAATATGGCACTCAGCATTGAGCCATTAACCAAATCTCTAAGCCTACTGAGTTGGAACTTGGTGTAGGAAACAAGAGATAAAGCTAATAACACAACCACTTCTAATTGTGCTCAGTTTATCTCTTTCATTTTCAATTCTGCTACCTGATTTGAATCAATTGAAACTCTATATCATATCACTTCTCCACTTCGCATCCTTAGATGCCACTACCCCATGGATCTTATCTCCCTAAAACCTGAAACACATGAATTATCAGTTAATAGCATTTATATACATAGGTATAGGAGGTTCTTCTAGAATCCTAAAGAAGAATATTGTGGTTGATCCTGATGGGTCAACCCTTTGATTCTTTCTTAGAGCGCATCACACTCCTTTCTTGCTTCCTCCAGCTGCCTAGCCAACTTCAACTGCTATGGCCATATGACTAAGCATTCATTACCTGCATGCTGAGTCATTTTATGATATGAAGACTCTACAGGCCTGGCCTTTCTCGCAATTTGGGGTTTAATCCCACTAGTAAACATTTCCTTCATTGAGGTTCTACCAAAATTCCATTTTACTTGATTGTTTCTACTTTGAGCAGTAATATCTTTTATTTCCATCTTCCCTTGCTTCTTCCACCATTTCTAGGATCTTGCATCTTCTTCCAGTTTTCACTGTGGAACACGACCTGTGAATTTTTCATTACATTCTTTGTTCATCTTTCTTTTATCAGATGTCTGAGTCACCACACTCTTTTTCACTGGTGGTGAGTCCTCCATTGAACAGTTATTCTTCTTTATCACAGCTGGAGTAGATCTCCCCTTACTCTTCCAGGTTTGTTCACATTCTCTCCTTGAGAGCTGTTTTGAGTATGAAAGATGAGGTGACTGATACACCTTTCATTCATCTCCATGTGATTCCCTTGAGGCTCTAAGTCTATTCTTCTCCTTGCCACATTGTCTCCCAGTGTAAAATTTCTCATTATGCATCCTTGGAGTCGAGAATCTCTTTTTGAGTTCCCTTTCCCTTCTTGTGTACTTGCTGCAGTTTCTTGCCAAATGCCCATAATCTGAACATATAAAACATTTTCCATCAAAGGCATACCTCATTTCGTCACTTCTATGTCGAGATGCTGATACACCTTGATTTCTTCTTCTAACATGGGGCTCTTGAGCTTCCTAACACATACTCATGGTGTGTCCCATTCTTCCACAGTAATAGCATCTAATGAATTCTTTCCTCTGAGTGACTCTTCTCTCTAATTTCTCATGATGTTTCTTTTTATTCTCAAATTTAGTAATGTTTTTGTTTTCACAGCCTGAGATGTATTCTAGATCCTCTGAACATAAGTTTGACATGTGTCCATGAGTCCCACAGAAAAATCACATGTCATCACTTCTTTTTGTAACTATCCTCTTAGGCCTATCTTCAACACCTATAAGTTTTTCTCCACTCCTGGAACTATTCATGGCTCGCATTCTATCATGCACGGGAGGGGATTCATCAAATCCAATGCCAGATTTTACCAAGCTATATGGACTTTGAGCTGAGAAAATATTTTGTTGTTTCTCCTCAGAAATATCATACTTCCTTTTCACTTTATCATCACCTTCCAAAGGACAATCAAATAGTAAGTGCAGTGCTTCCTTCAACTTAGGTTTTCCTTTGTCTTGTGATATCTCAATTTCTTTCTTGGATTTCTCTATTACTTCCTCTAATTGTTGAATCTTCTTATTTCTTGATTCAAGTTGAGCATTGAGTTCTTTTCTGAGATTCTTCCCTCTACTCAACTCATCTTCTAGTTCCCGTGTGAGCCTTTCTACCATGTCACCTTTCTTCATTACTTTCAATTTTTCCTCAGAAATAGATTCAGTGACAGATTCATTCTCTTTTTGTAACCTTTGATTCTTCTGAACTTCTTTAGACAACTGTGTTGCTAGATCATCATTTCTAGCTTTCATATTTGGAACTTCTTCTAACATTTGATTCTCTTCAAAATCACCGGCCTTTTGTATTCCTTTCATTTTAGTCAGATTTTTTAGTTCTTCACCTTGAGAATCATTCTTCACCATTAGGTCAGTTGCCACACCAATAATCCTTTGATTTAAGCCTCTTAGCTTGTTGACCTCAATCTCCAATACTTTGATCCAGATATCTTTAGATTTAACTTCTTCGGTGTTTCCAACGTCACATGGAATATCAGGTTCTTCGATTCACTTGACTTGATCTTTCACTTTTCTATTCAAGACATCGATCTCCATTTTCTGTTCTTGAATCATAAGCTTATACTCACCAACTGATTCTGAGTTCTCTGGTGCTGATAACTTGAGTTCCTCAATTTTTTCCATCAACTCAGACCTCTCTTTTTCCTACTGTTGCATATAGAGTTTGGCATCGTGAACTACTTTGTTAGCTTTCCTATTTTTGGCTCTGCAAACATCTATCTCTTCAAGATCAGCCTCTAACTCAGATTTCATAACTATTCTTCCTTCAATTATTTCTTCTTCATAATCACTTGTTTCAATATCACTTTGAAGTTCATGTACTTCACTCATTCCTGTATCATGCTTGAGTGAATCAATCATTTCCCTGTCAGATTCATCCAGACCTTCCTTCAGAAAACTGTTTGATTCTTTTAATTGAATCAAACTTTTTTCATACACACTTCCTCACTGAGGAATACCACCTGAATTCTGCTTCTTCTTTGATGTTTTTCCCTTTTCCATGGCACACCGAGACAAGATCAGAACGATTCTCTAAACACACATATCGACTACACCAAGTCGTAGAAAACAAATCTAATAAAGGCAACCTTCCTCTGATACCAATTGTTAGGACCAATAAGGGCCTATATACCCTGAGATGTGGGGTGAATCCGGGTATGGATATTCTTTTTCGAAGTTCTTCCTACCCCACTAGATCTTGAAATTTTTATTACAAGGGTCACTTTGTTTCCTCTTGTGTGTAAAATGTGATCACTTATTTAATACATTATCTAATGATGATTCTTTGAATGCAATTCAGGGAAGAAAACAGGCAGACATTGAGATTTTTACTTGGTTCACCCTCACTGGGCTATGTCCAAGGAGTATACGCCAACAAGTTGTCGGTCATACCAAATTCCACTATTTTTCACTAGTTGTGGATACAAAGACCATTATATAACACTTCTATGCCCAACCTGACATCATTTACAACGTTTAGGGTCAGCTCACTGCTTCCACAAGGGTCACTCCCTGTTTCTCTCTCTCTGGCTCACTGCTGGTGGAGAGTATCCCCTACATTATCTTCCTTTGCTCACTTCTCTTGGAAGGAATCCACTCAAAGTTTATAGACCTGTAGGTCTCTTCATTTTCAGGAATACATGCATCCTTAACTGTTGATGGATGCTCTGTTATAGTCTAACATTCATCCACTGATGAATACCACTTTTCCTCTTAACCACTGGACAATTCCTTTGGAAACACCTTCGCAAAGCACCCTACATCGCGAGCCTCCCAATTTCGCGAAGCTCAAACAAGCCTTCGCGAAGCTCCTGCCTTTTCGTGAAGCAATCTCGTGAAGAACATTCACAAAGCACTCTCGTGATGCTCAAGCTGTCGCAGAGCAAAGTCCCTCGGGAATCTCACTAAGCCAACGCGGAGCTCGCAGGTTTCGCAGAGCTACAATAACAGCCATGAAGCTCCTCTTTTGCGAAGCACACTGGCTCCGCGAACCACCTTCATAATACGAGAGGAAAATATTTTCTCTAAAAATTCTCTCTACTTATATCTAGGGGGTTGGCATCTATTTATAGGCGATTCCACCAACCCTCGACCCTTCCGGGCGAAGTCAACGCAACGTCATCGCCAATTTCGAAATTCTGAAGTTTCAGCCGGAATTCTGTCCAAATCGCAAAGCACCACGGAAATTTTACTTTCACGGAGCTCATCGTAATCGCAAAGCATCACCATCAACATTCCTTCACACCTTCTCTGCAAAGCTCCCTCACAAATCCCTTCACCGCCGCGATGCACTTCAACTCTGTCGTTCGCGAAGCGTTGACGTAATCGTGAAGCATCACCGCCTCCATTTTTATGATCTTCATGAAATCCAATCCATGCATCCTCTCTTCGCGAAATTCATGCCTTTTCCATATTAAAATACGATCTTCAAGGATATCCACTTTTCGTGATGCTCAACAAACTCCAAATTTTGGACCCCAAAAAATTTGGCAAACACTTGGAAACGACGCCACCTTGTACTGCTCTTTTCTACCACCTCCAGATCATCCTTTCCTTTGTCATCGTTCTTTGTCAACATGGATTGTCAACAAATTCTCGAGAACTCGACAATTCTCCATGGAAACCTGCTTTGTCAACAAACACAATCAACCCAAAAATACTTCAATGTTACCTTGAGGGATTTTTGTCCAACACCTCAAAATCTCACTTATTATTTTTTCAAAAGAAGACACCCCTCCATCATTTCAACTAGATATTTAAATTACTCTCTATATAAACACATGTGAAATTAATATCCATAGTCAAAGACCCATTCTTGATTGAGGGTGTGGGATGAAGCATTTAAAACATCAGTATTGTAATAGCCCAAGTCAACTAGAAGAGAATTATGGGAGGGTAGTCTGTATTATAACTCACATTTGAGTTTTCTACACAAGGTATATGTATTATCTATCTTTCCAAAATATAATAAAATATCCTTTTTTTCTATTGAGTCATTTTAGGATTAAGATGCTTTTTTATCTTGTCATTATCCTTAGTAAATTGTATATTTTATTACTTTTTCTTTGTGTTTTAAACCTAGTTAATAGGTTCTACACCTCACCATTAACTCTCAATTTAGAGTTTAGTTCTTTATAGAGAATGGATAACTTACCCTCTTCGAGGGTTAGTTAGTTCTACCATTCATCATCGTTTATACTAATGAACTGTAATTGTGATCATATAAAATTAAGAGGATCGTTTCTGGATCCTCGACACCAGTTGTTATGTTAATGTCGGAATGATATACCATTATTTAATTAAACACATCAAGATGATATTTAATGGAACTTCCATATTTCATTTTAAAATTGAACATGTGATGTTTTTAATAGAGTCTTCCAAATAATGAATAAGTCATATATATTTTTTATATCATAATCCAGATATCAGTAGTGGAAGACCCAATGGAGACCTAACGAAGGAATTTATCTCTTATGGAAAATAAAGGACCATTATGTGACTCGACTAGCACATCAGAGAGGATTTCCAAATATTTAGTATAGGTTTTCCCGATCTCGTTTATAGTGATGAATTTTTTATTTTTCTAAAATATGGAATATTTTAGGCCTTTATATATAATAAATGATATCATATTAATCCCACAATGGATAATGTGATTTTCACCATCAAATGTCATTATTTTATACCTCATCATGAATATGATTTACCAAAAGGTAGATGTCAAATTCTTGTGGACAATTCTATGTGTATTCCCCAAAAAACCGACCAATCCCTTGGGTAAGTGATTATTTATTAAACGGGTAGAAAATGCATAGAAATATTTAACAGAATAATTTTTTTAACAAATTAAATTCTTTAAAACTTTTTTTATTTTAGAATGAGTTGTTTTTTCATAAATAAAACCAATATTTAAACATAAAAATGTTGAATGTGAGGCTACAAAATTGATGTGGAATATTAATTGAAAATTGTAGTATATTTAAAATATATATAATTGCATCGGCATTGATCATTAATTTTTGTCAAAAAAATCAAATTGGATCCAATATGATGTATAAAGGAGGCTGTGTGTGCTGGACAATAAGAGATTGGTGAAAGAACTCTAATGTAAATAAAAAAAATTAATTTATTTATTTACAATAATATTTTTTAATACAAATTTTCAGAATATAGTGAATATAATGAAATAAAAAACATGGAGGCAGTGATTAACATCCTTCGTAACCTTTGAGAAATATATTATGGTCAAAAACCCCACCCACACATTCCCTTTTATTATATGTTTAAAAGAAACCAGAAAACAGGGATTATATAAATAGAAATGTCAATAAATAGATGAAAATTCAATAGTCATAGTGAAGAAACATCAAGAACTAAACTCGAAAAAAATAGATAAAACTGGTATGAAAATAATTCTTAAAGAACCAGAAATGATGGTTCAGCCATCATGATCTCTCAATTATTCTAAAATAGGAACAATGCTACACTTATTGAAATCACTAAGGGTGAATATGACTAGATTTGGAGGTATGGTATGTGATCCAAGCAATTTGAACACATCTTCACTGGGATGGACAGCAAATAACTCAACCATAATCTGAAAAATATTGTTCAGAAGGTAAATTCATAGGCCAAGGGATCAAATCATCCATTGAGGATGGATGAAGCCACATGAATCAAATGGATATGAAATGAGAAATTTAGACCACTGGTGGATAGAGATAGTTGAATTTATATTTATATGCTCTCTTTCAAAATCAAATGTCGTTGGGGTGATGAGACCCGACACACAATGTGTAAAAAAACAAAAAAAATATTTATCGTAGTGATGGATTGGGTAGAAACGCGATTGAATTGAAAGATGGTCAAGATGGAAGGAGTAATATATTTCAACACTGAAAATATAAATGGGGTAGGAAAATTCCAATCCCCCCAAAAATAAAGGCCAAAAAATAATCCAAAGAGGATACCTAAAGTCATGTATACATATATAAAATGATCATAATTAAATGATAATAAAATTCATGTATTAATCAAAACTAATGGGTGATAACAAATGATATACAATTTCAATATGAAAAATAGAAATTTGAAGACAAAAATTTCACAATGAAATAACTAATTCATCACCTTCTAGATCTCTATGGTGTGATGATAAAGATTCAGATAAAAGTTATTCCATACAATCCATTAGGGCTTGGTGTTCTTTGTTGTAGTAGACTATTAATGTTTCTTCCCATATGATTTGAAATCTTGTTCACAAAGTCATTCTTCCATTTAATGTAGAGGTTTTGGGATTCATCGATAATGAACTACTAAATGGATTGGTTGCATTCCTTTATTAGTTGTCGATTTTATTCACTCATCTGATAGGGCTTCTCAACAAGATGGAGGTGTCGTGTATGTATTCCATGATGTTGGTGGAGGATGGAAGACGAATATGGAGCGGGTTGTTGATAGAGGTAGGAGGTGGTGACACTATTCTGTTGGTTTAATTGAAGGGCCTATAGACCTAGATTCGGAGGGGGTGGAGATCTACAATGGGGAAGGGTTCTTTGAACTTATCATCGTTTAAAGATGAAAGTGGCGAAATTGTTGTTAGTGGTTGGCTAGTTAGGATGGTTGAGATGGAATCAGGGATGGAGGCTGGAGGTGTAGGCACTATAGGGGTGGAAAGATGACGCAGACAATGGAGAAGATTTTCCAAGGTGGAAAATAAAAAAATGGAAATTCATGGTGACTCGATATCATCAGGTGCATATCCAAATGGGTAATCTAGATAAACTATATCCATCTTTTCATGGTTACTAAATTGAAATAATATGAGGGTATGTTAACATCAACCAGTGCCAAGAACTTGTTATATATTTTGAAATTCTAGTTGGGATTACTTGAAATATTGGATGTTCAATTAAATATATAATATTATAGGGATGGTCCACCCTTGTGATTTCAGATATTTGTGGCCTACGTGTCATGAATTAGCGGCTAAGTGCCTCTGGGATTTTGATCCATGTATATTTACCCATCAAATGTATTAAAAAGTGTGAAATAAAATAAATAATATCCATTTTTATTAGAAAATGGTTCCCCCTAGATGTTCCCTCATTCATTGTTGAGAAAGGGGAATATATGATTCGATATTTATTTTTGACAATCCAATGTACTTATATCACTTTTTAAAGAAACATAGTAGGTATTTTAACAATCACCCATATATGAGCTTTGTATCCAATTTTGTTTTTCAATACAGATGTTTTAAACATTATATAATAGTAAAAAATTTTGTTTTATTTAATAAGGTGATGGAGAAAATGTATTCGTGTTCTTGGTGGGTTTTATTTTATGTGTCACACATGGTGGTATTTGGGTGGCACATTTTTACATTTATGTTATCTAACTGATTCATGAGATTTTGGGAATTTTTTTTCTCCATATTCCCTCCAACCTTTTAATTGTATGTCCTTTATATGGATGGTTGTTATATTCAGGAAAATTTTCCTTTTTAGAAATTTTATATATATGATGTGGTAATTATTTTTATTTATATCATAGTGCTACATTTTTTCCTATGGTGTTCCATATATAGAATCTCATATGTGATTATTCCTTCTTAGTTATATTTATTATCCCATGGTCTATTTGATATTATCTTATGGTTTGACACTCAACTTGTTGATTCTACGCTAGTGTCCTGGCATGTTGGATAATTTCAGTTAACTCCCCATGGAAGATGAACACTATAGGATAAGTTAATTCTATAATCTCATAACAATTTTAATATGTATTCCATAAATAATTGCCGAATGAATTTTATGTTGATATAATTTTTGGAAAACGTAATATAAATATTTGAAAAAATTTATATATATCATATTTTGTGACAAAAAATAAAATATCAAAAAATGGATTAATATTCTATGATTTACATTTAAAGCATTCTGAATAAAAAATAATCTTATAAATAACCTCCTCCAATGGCCTGAAGGCCTTCATTTTTTATTGATTTTGATAATACACCTTTGAAGGGGTGAGGTGGAACCCTTACAAGGCATGTAGGAGAATGAATTATTTGGCTCATAGGCCGTACAAGAATTCATTTCCCATAGGCTTAAAACATTACATTTAACCCAGACTAACAACATGGAACTGCTCCTCCCCAGCATCTTTATTCTGAAATCAGATCTCCAAATTCGCATTACTGTTCAGCTAGGATTTCCCGTGCACGCACACACTTGTCCCAATGGCAGGTTCCATAACCTCTCATTCTTGCAATCTGTTTAGCTTCTGCTATGGTGAAAGCTCACTACTCCTCCTCCTTCAGAATCTTGTTCCTTGTTAGTTGTCTGGTTGGCATCAGCACTTAAGGGGGCACAATGGCCTTGAGGTGACCCGAAGTTCGTATAGACCTGAAGGCCTGTGTGGCCCGAAGGTCCAAACGGGGGAATATTCCTGGCTATAACAGTTACAAATAGTGCCTGCTGCAGTAATGAGACAGTACATGCTACAGTACCATCTATAGCACCCAGACGTTAACCTCCAGCAGGATTTGATCTCGGGTCCCCTATATGCACTTAAGGAGTCCTCACCAACTGGGATGAGGCTCATGTGAATATTTTATAAAACCATATTACAATATTTACCTTTTTAATCGAATGGTATGTATATTTGAGATTAATTCCTAGCACTAAATTGAAAAATAGTCTACTCATTATATAAATGTATTAATACAAATATTGTCTTGATGAAAGGATAATAATGATGAAACAAAAATGAAAATGATTCAGTAATTCTATCATATATATTTCATTTTGAATACATATTCAATAAAAATTCATTTATATACTAAAAAAAGAAATTATTTTAACCTAGTATTGGATTATTAAATTTAATACTTTTTAGGAATATGAAATAATGAATTTCAATTGTTTTACTATTTAATAGTACTTAATATGATTCTACTATACGTCATATTAAAATATAAAACTTAACATGATTGCATAAAATATCACAACAATTTTAATGAACATTTTAATTAATAATAAATAATTTTAACAACTTTTTTTATAAAATTAATATAATAATACATTAATGAAAAAATTCTATCTATAAAGTGATGAAGAACATGAACATGTATTAAAAATTCATCCATTTGAAATGAATCTTTATATGAGTGGTATTAAATTATATGAATACTAAAAATAAATATTTTTAGTATTATAATTGTATGTAAATGATAATTAAAAGAAATGTAATAGATTTTATAGAAATTTATATTTAATTATACCAGAAATAATGAAATAAAAATATTATTAAAATATAATTTAAATATAGGGAAAATAACATGAATATACAAGAGAAATATCTATGAAAAATTTGAGTCATATAAATGGTCCCCTTATACTATATTCCCATTTTTTATTTGTTCTCTTAACATTCTCTTAATAAATATTAAATTATCAATTAAAAATTTGAAAGAATATTTATAATAATTAAAATTATTATTATTTACATATTTTCATCTATTACATATTCATTACATTAGGATAACTTAATAGTAGAACATTATGTTTGTTACATTAAATTATTCTTATTTATTTTGAATGTGATGATTTTATTTATTGTTCCATGATCATGATTTTTTTATCTATAAAATAGAAAAGTTACAGAAATCATAATTCTATATTTATTTTTAGTGATCTATGTTCATTCAATATATTTTACTGGAACACATTATAGGGTATAAGTCAAAAACATTAATTTTAGTGGAAGAAATAAAAATAAATATGATTAATACTATAAAAACTATTCATTTAAGTCATACAATTATAAAATCATATTGAAAAATTAAATTCAAGTTATATATCACAATTATAAAATATTCATATTTTTAAAAACACAATAAATATAATATGAGAACATATAATAATTATTCATGTAAGTGGTTGAAACTAATCAAACACAAACATAAAAAAATAAACTACTATAATACCATCCATTTATCATTATCATGAAATATTTATTGACGTATATGGGTTGAATTCCATGTTTATTAATTGTTAATACATATTTAATAATGATTTGTGGACTTATATAAAATAAATATAGTTATAATAGGATAATGCATACTTTTAAAATACTAATATTCTCCTAATGGAAATATTTTTTATGATTTATTTAGGGCTTCATAATTTTAGAAATGGTCTAGAAATGAATGAAATTATTTTATAAGAGACAATTCAGTATATTTGTGGTGAGAGAAAAAATATGATTAATGGATTTCTATTGTTAGAGGAGGATTCATTTTAATGAAAATTTTTCCTGATATATTTTGAAAACACCCAATAAATAATGGTATATGAATGTAATGTTTCATCTAATGTGGACCACAGATGGAACCAAATGATATATCATTGTATATTTTTCATAGAAAGTGTTTCATTATTATTTAAATATTTGTTTATTATAATATAAATCATTTTCATCGTTATATTATATTTACTTATATTTTTTATGATTATATTTTAACATTAGTCATAAATATATACATTGCCTTTTAAATCTATCCCTAACATTTAAATACATCGATAGAATTAAATATTATCTCATACATAATTATGATCCCCATATTTTTTCATAAATATCATAATACGTCAAATATAAGTTATGGTAATTTATTTATCCGATGATAGAGAGGCGCTTGTCCAATATTGCACGAAATCATTGATAATTTTTTTTAATAAAAATTAAAAATATATTTAATTTACATCAACATCATGATTATTTATCATTCATATAACTAAAACTATAATAAACTATTTACATTTCCATAACAATCATTTTATAACTCACAACGAACTATGTTCAACTTTTTCTACATTGTACTGTTACTGCATCAACAACACATGAAAACATGATTAATTATCATAATATATGTTATGATTTTTTATTTTTGGTATAATAATAATAATAATATTCTTTATAGTGTATAAAATTATCTAACAAAATACATAAGTTTATAAATTTTTCCACAACAATATATATATATATATATATATATATCGGTAATAAAATCATATTATGAATTAAAATATAATTTTTAAAATGAATTTAAATTCAATCATATCACTAATCATATAAGGAAGTTATATTTTGATATTTAATTTCAAAATTAATTTTCTAATTCTAGATAAACATAAATTTATATATTTATTATAAACAATTACAATTAATTTCATTGAAAACTAATATTAAATATCACTCTGATTTAATACTATCATCCTTTGTTATTTAGAAATTTTGTAAGAAAATATTTTCTTGAGAATATTGATATTACAATTGGTTATAAGGAATTAAATTTATATATATATAATATAATTAATTTTAAAATAAAAGACTAAAAATGATAGAAAAAAAATTATTTTATAAAAATGATATTTCTCTTCAATAAATAATATCTTCGTATTCCATACCATATATAGTTAGATATAAAATAATCATCGTTATATATATCAATCTATGAATGTATTTTTTTAATTGTTAGGGTAAAAAACAATATTAAAATAAAAAGTCAAGGTGACAAAGGAAGAGTATGAGGTCATATATGTCCTATCCTATAGGATGTAAAGACAAAAAAATAATAAATCAATATATTCTTGATGAATGAATAACCAATCATACATCTTGAGAGTGTGTATCAATATATTGATAAGAAAAACATCCACCACAACCACATGGGTTTACTTCCCTTATCCAAGTCTTATCCTACTATCATGGTCCCCATCCATCATCAGCGAATTAATTATACTTTGAAGGCAACATTTCCCAAGGATTTGAACAATCATTGGATTTTTTAACATCCTCCTCACAACTAACATATTCATGATGGTCAAAGGTGTAATGTTTTTAACATTAAATATTTCTTTTAGATTCCATAATTTATTCATAATTATGAAAAATACATCCCTGTACATAGCTATATCATGAGAACACATGTCAAATTAATCCAAATCACGTTCTCAATGAAACTAGGTGTGGCAGCTATGAGAGTATTTTATAGTGTGAAATATGGAATAACAACCCCTTTCTCCACTATCATTGTAGAAATGAATGTACTATTATCATTTATAATGAAGAGAATGAACCTGAATTTGAATAAACCATCAATTACATATTTATGACATCCTAAAACCCAATAAAATCATATTTTAACATTGTATTTGTATATTTGGAACAAATTATTTCAATTGGAGGAAAATCCACCTGCCATCCACTAGAGATACATGAATATATATTTCATGGAACCATTATTGCAAGGACCAAGTAAGAATGGTCAATATATTCCACCATCACTACCTTTTATGAATTAGAGTCCTACTGAGAAGAGTTTTTAATAATGATAGAATATGTCAGCATGGGATAATCCTGGATTAGCGCAGTAGAAGTTCCATTTTCCCCTGAAAACAAAGATTGATCATTGTGGTTATTTTTTTAGAAAATGGGATAAAAAACATCTCTCCCAAGGATTTTTATTAATTTGGGTCCCAATATACTCCTTATCCTTACCCATAATAGCTATGGAAGAATCCAACCTTTGGTCATACATCAATCGTTGTTCAAAAAAAATTTAGACCACATTTTGAAAATGAGATTTCCTAAATGATTCTACATTTATGCTACACATGTAAACAATAGTATGTATAGGTTATAAATTATCATTATTTTTATTATCCCTCAAACATTTACTCATAATCATTAATATTCTATTTTATGTTTTCTATACCCATGTCTAAAATTGCACAGATGGTGGTTTTATCACAACATTTTCAATGAGGAATCCATCAAAATCAGCCAGATTATTCTTGATATACATGCCTCCACCATTACCATAATCTTGAAAAGTGATAATCACAGTATTTTTTAGTTGTTCAGGTCCATGTGATCCATTTGAGGGGGAATGCGACATATTAGTATCCTCAACCAGATTTTAGTTTCTTTGAAAATCGTGCATTAAGAGAATTTCTTGAGAGAGCCTTCACAAATAAATGATCTAATACAACAATCATTGGAATGTCCATCGATATTGAAATATTCAAAAAAAATAATTTTTTCTCTCATATGAAATCTATATATTTATATCATCATTATTAGTTGAATGAACCACTTCATTAATCAATGTATTACATTAATACACCTCAACCAAGACCCTCTCATAATTTCCATATCGAGATAATTCAATTTCCTTATCCATATAATTGGGTATTATTATTACACTAGAAATATCATAAATTATTTTTGGATGAAATAATTTCTATTATAGTACGTAGATCCCCATCCACACTTGGTCATTGGAATGATCATCTTAGAATGGATCGAAATCAAGTGACCACACATGAATGAGGAAAGATCATGTTCTCAGATAAAATGAAACTAAACTCAATTATTTTCGATGTAACACATTATATGAAAACTTATATTGGAAGAAACCATTGAAAATTTTGATACACATCCAATAAAAAATCATAAATTAAAGACATATATCTTGCAATATCCTCCAAGAGATCGGGCTTCACACATTTTGAGAGGACGGGCATAGTGATAAGGTGGAACTTCTAGATCACCGACTTATATTAAATGTAATGTCACATAAATGAATTATTTAAAAGGTAAATTTCATTTAATTTACATACATGCTTGGTTTTGGGGGTTTCCCATGTTTTTTTGGTGGAAATCGAGAGTTTTCATGATTTGGGCCAAACTATGAGGCCATTTCCACATTTAAAAACCAATTTTGGTTCTTTTATAACCATTTAATTTTTAAATATTTATCCCCATTCTAATTCTTAAATGGAATCCACTGAACTATTAACAAAACCATTCTAATTTTGACCCTTTAGGAATCCATAATAATAGTGGATATGGTTTTTTATTTAATGAATTAAGCCAGCCTGAAATCCCATTTCCATATTTAAATAAAAATTGTTTAATTAATAACATATTAAACATTAAATATTTTTGGTGATTCCATGTCAAAATCAAGCCCACTAAACCCATCCACACACCCATTAGTCTCTCACCCTTTTTGGAGCTATTATTCATCACGATTTAGTACAGAACTTTATAGGGTGTCACAAATCGTCCAGATTTGAAGAGGTAACTTCATTCCATTTTAACACATTCAATTCATACTCAATATTCCCCATTTCAGTTCTCACATTACCTTATCATAATTATTGTAAACTCATTTTTATTTTTTGGTTATTTTTAAATTCAGATACTAGTGTATTAGGGGTGATTTCTTCAATGACCCTTTAGTAAGTGTGTCTCTTTTTTCTTCCTACCATTTTCATAGGGTTTTAATTCCTTTTTGTTATATTTTATTCCAATTATTGAAGATTTTACTAATTTTCATTTGGTAGGGATTCGATCCTAGGGTTTAACCTTTGGTTTACATGGTCTATTCTTGTGGTTTTAGGCTTGATCTAGGTCTCTCTTTGTGCGGAGGTGGTGCGATTTGATTTTCACACGATGAATCAACGGTTTTCATTAATTTGGTAGGTGATTCCATGTATAAGAAATATTTTTTTCTTATAATGTATTATTTGTCATATTTTCAACTTCATCTCATTTTATTATTTCTGAAAAAATTAGTTTTAGTTGTGTTTTTATTTCCAATGAATTTTAAATGAAATCTTTATGTGAAATCAGGGGATTTCATAGAAATGTTTTATTGGTTTTTTTGGGAATGAACTATAAATAATTAATTGATTTTATTAGAATGAAATATAGCTTCCAATAATGTTCTAAATTTTAATCCCCATTAGTTGATTCTGCAAAAATGGGTTTTAATGGTATTTTGGAACGTATGAACTTTAAGTGCAATGTTTGTGTGTAAATGGTTGTTTTAAAATGTTATAATTTCTTGGTTTACATGGGGATTCCCTAAAATTTATTGTTTAGTTTCATTGAAATTTATTGGGCTTCTTTTTTTTGGTAACTTACAATTGAGAAAATAGTGTTCAATGTGGGGTTTTCAAGGAGTATTGGGTGCAAAACAATGAGTGATTTTGAGAAATTGTTTCATTTAAAAATCAAAGAGTTTTGTTGTGTGTGTTAAGTGATTTAAAATGTATATATATACTTTAATACATTTATGTGACCATTAGTGATGTTTTTTATGAAAATGGGTTTATGTAGAATTCTAAAATTGTTTGAGCACAAAGGGAGAAGCCCAGGTACCTTGGTGGGGCGGATATGTACTAGTACGACTTGGGGACCGAATGGGTTTTGTCCCTACCTCACATAGAATTTGGTTAACTTTAACTCTAACTAAACAATATGGATGATGATTTGGGGCCACTAGTTTATGGGTATGTTCACTATTAGTCGCTCGTTCTTGAGAATGAATTTTACTATGGTTACAATATACTGAGGTACGAGGTACATGGGGCCCTCTAGTGCTTAAGGGTGTTTCTGATTTTGTTTCTCATTCGATTTGTAGTATTTTCCTATGTACTTGGGCATGTATAGAAATTAATTACATTAGATAACATGACCATTTAAATTTCTTAACATTATTAATGACTTTTCTTGAAAACCTTTTTCAATTAAAGTTCTATTTCATGGAATTTATTGTCGTTTTTCATTGCATATTAAAATAGCTTGCTTTTTCACCTTGTATTGCATGAACATTGGAATCATTGGGTGTTATCATATTGGGGTTAGGATAAAAACCTACATACACAACTTGTGTGTAATTATACATTATTATTCTTGACTCGTGTAAAATAAAGACTTTGGATGATATTGGTTCAGGGTGTTATTTCCCATCCATGGGGCAGAGTTGTGAAGACACCTTGTGGGTGATGACTTCTTGTCCTGTGGATTCCTTGGAGCTGTTTTTATGATATTTATTTGTGTCTTTGGACATTTTGTATTTCATTTGAACTTATGTATTCAGTTCTGGATTTTTAAATTAACTTTGTCAGTATGAATTTTTTAGATTCACTTTACCAAATGTTTTTGATGTTTTATTTAAACATATTCTGATAAATCACTCCCAAACCAAGATAAATGATACTCAGGCACTTGTTCCAGCCCATGGGGATAGGGAACACCCTTTTTGACTTACCACAGGCCGGATTTGGTGTTAGTATTGGTGGAGACAAGATTCGGTTCGTGACAAAATGGTATCAAAGGGGGGGGGGAAACGTTTTTGGGTTATATTGTTATTTTGGGATGACTCAGAATAGGAAGGATCTAGGACTATCGGGGCTCGGGGATTTTTTCATGAGTATGGTGCATGTCCCACAACTCTTGTGGCAGACCTTGAGTTACCAAGGGATGTTGGAATTTAATGATTGAATTCACTTCTAGGTGAGACATGTGGGATGAAGACCCTACATGGACATCAGGCGGGGGTGGAGTAGTAGTTTCATTTTTTACGGAAACGTGTTTAAATTATTTATATTTGATGTATTTGATTAAAATTTTCACAATTTTGGTACTGCATATTGTTTTTTCACTGGTGAATTATGTAGCAACATGCTTCCCCAGAAAGCTCCCACTAGCCCATGGGAGGAATCCTAAGAGATTTCTACCACACCAATTGATCAAAGGATAGTCGGGGTTATGAACCAGACTGTCCATGCATTGGGAAAAGGACTGCTCTATACTATTATTATTATTAGGGAATAATATATGGGGCATAGAAAAGATAAACAATAATTGTTTCTTAAAAAATCATGCTACCTTCGAAGGCATCTTAGAACCCCAGGAAGCAGAGGAATGGCTCGAGAATATTGAACGTATGTTTGAGTTCATAGAGACACATAAGGAACTCTATGTGAAGTGTGTTTCCTTTTTTATTTGAGCATCCAAGATGGATGTTGTGGGAGTCAGTGTTTTAGACTGGGAAGAATGAGCTGATGTGCTGGGGAGATTTCAAGGTTGTCTCCAATGAACAATACTTCCTAGAGGTCTTGCCTTATTCTAGGTCCCGTGAGTTCATAGACCTTGTTCATGGGAATTTTTTTGTGATGGAGTATGCCAGCCGTTTCGCTGAGTTGTTTCGGTATTCCCATGAAATCGTCTCAAATGAACAATTGAATGCCAAGAGGTATGATATTGGTTTGCGAGTAGAGATATACCCTCATGTGTTCTTGTTTATGCTGAGGACCTATCTCGATGTTGTTGACTGGGTGTGCATGGTGGAGATTGACCATAAAGGTAGGTCTAGTTTCTCTAGGTCATTACCAGTAGTGGGCAGTGGCTACTCATTAGAAAGTAAATGGGAGCTCGTGGAACAGGTGATGAAGAGAGGTGGTATTTCAGGCCACACATCCAAGCAGTTTTCCTCTACAGCTTCAGATGCGAAATCGATCGTGTCCCCCCAGCATGGGAGGCCAGTGAACATTCGACTAGAATGACTTATTCCTAAGAACCCTTGTTATCAGTGTTGAGGATTGGGGATTTTTTTGCACTTTTGTGGGGTGGCATGTTCAATTCTGAGTGTGGAAGGGTTAGTGACTTCAATAAGAGTCTTAGTACAATCAAATTCAATGATGATTGGGGGATATTTATTTGGAGGTCATGATGGTATGGTTGGGTAATCATCTTGGAAGAGGCAGTTCAAGGCACAAGAATATACTAGCATTTATCCTCAGGCAAAGACCGGACTTCTCAAAGTAGTGGATCAGGCACCAGCAAGATCAGAGGAGTGGATGTCGACAGTTCGAGCTATCGTTCTAATAATATATTCTATGGCTGATGCTATTTTTGATACTGTTGCCTCTATTTCTTTCATCTCTTCCCATTTTGTGGACATTTTTAATTTTCAAACTATGTCAATGTCTTTTGTGACAGAGTTGGTGACACCACTTGGAATGATGAAGGTGCAGGGCCTCAGGTGCTCCTCGTGTGCACTTTCTGTGTCATGGGATGAGATGGATTGGGACCTAATGCTTCTATATATGTAACTTCTTTACACAATACATGGCATGCATTGGCTACTACACTTCTAGGAACACATTGATTGGTAATGGTGGCGAGTGAGTTTCATGACACATGATAAGAGTTATCAGGTTTTCAGGGAGAATTGGATCCTTGGTCAGGTTGTGCAGGACATCCACTCTCAGAGTTGGGAAGTCTTATATTCTAGTTATCATCGCTCGTTTTATAGGACGATGGTATTTCCTTTGACGGTGTACTACCTCATGAAGTTAATGATATTACAGAGGTATTCCTATATGATTTCACATATTATCCCATGGATCAAGATGTGGAGTTTTTTATTGTTCCGGTGCCAGGAATGCAACCATTATCTCTACCCTCATATCACATGGCCCCCACAGAGCTGAGGGAATTAATGATACAACTATATGACATAGAATCCATAGGATTCATTCAATCGAGTATCAATCCTTGGGCCGCTACTATGTTATTTGTGAAAAAGGATGAAGTATACCTTCGGTTGTGCATTTACTACGGGAAGCTGAATAAGGTAACAATTATGAAGAAAAGACCTTTCCACAAAATAGATGATTTGTTTGATCTTTTGATGCGGGAAAATTTATTCTCAAAAAAATACATGTGTTTAGGCTATCATCATCTCAAGGTGAAGGAATCAGATATCCCACAGGCACCCTTCCGAAGCAGGTACGCACACTTTGTGTATTTGTTCTTGCCGTTCAGATTGACCATTTCTGTTGTGGTCTTTATGGTACTTATGAACATCGTGTTCCATCAGTATCTTGATTCCTTCATAGCGGTGTTCATGGATGACATTATAGTATAATATGGATCTAAGTAAGAATAGGAACATCCCTTGATGATCTTCTTGGGCACATTGTGGGATCACCGGCTCTATGTAATGTTGTCAAAGTACACATTATGGATCTGGGATGTGAGGTTTATGGGGCATGTGATCTCTGAATAGCTAGTTTTAGTGGACCCCAAGATGATTTTTGCAGTTATGTCATGGGAACCACCAAATAATTTGTTCAATATTAGATGTTTTCTCCTCCTGGCGGGTTATTATAGTTGATTCGTTCGAGATTTCTCTAGGCTTGCTTCACCGATGACCGTGCTCACCCGTAAAGGGGTGAAGTTTGTATGTACCCTTGAAATAAAACCATCATTCGATGAGTTGAATAAGAGTTTTACTACCACTCCCGTTCTTATTTTTACAATGTATGGAAAGGGTTATGTTGTCTATTGAGATTCTTCAGTTATGGGTCTTGGGTGTGTGCTTATGCAAGAAGATCACCTGGTGGCGTATCGTTCTCGCAAACTATGACCAAAAGAAAAGAACTACCTGACCCATTACATGGTTTTTTATGTGGTGATGAAATATTTTAAGTCTTATGTCACAAAATCTCTGGGGAGATGTTTGCGGTATATTCTGGTCACAAAATCATGGCCTATATCTTCTCATAGAAGGACCTCAACATGAGCAAGCATCGTTGGATCGAGGACTTGTAATGGTTCGACATTGACATTTTCAATACCCCAGGAAAGGGTAATGTGGTGGCCGATGATTTGAGTAGATGAGTTTTAGTGCATTCTCTGTGGAAGTTCAGTGATGAGTATAATTTGAGGGGGATATTTTCTCACGTACATGTAGTTACCAGGGAGCACAATGGAGGTGTGTTCATGGTGAGCGTCCAGTTGACTCCTTCTCTATTTGAGTTGATTCAGAAGGAATAGCCCAATGACATGATTTTTCAACGATCAAAGAAGTTTCTTCATGGTGGGGAGACATCCTATGATTGTTTGTCGTCTCTTGAGGGCATATTATGCTTTACGGTCCATTCAGTAGTGTCGTTATCTCTGCGGAAGGTGGTGATGGAGGACAACCACCGGTCATAGTGGGTTGTCCATCTGAGTGCCACCAAGATGTATTATTATGCCCATCAGCAAATCTGGGGGCCTGTTATGAGATAATACATAACAAACATTGCATCGAGATGCTACAAATGCTAGTAGGTGGAAGTATAGCATCAAAGGACCTAATGTTTTCTCCAACCATTACCAATTGCTACCTGGAAGTGGAATGATATTTCCATGGAGTACAATTTCGGATTTCTGCAATCCCCTCAGGGTAAGAATGCCATTTGGGTGGTTATTGATCATCTAATCAAATCATCCCACATCATTCAGATCAGATCTATAGCTAACGTGGATGAGTTGGGCCATTTGTATCATCAGGAGGTGGTGAGACTCCATGATGTTTCATCAGCAGTTGTCTTGGATGGAGAACCCCATTTCATTCCCAGTTCTAGGAAGGTTTTCAGAAGGCCTAGGGATCTAAATTAGGATGAACATGGAATTCTATCCTTAAACGGATGGTCAGATAGAGCGGGCAGATCCGATTTTGGAGGAAACGCTCCATGCATGTTTCTCAGGCATTGGAGGTTCCTGGGATAGCCATTTGGGAATGGTTTGGTTTCTTATAATAATTGATAACAATCCTCAATTTTAATGGCTCCTTTTGAGGTTATCTATGGTTAGCCTTGTTGGTGGCCCCTGTGTTGTGATGTGGTAGATGAGACCTCACTGTCGGGGCTGAGTATGGTGTAGGAGATGTCTGAGAAGGTCAGGTTGACGAGGAAGCATTTATTGATAGCATAGAGTATCCATAAATCATATGCTAACTAGTGGTGTTGATACCTAGAGATTTCGGAGGGTGACACGATATTCTTGAATGTGGCCCCTTGTCTGTGCCATCGTCGATTGGGGAAGCAAGGGAAGCTGACATCGCAGAATGTAGGGCTCTTTGAGATCACAGAGTGTATTGTTAATTTATTATATAGGTCGACATTACCTTCTCAGTTGACATCCATCCATGATGCCTTCATCATCTACCCATTGAATAAATTCTACCTCGATCTATCCATGTGCTGATTTCGGAATAACTAGAGATAGAGCATAACTTTTCTGTTGCTGAGCGGCCGATGCAATTATTAGACTCCCAAGAGATGGTGCCTCAAGGGAAGCCCATTCCGTTGGTCCGGGTCTAGGGGCGACATGGGAATGATACACATGAGACATGGGAGTAGATGTCATGGGTCATGGAATATTACCCATTCTTGTTTTCTATTCAAGCTACAGGATGAATTTTTAGGGAAGAAAGTCTTTCATTGTGGGAACAATTGTCACATCCATGACTTATTTTATAGGTAAATTTTTTTAATTTCCATTTAGGCTTTATTTTAGGGTTTTTCAAAGTTTAGTTTAGTAAAGGGAGAGTTTTCATGATTTGGGCCAAACCGTGATCCCATTTCCGGATTAAAAATCCAATTTCGTTTCTTTCATAACAAATTCAATTTTTAATATTATGCACCCATTAAAATTCCCAAATGGCCTCCCCGGACCTATTAAAACCACAGTTTCAATTTTTACCCCTTAGGAATCCATAATAATGGTGGATTTGGGTTTTTATTTAAAGAATTGGGCCATCCCAGAAGCCAATTTCTTGTTAAAAAAGGGTTTAACTAATAACATATTAATTTTTTTGGATTTTTTCATCATTTTATGTCTGAACCAAGGCCACTAAACCCATCTGCATTCCCATTAACCTCCCACCATATTTGAATATCATATTCATCACAATTTAGTATCGAACTTCATATGGTTTCTCAAATCGTCCATATTTTATGAGGCAACATCCTTCTATCACGACTCTTTCAATTATTACTCATTTTCCCCATCTCAGTTCTCACATGAAATTCTATGACTTATTAAAACCTCATTGTCATTTTTGGCTATTTTAAAATTTCTAAACTATTGTATTTGGGGAAATTTCATCATGATCCCTTATGTATGTGGGTCTCTTTCATTCTTCCTCACATTTGATTAGGGTTTTCTTTCCTTTTGGTTAGTGTTTATTCCAATTATTCTTGATTTTTATAATTTTCAGAGGTTAGTATTTCGATCCTAGTGTTTATCCATGGGGTTTCCATGTTTATTCATGGTGTTTTAGGCATGATCTAGGTCCCTATAGTTGTGGTAGTGGTGCGATTTTATTTTCGCACAAAGAATTAAGGGTTTTCATTAATTTGTTAGGTGATTCCATGTTTATGAAATATATGTGTCTTATAGTTCTGTATATACCATATTTTTAGGTTTGTATCATTTCAATATTTATTTAAAAATTATTTTTAGTGGTGGTTTTATTGAAAATGAATTTTAAATGCAAATTTTTTGTAAAATTCTGGGTTTTCATCGAAATGTTTTATTGGTTGATTTTGGTCTGACCTAAAAATAATTAATTGATTTTACTGAACTGAAATATGGCTTCAAATAATTTTTTTAATTTTAAACCCCTTTGGTTGTTTCTATGAAAATGGGTTTTAATTGTATTTGTGGAACAAGTGAACTTTAAGTGCCATGTTTGTGTGTAAATGGAGGTTTTAAAAAGTTATCATTTCTTGGTTGACATGGGGTTGACCTAAATTTTATTTGTTGGTTTCATTGAAATGTATTGTTTTTCCTTTCCTTTTTTGGTGACTTAAAAGTTTGCACAAAGTCATCAATGTGGGGTTTTTATGGTTTTTTGCGTGCAAAACAACATCATATTTTGAGAAATTGTTCCATTTAAAAATCAATGTGTTTTGTGGTGGTATTTTAGTAATTTAAAATTTGTATATATATTGTACTAATTTTATGTACCATTAGTGGTGTTATATAAGAAAATGAGTTTTTGTAGCATGATGAAATTATTTTAGCAGAATAGAGGAAGCCTTGGTACCTAGGTGGGTGGCTAGGAACTTGAACGACTAGTGGACCAGAGGGTTTTTTGTCCCTGTTTCACTTAGAATTCTGATAAGGACAACTCTATCTAAACTATATGGGTGATAATTTGGGACAAATAGGTGATTGGTATGTTTTCTACTAGTGTCTAGTGCACATGAATGGATTTTAATGTGGTTACATTACTTAAATGTACAAGGAACATGGTGACCGAGACTATATAGTACCTAGGTGTTTTCACGATTTCATGATCATTGGATTTGTGATATTTTTCCATGTATTTGGGTGTGTCACATAGTATATTATAGTAGATAACATGATTATTTAAACATGTTATCATTCTTTATGATTTAACATAAAAACTGTTTTCAATTGAACGTTGCATTTCATGGAATTTGTCGCCGCTTTTCATTGCATATTAAAAATGCTTGATTTTTCACATAGTATTGCATGATATTTTGAATAATTTCTTGGAATTATATTTTCCATAGGATCAAACCAAAAATAAACCCCTTGGGTGTATGTATACTTTATTATTATTGACTAAGGAAAATTAAATACATTTCGTGATGGTGGTTCGGAGTGTTAGTTCCCATCCTTGGGGCAGAGTTGTGGAGACGGCTTATGGGTGATGACCCCTTGTAATTTGGAGTACTTTTGGAAATTTTTATACTATTTAATTTTTTCCTTTGGACCTTTTTTATTTCATTTGAAGATATGTATTCAGTTCTGGATTTTTGTATAAACCTTGTTGGTATGAATTTTTCATATTCAGTTTACCAAAGGTTTTTGATGTTTTATGTATATATAATCTGGTAAATCATTCCCAAACCATGATAAATGATACCCAGACACATGTGACAGCCTATAGAGATAGGTAAAACCCTTTGGGACTTTCCATGGTCTGGTTTTGGTGCCAGTATTGTTGGAGACCATATTCGGGTTTTGGCATCGCATAAGTGTTCATTGATACAAATGAAATCAAAACATTTTTATTAATCTTATATTATTTGAATTGCTGAATTATTTTAGAAGTATAAAAAACATAACCTTAAAACCCTGAATGTATTTCTCTATTATACATTGAATTTCCTATTATTTAATAAGTTCCCCATTCCAAACATCCCTATATAGTTTTTCATTTATCAACATTATCAGAAACATTTCTATTTTATCCTATGTTGGAGAGGAGAAAACATGAGATGTCATATTTTCTATGTGAGATTTGGATGGAGAGTCATTGTATTATTCTATATAAGAATATATATTACCATGAGTAATATGAAATCCCAATTATTGTAGAATATAAATCGTTTAAGGGGAACCCAAATCGCTGCCCGATTTTCCATTAAAAGAACTCTGAACTTGAATCATCTCCCTAAGAATTAAATTCACATATTTTTTTTAATATAAATCATACTATATAATATATATAATAATATAATATATTACATAAATATTTCTATGTAATATACTATCTTCTAGAGTTAATTTTTATAATTAGTAAAACATCATTTATTTTATGAAGTAAACATAGTTTTTTTAGTGTATACTGTGTATGTAATTCCTCAAATTATATATATATATATACAGTTTCTTATATGATTCATATATATCTACTTATTTACAATGTCATATATTAGATACCCAAAAATTCATATAATGATTACCCACCACAACCATAAATTCTAACAAGACATATTCATATTACTACACATATAATTAAATATGCATTAAGAAAATATTTTTCACGTTAATTAAATTATTTCTTCTATTTTATGATTTATTTCTATAATAATTCTTTATTTTGATGATTATAAATGATATTATTATTCAATAGGGAGACCATAATAAAAAATATTTCATGCTTGATGTTTTTTTAATTTCATATGATTATTTCACACCTTTAGTATTCACAATATTTTGTTCATATATGTTTTTTCTAATAATTTTTCGTATTTAATGTTATATCATAATATTTTACCTTAAGTGAATATTTTATTATTTATTTAAAACTAATAGTATGTATATTTTATATCATAAATGAGTTAAATTATATAAAATGAAAAGAACAATATATATAAGTGTGAAGGACAAATAATTTTGTTGAAATTGAATACTTAAACATCATATATTATAATACATGTTAGATTAATATTGATTTTTCCAACGTGTAAAGATTAAAATATTGCATGAAAACTTATTTTATAGTAGATTAATACTTATTAATTAACTACAAAGACATGAATAATTATAAACCCATTAATGCAAAAAATTCAAAATAATTTGATCATTATTTTTGTGTGCTGATAGAATCATGGATAACATGGATTATGAAAAAAGTTCTCTCCTGGATAGGGTAGAAAAATATAACTCATGTATGATATAAAATATACGTAAAATTAATTTTAAATTAAAAAATAAATATTCTATTAATGTACAATATTATGATGGGAGAGTAAAATTATCTTTAATATAATCCACCCAAATATATAGATTGATTTTTAACAATTAAAAATGATATGTGCAAAAATATGCTTTTTTGTCAATGATTTTTGAGTCAAAATGTTTCAAATAAATATATATCAATTCAAAATGTTGGATAATTGAATTTTCAATGTAATGGTCTTACAATTTCTCACCATGATAATTCTTAATTAAACATTATTTTTGTTATTAAGCTTATATTCTCTAGAAGAAAAAAAAATTACCTCATTATTGATGTAGTTATATCCTAGATGGATCCATAAAATTTTATGTAAATTTATTTTAGAAGAATCCAATAAAATATAGTGACAAGATCCATTAATGAATATTTTACTCCAAAAACTCTTCAAACATTATTAAAACTCATTAAAGGAATGTATCCTTAAAACGATCTACAATATATTTACGAGGTATATTATATTTAATGATACCCATATTTAAAAAAACATATTTTAGTTATTTAAAATCACATTAAAATATTTTACAATGTAATATAAGTAAAATTTTAAGGGTAAATTCTGAAACTAGTTTATATTGGTTTTATAAAAACCCTTCAAATGTATAAAGACTAATTTATTGTACACAAAAAATAAAATGAAAATGGGAATATTTCTTTCACTAAAACGTAGATCCCAAAAAAATTTAATTGGCCTAAAATTTAATAATTTAATATTTTTGACATAAATAACTAAGTGGTTATATGATTTAAGATTTCAATATTTTTTAAAATAATTTGATAACAATTTCATCATTTCAATATAATGTTTTTTTAAATGATTCCAACTCTATTATTTTTATTTAGAAACCATTTTATAATCATGATATAATTTTTTATGAGTACCCTAAAAATATAATATTTATTATTTAAAAATTATCTATTTCATTTCAAATATTTGTATTTAACACCTCATTACATCAACAAGAAATAGTTTTCAAGAAACATTTATATTTATTAATGATAAGAAAATATATATAATCTTACATATCCTGTCCATGATTAAAATTATTTTTTGTTTAAATTTAAATGTAATTTATTTAATTAATTATATATCATTGGTAAATTATAAATTAATGATGTGTATATGGATATAATTTTATAACATTATTAATGTATTTTTTTGATAAAAATAATAACTAAAATCTATTTTTTCACCACGTTCTAAATTAAGCTAAAATACATTTCGTCAATTGATCATAGTTGTTATATTGTTCATTCATTTTAATATCAATACACCATGTAATATAATATTATACACCTTTTATTTCATAATTATAAATGACAAAACTCTTTTTATATATAATATATATACTCTCAATTTATAAATTATTAATTATTCTATGATAGTTTTAGTTTTTGGACATTAATTTAAATCATAAAAAATTAAACATAATGTATATGGAATAGGGGATAATAACATTCGAGTTATAATGAATTTCGATTCATAAAGAGTAAATATTTTAAATTTTTAGTCTTTTTGTGTGTGAATTTCATTAGCTATTTTGATAATATAAAACATGTAGGAAAATATTAATTCTATCAAGGAAAAAACATGAATAAAATTTTTATATGGTTCTGTTGATAATGGATTATATGTTTACATTTGGTGGATTTTTTATAGTAATTAGATGTTTTTTTTATGTTTTATCATTTATTAAATTAATTTCCTAAATAATTTAATTTCACACATGTCGTTGTTCAAATGTTATAGAAAAATGACTCAAAATAGGAAAACTAACTTAACATTTTGATTGTTTTTTAAATATTGTTATTGATGATGTGTTTTATTTAATAGAAACTTAAATATAATGTTTCTCAATGGCTTGTTTTTCTATAAATATAAATTATTTGTTTATAAATGTATATTGGTAACCCTTATTGAGGTAATGAATTAGGGGATTTTGTAGGATCATGAGGACGACCTTCTGATCCACATATATATTATTGAAAACCCAATTAATCATTTTCCCATCATATTAATTGTTGTCATGAAATTAGATAAAATATTTTACATATTATATATTTCATAATAATTTAAAATAAAATTAATTTAATTTTTATATGAACAATTTATTTCATCTACCTAAAAATTGACTTGTTCAAATCAAATAATTTTAATTTATTATTTCTATAAAATTTTATTTGGATTATGATATGGTAATAAAATATATACGGCTCAACATCATGAAATGATCTCTTTCCCTATAATCTCATAACTTGATCAGGAAGTCACGTTACATTTTCACTATAGTAAATGAAAGAGTGAAATGATTTCATACTCTATTTATGGAAATAATGACTGTGAAATCATTCTATAATATTAAAATAATATCTTAGAGAAGGGGATGAAACTATTTAAAAAAATCCATAAAATATAATAAGAATAGGTTGAAATATTTTTTCTATATTTTATAGGAACACTAGAAAAGGATAGAAACTGAAGATCTCAAATAAAAAACTCTCAATTTCTCCATGAAATTATTTTTATTATTTCATGGTTCTCCTTTTGTGGCTCGTGTTATATATTTTTCAATATCATGTGTATTTATTTTATTATTTGTTATTAATATATTTTTAGATTATTTATAATGTATTTCTTAGATTAAATTTTCATTCATAAATATTTTTTAGTTAATTAAAATAATCTTATAATTCAAAATTAATAATTATATGTTAAATTTTGTTCAAAATATTTATAATTTTAGTATACTATCACAAACCAACCTGGTCCACCGTGGAACCTGTCACCCAAGCCTTCCTGCGACAGGGACTAAATGGCATTCCTGATCCAAATAGGATGGAAACTACTACGTAGAATCAATGTAAAAGGGTTGGGAATAGTTCAGACCCTAAAAAAAGATAGATAAATAAACAGTAACTGAACAAAACAGATAAAAATTTAATCAGAAGAAGAATAAATATTCACAGCTAAAGATACCTCCAAGTGACCTCATAGGTCACCATCAATCACATAAACATGCTCTCGGTAAGAGAGATCCAAAACTAGAACCTGAAACTGAACAAGAAAAAGTAGTAACGAGCACTAATATGCACAATAGGAATGCCAAAGAACAAAATAACCTATACCGATACATTTAAAAATCAAACCAATCATTATTGTTTGAAAACAACACATAATGTATTTTTTATCATTCTTTGTAAATTCAAGCTACGTTTTAACAATTTTAGAAACAAAATTCGACTCCCTTACATTTTCAAAATAGTTCTCAAGTAAAAACATACATTTATAAATGAAAATAAATTTATATAGATTAATATACGGTTTTTCAAAAATGAGACATCACGTATGAACCGACATAAATTAAATTCACATCACAAACAACATGGGAAATCCCTACCGAGCTTCTATTAGTTGGGGACCTTGAATCCCCATAGTTCATTGAAATATGAAATAGAAACCATGAACACCATCATTCTTGTGAACGAGCCACAAGTATGGGACATCCCAAAAACCTAGTGGTCTAGAATCATTATAATAATTTAGTTAGTGATGTAATCCTAAATCATGCTAGATAGCACTGGGATGAACCACTTTTGTACAATCAATTTTACTAGTCCTTGTCTTCCCACCTAGGTAATTGGGGTTTGCAATGTGCTCAATTTCAATTGGTGGTGACGTTTTATAAAGAAAACACATATGAAAAAATAACTTCCTTTATCCAAATACCAATTCAACATCCCACCACTTATCTCCCTCCTTATGTTCATTCCCTTTCATATCCCACACAACATTACACATGCATATACACTTCTTATATATCAAATATCATACACTACACTTTAATCACATTTCTTGAAAAAAGGGGGAATGAATTAAGAGGGGTTTTTCAATTTTGAAAATTATTATCAAAGTGCTAAAGAACCCATATTAATTTAAAAAGAACATTAACAATTACAAAAAAATATTTTTCGATATCTTCATGTTCCAAAATATTCTTAAAATCCAATTTCATGTCCAAAGAACCACATAGTTAAATGTAATCTAGAAAACAATATTAAAAAAATCAGATCCTTTATGAAAGGAAAATTACCAATTAACATCAAATTCACATCAAAACCCATGCATTTTTTCCAAACTACCCAAAACATGAAATTTACCCTTTTTAAAATAACGAACTGACCCATTTTATTCATGTATACTTGCACAACTATTTTTAAACACAATAAAATTCCATTGAAAATTCTTATCACTCTCTCCAAACCATTTTAGTATCCCATTGTTTTATGAAATTTAATTTAGGATTGATTGAGTATTGGATATGTATTACACTTTTCAAAACATGGATAAGATAATATATCAACAAGAAAGAAACACCTTTTAAATTTAAATAAAATATCTATAACCAATATAGAACCATTTCTAGAAAAATTAACTTGAAAGCATAGCTTATACAAATACAAAATAATTATAAAAATATTTCTCAAACAACCAAGGAATTATGGAATTCAAATTAAAGGGCTAGGAATAAGGTGCCAAACTCAAACATTCTAATTTTTGTTTTAAACCGATGGAATCGACCCATGGTGAAAACACATAGAATCATTTATACACACACACATATATACACCCCCAGATGCATTTCACATATTCCCCACACCATGAGGGAATATGTACAATGAGGTAATATATATATCTTACCTATTCATATATGTATAGGGGTTATTGATAACCAAAACTCAAAACCAATACAATGACACCCAAAACACACTAGAAAATTTACAAAGAAATCAAAACCCTCCAAATCCCTCATTAAAATTAAGTCAAAATATAGAAATGATTGATTCCTTACCAGAAAAAACAGTGAAGCCCAATGCCTTTGTCAATCATTGCATGGGTGATCCTCAAAGGGGCTAAAAAAAATAATTGCTATAAATCAACCAAAACATAACCCCCAAATGTGTTTGGGTTTAGGAAAACCCTTACCACCCCATGAAATAAAAGAAAACTAAAAATCTATAGGGAGTGAAAGTAAGATGAAAATCACTAGAGGTAACTGTATGCCAAATCGATGGATGAAATTATTACCGAAGGGAGGGAGTGGCTCATCAGAGAGGATGCGTACTGCCAAGTTCCTCCTAAGGTAGTTCATGCGTAAATAGTGAGAAAGGGGGACCCCAACCATGCATGGGAGGAAGGGACATCAGATTGAGGGTGCACCAATGCGGGTCGCATGACCCGAGAAGGTGAAAGGAGGAAGGGGTGTCTTGAATGATATGAGAGGGGGAGATGGAATATGTGAGATAGAGAAGGTAATGGGTAGGAGAAGAGAGAAGGAAAGAGAATGATGAAAATAATGAATATATTGATAACAAAAATATAACATAACTTTAATAATAATAATAATAATAGGTATTAATAATAATAAAAATAGTATAAACCTTTATAGTAATAATAATAAGGCATAATAATTATAATAATCTTAATAATGATAATTATATTCATATTCATATTATATTCTTATTATTATAATTAAACATTATTTTAATTTTATTTTATTTTATTTTATATTATTTTATTATTCATAATTTTTTAAATTTAACTTACATGTTTTTAAACATACATAAGGATATAGAGTTTGGAAGCATTGTCTTCCAGACCATACGCCCACCATGCGTAACCTACTAGAAAGAAGGGGAACAGACACGAGTAGACCAATTGATTTGAGAATTCATACACCAACCATTTAACTCTGCTCTATCGTTTAACAAATCAATTTTGAACAATTTCATTATGGTTACCAGGTTGTGTGCGAGTCGTGTGACATAACACTACTCCACCTAGACACCTGCTCAAGAACCACACAGTTACTACTAATAGTTTAATCCAACCGTGCAACATCCAAAAGGCTTACTAAAATTAAAAAATTCGAATCTCTGACTACCAAAACACAAAAGAGAGACTAAAAATAAATAAATTATTTTTATTATTATTATTTGAATGGTCAACGTGTAAAAATTTCTCCCCACCACGGTTACATTTTTGTCCCAAAATGTCACTAAGTTAATAATTTTATTAAACTTGAGTTCATTTCTGACCCCGATCAATAAAATATATGAATTCTAGGATGACTGTTCATTCCACTAGTCACACCCAACCAATCAGAAATCAGCCACAACATGATTACTAGGGGAGAACATGAGCTGTTCTCCCCACTACAAGGACTCGACTAACACCAAAATTTCAAACCCCCATCAATACCCTCACTGTTTCCAAGAACTAGGTACATGATAAATCCCTACAAAACCTACATCAATATGCAAAAGGGTTTTCAATAACACCACAAGAACTAGAATCTTTCCACACACCCACCGATTTTCCCAACAATAGGGGAAATCCATGAAACTAAACCAAACCAAAACTAAATAGTCAACCAAAATCAATATTTTCCCCTCTAAAAAATCAATACCACTCCAAATGATCACAATTGACACCACAACCACAATCAACCCAAACAAGGCTAAAAAACACTTTAATGAAAACAAAGCACTCAAAAGGACACAATTAGATAAAAATAACCACCCAAATTATGATAGGAGAGTTCATCCCAATTTTAGATTATAAATATGAATTTACATTGGAATCCAAAATAAAACAAGGAAACCATAACTGTCTTCATACCTACATAGAAGATAAACCATAGACCAGTGTTTCATGCACCCATAGAAACTCTTGAAACTGCATGATCATCACCCGAAGACCAATGGTTGGGGCCATGATGGATGTAGCATCCCCTACCTCTATGTCAGGCACTATCATCATTAGGTCACAACTCCTTCCTCAATCAACATCATACATAACTTCACCAAATTACCTAAACAAACACAATAGTGGATGGTCTTTGGATGTATTCGACAAGATGAATTGGATTTCCTACACTGACTAAATTTATATATCATAATATATTGTCCTAATAAACTGGAAGCCCAAACCATCTAAGGATACTCTTTAATGATAGGTTCCACTGGCGTATACCTCTTTCTAGATGAGGAACCATCACATGGGGTAGGAGACACCAGATTGCCAACTGAATACATTCCATAAATAAAATTAATCTAGAATGGAATTTTCCACCAAATTCACGAAAAAAAGGTCCATGGAAGAAAGGACCCACTATTTGATTATTGGATGAAGAACCCCATGAGAAGGTTCTTAAGAGGTCAAGATATGCATTCACTATACACTAGCCTTATTGAATACACATGATCACTTCCCAATTCCTCATATTCACCTCCTTAGGTATACACCATGAGATGAAGACAAACATAAATACATCCCATGTCATCCCATCTTATATCCATGATAAGGAAACAATGTTTTTCTGGCCCAAGTATTGACCCTCAAACAAAACCCAGGAAGCAAAAACTCTTACTACTTTGGAGTTATCAACAATCTGAGGAAACAAAATAACTATTCAATCTACTCCACTTCTTATAATGAACCTCAGTCAATGTGATAAATTGGAAACATTCATCAGTAACCAGAAAATTGGTCTCCAATAATTATGAATTTTGAGGACTTTTCAGAGCAACATATTTTTAACTACACGAAAAACACATAGCCTAAAACCAATATAAAAAAATTTCAATCCACATGAACACCTATAGCTGAATCCATAGGATTTAAAATGAAAAAAAATAAAAATAAATAAAACATTCCATTAGAAATCAACCATTTAATTTTAAATATAAAAACATCCTTCTTCCATGTCTATTTAGCATGCATTGATACCCAATTTTTATCCCAAATTGAATTTATAAAAACATTTTAAAAAACATTGCCAATACATTAATTTCCAAAAACCATGAATGAAATCCAATGAAAATTTTCACATTTTATCCCATCCTTTCAAATTTACACATGCCAACCCACAACACTAACATATACCCACACATGTGTAAATGTTCATAAATAAATCCAATGGTACACCCCGAACCATTTATTTTGCAAACCCAAACACCGATTAAATTTTCAAATCAACGCGATTCAAAATTTTAAACTCATTTTACAAATTTTAAATCATTTGATAAAAATAAAATTCATTTATAAAATGTATTCATTTTAAAAATACATTTACAGAAACCAGAATGAAAATTAAATACAACTTATGATTAACTACCATAATGAGGATCTAGTACCTATGCCTTACCAGACATCATGGTAATGTTCCATGACCAAAGTAATACATAACACTAATAGGACTGTAAACTATGAAACATGACACAACATGAGTCAGTACTCCATTTCTGGTCACAACATGACACCATATCACCTATATTGTTATTCCTCAATCCAAAACAAAAGTAGGAGACTCAAACATTGGATTACCCTAGGAGACTTGTGGTTCTGAAAAAGAAAGGTATCATGATGCCTTTATCGTACTTAAATATCGATCCTCATAATACTAATCTCCAATTATCTAATAACCCAAATAGATAAAACATTCATTTGATACCATATTATAATGAACCAACCTCGATCAAACCTAAACAGGTCACATGAGGTGGCCCACGATAAGCCACATAGGGCGTTCCCGATCACATAGGACTAAAATATACTGTCTAGTATCAAAGTAAAATGGTTGGGAATTATTTTTCTCATAAATAAAATATATATAAATATATATGAACAGAAAAAATTTACCTCACTAGAATCAAAAATAAAATAATGTTTCCCATCTAAACATACATGTATGTGACCTCATGGTTCACCACCAAACATAGAAGCATGCTTAATGCAATGGTGAAAAAAACCTAGAACATGAAACTGAAAACATAACGTATGTGTGGGAATTGAGATACTCAGAAGGAATTCCATTGAACAACCACTACTTATTCCCTTACCTTTATAATGAAACACAGTCCTTCTAGTTTGACAATAAGACACAATGAAATATTTTTTGCATTCATTTCAAATTCAGGTCACAAGTATAAATTTTTATAAAAACATTTCTACTCAACAACATTTTCAAAATAATTCCCAAGAATGCATTAGAAATTATAAATAAAATTAAATCCATTTAGATTGGAATTTCATTTTTCACAAATGAGACATCATGTATGAAACAATTGATATTAAAAACATCATAAGAAACAAGAGAAATCCCTATGAAGCTAGTGTTAGTTGGGGAACTAGGATCCTCGCACCTCATAGAAATGTGGCTTAGTAACCACGACCATTAACATTCTCATCCATGATCCAAATGTATGGGAAACCCCGAAAACCTAGTCGTCTCTGATAATTAGAATCAATTAGTTTGGGTTATAATCATCAATACTTCTACCTGAAATTTGGAGGAACCTATTCTATATCATCTAACATACTTTTCCATTTATACTTTCCTAAGAACATGATGCTACCAATGTTTTCTATTTCAAATGGTGGTGAGATTTTATCAAGAAAACACGTCTGACCAAATCACACTATTTATCCAAAAATACATTCAACATCAGACCCCTAATATCCCTCCTTAAGAGAATTACCATTGTTAAGCCACAAAACATTTCACATTCCTCTACAGAAGTCACTTCTCAGAAGTCGAAAATCAATCCTCTCATTACATTTATCAAACTAGAGGGAATGCCTCTAGAGGGGTATACTAATTTTGAAAACCATTCTCAAAGGGCCAAACTGGCCCCATTAATTTAAAAAGAACATTATCAATTTGAAAACACCATTTCTCAACATCATGAACTTCCAAAAATCTTATTGAAATCAAATAGCACAACCAAGGTACCACACATTTAAATTAATGCAAGAAAACATCCTTGAAACAAATCAAACCCAATAAGAAAATTAAAATACCAATTAATCTCCAAATGATATAGAACCCAAGAATATTTTTTAATGTAACTAAAACATTAAATTTACCACTTTTAAAACCATAAACTAACCCATAATCATTCAAGTCCATCTACACAACCATTTAAAATAAATAAATACCAATGGTAATTTTTATCACACTCTAAACACAATTTAGAAATCCCTATTTTGATGAAATATAATTTTGGACAGATTGACCAGTAGAGATGCATGATTTTTTTAAACAAGATCAATAGCATATATCATGGAGAAAAACCATCTTATAAATTTAAATAAATTGTGTAAAACAAATACAGAACAATTTCTAACAAACATAACCCAATCACATGCCTTTTACTTATACTACAGAAATATAAAACTTATTTATAAGGGAACTAAAGAAATATGGAATACAAATTAAAGGGTCAGACATTGGGATCTTACCTCAAACATGCCATTATTTTTCGACCACCACTCAAACTGACTTTTGGTGCATACACACACTTGTATTTATATATATATATATACACACAAACATATATACATTTCACATATTCCACATTCAATGAGGGAATATGTATAAAGAGGGAATATATTTATGCCTTAATTAGGCATGTATTTATAGGCATACATAATTCCCACAGCTCGAAACCATATAAAAAATACCGAACACACACTAGGAAAATTACCCAAAACTCAAAACCCAAAAAATCCTAATTAATATTATTCAAGAATGGAGAATTAAAAAAAGGATCACCCAAAAACTATGAAGAAAACCACTACCTTCGTCAATCTTAGTAAGGTAAATCCCCAACATGCTAAAAAATATAATCACTATGAATCTACCATAACAATAAAACTCCCAAATGAGTTAGTGTTTGGCCAAAAACTATGGACCCCATGAAATAAATGAATTCCAAAAAATAGGGGAAGGGGAGGAATTGGAAACTCACTGAAGGGAACTGAATGCCAAACTAGTGAATGAAACTCCTGTTTGAGGGAGGTAACAATTCCCTAGAGAGGAGGATCATTATCGAGATCTATACAAGGATGGTCAAGTGCAAATAGGGATAAGGGGGAGACCGACCATGGGAGGGATGAAGGGCAGACAGAGGGACGGTGCACCGGTGGGGGTTACACGAGTAGGGAGGGGGAAAGGTAGATGTTGGTTGATATCACACACGGAGGAGAGGCATATAGGGATGGCACTAGATATGGATGGGAAAGGTTAGGAAAAGATAGATGGAAAAATAGAAAAAATGAAAAAAAGTAAATAATGTAAAAACAAAAACATGTATATTTAATAATATTAATATTAATAATAGTAATAATATGATTTAATAATAATAATAATATTTATAACAATATTAATATTAATCATAATAATACTTAATAATAATAATAATAATAATCTAATTCAATCATTATTATTATTGTTAAGAATTATTTAATTTTTATTTATTCATCTTATTTTATTTTCTATTTATTGTTTATTTTCATTAAATTTTATTAATTTTAAACATTGCAATGGCCAAATGGTCTTCTAGTCTGGGTTCCAATATTGCAAACCCTACTGGAAAGAACGACAAAATGCACGGGTTGACCTCATGGTTTGAGTAGTCATGCGCAAACCATACAAATCAACTCTGTCATTTGATAAGGCCATTTCGCGCACATGCCACACAAATAATAGACCATGCATGAGTTCTGATCCATACCACTGCTCCACCTGGGCACTCACATGGCCACTGCATAGATAATACTTACCATGCAGTCCAAACATGCTACAATAAAAAGGCTTCCAAAAATTAAAAAGCTAAACTTTCCATCTACAGAAATTAAGAAGAGATATTGAAAAATAAATAAATAAATAAAATAATTTAAATTTTGATAAATGGGTTGTCAAATATATTGTTCTAAATAATGTTCAATTAGTTAATTTTAACAATTATGATGAACTATAAAAGGTTTTGTTAATTTTTTTTAATTTATATGGATAAAATTATCCTTACATCTGAATTGGTGGACAAATAGGTATCATAAAAATATTATAAAATTAATTTCTATTACATTTTTTTATATTAGTTTATTTTCATATTTTTTGTAGTGAGGGTTTATATTATACATCTTCTATAGTGATCTATCATCATTTTCGAAACTATATTCAGTAATATTTCATGTGAATAATCCACCAATCTCTTAAATATTCATATTTATGCAGTTATAAATTACTTGTAGTCACATAAAATAATGTAATATAACATTTAAAAATTATTTTTTATTATTATGATCAAATAATATTAATTTAAAAATTAAATCAAATACCCTTGGTTTTTGATTTAATCATATTATTTAATATTTATTAATTAAAATATTATTCAATATTATAAATAAAAACATGTTTGTCTTTATTTATTTGAATGATCAAATATATAATATTAAATATCGGGTTAGTGATTGTACATAACTAGAATAAGTCCTAATTGTAAAATATGGTAAGCCATTATATGTTATTCATAGAATAAAAACATTTCTTATTAAATATTTTTTCTAACTTGATTATATAATCCATCAACTATAAACGTATTAAATATTAAGATATGGTATGGGAATATATCCTATATATCATTTTGTGAAGGGGATAATAAATAAATATTTTCACAAGTTAATAATCATTTTGAAGAGCATATGTTTTCATTATATGTCGCAACATGTAAAGATTAATATTTAGTGTTTATAATAGAACATGTACTATTATAGTTCTGTTATACATGTTTGTATCATATTACTATGAGTCATCATAGAGAGAGTATATATTTTTGGTATTTAATATTCATTATGTATACTAGAAATTGGTTAATTTCAAATATGTTGAATATTCATATGTTGAGATCCAATTTGATGAAGAAGAAGATAAAAACACAATGTTAATGAACATTCATTTATAGCACATATGATGCTACACTGACCACTAAACCATCCTCCACAAATGGAATCATTTTCAATAGGATCAATGAAATGATTAATTTAATTTTAAAGACAAATTTTTATCCCTAGTAATAAATTTATCAGAATTATTTTTTGTAAGAATCATGTTTTTGATTAATCTATTTTATATTTGGGATAAAGTTAAAAAACAAAAAATAATTGAATAATATATTTTACCTGATCTCATTCGATGAAATATTATTTATTTCATGGAATATAAAAACAAATATAGTTATATAATTCGATGTGAAAATTTTGATTCATATTTTTTATGCAATTGAGAGATATAATTGACTACATTTTAAACTATTGGTGAATATCATGATATACTCCATAAAAATGTGTGAACATAGACCTATCATATAGTCAAAAAATTTAAAATAATTTCATTTAAAATGATATTTTTGAATTCAAAATTTAATATATTTTATTTCTAGAAGTTTTTTTGAGTGGAATGAATAAATTTATTTCGTGAGATTTCATTGAGGAATGTGTGGGACGCATGGTAAAAATGCTTTTTGAATGTGGGTGAAGTGTATGATTATTCATATTGTTTTTGGAAAAATTCATTGATTTTTTTTAAACATATATTTATAATACTAGTTATGCACTATTATATATGTTATATATGAAAGAGCAATTTTTAATGTGAATGTAGTTTTTGAAATATTATTTTACAAATTCTTACCTTGTGTTGATGATTTCATGAATCGTAATATTTGAATCTGTACCAGTTTCGAATTCATTTATATAAATTATAAAATATTATTTATTATTCTCTCTAAATAATATATAAATAATCCCCCATGACCACTAAGATTCAATATTTTTTATAAAAGGGAATTTCCCATCTTAGATTCAGTTCAAAAGTATCAATCGTGATTTTTGTCATGAATTCTGAAGAAAATTTTATTATTCCCAAATATCATTGAGTGATCAAGAATGTAGTTTAATCATAGGTCAATACAAGTATACCACTACATGTTTATCATTGACACTCTATTATAAATATTGTATGTATAATATTTTAGATACCAAATGATGAGTCCCTGATATATAAAATCATCAACCTATGGGGAAAATATTTTTTTGAAATGAAATTAATATGGAGAATACTATTACACAGGTTAGTGTACTTTTTTAATGAGACTTAATGGTAAAAAATGGTGAGATTTTTGAATGTTATACATTAAATAATCTTGAGGTATATGACTACATGATGTAAATTCTACAGTGGAAAATGAAACTTTTAAAAAATAATGGTAGGTGATATGGAAACATGTCTACCTACATTGTGGAATAATCTAGAGCACTCTTTAAATGGTTTAATTTTATCCCAAAAGGCATCATTTATTGCTCCTTATATCTCATAGTAAAGTATCATATGGAAATATGAAAATTCAACGACATGGGGATTAACAGAGGGATAGAATATAAATACTATTTTATATGTCATATTTATTTGATTGTATGGGAGGATAGGATATTTCATGCTCATTAAATTGACCAGGTTGGGATTAAATTTAATCTGAAGGAGTTCCATGATTTTTTGACAGGTAGTGGTGTTTTTTATATGACCACTAGTATAAAACATTCATTTTATAGCACTGGAAATTATTAGCAATATATGAAAATGTTGATAAATGGAAAATTTATCAGCCCTAATGAAACAACTGATAAATTTATCTGTTTATCATTGCTTTATTTTTATCTTTGATAAATATTTATTTCAACAGTGCTTTATTAACACTAATAAATGTTTGAATAAATAAATATGTATAATTAAAAAAATTAAAAATAAAAATTCATTTTATTAAAAAAATATCAAAATATTTATTAATTAAATAATTAATGATAAAAATGAATAATGTGATTATACATTATTGAATAGTAAAAAGTTCATTAACTAGATAATTATGATAAATATTGTTATTAAATATTTATATTTAATATATAAATATATCTTAATGTATATTAATATTATTTATATATTTCAAAATATTTATGCGGCTTACATTAAATAGTCACATATTAATTGAATAATTGTTTATAATTATAAATTAATATGAATTAATAATATTGAATAATTCCATAGTGCTCATAATATAATTTAGTGTTATTTTATTTTTTTTACTTATCATATATTAAATCTTTGTTATACTGATTTCCCATATACTTAATCAATGAATTTATATATACAATACACACACATATACCTTAAACATTTTTTCAATATTTTTAACATGTAATTATTCTTAATTTATTCATTTCACTGATTTTTAACATATATACATGGAGTTAAAATAAGATAATCATTAGTAATGTTACAAATATAATTATATATATATTTATATATATATTCAATTACTATATTTATACATCTATATAATTATAAATATAAATAAATAAATATTTTAAAATGTATTTCTATACTAATAAATAAATTTATATTATTATTAAATTTAAATTAAATTTACAGAAATAATGGAAAATTTTGATATATATATATATTATATTTATATATTTATAATTATAGAAATATATATAATGATATAAATATTAATTTTTATGAAATATATCTATAATTATAAATAAATAATGATAAAATTATAATAAATATCTTAACAAAGTAATATATTTACTATATCTATATTTTTAAATATATTTTTAAGTATATATAAATATTTACTATTTTTTATTTATAATTACAATTAGAAATCATATATCAACGCTTAAATAATAAGGGTTGGTAAAATAAATTTATCATTACTTTATTCAGCCTGATGAAGATGAGGCTTTATCAATGCAAAAAATTTCCACATAAAATTAATATTTATGAGTTCCATATAATTATCGATGACACAGATTGAATTTATAAGAAATTTTTTTGCGCTAATAGTGATATACATTTATCATCGCTTATTTGTAAGCACTAATAAAAGTTTCTATATATATTTATTAAACTATAGCCATTAGCGAACCCATCATGATATCAAAATCTTTCTGTAGAAGCCACCCTCTATAGGCAACCCCCTTGGTGAATTGATGGTCAAATCACACAACTAGACTGCCTCCAGTTGGTTGAACATATCATCTAACATCCAGTGATCGATTACTGCTAGGGGTTTCAAAGAGGGTATTATATTTTCTTTAACCTAGTGTGGTATCGTTTTTTATTTTTGTTGTGTACTTTTTTTTTGTTTTTTATTTCTTTTTAAAAGTTGTCATTATTTTTTGTCTAGCTATTGTATACTATTTTGATTTATGATTATGAACATAAAAATTTGTTTATAATCCATTTTTTGGTTAGATTCCGATGTATGGACCCTCTCGATATATGGATTCAATGCTTATATCTTACACCGAACCTTTGATATATTCATTATCTTTTGAATGCTATGTTTTTTTACCTTCTTACTAAATAATTTATTCTTATATCTATTTTGTTTGGTATAAATGATCATGTATTTCTTGTTTATTGACTACTTAGTTGAGGAAAATTTGTTGTTCACAAATGATTACATATATTATGAAACATTTCATAGACACCTCAGTGGACATTCATCTTTCTATTCTATTTTTCAAGAACCATGTTAGTGGAGTGATGTAAGTTCTTCTACTTGTTAAATGTATCATATGATCTAGTTCCTCTAAGAATTCACTATTGTACTCGGTTTTCTTATGGATCCAGCTCAATGGGTCCATCCATAGTAAAACAAATTTGGTTTTATCACATTAATACATCTCTTTTTGAATCATAATTGTTCATTTAGTTCATGTAATATTTTAATATCTAGTTTTTTGTTCTATGATATTTATTATAGACTATAAGTGATTTTTTATATTAGAGTGAAATGTATTGGAGTTTATATAATTATTTCATCATTTACATCCATAGTTGTTTTTCTATTTCGTATTCCTAGATCGGGTAATGATGATTTTGGGTATTCATGTAAAATGAACCCAAGGGTCTTGCTATAATTTTTTTTCGACCACTTATACTGATTGTTTATTTTGGTGGGGCACCTCCCATTTAGAATTTTTTATCCCTAAATTTTACACCACCCTTTAATGAATTTGAGGTGTGTTAAAGGTAATATAATGGTCTAACCTTGTGTTTTTATGAAACATAGGCTTCAGTTATTACATAATCCATTATATGGTATACAAATTCAAATTTTAGTGACAATATCATTTGATAACTTCCTTTATCTCCCTTCCATTACCATATTATTTGAGATGATTCAACATAGTCTTTCCATCAATGTCCTTATCCTTCATCCTTTTATCAGAGACACATCTATTAACATGATTCATCAGAAATATGATTCTTTCCTAGTGTCACTTATATATGCGTCCTTTTCACTCTCACTCTCATTAAATGGTTGAAAATCTTGTATAATGGATTCCAACAAATTTAACTTCTATTCATGGAATAATAAAATGTGTTAGTGTTTGTACCCTTCTATAATTTTTCACTGGATATGAGATTCTCTATCCCAAATATAGATCATAAGTAATATGATGTTGTTAGGTAACATTGCATTATCTACAAAAATCAGATAATATTTTTTCATTTTAATGAATACTAATTGTAATGTTATTAATGATTATATTAAATATCATGCTAATTTTAAAAATCCAAACATCCTTTTATTATTTTATTTGGAATATCTAGGAACTTTGATATTCTAGAAAGAAATTACATACATTACCCTTCATTGAAGTATTAATCCCATTAAACCAAGATTTATTCCTTTCATTCCAAATTCACCAAAATTATACAAAAAGAACGATAGTTCTCTGCCATTTATCATTAACCTTATTCCTCGATCCATAAAACCTATGATCTTGTTCATTAAAAGTGATATTATTATTCCTGTATATCATATTTTAGTTTCTTATTACTCCTTAGTTGCATATATTATATTTAATTTTGTTAAGGGGATTTAAGAATGATTTGATGTGGAGTAATGGTTTTCTTAAATTCAATTACCCAATTTATACAGTTTACTGAAATTGATTAAAATAATCATATTATAAGATTCTATTTTTATAATTCTCTATAAAATTCACTATTAATAATGAATATCGTTTGTGAATTTATTTATATATTTTATAAAATAAATTTTTCATGTATCCAATATGATTGATATGAAGGGAAAATGGATGCAGGATAATTTTTTAACAATAGAAGACAAAGATGGAGTTAAAGAGTTCCTCTTGGTTTCAATAGAACATGAATAAAAACCCCTCTAAAATCAATTTCCATGTTTATATTGTTTTTATTCAAGAAAAACTTATATGGGAGTGTTGGATGAATATTTATGTCTATTTAGATCCATTGATCAATGGATCCAAAACAATGATTGGTTGTGTGTCACTCTCATTGCTGATAATAAATCTTAGGATTCTCCATAAGCTTAATTAATAGTGGTAAAATTAAACATACCATTTAATTTAACATGATATTCCTACACGACATCCCCGTGATGATTTAATCTGACATAGAAAGTGAAAAAATATAATTAGTTTCATTAACATATAGAGAATATTTTATAGAATATGTTATTTCATTGGGTTCATATTTATTTAGAAAACCCATATGATTGAATAAGAAACATGATAATCCGAGAATACAATATAGAAATAATATTACCACTTATTAAAAAATTACTGTGAATAGGTTGAGCCTATCACCTATCATTAATTTGATGTTTTCGATTGATACACTCATCATCATCAATACAGGAAGGTGGTATATGCAGGGGACTATCACAATCATTGAGATATACTTCCACTGGAGTGGTCAATAAATCAATAGGGAGAAGAGTGGTTTCTATATTTCTCAAGCATGAAATTCTAATCAGATGACAGATATGGGATGTTTAATTGGAATGAGGTGTGGTTTGTTTCACATTGAGTATCTTGGAACCCCAGTGTATCCAAGAAGAATGAACATCAGTGTTTTTGTCCATATGGTGAGAAAGATTACGGGGAAAATTCTCAATTGGAAGAACCATTTTTTATCCTTGTGTGGTCATCATACTCTATTGAATAGCATAATCTCGACTATTACGGTATGTTCTCTTTCATCCACTAATATTGCAAATGGTGTTATTAAGGACATTGATAGACTTTTGGCCCATTTCATTTTGGATGTATACTCAGAGGGGAAGCGACATTGGGTTTCTTGTGGGAAGATTCCTTGTCCCAATATGTAGGTAGGGATCAACGTTAAAATCCATTCAATCACTATACACTACATGCATGCGAAGATGGTGTGGGAGTTAATTGGACATTGAAATTTGTGGGGTAAGCTAATTTCCAAAAAAATCCATGTCAATTCTGATTCTTTTGCAGTTAGTGGGTCCCTGCTCTGATCCTCTATTAGTAGTTTTATTTTTACCATCCTCCATAGATCATAGTTGATTATTGGGGAGGGGAAAATCTAGTTATGGTCCCACAACTATTTGGGAAGGACTCTTGGTTTTCCAGGGTGCCTGACCGCTACAATCACATACAAGGTGGCAAGTCAGTACACACATTTTTTATGAACTATTTTGGACATGAAGAAGCAATAGGATATGACTATATTATCATGATCTTAGATATGTATTGATTTATATTCACCCCCCACCTCGGGTAAGTTCAACAATAAGAATTTATAAAGGATAAAATTTCCTCAGGGCCAGCATAGAGGAGGGTACGATATGTCGAGGTGTAAGAGGATACCATATAAATTTAATTTTCTAACATGGAGGATATGGAACAGTTCCCTACCATAAAATGATAACATAAAGATACTCGGAAATAGAATATATTCATCTTTCCATTGGTGACTGAATAAGAGTGAAGAGAGCATAGCCCATATCTTCTTTGAGGGTGACTTGGCCCGTCAGGATTGGGGAGTCTTCGAGGAATTTACAGGGTACTCCCCCACTACGTTGAACATTTAATCCATCATGGAGTATTGGTTCTATGGGGATGGTTCAGGAAAGGAAAGGTTGGTGAGATCCATCATATTCAACACAGGTTGTTGGTGTGTATGGAAAGTAAGGAATCAGGCCAGGTTCAAGGGGATTATAACTATAAAGAGATCAAAAACCGCTATAGTAAGATGTTTTCTAGTCGGTTTGTGTGGAATTTATGATGACTATAAGCAGAAACCATCTCTTCAAAAGTTTTATATGCCTCAAAACGCTGCTCATCATTCCAATATCAGGCAATTGGGGCACTGGGTTCGGTAGAGTCCTCATGATGTTGGTCTCAAATTGAATACAGATGGATCTTGCATGATGGGTGAAATGAGATGTGGTGGTATGGTATTGGACTCCTGGGGTAGTGTGGCCTTGTCATTCATAATGCATTAAGGTAATGGAAATTCTCTGAAGTCATAGGCAAGGGTCTTTCTTAAAGGAATCACCATTTGTAAGTAGAGGGCTTCTTGCATCTCCAATGTGGAGACTGAATCCATGGTTATCCAAAATGAATTTCATGGTAAAGGTATCATCCCCTAGTCTATTTTATACAAAATTAAGTAATTAAAATCACTCATTGATAGTAGCACTGGAGTCACTCACATGTGGAAGGATGGAAAAAATTGGAAGATCACTTGGCCTCTATGGAGACCCATGATATCATGCTCAGTTGTCTTTCTCAATTTTCACTTTTTAAACCTAAGGTGTTGAAGTTTATTTTGGGTGATTCCAATGGCATTAATTATTTTAGGCCCCCCTAGACACTGGATATCTCCCTATTTGCATCCAATTGTATGAACAAAAATAGTAATGTTAATGATGATAGAGATGGTGGTGAGCGTGTGTGGGTAGAGAGAAACACATGGATGCTAGGAAACATGTTCAGGTTAGATGCCATGTTATGCTGTAGTTAACGAATCATAGTAAAGTTCACAGATAATCCTTACTTTTGTTGTTAACATTGTGAGTGATGGAAAAACAATCCATGTTTTGGATCCATTGACCAATGTATCGAAATAGACATCAATATAATTAATTGTCTCATAGATTCATGACATATATATAGTATTCTAAACCATAATAATGTTCACAGAGAATCCATAGTTTCTTTATTAGAATATATTTGGACCATATAAACCATCTATAAATATGTAAAGTAAATGTTATGATATACATTATTTATTATACCTAAAAATTATAAAATGAATCATTGATTTAATTTTCATTATTCTTTATATATTTTTATTTTAGATTATTAATGTCCATGTTTCATGCCATTACAGGAAGTGAAAAGATGCTGTATATACTCAATCACATAGGTAATCATGATTTTTACATAGCAAAATAATTATCCAAAAAATTAATGTATTGTTCCATATTTATGTTGAATTTATTTATTTTTTGCCTTAATCACACAATAATATTTTTCTTATACAGGTGGATGATTTTATTCATTTTGGGGTGCTCTTTCCTTATAAAATGACTTTCTAAACCAAAAAATTCAAAGAATAATTCTCCATCAAAACCATTTCACCCCTGCAGTGTTGCATTTAACACTTTCTTCATGTTCTATCCACTTCCATTGCCAAAAGAGAATCAATGCTTCCTCTTATGAATTACAAAGATAATCTCTATATCTGCACATAAAAATCATTTTTCGTTTAATTAGTGAATCATTTCATATTAATATTTAATTTTTTTCTATTTATTAATAGTCACATGATTTTTTTCTTAAATTGTTGAATTATTTTGTTAACGATGGGTTGTTTTGTCCAACATTCTGGATTCTTCTCCCACAAAACCTTTTCACACAAATAAAATTACATTTATCAATTTCATTCATGTTCTCTCCACTAACATTATTGTACTAGAAACGACGATAACTCTAAAAATTTATAGACGTAATGTTTAATAATTATTATTAAAATCCTTATCCAAAGAATTAATGTGTTGTTTAATATTTATGTTTTATTTATTTTATTATTATTACTCACATAATAATTGGTTTTCTATACATGTGTATTCATTTGTTCAATTTGGGTCACTATGACCATTTTTTATTCAAATAATTAATGTGTTATTATTCATATGACATTTGAGACATGTAATAATCCATTTCACATCAAAATTATACATGATGTGATCAGAATGAGTAAAAATTTCATATTTAAATTTTAAAATGACATTTTAGTAAAAAATCCAACTGATATATTCAAAACTGAGAAAAAACATTCAGAATATTTTCATTCATTATGAAAGAAATGAACATGTCATTTGAGATGTGTTGGAATTAGTTCACATCAATTCTATGTATGGTGTCACTAGTATAACTCCATGTGTCACTTTTTTATTTTAAATTGATATTAATTTTATAAAAAATAACACTTTCGGTTAATTTATTTTTTATATTATTACAAAAATAAGAATTTATTTGTTATACATGTGCGTTATTTTTCTTGAGTATGTGTGGTTTATTTACAAATAGCATGATTCATGTCATGATTAATAGATAAAATAAAATTGATATTTTTCAATGTATTTAATAATTTTTATTTATGTAAATATATGAAAAGATGTCTGAAATGTCTATAATATAGTTTTTCTTCAATTCCCTGTGTTATAAATTTCATATCATTTAAATTCTATATTGGGAATTTTTTTTGATATATGTTGTGTTTCTAGTGCTGCGGTGTGCTGTAATAGCATTGTGCATGGGTGTTGTTGCATCACAATACACTGATGATGTACTGTGCTGTTATCGCACACTATAGTGTGGCAAATTATCATTGATTTTAAAATAATATAAAAGGTTATACTTTATCATTATTTATAGAAGAACAATTAAAGGTCTATTTTATCGGTGCTAAAAAGAACTGGTGAATGGTTACTTTCGTTACGCTAAATTAAAGGGATGATAATGGTCCAATTTATCAATGATTTTTATCAGAGATAAAGGACCCCCTTTATTTGTGATTTTTTAGCACTAATTAATGACCAGGGCTTCTAATCTCACTCATGTAGTCAGTAATTTTCTTACACTAATGAAGGCCATTTCTATAGTTATTAATGAACAATTTTGTAGTAGTTATTATTTTAAGGAAACAAATATACTATGTTAATTGTGACTTATAGAATTATGGAACACTTCACCAAATCGAATAACTATGTGTTTGTAATTATTATTATCTATGTTATAATTCGTTAATATTTTTTATTAACATGACTTATTAATAAAAACTATAGTTCTCATTGGATTCCAATATGACAATATCATAACATAAATATATAGATTTATGCATGCAATCTTCTATCTTAAATCATTAAACTATACAATGTGGAAGAAAATGTTAGACTATCTATAGAAAAATATGGATTCGAATTATGTGTTGAAACCTTCAAGGACATGTGGTTTATGAAGTTATGAATTTCAATACCATGGGAATTTTACTTGTAGTATAATGGAATAATATAATATTCCCAAAGATGGTTGTTTTATTTTATTAACTAATAGACACCTAATTATTATAATGTCATAAAAATTTGATACAAATTAATTTATTATATACATTTACTATTGTTTATCAAATTATGTTATTATTTAAATAATTTAATTTTTAAATTATAATATAGTTTTACATTAATATTAGATATTTTTAAATAATAACTATTTTCACAAAATTTTGGAAATGTTATATATTCAGGGAGAAGAAAATCACATATCATCTTAGTAGTCACATGTCTAATTATATATACTGGATGGAAAACAAATTGAAAATTTAAATATATAAACATAATCATTTTCCACATGATACATATATGAATGAAATTATTGCATACCTATGTAATATTGGATTTCATTAGTTGATATGTTCTATAATTTTTTCCACTTATCAAATTTATTTTGCAGCATTATTAAAGAAAAAGTGACTTGAGAGACACAAATTAAATTTCATTAATGGTATATGACATTGAATTAAGGGGATTTTAAAAAAATATTGGTTATACCAATCCATTTCCTATTGGTATCAATTTTGAAATTTGGCGGCTAATGTAATATCATGCATTGTTTACTATTAAGTGAATTTATTGGATGACCAGGAAACAATATTTGTTTTAATTTGGGATGGGTTTGATATGTGATAACTTCATGTCTAATACAAATGGTATGGCTTAGTTAACACGTATCTTATGCACATAGAAATATATTATGTGGCTACATGAGGTCACATTGTGTATCCAATACTCTATAATGTCCATAAAATAAATATCAATTTACCATTACATGAGGTTATGAAAAGGATAGATATATATTTTCAGTGATAAATTATTTTGTAATATCTATATATATATATGGATTTTAATTTAATTTCATGTAGTTAAATACTAAATATTTTTGTTATTTCTTCTATCAATGTGAGCATCAGATCATTTCACATGTGTTACTCCTAGAGTTATCACACCACTTCCATTATATCTTTGGTAGGATAATCTATAGACACGATGGAATATATAAATCATTAAATTGAAATATTTTATTTTATTTTTATATAATAAATAAACAACCATTATATTATTTTTTACCACGTGGAGTTTAGATTTCTGTTATTCACATACATTTAGGAACAATATAAGTTGTTTTTATAATTTAACTGATTCATTATAGACATGTTATATTCACTAAACATTAAATTCATTTAACGAAAAAATATTTTTGTTTTTAATATTATATGATATTAAAAAGATATGATAATTATTTTTTATCAATTTTTGAAGACCATTATGTACTATGATATCTAGTTACATGTATCCCATATACTTCTATTCTCTCAGTGTCAGTTCCACTATAATGAAAAACTATTGTTGGAAACTATGATAGAGTGTTTTAACTCACCCACTTACACATAATTGACTAGTACTATCAAGATTATGTCATGATACCATTTTTGTGGATCTAACACATTGCCATTTTACCATTAAAGGCTATGGTATTATATATTTATAGGATCAGATGTTTGTAAGATGCTGATTGAACATGCATTAATATTCATTATGTGGAGTGATTGGACAAGTTTTATATTTAAAATCTATTATAGTATATATATTTTTAAATGTTACTCTGACTGTATAATCATATTCATTAAATATATAGGTATTAATATTGGAATATAATTTATCATACATGCCATGGGATTTTCCGTTATGAGTTTTTATGTTTTCTACATCTTATATTATATTTAATTTTCATATATTCTATTAACTGTAATATAATTTTAATGTATTTTTTAGGTTTTATATCATTATATACGCCTCTATAATCATTAGAAGATTGAGGTTTTTAGTCATGATGTATTATAAAGAGAATTGGGGTCTATCTAAGGTCATATCCATTATATATATAACAATTTCTATGATGATAATTCAATGATATATCCCAATCCAGTTGATCATGAAGAGGATCTTAAGTATGAAAATGCGCTTAATGATCCTATTGTGGAAGATGTTCTACCAACACCAGAACAATGATAAAGAAGTGGAATGTGATGAAAACCGATACATTAATAATTATAATGATGCTGGAGAGATGTTCATGTACTATAGATAGAAAAATAATCTATAGAAGGGAGATGATACTAAATAGTTGAGGGAGGATCATGAACCATAAAAATTTTCAAATTAATCTAATATATGATCTTCATTTTAGACGTTTCCAAATAATGACACCCTTTGAATTAAAGAGGATTGTGACCATATAATACTTGATAGATATTTATTTCATATACAAGATTAATGTTCTAATTCCATTTCCATTATATTAATGGACTCCACTAAGGAACCCATAAATCATGACATATGAATCCACATATTATTTTGGGTTTACTACTACATGGTAATATAGGGGTCATCTAGTCATCATAATATGATGTTAGAAACACCAATTCCTTATCTTCCACCTGTTGAGGTAGAGGCGGTTTATGAAGAGGATCTCGATCAGATATCTAAAAAAGTAGAGTGGCTTATACATTGGACCTCATATGGTTATGAGGTTATTTAAAATTTTTATGGAATTGAGAGGATCTTATAATGATGTAATCAGTTATATAACATGGTTAAAAATATATTTTATAAGGATATTAAATTTATTTCTCAGCTCCACATGTCTTTACAAATTAAAATAAATTAAAATCTAAATTAATAATTAGTAGATAAATGAAATAAATTTATTTATTCAAATTTTAAAAATTAATGTACACATAATCATATAAAATTCTATTTCTAGAAAATTAAAATAAAATAAAATAATATATATAATAATATATAATAAAATAAATTTGGCTCTTAAATGAATAAAACATTACACATATGAATATTTTAATAACATAAATCACTTATAAATAAATATTTATATTAATAGTATGAATAACCATATATTTTTATATTGTATTTTAATTTTATTACCCTTTAAAAAGTAATGTGTTTATAACTATTACATTTATTTTCTTAATTGAAAAAATCGATACATATAAGGCCAAATATACATAATTATATGATATAGTTGTTTCATATTAATCATTAATGAAATATGTTATTAATTTATTGGTGGTTCAATTTTTTAATTATTTTTCATCTAATATTAATAAAAAATAATTACCTAAAATCCAAATCATGAAATGATTCTATATGTATCATTTGGTATTGATATATCCATTGGTGAAGAATGATATAAAATAAATAATGTATTTGATTAAATATGTTTATATATATTAAAAGAGTGTAATAAATAATTAAAATAAAAAAATATGTCATAAAAAATTTGTGAATCATTTATATTCTCTTGTTATATGATACAAGAGAATTAAATCATTATACAATATTATTTCCCATATAATTAAATAATAAGAAATCATTACAAAAAATGACATCATAGAATTTTCCAATATTTTCTACTAATTCAGTTATCCCTTCACCTCTACTAATGTATTTTAATCCTTATCCATTATTTAATAAAGTTAAAACATTTGACTATTCCACGAAACTCATAATTGAGGCACCAACACTAGTTAGTGATGTAATGAATTGATTAAGGGGGTTTTATAAAATTATATATATTCTATAGTGGGAATGTATATTTATTAGAGTCCAAATTAATGATTCTTTAAACTATAAAGTTAAATTTTCTTAATATGGTTTTCAAATTTGACATATATTGGAGGTAGGCCAATGTGTAATGGTAAATGGATATTTAATAGTTTTTGAAAACTAGTATATAAATAGATGTACAGTGGTGGTGTTGTGTGAGGAGAAATAAGTTAGATGGTGTTGAATATTGTTTTCTGAAGGTATCTCAATTGATAGGGTATCAATTTATGGTTCGAAACCTACATTTTTTTGGTTTGGTGTCTAAAGTTTATGAGTGGTGGTATTGTAGTGGAATTGTCATCAGAAGAGAGTGGAACATGACTAGACACTGTTAATAGAACTGATGGTAGTGATAAGTGAAGTAGGAAGTGAGTATATGAGAAGAGATATCATGTAGAAGATTCTTCACATGAATATAATTTAATTTTCAAATAATTTTATAGTAAAATATTTTAATTTATTAATCCGTAATTGATTCCTGTATATAATGTTAGGTGATCTAATGATTGATGTGGTAGAATGATTACAATATTAAGCCCATTATAATAACATACATGTATATTTTTATAGTCATAAAATAATACTATCCCACTTCATTATAAAAATTGGATAATTAAATATTTAATTATAAACTTTTACTATATATATTTTGATGAAAATATTTTAGATAGAATCAACTATTCTTTGGTGTCAGTTTTTATTATTTTTAAATATGAGACACTAATTTACTCTAAGGTGTTCCATGAAAATTTAAACATTGATTATTCATATTTTTTCATGATGTCAATAACAATTGAATCCCAAATGAACAATTTTATCTTCTATAAAGATGTAAATAATAAAAGAATATTTTGATTTGTGTTTGAAAAAATTCCACTAGATGACTATAATGGAAACGATAAAATTTTAGGGAAATTTGGTTGGATTCATAATAACTATTTTTATTATAATGAGATGTACTAATTTTTAATTCCCTATTATATTACTTATTGATAATTCTAGTTAATAATAATTATTCAACATTATGTAATTTAAAATTATTTTTAAAATATTGAAAATTATAATGTTAACTGAAATGATTTTTTATACAGTTTATTTATTTATTTATTATTTAAGAATCTATGAATAGTTGAGAGATATGGTATGGGTAATATTTAGATTGGATTTTTTCCTTGGTGTATTTATAAAACATAATAAATTCATTGTGTAATTTCAGAAATAATCTATAAATTGGAGTAATGCGATGATGTGTTAATAAATATTATAATATAAATTCTCAATCTGATTCTATATTGATGGATACTATTATACTATGATAGTGGGTCATAATAGGGTGCATGATTATGCAATAAATTCATATATAATTTTCACCTGATAAATATATGTATGCAACATTAGTTAGATACTTCCTTCAGAAACTTATATTGAAAAAAAAATTATCTAGAGAGTGGTTTTATGTAATATGTTCATTGTGATGAAGTAGAAAACATATTTTCAAAATTATTTCGAGATGAACTATAAATAATGTGTAGATTGTATATTCATAGTGTCTTTTATAGATATATAAGGTTTTATTTTTATAGGATGATTGAATTGTCATATGGGATAGTAGACCTCAATTATTACATAATTATATTATATAGAAATACAATTTTTAATTGTGGGATGGTGATACTGATGATCAAAATTAGGGGAATAAAAACTCAACTACATGAATAGTATGACAATAAATTATAGTTATAATGATATTAAAATGATAGATTATATAAAAATCTCTATTATGGTTTCATATTCACGTGGGTTCTTTACATCATGTATTATTTATATTCCATCATTGATGTGTGTACACATTGATACACAGAAAACAACATGATATATTTTTTTCTCAATCATGACCGAATATCCAATGTAGTGGTTTTACATCCCTCTCACACATTATTTGGGCATGTAAATGATTGGATTGGATATAAGATCTGTTTACCTAAATGTTTATGGTACTAGATAAATTGACTATATATATATATATTTCATATCATTAAACCATTTTAGACAATACATAGGTTATGGTAAACAATAATATAGTCATTATTAGGGTTACAATGTACCTGATTGCTAACTAGTATAGTTTTATACTGTCCCTCACAAAAATTTCATAGACATTAAAATCTTATATATTTATTTTGGTGGTCCTACAAGATGAAAAAATATCATTTTATGGTGATTGTTTTTTATACAATTCAATATTTTTACAGAATGAGTTATATTTTGTGGAACAACTTATATTTTATTAACCTTTAAAAAAAAATTACTTTTTTGTATAAAATTTAAGGATACACCATTTTATTATTTATTTATATACTTCACCAATTTAATCTTGCACTATATGCACTATTGGCTTAACATGTTTTAGATGAAACATTGAGTTTATACGAAAAAAATTGTATCATTGCTATTATTTGAGAAATTTAATTATAACAATGATGTTAAACATAGAAATATTAATAATATTGAATAATTATAAAATATGATATATAATATCTTTATAAACGGAAAATATACTAATAATAAAAAACAAAATTTTATTTAAGGTCTTTATATGTTTTTAAAATAATATTAACTCAAAAAGTTTCATTTTATGTATTTTTTTGAAAATTATTGAAATTATAGTTTTGAATCATTTATAGATTGTATTTGATTAAATAAACACCATTTTTCTAAATCATAGTGTAAAAATTTTCATAGAGTGATTTATTTGGATATTTCTAAAATATATTATTTTCGATGAATAGTTGATAATATTGAATTTTAATTAAAAATTTATTATTCTTCCAAATTTATTTATATACTAAAATTATTTTTTAAACTATATTCAAAGAATAATTAGTAAAATTATACACTAATAATATTCATTTTAGTCATTGGAAAAATATCACATTTAAAAGAATATAAAAACAAATAAAAAATTTGATTATTATTAATTTTCAAACTAATTGCCTAATAGTTTTTGAAGGATTAATATTAAATTAATTTCATACACATAAGTTATTAGGATTTGGAAAAATTATTCCCTATTTTTATATGGAATAATTTATGATTTTTTATATTATAAATTTGTTTTAACCAGTGTAATTAGTGAAATAAATTAAAATTTATCATATATATTAAAGTAAATAACAAGATTATATAGTGGTTAAACAGAAAACATAATGTTTAAAAATGACCATACACTTCTCTAGAACCCATTAGATGGAAACAATTTTAACTATAAAACAATTTAATAAAAATCATATTTTTTATTACATCATATAAGTGATACCTCCCAATATTGTTTACTTTTTTGGTATTTAAAACATTTCCACTCACCTCCCTTATAAAAGGCCACCAACAATCCACCTCTCTTTATACCAATATGTACATATGAATCCTTGGAAACCAACCCAAATAAACTCCAAAATTATCTACCTTTATCCAAGAAGTTGTAATTTGTACCCAAATCCAATCTATGAAGACCTTTGGTGAAAACAAAAATAATATACCTGAATAAAAGGTAACATTCATTAACAAATGTTTTTGGTTTATTTGTAACTAAAAGATCTTCATTTTATTATATATAGTAATTATATTATTACATTAGTATCTTAAATATACATGTATGTTATTATATTAAATTTACAGCCTAAAACATTATACACATCCATCATATGGGTTACCCAATCATCATTCACGTGTTTGGAGGAATACGATATCACAAAATGATATTGTTCAATTTTCCATTACAACATTTCCAGGTTGTCAATAAAAATGTATTTAGAGTATATATATGATAATAATTTTTTTTATGATATTATTGTTTGGGAATTTTTCTATTACACATTCCTTTATGCTTTTAATTTTTTAGGAATACGATAATTTTGTTCAAATGTATGTTGGACTACCAGCCTGGAAATGTTGTGATTCATTAACACATTACATCGAATGTATTCAGTATCGTATAAATAAAAATATATTATATATATTACATAAAAAGGACTATGTAATGATAATTTAGCATTTAAATTTATTTATTTTAATCCCAAATGAAAATGAAAATATTCGGGAATCGTATTTGTTATTTTATAGAGGAATATGGTTTCTTTATATAAGTATAATAATGTTATATTTTTTTATACATGAGGTTTTAATTATTATATTGAGAGGCAATACATATGGTAAGGTTATTTCTAGTCTCTCTTTATGTCCTATAAGGCTTATTCCATTTTCACAGATCACTCATTTTTTGTAGTGTATATACATACAAATGAAATGTTCTATCATGAAGTTTATTTATATAATGATATTAAAAGTTTCCATTGATATTACTCATTCACATATCACATGAGTAAAAAGTTACTAAAGTATTATGTTATTTACACCTCACAATTTAATTCTATGAGACACATTAAATATTCACCACCTATTTATTAAATATTGTGTATATACTAACCATGGAAGTAATTTATGATTATTATACATAATATTGATTTAATTTATGCCTCCATTTTAGTGTCTCCCTTTAATTGGATTATAATTTCAATTTTTCCAAAGTGTTAAATGGATTTTGAATTTATTTTCCTTTTTTTAAAATCATGTTATGTTATCCACCTATATTATTTTACAAGGACTATATAATACCCATTTGACTTGTTATATCATGAATCTGAGTTTTCAGGAAATTGTATGAATCGTGTAATTTTATTCAATCATGGGGAATTTTATTCAAAGGTTCCAATGTGGTAAGAGTTTATTACTACAATATCATAGTTTATCTGAATTATTTGTGATTATTATTCTAATGATGAAATATTATGATCCTTCTCTCAATAAATATAATGAATTTTCTTCTCTAATTGTAATTTATGAAATCTTTTTATAATGTTAAAATTTTTCATTTTGTTGTACTTTGGATTTATAATATATTATATTTAATAACATATTAGTTTATTTCAGCCATTAGTTGAAAATATTTTTATTCAAAAAAATATTTTATAAAAAAGTATTAAAAGAGGATTTATATCATCTTTTGAGTTCATTTTCATTGAAAATAATTTTTTTAAAAATAATTTTTCAAAACGTTTTGAAAATATGTTTTAAAAAGTCCATTATATTAATTCTATAATATACTCATAAAAATATATTTTGAAAATTTTTGCAAGCTTCTTAATATTTTCTATATGTCATTTTAAATAAACATTATTTTAAAAATGTATTATGTTTACTAAAATATTTTTCTAATCATAATGGATTATTTCCTTAATAAACATTTTTATAGGATTATTCAAAATTATATTGAATCTATGATGTAATCCTTTCATATAATGTAAGCTTTACTGGGGATATAATCCAAGGAAACCATTATAATTCATTATTTTAATTGTTTATGTTTATAATGACATGTTTTTTATGAAACCAATTTATCATCCATGAGTTATACCATAATAAAATTCCTATGAAACCTACTTCCTTTCATGGGTTATTTTATGATGAAATGATTATGGAACTTGTCTATTTTCTAAATGTTATGATATGATGAAATGTTAATCAACCCATTTCGTTTCATTGGTTATGAAATTTTGTTTAAGAAACTCATATATTCTTATGTATGATGATATGATGAATGATTTATTGTCTTGTGGAATATGTTTGTATGATTGCATTATGTGACGGGTGGGACATATATGTCCTTTTAGTGCATTGGGTAAATATTAATATCTAATGAGATAGACATGGACGTAATAAGTAGGGGACTGAGTTCAATGATGGAATATTTCCTAGAAAATGGTATTTGGTGTGAACATTGAATACTCATATAGGTTGGGGAGTGAATTCAATTTACTATAATATGGCTATTAGTGTTCCTGAACTACTATGGAAATAATTTTATATGTATATATTTCTTCCTAAATTCTATGTTTCATTTCAATATTATGATTTCATTGTTTATTATCTTGATTTCCTATTTATTTATTCCTTATGTACTACCAATATTTATGTTATGACTCTAGAATATAATCTTCAATATGTTGGTTATCATTTTATAATATTATGATATTTTTCTCATACACTTCTGTTCTTGACTATGATTACATATCTCTCTTTTTTACACATACCAAGATTTTTTCCCACCATTATTATGTTTCCCTTCTTTATGTTTTGAATATATGTATTATGTATCATGTTTCTAATAAGGGTGTTAGTCATGAAGAACCTTGTGGGAGATAATGTACCTCACATATAGACCAGGGTTTATGTTTCCATGTTTCCAAATGAACTAAATGAATACTATATATTGTAGTAAATTTGTATAATGTAATATTTTTCCACAAATTGATGTAATTTCTCAATATGATAAGCCTGATTTGCTATAGTTGGTATGAGAGTAAATGTTTAGTCCACCGCTTGAAACTAGAGTGATAAAACCTTTTTGAAATCCAAAGGGAAATGTCTATGGATATGTCTAGGGATTACTAAAAGTTAAAAAATATCATATATTTCTAGTGAATGACTTAGAGTGTTTATAACCTTCAATACATCTATTTTTTGGATACTAAATGTGTATGTGGATCTCCTAGAGATTTTCATTGGGGAAAACCACTGAAAAAATGGCATTGTGTTAGACTTGATCAAGAAATAGTACATAACAATGGATTTTTCTACACATTAGGTTTGATAGTGTAAGGGGAAATTCATTTGGAATTCACAAACTCATTACGGAACATGATGAATGATTTAAGTAGATTAATGAAATTAATAACCTATGATAATCCAATGGTTCTATAGTTAAAATAATGTGTCATAACATAGATATTATATATGTTTTCTTTCATGATTATGTATTTTTCAGTATGATTATTGTTTTATAGTATATAATTTTTTGGTTTTCGTAAGTGTATGTAAACAAATAAACCATTTCATTGATTATTGTGATTGAAAATTCAATGAATATCCTCCGTGCATCCAGATTTTATGGGATATATAATGAAAAACTCATTTTTGTGATTACATATCTTTCTAAAGCTATGAATCCTGATGAACATCCAAAACAATAAAACAGGGAACAACTTTATGTTGAGTAATACATGAGGAAATTTATAACTACATTCAGTTAGTTGTTTGATCAACTATTTCTGATGCTTTCGTCGGGGTTCACTCGCATCTGTCTGTCGAGGACGCGCAACTATTTCCCCGCATGCCCACATTCCAATTGCGGGCGACATCTGTCACTTATTCTGGGACGTTTTACCCTTGATCGAAATGGGATGATGGGATGTTTGTTCCTCCTTCCGTGGATTCCTCCTCATAACTTGTTACGTAGTCCGAGTCTCCCTTATAGATTAAGATGTTGTTAATGAATCTCTTCCCAGTGTCTTGTCTTTACGGACACTATTTAATTATGCTGCTTCTATTAGGATATCCTAGTGGGTTTGATCAAGGTAGAAACATTTGGCCAGGGGAGTAGTCATGTTGGACATAACGTGTGTGTTTAGACTCTGGAACATTGGTGCATCTGGCTTTCTTCGCATTATGATAGGGCATCAGAGGGAGCGCAATCCCGAGGCATCCCATGTAGAATGAAGGGAATTGTATTCCATAGTAATATCTCTGTGGTTTTCCTTGGAATCCCATAATTAACAAAGGATGTTCGACTATTTTATCGTCTAGAGTAGATGGATTTGATAAATTAGAACACTGACTCGAGTGGATTAGGTGGGTGAAAACCCGTCCTTAGTTACCCGATTTCTGCTAAGAGCATTTAGAAAGGGGGGTGACATGATTTCGTCAGGATGTGGCGGCCTGGGTAAAAAACAGGATGGATGATGGAGAGATTAATAAAGTGGTGGTGGTGAGATAGAGCTGATGCAAGGGCAACTATGATGATTGGATTGAGCCTCAATGTGAGTTCCAATGGATACCCGTGTCAAGGAATCAATTTCCACGTAGTTCGATTAGGCGATGGGACACCTGAGGAGGTGACTCATGAAAATGGGAATATAGGTGAGACCCGGAGGAAGTGTAACCCCCAGTATAGGGCATGAACTTCCCAAAAGACATAGTCTCGAGGGATAGGGAACATGATTAGACATTGGAGATCATATTGAGCCTTTAGAATGCTTCCAACATACCATTCCTTGTAGTGGATCAGAGTCCATGTAGTTCAGGATTTGGGGCTAGAATCAATGTGTGCGCGGAGGATAGTGACACAATGATATATTGGGGCTTACGCATGGCTAGAAGCCTGAGTTGGTCTGATGCTAGAAGGGTGGACCATATATATGTGTCCCAACAAAGGGGAATACAACAACATACCATTGATTGCAGACTATAATTTCTTAACACGTGTTGGGTGAAAAAATGGCTTACCACTGAATGGGGATAACAATGACTTCTTATTGACTGTGAAATGCAACTATATACCTTTTCATGGGGTATCACAAAGGCTTACAGATGATGGGGATACAATGGATTACCGTCGATTATGGTACAACAACTTATCACTGATTGAGATAGAATAGCTTACCGCTGATTGGGGTTTGACCTCAGGGAGGATTCTTATGTACAATGCCAATGAGACAAGGATCAAATCCTATTTAGATCAAATGGTTACAATTTAATTTCATGCAAGACAAAAAGTGGTGTATGGTTTAATGCCATGCGGGACGAAGCTGAACTGGCGTGAAGTAGGGTCGGAATAACATAGTGATGGGAATGAACATATGGGAGGATTCCTACGTACCCTAACATGGAAAGGATCATTGTACACATTGTTTTGAAGTGTTTGGTAAACCGATGTGAAGGGGATCAAGACAAATATGTGTTGGTCTTGAACCTTAGGGAGGATTCTTATGAACCTTGCCTTGGAAAGGATCAAAGTCCACGTAGTTCAGGATATGTGTTGGGGCTTAGACTCTAAGGAGGCCCTGGGAGGACGCCCTGGTCATTGCTTACTATAAGTCCACATGAGACATTCTAAGTGTGAGAAATAAGAGGAATTAAAGACATTAAGATCAAATCTTTAAATTTGTGTCCATGAGAAGTGGTGTGGGTCTTACACATTGTTATAATCCCAATGAAAAAATAGGGGCTTATACGTGGTAATCGGTAGAGGGAGAGAGAATTGGGATGTTTTCCAGGATAGAGGCCCACATGGAGACCATTCCCAATGGGAGAGGGATGGTATGATGAAGATCTCAGTGACCATCTCTCCTTTGGTCATTGGCACAAATGGAAGGAGGGGGTGGAGAAATGGTCTCTCTCAAGAATGTCTAGGGGGATTACACCAAGGTAACTTCACTTTTCCGAAGATAGGTGCCACTCTGGAAGAGAGGATCTCGTTCCATCTGAGGATGATCTCACCCCCATGAGGATGAGATGACATAATGACTGTCTAAGATGGGGCGCCTCGAATATGATGCATGGGGTTAGGTCACAGTTTAATGTCATGTGCTGAGGATGATGCTGTTTGGAAATTTAACTTCCTATAGCTCAGACGAGGGGGGGTCACTTCGCATCCCTAGGACTTAAATAACTGGCATGCTTTAATTTGTGGTGAAGGGAAGGCACCGACAATGTTGTGGTGAGGGGGTGACTTGGTGTTATCCATTGATGGGCCACATTGGTGTGGCTATGTGAAGAAGTAATATTCCCTAATATGCATATGTGTAGAAGCGTGATGATAAGCGAAACAACATGGTGAACCACCCAAGGGACCTTGAAATCACTTAGTACAATCCTTGATGGTGATACAGAAATGGGGATTGCAGAACAAGGGGGTTCATATGAAGGTGTCGTGTGAAGCTCTAGTGGTCCATATAGTAGAGAAGCTTTGCGATGGGTTAATCTTCTCAAGGTGGGGTGGCCCAACCTAGGAATATAGCATAGGTGCATATGGAAGGTGCATCGCAAAGTGGAAATGATTTTACGGAGCAGGGATTCACAAAGAAAAGGTGCCATGTGAGGTGTAGCACTGCGAAGCAATGTTCTTCACAACGCACAACGACCCAGCCATAGCAAAGGGTGTACTTGTGTATAAATGGTATTTCACAAAGAATATGTTCTCTACGATTACCCAAGTCCCCTTGGGGATCCATTTCTATTACGATGGCCCATGGAATCTGTGAAGGGAATCCCTTTTTTAATAGGGTTGAATTCAAGCGAAGGGAAAGGTAAATCACGATCCTCAGGTACCTTGAAGTGCTCATTTGTTTGTTGAGCAGAAAGTGCTTCATGAGTTGGGAGAGAAGAAGGTGAAAGGTCAGAGTATTTTTCCATTTGGAATGAGGGGATCCCATTATTTTTTGGAAAGAGGTGGTGTGGTGTAGGGGAAAATTGGCATAAATCCACGTGGCATTCCACTATCGAATGTGGGTTAGGTCAAGTTAGTCATAATTGTGGAGACGACCGCCATCCCCTCCTCTACACGGTCCTCCCATCAAAGTGTACTTTGAGGCTTTACACAAGTTCATTGGGTTAACAATGGTTGATTCAGATCCCTCCAATGTAAGAGGATCTCTATCCATTGTGTCGTAACTGCAGAGCGTCTCGCCTGTTTTTCTCACGACGGGTTCACAAACGTAAATCAGATCACGAAGCCTGCCACCACTTTTCTTTTTGGATGGTGCATAAAAGAGGTAGCTTCGGACAAGCCGTGGTGCTGTGAGGCTCTGCGAAAAAGCTTCAGGAGGAAACCCCAAAGGCTTTGCATTTTCTCTTCCTCATCAAAAATTTGGGCGCCAACAGGTTCCCCCCCTTAGTCATAGAGCCAAAGATAAAATGAGGGTCTATGTCTGAGTGTCATTCCCCAAAACACCTTGGTTAATGGCGAAGAAGGCTCATGAAGGAGGCTCCTCAGCTGAAGAGACAATGTGCATCTTTAGAGAGCTACGAAGCTCGCAGCGACCCAACATGCTGTGAAGCGCAATAGTTAATCACCTAAAAATAGGGGAGGCTGACCTCACTTTTTTCCTTTATCACTTCCATATTTCGGCTTTAGCGCTCTCGATTCACGGACCTACACGTACTCTGAAATTGCTATCCATAAATTTGTCATCCATCATCATGGCGGAGAGGGACTCCTTTTACTCTGTGAGGGTGCACTATGTGGCTTGTTTCATCATGGTCGGGGGAAGGTCTCCACGACATTTGGTTGGGACCGGTCTCCGTGAACAATCTACGCGATCCAGCTCTATGAACGAGCTTCTCAAACTAGAACAAAAGGAGTCCAAATTATGCAAACTGAATGGCTCACTCGGAAGCTGCTAGAGGGTTCCATGCAGATGCTGCCTAGAGGGAGGAGATGGAAAATAGCCCAAGCATCATGGAATTAACTCGAATCCATTCGAATCATAAGTCATTGGTAGAGATTCTATTTGAGAGTAATAAAGAATACCCACTAGTGAAAGGATTCCTCTATATATATTTGTTCTGAGGGATGTCGTATTCATTTCGGAAGCGAGTAGGGACAATCAAGGTTACTGGTATCAGAGCACTTCATTCCAGCGTCGGTGGTTCAGAGATCCCAATGACCATGCCTGGGAGGCCTTCACACTTGTCAATGTCGAATACCTATATAACGATGTGAACAACATTGACAAGAAATAATTATAGTCAGAGACATCCCACCCCACTGTAACACAATATTCTTAAGGCGGCCCTGTGGAATCTGGAAAAGGGGTGGACTGATTAGTGGGATCTACGCCAGGTCATCAACTTCATGGATGATTGGGCCTGAGCCTATAGGGTAGGTAGTCATGAAAGGAGTTAGGGGAATAGATGAGGTGAGTGGGCCTATATGAGGTGTCTTGGACTTATCAATTCCATATCTATTAGCTGATGTAGCTGATGCCAGTGTTTCTGAGTTGATGGTCGTTAAGGACCAACACATTCCATTTGCACCATAGAGAGGTCATCATCAGTCTATGGGACTTACATCTGATCTCGGCGAGTCCCAATACTAGGGGTGATGTATGATGAGTTCCTCCCTGTTATGAGTGCATGGGAGGACATGGAGAAAATGTTGCAATTGTAAAGGGCATTCATGGACCTAGTGCTAGGGGAGGAAAAATAGTCGGTGAGAGATGTCCATTTCAAACCGTGGTTCGAGAAGTTCCTAATCAGCCTAGAAGATATGCAGTTCCTTGTGAGGCCTCGAACATGCCTGAAGGGGGCTCAAAAAGGAAAGAAACACTCATAATGGTGGCTCTTGGAGGAAAACTAGTGGAAAACCTGGGGATTCAGTATCATAGTTGAGCAGCTATAGCTAGTCTGGTTGGCTTCATTCATTGCGATGCTTATCTGTGGTAGGATCCTGCTGATGGGAGACACGAACATGTGCGTGTGACCAAGTGTTATCTAAGAATACCCAAACCCCATCTCCCCTCCAAGATAAAATTTTCTCCCAACCATTATGAATTGCAAGAGGTGATTTATGGCTAAGATAACCTCATCGTTCATGCTGAACTGGCTCTGGAAGGGGGACGAGTTCAACCTCCACATATTCCTATTACTAAAAGGTTTGTTAACTAATGACAACCAAGGATCAGAAGATCATCAGTCCTACCTCCTAACATTTTTGGATGGAGTCATGTTGGCATGGGTTGACTGCAAGTCTCTCTGTGAACCGTACACCCCACACCTTTTTGCCAGGCATTTTTGGTTTATGCAGTAATTGACCTTAGGGGTCTACTTAGGGGTGCACTATGAGGAGAACCCATGTGTGATGAGGAAGTTCTGGCTCATTTTCAAAGGATAGGATGGGATGGAGCTGAATGAGAAGCCTCCACCTTCATCTATCTTGGGGAAGGTGAAGGAGTATGCCAAGAGCTGGGAGGCAGCCTACCCGGGGGATATGTTGAAGCAACCAACTGTCTGGGATAATGATGGGGTGCGCCCCCAACCTCGAGGTTAGTGATTGAAGGTGGAAAGGACATCCACTAGTAGAGGGACTACAATGGGGGAGATGCCCACACTAGTAGAAAGGGTGGCATCAGCAGCTGATCTAGTGGCGATAGTGGACCCGACGGTACCAGAGGAACAGAGTCGTCTAGAGGGGAGGCCACCAAGGCGATTATATAGGATATCCAAATAGGCTCTGGGGAAGCAATTGTTTCACATAGACATACGAGTAAATGTAGTATTCCTGTAATCATGAGACATATGGGATGTCAACCAGAAATTACTTAATTTATCCAAGATGCTGAGACACCTGAACCAACTCAGGATTGATTTTCCATGGATCGGTCCTATTAGGTCTGGATTTGAGGTATCCCAAGCCGAGGGGAAGCAATACCGCGCTGAGATGGAGGATTGTTTTCATTCCTGGGGTACTCAATGCTCGATGAAATATCGGGTAAAGGTATTGTTTGATCGAATGACCCCTATGCGGTTGTCGGCTGCTGAATTGAGGGAGCGCTTTCCTCTATCGGAAGAGTCATACAAGTTGTCCGGGGGAGAGGAGGCTGATGAAGGGAGACCTCTAGTGGAGGGCGAGGACAGTAGATTAGACCCAAAACATGAAGAGTTTTCAAAGGCTATAGAGGTAAAAACCTAGGTCAATTCCATAAGATCCTATTAACTCTGGTTTTTTAGAAATTCTTAACAAAAATTTGATCCATATAAGAGGGCCTCATCTACAAAACTCACTCCAACCCAGTTGAAGATAAAATAGAAAATCCTCAAAATCTACGACTATGGATATGGAGATCATCATGTTAGGTGGTCCTGTGAAACCCAGGGAAGTCCTTATGGAACCTTTAGACTTCCAAACAATATATAGTGGGCCACACAATTGGGTCTTAATGGAGACAAAAGAGTAAAGAGAGTAGATGTTTGATCACTATAAGTATAATTCACAGAATACGTAACAGTCATCCATCAATTAGAAGAAATGATGCTTTTGTGCCTCTTGTATGTACAATTCATCAAATGGCTTGGGATTCCAGGGCGGGGTTGTTTGGAACTATTAGCAGTGCCTTTCCTAGCGGGACACTGGTGTTTATGGAGGCAGATACCCAAACTGAACAAGCTACGACGCTCTTGATCACTGGTGGTATTGTCAGCCAGACAGAGGATGAGATCATTGAGTTGGGGTCCGATGATGATGATTAATCAAACAATGTTGTTCCAAGCATACACGATCAGACACTAGATATAGACCCCGCTAATGAGTTCTTTGGTGCATTTCATGCTAATGAGAATGACGACCGTGTGTATCGGGATGATACAACACCTGCTGGTAAGGATATAAAAATCATTAGTCACTAGTCATGGAATCTGATTAAGAGATTCATCAATGACAACCCCCAAGTACAATGGATAGACGAGATGGGGAGGATTCTTTCCTAGATACGTGAACTATGCGTTGGTGGAGTGGATACCTGGAGTCCTCACATGCTCGTCTGAGATATCATGGCATAAAAGATTCAAGATATTGATCATGTCCTTGTGGTGGTTTGGAAGTGGAGAAAAGAAATGAACATCAAAATGCTCTAGTATGCTAAAAATAAGATTCAACAACTACATTTCTGGGAAGACGATCATTCCCCATTCCTCAACGTACAATCAGTTCTTATATCTTGGTTGAATTCCCAGCCGGCCGAAGCTGAAGAATAGATGAATCAATCCTTCAAGGCGATGGCTATCATTCGGAGCGACGAGGAGGGGTCATGAATTGCAGTTGAAAAACTACGAACCCTTTCAACTGAGGAGGAGAGGGAACTAAACAAGCTGCAGTGAATCCTGGATGCCCCAAGCTAGAGGGTGGTGGAGCATCAGCACACTTTTGAAGGGGTCAACCAATCCATGTGATGGATTGATCCTTGTGTACTGTAATTCTTGTAAACCATCGAACATACCTTCATGTTTTAATTGTTTTAGGCCGGTCGTTTTCATGAGTTCCTTAATTTTTTTTAGTTTTCCGTCCATCTGATATATTCACAAAATGACTAGTGATCAATCCCTAATCTCACATGTGTAAGGCCTGACGTGAGAAAAAAGTGATTACCACCATGTTATTCCATCTGAATATAAGAGTACAAACCAATCTTTGGGAATATGGGGTTTGAACATGCAATATAGATTTCTACGAAGAAATGGATAGGCCTGACTAGAGAATGTAGGACTCAGAACAATCAATGTTCCATCTTCCCAACATGATCTAGTGCATGAGTGGGGAAACGCTTGTGGGGTTAGAATCAATCCAAATAAAGGCGAATGGAAGGTTATGAATCACAATATCCAAGATTCTGAACACTATGGCGGTGGTGTGACAACAAAGGATAACTGGTGACCATAATCAAAACACAGTATCCATATTGTGTTAGCCTATTTTGTGGATAACCAATGAGGGATGACCGCTGACCTTGTTTAAAACAAGGGTCCTGACACAAAATGTTATCCAAAAGTCTTCAAGAATGTTATCCCAACATTGTAGGTGATCCCTAGGTCGAGCATCCGTACTGTTAGGGGTTCCTTTAGACATGAAAAAGGATGAAGGTCACAATAAAGGTGATGCAACATGTTGAGGGTGGAGTGATGGGTTGTTTGACTGGAGTCCATCACTCTTGAAATAATTCCACCATGGTGGAAACACATTATGTGGTTGCATCGGTCTGAGAAAGGATCAAACTTACATTCGAACAATACTTCTCTGTTGATGACCAATGGTGCCTTGTGGTTTTACATCATTCCATGGTAGAATATTGACATGTTGTTTAACATCATACGGTAAGGAGGTGCACATATTTTTAAATGTCATACTTCTTGGATCTTGATCTGGGTCGTGGGGTCAAAAGGGTTAATGACCTTGAGGTTGGGCCCAAGGTGTAATGCATGGAGGTTACTACATATCCCATAAGTATGAGAATCAATCCATACATTGTTATAAAACATGACATGGCTGGAGAACAACGATGATAGGGGAAATCCTCTCTGATGAGGGATCAGGTGCATCTTGTTGTTTTTATGGTGCATCCTAAACATGTTCATGGTAGAGTTGTAGTATAATGCCATGCGTCGAGACAGATGGACTCATTTAGTTTAACATCATACGTTAGGATAGGAAGGATTTTGATATCCCAAAAGGGGGTACGTGGTGTGGTAGGTATAGCCCGAGGTGAATGAGGACACAAGGAGTCTGCACCACACAATTTATCCCATGGGGAAGCAGGTCAGGTCATGGGATCGAGAGTGAATGTTAGGCTATGATTGAGGAAAAGTGTTTGGATGTACATATGTGCCCCATTAATATGGATTCAAGTGGAATATAGTTCTAAAAATGTTTTCTTCACACCTTGCATAAAGGACATAGAGAGAGATCATTGTTTAAGGTCATATAGATTGGATCAGAGAGGGTAATGAATGAGGGAGACACATTGTGAGGTAATTATATAACCTGATGTGAATGGGGAACTAGATTCCATATCACCATGTGTTACATTGAGAGGTCATAGTTTGAGGAACTGAAAATGAGATTTTGTCTGGGCACGAGGAAAAGATAGTGGGAATTACTAGGTACCCGATGAGAGTGGGAATCAAGACATATGTAGTTCTAGAGGTGGCATGGTAAGGTACCAGTACCAGAGATGATAAGGTCATTTAGGGATAGTCCATGGTCCAAAATAAGTGGAATTTTATAAATCTTGTTTGTTATTTAGGATAGATGTGTGTTTTTTTGAGAATTGATAGGCCGATGACAAAAAATACTTGTCTTACTATAGGCACAAATACACATAAAGGAATTGGAAAATGGTATTAGGGATGGACAATACCCAACATGATGCCCCCCCCATGTGAGGGCATCACAATGTAGTGACATTTATTGTCGTGAGATCAGGATGATAATATCATAGTTTAGGGCCCTATAATAGGATAAACCATCCATTTTAATGCCATACAATATAGATGCAACCGTTTAATGACTTGTGGGACCAGATGGCATTGTTTAATGACATATGGATTGGACACATAGAAGATAAATGTGGTTTTATGGGGAATGTGCATGTTGTGATAATGCATACCGGACATGAAAGAGGACCTGGTCCACACCACACCATGAGTAATTTTGGTGAAGAATCCTCAGGCTGAGGGTCCTGCAATGGTGATAAAAATATGGTGTTGAACCTGTAGATGAAATTTCTAGGTTCTCGTACATGTCCCATGAGGATGGGAATCAAGACATACATAGTTTTGAGTGTTGAATTTAACATCATGTAGGGTAAAAGGTAGGAGAGACTAGCTCCTAGAAGGGGAGTACATGGTGAGGCTTTTTCACACCCAATGTTAATGAGTGAATAATCCCACATATGCCACACCACACAATCCCATAATATTCGGGCCTTAAAGGCTAAAAAAAGTGATAATTAGTGGAACCTGATCTGGACCCGAAGACAGGATGTTCGGCATTCCAACATATCCCATGAGCATGGGAATCAAGCTATACATAGTTCTAAGGGTAGAACGTATAATGAATTCTTAGATTAATGTCTTGTAGCATGGACTGTGGTGAATCGAAACACTTCCAAGGGAGAGTAAACCTTGATCCATTCCTTATGTCCACCTGAGTCACTCTCGTTGTGGGAAATAAGGGTAGAAGGGGTCATTTCAACACATGGGATACTCATAAAGAGGAAATCGGTGCGGAGCCCTGAATTATGCCTTATTGCTTCATTATCCTCCTAAGGTGAAAATGTGCACTAAGGGATAGTACCCAGAGTGTCGAATATCCACATGGACATTATGAAGTGGAAAATGATGTAAATCATGTAAAACAAATTTAAGGCTTTATGGGGATTTTGTGAAAATGGGGGATAACTATTGACTATGTTCAAAACATAGCATCCATATCGAGTGACCTAAAATGTGAATAAAAAATGAGCGTCAACCACTAAATATATCTGCAATGTGGTACATGTATCAATTTTTTTCAAAACACTTGAAGACATTTGACCATAATGAAAGTACAACCCATTGGCCGAGAATCCATACCATTTGAGGTTCCTTTGGATTTGAAAGATAATGAAATCACAAATTAAGGGGAACACGAAAACTGATAAAATGGGTGATAGCATGTCCAGGTTGAATCTAACATGCTAGGTTATGAACCAGAGTACTTCTAGGAACATTGGGGAATCGTTAAAGGGAGTAAGGGTGGCCCAAATTAAGAGCAACCTACATGAAAATATTAATGTAGGGAAACAAAGAGAAGGGATCTCAGGAGAAAGATGCATGTGATGTGGTTGTTACAAACCCGACATGAATGGGGACCTGAAGTCTATAACCCACTGCATACCCCTCTCCCTGATGAATTTATGATATGGGCAGGAAGATTATAAAGAGTTTTTTAAGATATGGGTCTAGACCCAAATACTAAGGGTTCAGGTTATCTTACGTATCCCATAAGGATGGGAATCCAGTCATATGCAGTTCTGAGGAAATATGTTGCTCAGTTTAACATCATACAACAAGGACACAAATAGGGGCAAGGTATCCCAATGAGGGATGTGTACAAAAAGTAGAGTAGCCTAAGGTGAATTAGTTATCAAGCTCATACCACACCATACAATCACAAATGAACACTTGGGCTATGGAGTATAAAATGTTGAGGGACCTAAAACAGGAATTCCCAACCATTTCATAGTTTAACATCCTACAGTGAAGATGATAATGCTCATAGTTTAAAGATGTAGGGCTTAGACTGTAGATTCCAAGATAACTGTCATATGCATGGGACAAATGATTGGATAGGGAGAATCAATGTTCCAATGGAAAATCATGAAACTTCAACAATGATAGAGGACAACTATTTACCATGTTCGCAACATAGTAACCGTATTTTTGTGACCGGGGTTTTGGGGCAAACAACTGAGCATCGACCATTGACCTCATTCACAACATGGGACTTGTATTAATTTCTTAGTTGAAATACTCAAGTACATCGGCCCGAAATGGTAGGAGATCCCTTGGGCCAAGCATCCACGCTGTTCTAGAGTCCGTTTGGATTAAATATTATGGAAACCCAAATAATGGGGCACACGAAGCATGGCGAGGAATGTGATTGCGTAAAAGATGATAGATGAGGGAGGGATGTCACAAGGCGATATGTGTGGCATGGGAAAAATAACCTGACATGAATTTGGATGTGATTATATACCACACCACACAATCCTAGATGAGATCTTGTTACAGGGGGCTGAGATGGTTGTCTAAAACGGGGAGTCCGAACAAATTTTAAGTTTAAAGTCTTGCGGTGAGAACAATGGTTCTCTTAGTTTAAGGTCATAGGGATAGGACCATAGATATGTTCCCACGCCTTACGCGAGTGTCACCTTACAACAACCCCTAATCACAAATTACCAATGTTCGGTGTGGTAAATAGGGACTATGACCGGGCTCTTCCCAACATATAATTGTACTATATCTTGACTCGAACCCCATATCGAGATAGAATGACGTTATAAGAGATAGTGGGATATAATATACCACTAAAACCAATACATGGGACATATGGGGGTGGTGAAAACAACAAAGGATTGCTGTTGAACTTGTTCGAAATGCAACATCCATATCGTGTGACCTTAAATGGGAATCAACAAATGAGCATCGACTACTAACCATTTTTGCAACGTGGGGCATGTATCATCTTGTTGTACGAGGTCTTTGACAGGATTTTCCCGAAATGATAGGAGAGCCCTTGGGATAAGTAACTATACCGTTTAGGGGCCCTTTTGGATACAAATGATAATGGATTCACAAGTATAGGGAGTGTGTGAAGCATAAATGTGCCAATGCACATTAACGTCAAGATGGACGATGAAAGAGGTGGGGATCTCCAGGTAAGGTGATATGTGGTGTGGTCATTATGTACCTAACTTAAAGGATGAAAAAATCCATCACGACATCATGCTTTCTGATCGAAGTGTATATCCTGATGTTTGGGGATGGGCCTAAGGATGAGATGTCTGGGCGATCCAATGTATCCCATAAGTATGGGAATCAAGCCACACGTAGTTCTTGAAGGACATGCAGTTTAACATATTGCAGTGAGGACGTGGTAGAATAAAAAATGAGGATGGAACATGGGGTGGTCATCGTAAAACTGGCCCCAACGTTTCCAAATAATTTTAAACTTCATCATGCGGGATCCTTCGAGAAAAATACACCTAGGGTAGTCAAAGAAAAAAATTGGGGTTAGGATCACATCCGAGCATTCCAACGTATTCGCTAAGGATGGGAATCAAACCATACATAGTCCATGGATGTGTTGTGCATTTTACTTCCATGTAGCAAGGATATTATAATGTTTAAATTTGTGCAGGACTGTATGCTATTTATTTTTTGGCAGGAAGACACATATTTTAAGGTAATGCAGGTCCGTATATTGTTTAACGTCATGCGGGATGATATAATGTTTAAAGTCATGTGAGATGAAATACAGTTTAATGTCATGTGGGACAATATACTATTTAATGTCATGCAAGATTCCATATAGTTTAATTTCATGTGGGATGGTATATAGTTTAACGATATGTGGGAAAACATACAGTTTAACGTCACGTAGGATGACGTACTATTAAAAGTCATGCGGGATAGTTTATAGTTTATCATCATGCGGGTCGACATACTGTTTGATGGCATGTGGTACAATATACAGTTTATCATCAGGTGGTATAAATTACAATTTAATGTCATGTGTGACATGGATTTTTGTCATCATTTAAGAACCTATTTGATTATGAGAAGTATTTCATGAGGAACCTAGAATTCGTGGGAGGAGTTATACGCTCACCACCCATGGTAACCAGGGAGTATGAACCTTTGGGGTAAACCTTGTTAATGATGTAAGGTACTTCTTCACATGGGCTCCATCATAGGTGGTTTTCATCTACAACTCAATGGTGATCTAAAGGCCAAAGCCAATAAACCTTGTACGAAAGAGAATAGGTGAACATTCTTGTTGAATGCTCTTGCTATATTGTTCTAATTCCTCCCTAGATTATGTAGGCCAATAAGCATATTCTCTTTAAGTGCTTCCAATTCATCCACCCAAATTATAGCTTCTTTATATGGTGTTTCCTGATCATAGAATGTACTGTGTAATGAAGGAAACATAATCTTGATGGTTATGATGGCCTCTGCTCTGTAGACCAGGGAGTATGGGCTCACTTGTTTGTAATTATGAGTCATCATCTGATAATCCCAGAGGGCGTTGGGGAGATTGTCCGACAAACTCTTCTTTTTCTGACCAACAATTTTCTGTATAATGATAGAGAGGGTATTCTTGAGTGCCTCGATTTGCCCATTTTCTGGAGTCTGATAGCTGGTGGTATGGTTAGAACAAACATTGTACATGGCGTACAATTTCTTCATCTCGGCTGCACAGAGGTTAGTGTCGTTATTGGTGAAGATGGTGTGAGGGACTCTGAACTGGTAGATGACATTGGTTCTCAAAATTTCATTGATAGAACGAGCCTTGAAATCCTTGAGAGGTAACTCATCTTCCCACATGTAAAAGAAATCCGTAATATTCATAATGAACCAACATTGGCGAGGTATTGCCAGGGGATATAGTCCCACAACATCATGTCCCTAGACCACATATAGCCAAGAGTACATGGTAGTGTGGAGAGGCTATATTGGATGATGAAATATTTTTTCATGAATTTGGCTCATATAGAACCTCTTGGAAAAGTCTATGTAGTTACGGATCATAGAGGGAAAAAAATATCCTAGCCCCAGGATCTGGTGAGATTGTTTTGTCCCTATCTGATGTGCCCTGAAGGATCCTACGACAACATCGTTCATGACTAGAGAAATTTCAGCACCTTGAATGAAACAGAGGAAAACCCCATAAAACCCATGCCTATAGACTATATGCTCAAGACTGGGACCACTCTGAATTTTAAAATGTAATGTGTGGCGTCAGATTCCCTCGCGCTCGGCTTAATATACCGGGAGATTACCATTTTATAGGTATTAGAAAAAATAGTTTCTCTACTCAGGAGTCATCTTAATCACTACATCAGGGGGACCAGGAGTTCCTAGAATGGAGGAATAGGTGGTAAGGTGGCTCACCTGTTTGATTTCTTTATCATTTGGAGTGACAGGATTGATGAATCTCTGGTGTTCCACATGGATAATCAAATCATCTTGTTCAGGATCTACAAGTGATGTATCTTAGGTTTCCAAGGCATCAGTGCTACCCTTCTAGGATCAAGGGACATGAGTAACTTTTTTACAAGATGGGAACTAGACCATCAACTGGAGGGTGCATCCCAAAAGTGGTACGAGGTCTATATTTTGGACGACATAGTTATTGTTGATCTTCTTCATAACTAGTTAATAGTCCACATTCACTTTTATTTGGGGAATTTTAATTTCCAGGTCTAGATCGAGGCCAGTAATGGGGGCCTGGATCTCCACCTCAATATTGGTACATTCCTCTGATAGTATGAATGAATAATGCAATATAGCTTGTGTTGGAGTGATGAAAATGACACCCAGGAAAACTCTATTGAGTTTTGTGTCATTGAGACTTTTTCCATTGGGTATCTGGGAAGAACCATCATAGTGCATTTTCCAACACGAAATGGCTTGGTCTATTGAGAGGATTGCCTCATCAAGGAAATCATGGTCTAGAGACTAGTCCGCAGGAGCTGGATGAGTGGAAAGGAAATCCACCAATGATTTCCCCTTAATAGTCTATTAAGGGACGAACATGATGTCACATTTCTTGATAATTGTCTCCCACCGAGATACACATCAAGTAAACATGGGGTGGTTTAGGATGTACTTTATAAAATCCACTTGGGAAACTAATTATACCTTATAGTGCTGCATGTAATGTCGCAATTTCTGTCCTGAGAAAACCAGTGCATGGTATCTCTTCCTGATAGGGGAGTATATATTATTTTTATCTATTAGCGTGTGGCTAAGATGTTAGAGATTATTCTCGATTCCCTTGTTGTTATTCTTGGTGAAAAGGGTGCCAAGAGAATGTTCTATGGAAGTCACTTAAAGGACCAGCAGAAATCCAGAAACTGGTGGCTTTAAGATCGGAGTCTAAAGAAGATACTACATGACTTCTTCGAAAGTAGTCTGATATTATTCATCCCACTGATAGACAATTCCATTCTCCATGAGCTAGGAAAATGGATTACACTTTCCATCGAAATTTGTTATGGATTAGAATTTGTAGTCTATGTGTCCATGGAATCCTCGACGCTCTCGAATTTGTCTTGGGGGATACATGTGGATGATGTCCTTGATCTTTTCTAGGTCGACTTCGAATCCCCAGTATCTGAAAACGATGATGAGAAACCTTCTAGAGGCGACCCCTAAGGACCAAATCAATGGGTTCATCTTCAGGTGGTGAGAATAGAGGAATATGAACACATTATCAAGGTCATTGATATTTTCCTGACACTAGAATGATTTGATCACCAGATCATCCACTTAGCATTCCACAAATGTCCCGAGGACCAGCTTAAATATGCGATGCATAGCCTGCTGATAAGTGGCACCTAATTGTTTTAAACTGATGGTCATTATATGGTAAAAGAAAGCACATTATGTTTCCATAAATGGTCTTGGACTCCACATTCTCTAGAGCCATTCAGATCTGGTTATACAAGCAGTACCCATCAATGAAGGAGAGGGCATGAAACCCAGTTGTAGCATCAATCAACAATTCTATCATAGGGAGATAAAAATAATCCTTCGGATAGTGACAATTGAGTTCCCAGAAGACGATACAGAACCTGATGTGTCTGTTATTCTTCCTGACAGGAATAATGTTGGCTATCCATCGGGGGTACTGGACCTTCTTGAGGAATATGGCCCTGATGAGCTTATCGTCATTTTCCTCAACCATGGCACCGTGAGAAGGGTGCATCTTTTTGGGAGGCTGCTTAAACTTGTGGTGACTGTTGGGAGACCGAGGTAGTGGATGGCTACGTGAGTTTCTAGCCCATGAAACTCATTGTATCTCGGGGAGAATACATTACGATGATGTATCAGGAAGTCCATGTACCATTGTGGCTTCTATAGGGGCATAGAGGTACCGATAAATGTGGGATTCAAATATGCCTTTCTATCAAGGTCAACCTGTACCAATTCTTCAACTGTGGTAGAGATTCCCTCTTCAAAAATGGAAGATAATCCTCTAAATTCTCTACTTCAATTATCGATAAGGGATCCTCGATCTGAGGAGTTTCTTATGAGTCAAAAAATCCCGATTGGAGACTAGTGCCACCCTAGGTGGTAGTAGACAGGGCTTTAGAGGACTATCATGCTGCTAAAACCATAGCGATCGACATTGCTAATATGATACCATATGGCCTTCGACCCAAGTGTCCACACATAATGATATCTAAGAAATAACGACGCATCAGCTTGAGCTGGTTTATCCAAGCCCAGCGAAACAAACAAACATAGCGTATTTCTTTTACCATAGGGCGGACATCCTGATATCTTATGGGTTTAGGGGGCTCTGGGAACACCTGATCCTAAATCATGTAGGATTATGAGGTGATATTCCCATTTCACATTATCTTGGGAATATTCCACCCCCCCTTATTTCAGAAACAATGAAGCATTGTCCCATTTCTGGGCTTGTAGCCGTCGATTAGTGGATTGGAAAGTTGTAGGAATCATCTAGATATATCCACGGGTCGGTCGCAGATGTATCATGATCATCCTCATTAGCATGAATCTTTATGTCCTTCGTCTTATAATAGTCAGAATCAAGATACTTGTGATACGAGGAAGGGACTACCACTTCTAGGTGGATCCATTTTCTTTTCCATCAACACATAGTAGGCGGTGTCTTGGGAGACAACCAAAAACTAGGTGTTGTCTACCACACCACCGATCTATGAAATTAGGAAACTTTTTTTGACTAGTGTTTGATTTTTCCTATCTTAACTATGGATTTTCAGGTAAGAGGGACTCAGATCATCCATTGACAGTCCCATTTTTCGCAGTGTCCGAGTCGGGATTTGGTTGATCCTAGAGACTGTGTCAACAAGACAGTGACGAATCTCCACACCATTAAAATGGTTAGTGATGTAAATTGGGTGGATGTTCCCCTCTATGGTAGAGACATCATGTTCTCAAGATAATGAGTTGATGTCCAGACATTCAGGATTCTCGACTGCCTCTGCATGGAAGGCTTCAGCAACTGCAACCTCTGTCTCAAACTGTAGGGTTCTTCTTAAAGCCTCGACGAGGGATTCAAGAATATGTGATAATATGAGAAGGTCCTCATGGATAGAGAGTCTTAATGGAATTCTAGAAATATGCTTGAAGACATCATACTTCCATTTCAGGCGTTATCTTCTACTTATAAGAGGTTGCTCTATAACAAGAGGAATGGCGGGACCTACTGGCTGGATAGGGTGATGACTAGTGCTAAGAATATATTGTTGCTCAATGGGTGAAGCCTATGGAGTGACTTAAGGAAGAGGGATAGATGATGGAGACCTGTCTGTAGTAGAGCATGGATAATCATGATGCGGTTGACGTGGCTTCACTTAATCAAGATGCACAAATGGGGGTGAAGGTGGATCTGATAACACCAGATGGGAAGGCTGCGCGTGATGAGCTCTGTGTTGGGCCTACTGTTTGGATTCAATGGCATGCCCAACGTGGTGGGAAGTAGAAACTAAGGCAATACGAAGACCCATATTTCCGTGACTCTGTCAATGCTGGTGAAAGATGGGATCATTTGTAGGATCTGCCTGGTGCTCATTTCCATCAAAAATCTTGTAGGGGTTTACCATATCTACAGTGTTAACCGAGGCGTACCCTTGGATATTAGTTGAATAATCATCCACAATAATATGTATTATGGGGGGAAACACCAACTTTGGGGTCATGAAGTTTCTGAGAGTACGGGATGGCGATGACATCCGTAGGGGACATTGTTTTCCCTTGCGACATCGAGGCTTGCTCTCATGGGAAGAGGACGGATGAGGCTTTGATGAAGAGGTATGGGCTACGGGTGATGTAGTGTCTTCTGATGGTTCAAGTCGATTCTGACGTGCATGGATAATACAATGGAAACAGTTTAATTACAGTACCCCTAGTTTTAGGTACATAACCCCTTCCCTCGTGTTTCTTAATTGGTGTGCATAAAATATAGAGTTTTGATAAGATATATAGTTTCCATAAAATAGGGAGTCTTCATAAAATAGAGAGTTTCCATAAAATATGGAGATTCCATAAATTAGGGTATATCTATAAAAGAGTGATTTTCCACAATATAGAGAGATTCCATTATGTTGGGTGTTTCCATAATGTTAGTTTTTTTATAAAGTGGGTTGTTTCCATAATGATGGTTGTTTCCATAAACTGGGTTGTTTCCATTAAATTAGGTGTTTCCATAAAGTGGGTTATTTCCATGAAGTTGGGTGATTCCATAAAGTGGGATGCTTCCATAAAATTTGTGTTTCCATAAAATTGGTAAAGGTAAAGGATGTGAGATTTTGGGGGTTTTGTAAGGATTTTTTGGACCAAAATTAAGGTCAAATGATCCATACATGGTTTGCCCAAACTGTGTGATCAAACATTTATTAGAGGTCAAATCTAGATCCTATTTTCTATGAGCATACATGTATTTGCTCTATATATTTTTTTTGGCTTGAAAACGACCCTATTTCGACATTAATCTCACTAGAAGGCTGGAGAACCCACCCCACAAGAGTTGGATCCATCCTAGATCCTTCCCTTGGTGATATGAAGTCCAATATTTGAGGTATCTCACCATTCTTTTGGGATTTGTCATGTTTTCATAGATCATCTTAGATCTACTTCTCTGATCCTCATTATTTCTTAGATATGAACCTATAGTGGGTATATCTACATTTTTGGATGCCAAATAATTCAATGTTGAGACGTGATCTTTCAATGATAATAGAACTAATGTCGTTCAAGGATAACGACCTGCTTTCTTGTGCGTTCTTTGTCTGTAGTCAAAGATTGGTAAAAATCATCAAGGTAGGTAGGTTCACTCTCATACAATCATTATAGAATTTATGCTCTTAGATTAAAATTGGTTTAGTTACTATGAAATGCCTGTAAAAATATTCATTTGTGATTATTTTTTTGTGAAATTTTGTGATCTTGGTGAATGGTTGTGTAAATGGGGGTTTAGTTTCTTGAATTTAAAATGTTGATTTATAATTATGGATTTTCAATAATAGATAAATTATTGATGAAAAAATGTCAATATAAATTGTTTTCAATAAAAATGGTGTTTCATTAAAATGGTTTTGAATTGAAATGGTTTGGCATTGTCATAGTTTTAACGGAATATTTTTTCAATAAAATGTTTTTTTATTGAAAGGTTTATTTTTGCTTGATCGTTCGGAATATGTGGTGCATTTACATATAAGATATATGGGACTTGGTTAAAATATTCCCTTGTGTTTAGTGCCAAAGGGTTAATGGGGCATGGGAATTTCATATACGGGGCGTGGTTGAAATACGACCTTGTGCTCAGTGGTAAATGGTTAATGGAAAATTGGAAATAATTTCCTTGTGATGACATGGTATATTGAAAAGAAACCACTCATGAGTATGGAACTGTCATAACATAGCATGGATGGTAGGTTGCATGGTTTTGAGGAACTGTTGGTTGTCCTGAAAAAGGGGTATTGTGAAATGGTTGTAAAGATTGTTTAGTTATTTTTCTAGAAAAATATCTTCTCGGAAAATTTGGTTTCAATTTCATTTGTTTTCTTCTGGAAATTAACAGTTTTATAAACATGATTATATTTAATTATAAACTATTTTTGAGAAAAAAAATTATATAAAAAAATTATATAATTTTTTTAACTCTTCAATCCTAGTGGCATGGGTAGGGACGTCATTAGGGAAAACCTAATGAGTTTGATACTCACACCTAATTTGGAATATTGGTGCTTTTTCAGATGATATCTTTTGGGACAAGGTCAAAGGTAATGTTTCACACATGGTTAGCACTACCTCATAATGTTTATCCTATTTAGAGATTTTGGACAACGGGTCTTATGGAGCATGTAATCTTGAGGTCTTTGGAGTGTCTCGTGTAGTTTATCCACTGAGTACTCTGATACTTGGTTATCCTTCTGTTGTTGCTTATATTGATGTGGTTTTGAGTGAATTATGTTGTTAGGTTGTCATTAATTTTTTCATTCATGTTATAGTGATTATTTTTGTAACACCCCGACCCCAGCTACCCGGAGTCGGTGCATTACTTCGTAACATTGGCATGATCACAAAAGATCAAGTCTCGAAAGACCGATTAGTTTAGTAGCCTTAGAAACACTAGATACATTCATAAGTCTTACATTACATCATAAAGTGAAAAACTAATAACAAAGTCTTCATAGTCCACACTCATATCCTCTTCTGACTATCCCTGCAGGTCATTCATAAAATACTTCTTCACATCCTGGAAAATATTAAAACATTGAAAGGTGTGAGCTCAGATGCTCAGTAAGGATAACAATATTGTGGATTATTTCATAAATAAACATAAAAATTTAAGGCAATGTATAAATAAAACAAAATCCATTTAAACTTGAACTAAAACATAATATGGCCAAAGTAAAATTAGATAATGCCATTTACTTATTCACATGGATATTCTACTGGTCGAATAATCACATGCAATATCAATAACCACTTTCATAATGATGGAATGCATAATGCCAGACTATCATAACCACGTATCCAAGCCCTCGTGCTAAGTCCACAAATAAGATTTTGTCATGGCCTCGTGCCAAGACACTAGTTTGTCTCATGAGACCTACCGATGCATCGAGGAGCTATAGCGGGCTCCACCCATCACTTATTAAGTCCAATTCATTCCTCATATGAATAGGTTTAAATATATCATAAACCATAACATAATCGTATCACATAAAACATGCATAAAGGAAACATAACATTTCCACATTTCAATCACAAGATATCAATACAACACATTGTTATAATAAAAACACTTTCAAAACCATTTTCAAAACCAAAATAAAAGAACGATAAAACATGGTATTTATTTTTCTTTTAAAAAAATGGTATGGCTTGTAGAGGAAGCCAAAACTAAAATAATGGTCACAGTGGCGGAGATGTCATTGTCGCCGCATACATACGACAAAAACATTCCCTTTTTTCTTTTATTAAATGATTCGTATAAAAATTTTCCTTTTGAATAAACGTAAAAGTCAAAGGGGTTTATACACCGTATAAAAGAAAGTTGTGTATAAAACCAAATATGCCTCAATAAAAGGAGATTGAGACGAAGTCCCTTACAAAGATCATTTTTAAAATAAAATCGATATATTATGTTTATTCACTATAATTACACATAAAGAAAGTACAACAACAAGATAGGACATAATAATATCATGATGTAATTTGAAAGTAGGAGATTAACCCAAAGAATGGAAATTGGGTTAAGAAGTTCCCTTACCTCGTGTCCAACTTGACTCGATCGTTCTTTAATCTCCTAAATAATAAACTAGAGTAAATTTATAGTTTTTTAAGAACCTTTTCAAGTTTCTTATTCCTTTAATATCACTTATTACCATGTTATGAACATTATGTAATTATTTAAGTTAATAACGGTAGTTTTTTCGATCTTTGATACTTGAGTCAAAAATAAACTTCTTATAATTTCAAGTTGTTCATGTGGTGAAATATACATTATATCCAGAATTATATTCATGATATAGATATCATATATCTCATATATATCCAGTATATACATTCATTTATAATATTCCATAACGTTTAGAGGTAAGAAACGAAATGCACCGTTCATGGAGACGGTAAGCCGTACGTACGCAAGAATGCTACTTTCATTTCTATTTCGTATTTAATGGAATGAAATCATAATGATATAAATGTATAATATAATTCCAGTATAATATAGTGTATAATACCATTTAATCCATCCTTTATACATCCCACATATGGCATTAATGATTCAAATCACTTTGAGGGGGCGGTAGTCCACATTTCCTAAAATGAAATTATCGCGTTTACCCATAATGGAAATCATAAAGTATGCCATAAATGAGAAATACATAAGCATAAGTAAATCATAAACATATTATATATCATATATAAATATAGTGACATCTTAATGTCCACCTTTGAAAGTGTTATATGAGTGTTGAACAATCATCGTTTCGTGAGGCAGAAATTCGCCATCCACAGAAACCGTATGTTCTTTGACCATTAGATGTAGGTGTGTGTATGTGTTGCTCGAATCATACTTATAAAAACATCCTAGTATATAGGGAATACTGGTATTGTTACAAAAGAAATGAATAAAAATAGTTTAGGGGGTTGGAGAAGAAAAATAAAACAAAATAACATTAGAGAAGACATTACCTCAAAATCGGGTAACTCTTTTTGATTTGAGCCAAAGGATTCCTTGGGGAGGGTTCTGCCCAAAGTGAGGCTTCTAGGAGTAAGAGAGGGAAGTTGGGAGAGTATTTGGGCAGATTTTGGCCGATCCAAATGGCTTCAAAGTGTGAATGAGGTGGTAGAGGTGGGGGCCTTTTATAAGAGGAGAGGAGGGGTACTCTTGGAAAGTAAGGAAATTTTACATTATTATACAATGCTTTTAGGATTCTAAAGGTCCCACACTTATATAATTCCTGGATAAGTTGATAAGGGTTAGAAATATACCCATCCAATAGTCTTTGGACAAGTTTATGCCTTGGATTGTACATTATCTTTTCATTTTATTAATATCGTTAAATAATGAGGTCATCGCTGCATCATAATGATGTCATAAATAATTTAATTTATTTAATGTATAAAAATTATAAAAAAATACTATGATGTAGGAAATCGTTTTACCTTTCCAATGACTATTTATAGTAAAAAATATGACTTGTATAACCCCATGTAAAAATTGTTTTAGTAAACCATTTAATGTTTGTGTGGTTTTTTACTTTTACATTAAATAAAAGGTATTTATGTCATTTTCCAACTAAAGTGGCTCCATGGTGTCCTCAAGTTTACCCATGGATTATCTTGGACGGAAATGGAACATACAATGAGGGTAGGACATGTTTCAAGCTCATCTCATATTATTAAAACTTTAATTTTACCTTAAACTACACTAATTATCTCTAATCGCGATTAAGAACTTAAAAGTTACTATTCACCAGAAATTATTTTAATCTCACTGAACCAAATTTTACTTCTTAATGACAAAAATGTATGTCGGATTTTTGAAAATCAAATCATAGAAGTGGTAATATTTCATTTAAACAAAAAATCAGTTATTTAACTACCACATAGTGGTTTCACTATTCATCAAAAACAGAAGTTTTTCAGAACAATGCCAAAATTTAACCCTAAGCTATAATTGATATTCTAAATTCAAAAATGATGTCTATTTTATGAAATTCCAAACATATAAGTTGCATTAATTAATATTATAATTAATTCCCGCTGTCACAACAAATAGCGTGTTTTTGAGAAACAATTTCTATCAAAAGATTGGAAATTGTTTATGTCAAATTTCAAAGTGAAATTAATTCTAATGAACACCATTGGATAAAATGGTAAAAATATATTCTAATTATACATTAAAACCACTAAATAGTATAACTTATCACTATAAATTATTTTTATTAAAAAATTTGTTTTAAGTATTTTTCACTATTCATAAAAATTTGGAAGTTCTCAGAAAATTACAAATAAATCAACATAGGCTAATTTCAATATTAGGAATACAAAAATGAAGTCCATTTTGAAATATTAAATTTCTATAAATTTAAAAAGTGGATATTACTATTCATAACGGCTACTTTGATTAGTTGCGGTGTGTTAGAACTCGAAGTTGCGTATAATGCAAGCTATTGCATTATTGAATGAGAAGCGTATCATGGAAGCTCGGGGTGTTACATTCTCCCCTCCTTCAATAAATTGCATCCTTGCAATTTGAAAATTTTCTTGGAAAATAAAAGGTTGAAAATAGAAAATACCTTTGTGGAAAACCCACATCGAAAATAAGGTTAATAAAATTTAGTCTTAATAAGAGGGAAATGGAAATAAGAAAGTCACCACCAAATTATGATATCGATAAGGAGAACATTGGTGGAAATTAGAGACATATAATTGGAGGAAAAACGTAAATATTTGTAGGGAGTGATTGAGGTCATCAATCACAATCAACTGTCAAATTGAGGGCCTCAAAGCCTTCAATCTGTGTTGATATAAAATATCATCAGTTCCACAAGACATATGGTATTAGGATAACACATTTTTTTGTTTTAATATCCCTTTACTAAAGTTTAAGAATTAATTTATTCATTGAATAAGAGATAGGTATATATATATTTATGCTTGACAATTAGAGTTTCAACCTTCAAATCATCTTTCACTCAAAAAAAATATTATACTTATCTTAATCTTATAAGGTTCTAAATTTTAACACATACCATTTAGATAAAAAAACTATTTTGTAAAAACCAGGGACTTCATGTAGTCCAGTGGTAGGTGATTAATCCCAATCGCACTATGGCTGTGGGTTCGATTCCCACAGCTTTGTCTGACGCGATGGGTTGTCATCAGTCTGCCTGTTATCTTTTTTATAAATATCCAAAAATAACCTTAACAATAGTATCCAATGTAAAATATAATCCATTCCAACCTTTATAGTTATCCAAAAAACTTCTGTCCAACTCACAGTCCAGATTTTATGAGGAAGGTAAACACAATGAAGCTCCTTTTTTTTCTATGTAACAACATGTGAACACCTTCATCATGTATTATTTTAAAACATTGCAACATACTGTATTACCATAAATCCTTATTGATTACATTCATGATCCCTTATTCCTTATAGAAAACTAGATATACTCCTTCTATCAAAAAATGTATACAAATCATTAATCAGTTTCAAGGATGTTAAGAATATCCACCATAATTTATCCGACTCAATCATGTCTTATTCCGAAAACACTATCTCGGTATCAGAACCATATTATGGTTTATCGTTCTCTCAACCATATATTTTCCAAAAATTTAACCTACTGTGGAGTCACTTTTCTTGGTTCCACACAATCTCACGTCCTAGATGAAATAGTACTGCAGTACAATCCTTATTTACTCCATAATTATTATAACCAGTACATCATTGATGAAACACTCAAATTACAAAATTCATTAATAACAACATAAGAACTCTAATCATTCCTCCTCATCTGTGGTAGTATCATAACTTGATTATTATCCAATAACATCATTTGGGGCATACTCTGATGATTTAAACATTGGTTTGTGTAGTGTCCCCACTCCTTGCAGATGAAGCATTGTACATTTGAAACCTTTTTCTTACCCTTGCCGTCACGCACTTGCTGTCCTTTTTCTCCACACTTATAACAAACTCCCATTCCCTTCAGGAAAATTCCAAGGTGTTTCTTCCCACAGTTATCACATATTGGAAAATTCTTCTTTTCCCTCGTCCCTTTATCCATCATTCTCTCTTCCATCCTTTTCTTCTCTTTCATCCCTTCAAATCCATAAGACTCAGTGAATTCTCTACTTATCTTATTAACACATGATACTATTTCTTCATATGTTGATAAAAAATGGGAGGATATTTGTAACGCCCCGACCCCAGCTACCCAGAGTCGGTGCATTACTTCGTAACATTGGCATGATCACAAAAGATCAAGTCTCGAAAGACCGATTAGTTTAGTAGCCTTGGAAACACTAGATACATTCGTAAACGTTACATTACATCATAAAGTGAAAAACTACAATAACAAAGTCTCCATAGTCCACACTCATATCTCCTTCTGACAATCCCTGCAGGTCATTCATAAAATACTTCTTCACATCCTGGAAAATATTAAAACATTGAAAGGGGTGAGCTCAAATGCTCAGTAAGGATAACAATAATGCGGAAGCTTTCATAAATAAACATTAACATTTAAGGCAATGTATAACTAAAACAAAAGCCTCTTAAACATGAACTTCAACATAATATGGCAAAAGTAAAATGAGATAATGCCATTTACTTCTTCACATGGATATTCTACTGGTCGAATAATCACATGTAATATCAATAACCACTTTCATAATGATGGAATGCATAATGCCAGACTATCATAACCACATAGCCAAGGCCTCGTGCCAAGACTACAAATAAGATTTTGTCAAGGCCTTGTGCCAAGACACTAGTTTGTCTCATGAGACCTGCCGATGCATCGAGGAGCTATAGCGGGCTCCACCCGTCACTTATTAAGTCCAATGCATTCCTCATATGAATAGGTTTAAACATATCATAAACCATAACATAATCATATGACATAAAACATGAATAAAGGAAACATAACATTTCCACATTTCAATCACAAGATATAAATACAACACATTGATATAATAAAAATTCTTTCAAAACCATTTTCAATACCAAAATAAAAGAAAGTTAAAACTTTGTATTTATTTTTCATTAAAAAAAATGATGGCTTGTAGAGGAAGCCGAATATCAAATAATGGTCACGGCGGCGGAGAAGTCGTTGTCGCCGCATAAGTACGGAAAGAAAACATTCCCTTTTGTCGTTTAGAAAAACGCTTCGTATAAAAAGATTCCTTTTGAATAAATGTAAAAGTCAAAGGAGTTTATACACCGTATAAAAGAAAGTTGTGTATAAAACGAAATATGCCTCAATGAAAGGAGATTGAGACAAAGTCCTTAAAAGATCATTTTTAAAATAAAATAGATCTATTATGTGTATTCACTATAGGTACACATAAAGAATGTAAAAATACAAAATAGGACATAATAATATCGACATAATTTGAAAGTAGGAGATTAACCCAAAGAATGGAAGTTGGGTTAAGAAATTCCCTTACAAAGATAATTTATAAATAAAATAGATCTATTATGTGTATTAACTATAAGTACACATAAATAAAGTACAAATACAAGATAATACATAACAATATCATGACATAATTTGAAAGTAGGAGATTAACCCAAAGAACAGAAATTGGGTTAAGAATTTCCCTTACCTTGTGTCCGACTTGACTCAACCGTTCTTTAACCTCCTCAAAATCGGGTAACTCTTTTTGATTTGAGCCAAAGGCTTCCTTGGGAAGAGTTCTGCCCAAAGTGAGGATTCTAGGAGTAAGAGAGGGATGTTGGGAGAGTATTTGGGCAGAGTTTGGCCGAGCCAAATGGCTTGAAGGTGTGAATAAGGTGGGAGAGGTGGGGGCCTTTTATAAGTGGAGAGGAGGGGCACTTTTGGAAAGTAATGAAATGTTACATTATTTCAAAATGCTTTTCGGATTCTAAAGGTCCCACATCTATATAATTCGAGGCTAAGGTGATAAGGTTTCTAAATATCTTCATCCAATAGGCTTTGGACAAGTGTAAGCCTCGGATTTTGCATTATCTTCTCATTTTATTTAAATCGTTAAATAATGAGGTCATCGCCACATCATAATGATGTCATAAATAATTTAATTTATTTAATGTCTAAAAATTATAAAAAAAATACTATGATGTAGGAAATCTTTTGAGCTTTCTAATGAATATTTATAGTCAAAATTTGGACTTGTGTAACCCTACTTAAAAATTGTTTTAGTAAAACAATTTATGTTAGTGTCATTTTCACTTTAACATTAAATAAAAAGTAATTTATGTTATTTCCCAACAAAAGTGGATCCATGGGGTCCCCAAGTTAGGCCATGGCTTGTCTTGGTCGGCCATGACACAACCAATGAGGTTGGGACATGTGTCTAGGTCATTTCATATTATTAAAGTATTATTTATACCTTAAACCACACTAATTACCACTAATCGCGATTAAAAACTTAAAAGTTACTATTCACCAAAAAATTATTTTGATCTCATTGAACCACATTTTACTTCTTAATGACAACCATGTATGTCGGATTTTTGAAAATCAAATCACAGAAGTGGTAATATTTCATTTAAACGAAAAATCAGTTATTTAACTACCACTTAGTGGTTTCACTATTCATCAAAAATTGAAGTTTTTCAGAATAAGGCCAAAATTTCACCCTAAGCTATAATTGATATTCCGAATTCAAAAATGATGTCTATTTTACAAAATTCCAAACATATTAGTTGCATTAATTAATTTTATAATTAATTCCCGCTGTCACAACAAATAGCGTGTTTTTAAGAAACAATTTATATCAAAAGATTGGCAATTGTTTATGTCCAATTTCAATGTTAAATTAATTCTAATGACCACCATTGGATAAAATGGTAAAAATATATTCTAATTATACTTTAAAACCATCAAATATTATAATTTATCACTATAAATTATTTTGATTAAAAAAGTTGTTTTAAGTATTTTTCACTATTTATAAAATTTTAGAAGTTCTCAGAAAAATACCAAAAATTCAACATAGGCTAATTTCGATATTACGAATACAAAAATGAAGTCCATTTTGACATATAAAATTTATAATATTTCAAAAAGAAGGTATTACTATTCATAACGGCTACATTGATTAGTCGCGGTGTTTTAGAACTCGAAGTTGCGTACAATGCAAGCTATTGTATTACTGAATGAGAAGCGTATCGTGGAAGCTCGGGGTGTTACATTCTCCCCTCCTTCAATAAATTGCGTCCTCGCAATTTGAAATTTTTCTTGGAAAATACAAGGTTGAAAAGAGAGAATACCTTTGAGGAAAACCCACATCGAAAATAAGGTTAATAAATATATAACATTAAAAGAAAGCAGGATAAGTACAAAGGTCACCCGATATAGCCCATTATAGGATTCTATGAAAATATGGATATGGAGGAGAAACAAACCATCAAGGTCTGATGGGGAGTTATAGAAAACAGGATTAGGAGAAAGTTTAACCACAAGAAAATCACAAACTTGTGATTGGTTAAACGGTCATTGAATCCCTAGTTGGAAAAGTTAACCGACAACATTTTTGTTTTAAGTTACCTTTATAATGTTGAGGATTTTATTTAGGAGATTTACTAAGAACGTAAGGGAATATACATACTTGTTATGTATACTTTCATTCATTAATGAATTTTTACCACAAACCCATCTTTTACTCCAAATGGTAACAGAACTCAAAAATATTCTATTTATCCTAATTGTATAAGGTACCAAAGGTTAACACATACCATTTAGATTAGTAAAATTATTTTGTAATAACCAGGGACTTCCTGTAGGCTAGTGGTAGGAAATAAAGGCCTGTCGCACTTTGATTGTGGGTTCGATTCCTACAGCTTTGTCCGACGCGACGGTTTATGCCCCACCCTGCAGGTTGTCCTTTTCCTAAAACTATAGTATTATAATACTCCAAAAATAATCTTCATCAATTTTTTAACCTTAAACCATACTATCCAAAGATCAACTTAATCCACTCCAACGATTATAGTTATCCAAAATAACTCTGTCCAGACTTTCTCTAAAATGTCTCTTAATTCCAAAATCAATTGTAGCATCAGATTCCCCATACAAAGAAAAATTTCTCTTATTGTCACATACTAAAAATATGATTACCTTAATCATATTAAAACCTTACTGAAACCAACAAGTACTGCAGTACAATCCTTATATAGATCACATTATTCTAATAACCAGAATATAATCCATGAGTCCGAAAGCATCAATACATTAGTTATTCTGCTTCAACTGTAGTAATAGCATAAGATTGTCCTTGATCCCTTGGCCTTTTCTGAGGTAAGATTCCTTGACGCTTAGGACATTCATTTGCGTAATGACCCATTTCTCTACAATTGTAGCATTCAACTTTGACAGCCTCTTTCTTTCCCTTGCAATCACGTGCCTGGTGACCTTTTTCTCCACATTTATAACAGACTCCCATTCCTTTTAGGCAAGTACCAGGGTGATTCTTCCCACAATTATCACATAATGGAAAATCCTTCTTTCCCTTTTTCCCTTTATCTGTCTCTTGTTCCACCGTTCTCTTCTTCTCTTGCTTTACTTTGTTGTCATAAGACTTAGAGAATTCCTTTTCTGTCTTGATAGCACATGAGACTATATCTTCGTATGATGAGAAGGATTGTGATACTAAAGCTCGTCGGAGAAATGGTTTTAACCCATCAAAGAAACGATCAATCTTACTCCTTGGGTTACGTATATAATCGGCAGCATGCCTCGCTAACCTTGTAAAGTTAGCCTCATACTTTGCGACATTCTCATCCTCCTTCTGCCTCAGACTCAGAAATTGCCTTTCCATATCTGCTCGATGGTCACGAGGAAAGTATTTTTCTAAGAAAAGCTCTTTGAACTCCCTCCATTCCATATTCGATACGTCATCATCTTCCTTTGTGTTTTGAATCAGTGACCACCACTGATCGGCATCTCCAGTGAGGCGGTAAGCTGCCATGACAACCTTCTCCCTTTCACTACTCCCCAAGGCATGGAATATTTTCTCTAAGGAATTTATCCATTGGTCAGCTACTGTAGGATTTGTACTCCCATTGAAGGTTGGCGGTTGTTGCCTCATGAAACGGTCTAGCATTGATCCTCCACGTTGCGAATCAGGGTGCTCCATACGAGTAAGGTTGTTATTCATAACCTGCGTGAGTTGTCCCAGTATGGTAATAAGTTGATCAGCACCAGTTGTATCTCCAGGTCCACAATAATTATCTTGAGCAGGAGGGCAATCCCTACACGGAGTTCGTGCATTGATACAGTTTCCATTCCTTCTACTAGGCGCCATTTCTAAACAATGGCATAATCCAGATTAGTTTATGAATCAAAATACATAATTCCATACTTGTATAATACTTAACATAAATTGAACTATTTATGGATATAATCCATAATCATAAAAAGAAATGTTTCCTTTGAGGAAGTATGTACTCATAAACCTTACATAATGGTTTGTAAAGAAAATGAGAATTATCCTAAGCATATCCCCCGGGAGTGTCATAACCAAGAGTGCAGCAAGGCCCGTTGTCGTGCACCAGTTCCCGTTTGAGTCTAGCTCAAAGCGGTGTTTTCGGGTTTTACCCCTAGGTACATCTGTGCCAGAGCCACCTCTACCTGCTCGTATCCAGACAGGGATGTATTGCTCGGAAAACTCACAACATCTCTACAATACTAAAATTCTAGGAAGTTCTTCTATACTAATCCTCAAAGTCTATCTTTGGGCTATGTGCTCTAATCAGAGTTTATCTAAATCTAGCTTCCAAGGTTAGTACTAAACTGCCTCTGATACCAACTGTAACGCCCCGACCCCAGCTACCCAGAGTCGGTGCATTACTTCGTAACATTGGCATGATCACAAAAGATCAAGTCTCGAAAGACCGATTAGTTTAGTAGCCTTGGAAACACTAGATACATTCGTAAACGTTACATTACATCATAAAGTGAAAAACTACAATAACAAAGTCTCCATAGTCCACACTCATATCTCCTTCTGACAATCCCTGCAGGTCATTCATAAAATACTTCTTCACATCCTGGAAAATATTAAAACATTGAAAGGGGTGAGCTCAAATGCTCAGTAAGGATAACAATAATGCGGAAGCTTTCATAAATAAACATTAACATTTAAGGCAATGTATAACTAAAACAAAAGCCTCTTAAACATGAACTTCAACATAATATGGCAAAAGTAAAATGAGATAATGCCATTTACTTTTTCACATGGATATTCTACTGGTCGAATAATCACATGTAATATCAATAACCACTTTCATAATGATGGAATGCATAATGCCAGACTATCATAACCACATAGCCAAGGCCTCGTGCCAAGACTACAAATAAGATTTTGTCAAGGCCTTGTGCCAAGACACTAGTTTGTCTCATGAGACCTGCCGATGCATCGAGGAGCTATAGCGGGCTCCACCCGTCACTTATTAAGTCCAATGCATTCCTCATATGAATAGGTTTAAACATATCATAAACCATAACATAATCATATGACATAAAACATGAATAAAGGAAACATAACATTTCCACATTTCAATCACAAGATATAAATACAACACATTGATATAATAAAAATTCTTTCAAAACCATTTTCAATACCAAAATAAAAGAAAGTTAAAACTTTGTATTTATTTTTCATTAAAAAAAATGATGGCTTGTAGAGGAAGCCGAATATCAAATAATGGTCACGGCGGCGGAGAAGTCGTTGTCGCCGCATAAGTACGGAAAGAAAACATTCCCTTTTGTCGTTTAGAAAAACGCTTCGTATAAAAAGATTCCTTTTGAATAAATGTAAAAGTCAAAGGAGTTTATACACCGTATAAAAGAAAGTTGTGTATAAAACGAAATATGCCTCAATGAAAGGAGATTGAGACAAAGTCCTTAAAAGATCATTTTTAAAATAAAATAGATCTATTATGTGTATTCACTATAGGTACACATAAAGAATGTAAAAATACAAAATAGGACATAATAATATCGACATAATTTGAAAGTAGGAGATTAACCCAAAGAATGGAAGTTGGGTTAAGAAATTCCCTTACAAAGATAATTTATAAATAAAATAGATCTATTATGTGTATTAACTATAAGTACACATAAATAAAGTACAAATACAAGATAATACATAACAATATCATGACATAATTTGAAAGTAGGAGATTAACCCAAAGAACAGAAATTGGGTTAAGAATTTCCCTTACCTTGTGTCCGACTTGACTCAACCGTTCTTTAACCTCCTCAAAATCGGGTAACTCTTTTTGATTTGAGCCAAAGGCTTCCTTGGGAAGAGTTCTGCCCAAAGTGAGGATTCTAGGAGTAAGAGAGGGATGTTGGGAGAGTATTTGGGCAGAGTTTGGCCGAGCCAAATGGCTTGAAGGTGTGAATAAGGTGGGAGAGGTGGGGGCCTTTTATAAGTGGAGAGGAGGGGCACTTTTGGAAAGTAATGAAATGTTACATTATTTCAAAATGCTTTTCGGATTCTAAAGGTCCCACATCTATATAATTCGAGGCTAAGGTGATAAGGTTTCGAAATATCTTCATCCAATAGGCTTTGGACAAGTGTAAGCCTCGGATTTTGCATTATCTTCTCATTTTATTTAAATCGTTAAATAATGAGGTCATCGCCACATCATAATGATGTCATAAATAATTTAATTTATTTAATGTCTAAAAATTATAAAAAAAATACTATGATGTAGGAAATCTTTTGAGCTTTCTAATGAATATTTATAGTCAAAATTTGGACTTGTGTAACCCTACTTAAAAATTGTTTTAGTAAAACAATTTATGTTAGTGTCATTTTCACTTTAACATTAAATAAAAAGTAATTTATGTTATTTCCCAACAAAAGTGGATCCATGGGGTCCCCAAGTTAGGCCATGGCTTGTCTTGGTCGGCCATGACACAACCAATGAGGTTGGGACATGTGTCTAGGTCATTTCATATTATTAAAGTATTATTTATACCTTAAACCACACTAATTACCACTAATCGCGATTAAAAACTTAAAAGTTACTATTCACCAAAAAATTATTTTGATCTCATTGAACCACATTTTACTTCTTAATGACAACCATGTATGTCGGATTTTTGAAAATCAAATCACAGAAGTGGTAATATTTCATTTAAACGAAAAATCAGTTATTTAACTACCACTTAGTGGTTTCACTATTCATCAAAAATTGAAGTTTTTCAGAATAAGGCCAAAATTTCACCCTAAGCTATAATTGATATTCCGAATTCAAAAATGATGTCTATTTTACAAAATTCCAAACATATTAGTTGCATTAATTAATTTTATAATTAATTCCCGCTGTCACAACAAATAGCGTGTTTTTAAGAAACAATTTATATCAAAAGATTGGCAATTGTTTATGTCCAATTTCAATGTTAAATTAATTCTAATGACCACCATTGGATAAAATGGTAAAAATATATTCTAATTATACTTTAAAACCATCAAATATTATAATTTATCACTATAAATTATTTTGATTAAAAAAGTTGTTTTAAGTATTTTTCACTATTTATAAAATTTTAGAAGTTCTCAGAAAAATACCAAAAATTCAACATAGGCTAATTTCGATATTACGAATACAAAAATGAAGTCCATTTTGACATATAAAATTTATAATATTTCAAAAAGAAGGTATTACTATTCATAACGGCTACATTGATTAGTCGCGGTGTTTTAGAACTCGAAGTTGCGTACAATGCAAGCTATTGTATTACTGAATGAGAAGCGTATCGTGGAAGCTCGGGGTGTTACATTCTCCCCTCCTTCAATAAATTGCGTCCTCGCAATTTGAAATTTTTCTTGGAAAATACAAGGTTGAAAAGAGAGAATACCTTTGAGGAAAACCCACATCGAAAATAAGGTTAATAAATATATAACATTAAAAGAAAGCAGGATAAGTACAAAGGTCACCCGATATAGCCCATTATAGGATTCTATGAAAATATGGATATGGAGGAGAAACAAACCATCAAGGTCTGATGGGGAGTTATAGAAAACAGGATTAGGAGAAAGTTTAACCACAAGAAAATCACAAACTTGTGATTGGTTAAACGGTCATTGAATCCCTAGTTGGAAAAGTTAACCGACAACATTTTTGTTTTAAGTTACCTTTTATAATGTTGAGGATTTTATTTAGGAGATTTACTAAGAACGTAAGGGAATATACATACTTGTTATGTATACTTTCATTCATTAATGAATTTTTACCACAAACCCATCTTTTACTCCAAATGGTAACAGAACTCAAAAATATTCTATTTATCCTAATTGTATAAGGTACCAAAGGTTAACACATACCATTTAGATTAGTAAAATTATTTTGTAATAACCAGGGACTTCCTGTAGGCTAGTGGTAGGAAATAAAGGCCTGTCGCACTTTGATTGTGGGTTCGATTCCTACAGCTTTGTCCGACGCGACGGTTTATGCCCCACCCTGCAGGTTGTCCTTTTCCTAAAACTATAGTATTATAATACTCCAAAAATAATCTTCATCAATTTTTTAACCTTAAACCATACTATCCAAAGATCAACTTAATCCACTCCAACGATTATAGTTATCCAAAATAACTCTGTCCAGACTTTCTCTAAAATGTCTCTTAATTCCAAAATCAATTGTAGCATCAGATTCCCCATACAAAGAAAAATTTCTCTTATTGTCACATACTAAAAATATGATTACCTTAATCATATTAAAACCTTACTGAAACCAACAAGTACTGCAGTACAATCCTTATATAGATCACATTATTCTAATAACCAGAATATAATCCATGAGTCCGAAAGCATCAATACATTAGTTATTCTGCTTCAACTGTAGTAATAGCATAAGATTGTCCTTGATCCCTTGGCCTTTTCTGAGGTAAGATTCCTTGACGCTTAGGACATTCATTTGCGTAATGACCCATTTCTCTACAATTGTAGCATTCAACTTTGACAGCCTCTTTCTTTCCCTTGCAATCACGTGCCTGGTGACCTTTTTCTCCACATTTATAACAGACTCCCATTCCTTTTAGGCAAGTACCAGGGTGATTCTTCCCACAATTATCACATAATGGAAAATCCTTCTTTCCCTTTTTCCCTTTATCTGTCTCTTGTTCCACCGTTCTCTTCTTCTCTTGCTTTACTTTGTTGTCATAAGACTTAGAGAATTCCTTTTCTGTCTTGATAGCACATGAGACTATATCTTCGTATGATGAGAAGGATTGTGATACTAAAGCTCGTCGGAGAAATGGTTTTAACCCATCAAAGAAACGATCAATCTTAATCCTTGGGTTACGTATATAATCAGCAGCATGCCTCGCTAACCTTGTAAAGTTAGCCTCATACTTTGCGACATTCTCATCCTCCTTCTGCCTCAGACTCAGAAATTGCCTTTCCATATCTGCTCGATGGTCACGAGGAAAGTATTTTTCTAAGAAAAGCTCTTTGAACTCCCTCCATTCCATATTCGATACGTCATCATCTTCCTTTGTGTTTTGAATCAGTGACCACCACTGATCGGCATCTCCAGTGAGGCGGTAAGCTGCCATGACAACCTTCTCCCTTTCACTACTCCCCAAGGCATGGAATATTTTCTCTAAGGAATTTATCCATTGCTCAGCTACTGTAGGATTTGTACTCCCATTGAAGGTTGGCGGTTGTTGCCTCATGAAACGGTCTAGCATTGATCCTCCACGTTGCGAATCAGGGTGCTCCATACGAGTAAGGTTGTTATTCATAACCTGCGTGAGTTGTCCCAGTATGGTAATAAGTTGATCAGCACCAGTTGTATCTCCAGGTCCACAATAATTATCTTGAGCAGGAGGGCAATCCCTACACGGAGTTCGTGCATTGATACAGTTTCCATTCCTTCTACTAGGCGCCATTTCTAAACAATGGCATAATCCAGATTAGTTTATGAATCAAAATACATAATTCCATACTTGTATAATACTTAACATAAATTGAACTATTTATGGATATAATCCATAATCATAAAAAGAAATGTTTCCTTTGAGGAAGTATGTACTCATAAACCTTACATAATGGTTTGTAAAGAAAATGAGAATTATCCTAAGCATATCCCCCGGGAGTGTCATAACCAAGAGTGCAGCAAGGCCCGTTGTCGTGCACCAGTTCCCGTTTGAGTCTAGCTCAAAGCGGTGTTTTCGGGTTTTACCCCTAGGTACATCTGTGCCAGAGCCACCTCTACCTGCTCGTATCCAGACAGGGATGTATTGCTCGGAAAACTCACAACATCTCTACAATACTAAAATTCTAGGAAGTTCTTCTATACTAATCCTCAAAGTCTATCTTTGGGCTATGTGCTCTAATCAGAGTTTATCTAAATCTAGCTTCCAAGGTTAGTACTAAACTGCCTCTGATACCAACTGTAACGCCCCGACCCCAGCTACCCAGAGTCGGTGCATTACTTCGTAACATTGGCATGATCACAAAAGATCAAGTCTCGAAAGACCGATTAGTTTAGTAGCCTTGGAAACACTAGATACATTCGTAAACGTTACATTACATCATAAAGTGAAAAACTACAATAACAAAGTCTCCATAGTCCACACTCATATCTCCTTCTGACAATCCCTGCAGGTCATTCATAAAATACTTCTTCACATCCTGGAAAATATTAAAACATTGAAAGGGGTGAGCTCAAATGCTCAGTAAGGATAACAATAATGCGGAAGCTTTCATAAATAAACATTAACATTTAAGGCAATGTATAACTAAAACAAAAGCCTCTTAAACATGAACTTCAACATAATATGGCAAAAGTAAAATGAGATAATGCCATTTACTTCTTCACATGGATATTCTACTGGTCGAATAATCACATGTAATATCAATAACCACTTTCATAATGATGGAATGCATAATGCCAGACTATCATAACCACATAGCCAAGGCCTCGTGCCAAGACTACAAATAAGATTTTGTCAAGGCCTTGTGCCAAGACACTAGTTTGTCTCATGAGACCTGCCGATGCATCGAGGAGCTATAGCGGGCTCCACCCGTCACTTATTAAGTCCAATGCATTCCTCATATGAATAGGTTTAAACATATCATAAACCATAACATAATCATATGACATAAAACATGAATAAAGGAAACATAACATTTCCACATTTCAATCACAAGATATAAATACAACACATTGATATAATAAAAATTCTTTCAAAACCATTTTCAATACCAAAATAAAAGAAAGTTAAAACTTTGTATTTATTTTTCATTAAAAAAAATGATGGCTTGTAGAGGAAGCCGAATATCAAATAATGGTCACGGCGGCGGAGAAGTCGTTGTCGCCGCATAAGTACGGAAAGAAAACATTCCCTTTTGTCGTTTAGAAAAACGCTTCGTATAAAAAGATTCCTTTTGAATAAATGTAAAAGTCAAAGGAGTTTATACACCGTATAAAAGAAAGTTGTGTATAAAACGAAATATGCCTCAATGAAAGGAGATTGAGACAAAGTCCTTAAAAGATCATTTTTAAAATAAAATAGATCTATTATGTGTATTCACTATAGGTACACATAAAGAATGTAAAAATACAAAATAGGACATAATAATATCGACATAATTTGAAAGTAGGAGATTAACCCAAAGAATGGAAGTTGGGTTAAGAAATTCCCTTACAAAGATAATTTATAAATAAAATAGATCTATTATGTGTATTAACTATAAGTACACATAAATAAAGTACAAATACAAGATAATACATAACAATATCATGACATAATTTGAAAGTAGGAGATTAACCCAAAGAACAGAAATTGGGTTAAGAATTTCCCTTACCTTGTGTCCGACTTGACTCAACCGTTCTTTAACCTCCTCAAAATCGGGTAACTCTTTTTGATTTGAGCCAAAGGCTTCCTTGGGAAGAGTTCTGCCCAAAGTGAGGATTCTAGGAGTAAGAGAGGGATGTTGGGAGAGTATTTGGGCAGAGTTTGGCCGAGCCAAATGGCTTGAAGGTGTGAATAAGGTGGGAGAGGTGGGGGCCTTTTATAAGTGGAGAGGAGGGGCACTTTTGGAAAGTAATGAAATGTTACATTATTTCAAAATGCTTTTCGGATTCTAAAGGTCCCACATCTATATAATTCGAGGCTAAGGTGATAAGGTTTCGAAATATCTTCATCCAATAGGCTTTGGACAAGTGTAAGCCTCGGATTTTGCATTATCTTCTCATTTTATTTAAATCGTTAAATAATGAGGTCATCGCCACATCATAATGATGTCATAAATAATTTAATTTATTTAATGTCTAAAAATTATAAAAAAAATACTATGATGTAGGAAATCTTTTGAGCTTTCTAATGAATATTTATAGTCAAAATTTGGACTTGTGTAACCCTACTTAAAAATTGTTTTAGTAAAACAATTTATGTTAGTGTCATTTTCACTTTAACATTAAATAAAAAGTAATTTATGTTATTTCCCAACAAAAGTGGATCCATGGGGTCCCCAAGTTAGGCCATGGCTTGTCTTGGTCGGCCATGACACAACCAATGAGGTTGGGACATGTGTCTAGGTCATTTCATATTATTAAAGTATTATTTATACCTTAAACCACACTAATTACCACTAATCGCGATTAAAAACTTAAAAGTTACTATTCACCAAAAAATTATTTTGATCTCATTGAACCACATTTTACTTCTTAATGACAACCATGTATGTCGGATTTTTGAAAATCAAATCACAGAAGTGGTAATATTTCATTTAAACGAAAAATCAGTTATTTAACTACCACTTAGTGGTTTCACTATTCATCAAAAATTGAAGTTTTTCAGAATAAGGCCAAAATTTCACCCTAAGCTATAATTGATATTCCGAATTCAAAAATGATGTCTATTTTACAAAATTCCAAACATATTAGTTGCATTAATTAATTTTATAATTAATTCCCGCTGTCACAACAAATAGCGTGTTTTTAAGAAACAATTTATATCAAAAGATTGGCAATTGTTTATGTCCAATTTCAATGTTAAATTAATTCTAATGACCACCATTGGATAAAATGGTAAAAATATATTCTAATTATACTTTAAAACCATCAAATATTATAATTTATCACTATAAATTATTTTGATTAAAAAAGTTGTTTTAAGTATTTTTCACTATTTATAAAATTTTAGAAGTTCTCAGAAAAATACCAAAAATTCAACATAGGCTAATTTCGATATTACGAATACAAAAATGAAGTCCATTTTGACATATAAAATTTATAATATTTCAAAAAGAAGGTATTACTATTCATAACGGCTACTTTGATTAGTCGCGGTGTTTTAGAACTCGAAGTTGCGTACAATGCAAGCTATTGTATTACTGAATGAGAAGCGTATCGTGGAAGCTCGGGGTGTTACAATATTTCCCTTCTAAATGATGGCTTAATACCATGAAAGATATGATCCTTCTTACTCTTTGGATCATACATATTGACGGAGTTCACATTCCTTCTACTGGGCGCCATTTCTATAAAATGCCACAATCTAGATTAGTTTATGAATCAAAATACATAATTCCATACTTATAAAATACTTAACATAAATTGAACTATTTATGGATATAATCCATAATCATAAAAAGGTTTTCTTTGAGGAAGTATATACTCATAACCATTCATAGTGGTTTGTAAAGAAAACGAGAATTATCCTAAGCATATCCCCCGGGAGTGTCGTAACCAATAGTGCAGCAAGGCCCGTTGTCGTGCACCAGTTCCCATTTGAGTCTAGCTCAAAGCGGTGTTTTCGGGTTTTACCCCTAGGTACATCTGTGCCAGAGCCGCCTCTACCTGCTCGTATCCAGACAGGAATGTATTGCTCGGAAAACTCACAAAATCTCTATAATACCAAAATTATAGGAAGTTCTTCTATACTAATCATTAAAGTATATCTTCGGGCTATGTGCTCTAATCAGGGTTTGTCTAAATCTAGCTTCCAAGGTTAGTACTAAACTGCCTCTGATACCAACTGTAACACCCCGACCCTTGCTACCTGGAGTCGGTGCATTACTTCGTAACATTGGCATGATCACAAAAGATAAAGTCTCGAAAGACCGATTAGTTTAGTAGCCATGGAAACACTAGATACATTCATAAGTCTTACATTACATCATAAAGTGAAAAACTAATAACAAAGTCTTCATAGTCCACACTCATATCCTCTTCTGACTATCCCTGCAGGTCGTTCATAAAATACTTCTTCACATCCTGGAAAATATTAGAACATTGAAAGGTGTGAGCTCAGATGCTCAGTAAGGATAACAATATTGCGGAACCTTTCATAAATAAACATAAACATTTAAGGAAATGTATAACTAAAAAAATCTTTTTAAACTTGAACTTAAACATAATATGGAAAAAGTAAAATTAGATAATGCCATTTACTTATCCACATTGATATTCTACTGGTCGAATAATCACATGCAATATCAATAACCACTTTCATAATGATGGAATGCATAATGACAGACTATCATAACCACGTAGCCAAGGCCTCGTTCCAAGACCACAAATAAGATTTTGTCAAGGCCTCGTTCCAAGACACTAGTTTTTCTAATGAGACCTACCGATGCATCGAGGCGCTATAGCAGGCTCCACCCGTCACTTATTAAGTCCAATGCATTCCTCATATGAATAGTTTTAAATATATCATAAACCATAACATAATCGTATCACATAAAACATGCATAAAGGAAACATAACATTTCCAAATTTCAATCACAAGATATCAATACAACACATTGATATAATAAGAACACTTTCAAAACCATTTTCAAAACCAAAATAAAAGAAAGGTAAAACATGGTCTTTATTTTTCTTTTAAAAAAAAGGTATGGCTTGTAGAGGAAGTCGAAACTAAAATAATGGTCACGGTGGTGGAGAAGTCATTGTCGCCGCATACGTACGACAAAAACATTCCTTTTTTTCGTTTATTAAATGCTTCATATAAAAATATTCCTTTTGAATAAATGTAAATGTAAAAGGGGTTTACACACCGTATAAAATAAAGTTGTGTATAAAACCAAATATGCCTCAATGAAAAGAGATTGAGACGAAGTCCCTTACAAAGATCATTTTTAAAATAAAATAGATATATTATTATTATTCACTATAATTACACATAAAGAAAGTACAACTACAAGATAGGACATAATAATATCATGACGTAATTTGAATGTAGGAGATTAACCCAAAGAATGGAAATTGGGTTAAGAAGTTCCCTTACCTCGTGTCCGACTTGACACAATCATTCTTTAATCTCCTGAATAATAAACTAGAGTTAATTTATAGTTTCTTAAGAAAATTTTAAAGTTTCTTATTCCTTTAATATCACTTATTACCATGTTATGAACATTATGTAATTATTTAAGTTAATAACGGTTGTTTTGTCGATCTTTGGTACTTGAGTCAAAAATAAACTTCTTATAATTACAAGTTGTTCATGTGGTGAAATATACATTATATCCAGAATTATATTCATGATATAGATATCATATATCTCATATATATCCAGTATATACATGCATTTATAATATTCCATAACTTTTAGAGGTAAGAAACGAAATGCACCGTTCAGGGAGACGGTAAGTCGTACGTACGCATGAACGCTACTTTCATTTCTGTTTCGTATTTAATGGATTGAAATCATAATGATATAAATGTATAATACAATTCCAGTATAATATAGTGTATAATACCATTTACTCCATCCTTTATACATCCCACATATGGAATTAACGATTCAAATCATTTTGAGGGGGCGGTAGTCCGCACTTCCTAAAATGAAATTATCGCCTTTACCCATAATGGAAATCATAAATTATGCCATAAATGAGAAATAAAGAAGCATAATTAAAACATAAACATATTATATATCATATATAAATATAGTGACATCTTAATGGCCACCTTTGAAGGTGTTATATGAGTGTTGAACAATCATCGTTTCGTGAGGCAGTAATTCGCCATCCATAGAAACTGTATGTTCATTAACCATTAGATGTAGGTGTGTGTAAGTGTAGCTCGAATACTTCTTATAAAAACATCCTAGTATATTGAGGATACTGTTGTTGTTACAAAAGAAATGAATAAAAAGAGTTTAGGGGGTTGGAGAAGAAAAATAAAAAAAACAACATTAGAGAAGACATTACCTCAAAATAGGGTAACTCTTTTTGATTTGAGCCGAAGGCTTCCTTGGGAAGAGTTATGCACAAAGTGAGGATTCTAGGAGTAATAGGGGGAAGTTGGGAGAGTATTTGGGCAGAGGTTGTCCAATCCAAATGGCTTGAAAGTGTGAATGAGGTGGTAGAGGTGGGGGCCTTTTATAAGAGGAGAGGAGGGGAACTCTTGGAAAGTAAGGACATTTTACATTATTATACAATGATTTTCGGATTCTAAAGGTCCCACACCTATATAATTCGTGGATAAGGTGATAAGGGTTCTAAATCTACCCATACAATAGTTTTTGGACAAGTGTAAGCCTTGGATTGTACACTATTATTTCATTTTATTAAAATCGTTAAATAATGAGGTCATCGCTGCATCATAATGATGTCATAAATAATTTAATTTATTTACTGTCTAAAAATTATAAAAAAACTACTATGATGCAGGAAATCTTTTTAGCTTTCCAATGACTATTTATAATAAAAAATTATGACTTGTATAACCCCATGTAAAAATTGTTTTAGTAAAACATTTCATGTTTGTGTCATTTTTTACTTTTACATTAAATAAAAGATATTTATGTCATTTTCCAACTAAAGTGGATCCATGGGGTCCCAAAGTTCACCCATGGATTTTCTTGGTCGGCCATGGCACATACAATGAGGGTAGGACATGTTTCAAGCTCATCTCATATTATTAAAACATTATTTTTACCTTAAACTACACAAATTACCTCTAATCGCGATTAAGAACTTAAAAGTTACTATTCACCAGGAATTATTTTAATCTCATTGAAACCCATTTTACTTCTTAATGACAACAATGTATGTCGGATTTTTGAAAATCAAATCACAGATGTGGTAATATTTCATTTAAACGAAAAATCAGTTATTTAACTACCACTTAGTGGTTTCACTATTCATCAAAAATTGAAGTTTTTCATAACAATGCCAAAATTTCACCCTAAGATATAATTGATATTCTGAATTCAAAAATGATGTCTATTTTATGAAATTCCAATCATATATGTTGCATTAATTAATTTTATAATTAATTCCTGCTGTCACAACAAATAGCGTGTTTTTAAGAAACAATTTATATCAAAAGATTGACAATTGTTTATGTCCAATTTCAAAGTGAAATTAATTCTAATGAACACCATTGGATAAAATGGTAAAAATTTATTCTAATTATAATTTAAAACCAATAAATAGTATAACTTATCACTATAAATTATTTTGATTAAAAAAGTTGTTTTAAGTATTTTTCACAATTTATAAAAATTTGGAAGTTCTCAGAAAATTACAAAAAAATAATCATAGGCTAATTTCAATATTAGGAATACAAAATGAAGTACATTTTGAAATATAAAATTTCTATAAATTTAAAAAGTGGTTATTACTATTAATAACAGCTACTTTGATTAGTTGCGGTGTGTTAGAACTCGAAGTTGCGTACAATGCAAGCTATTGCCTTATTGAATGAGAAGAGTATCATGGAAGCTCGGGGTGTTACAATTTGGTAATGGTTTGTAGGTTTATTGGTTTACATCATAAAGGTTAAATTGTCCCCCACATGTATGTGAAACACTTTGTCATTTATTGATATCAATTGGCATCATGGGGATATCCCATAAGGACTATTAATGACCCATTGTACTCTCAAGCCAATGAGAATTGGTGGACCATTACACAAATGCATTATGACAACTCCAGTCATCAAAATTCTAGGACCCGCAGTTAGAAACTCAATGTCACTCACATTCAATATCACTACTACAATCAGGCTTCACGAATACAAATGTTACATGTGCCGGAGTTGGGCCCAACTTGGCTACATTGATACCAAACTAGTCTTAATTCCAATCCTTAAATACATAGCATTGTTTAAGGGTGTTCCCCATGATCTGTTGATATGGGAAGTAATTGGGGGTGATCAATGAGACCCGCCTCTTATAGCCTCTAGCAATCATGAAAACATATTATCCCCACATCCAATGAACATCAGAAATTTCTGGGGACTTGAGCCACATTAAATGAGTAGTTTCGGTTTCTTCTATTTGAAAAGGGTTATTTGGCATCTTGACCATGAAGGGGTGCTGGAGGATCCTATCGAGCAGGTGGAGACTGGTTATCTCACATGGGTGGTGGAGGCACATTACGCGGGGGCGCCTGCCATTTCAAAGGTGGACGCTGCTGGGACGGAGTCTGCAACTGATGTCACGAGCCGTTGCGAGGCTATAATGGAAACTCCACTGGTAATAATTCAATTTGTTTGGGGGACTCTATTTGGGCCATCGAGGAGGGCTCAGCCTTGGGGGAACTTTTCATGGGAATCGGAGGAGGAAACAGATGTACCTAGATGGACTATTGTAAGGCTTCTTCTAGACGTTGGGATTAATCATAGAAGTCTCAGAATACCCTAGGGGTAATTATACGTGATAAAAGAGGGGAAAAATTCTATCTTGAAATTACCCACACACATTATCAATAGCATCTCCTGAGTTAGTGGCATGTCAATAGATTATTTGAGCCCTTTATAACGGGCGACAAAGTATGCGACATGTTGGTAAGGCCACTCTTTTCACTTGTAGAAGTCTGCAATACTCATCGTTTGAGTGGTGGAATAGAACTGGAATGGAAATTTCCTATGAAGAGATTCCTAGCTAGAATCTAACATGATAGGTAGCTAGCTATACTTGACAAACATATATCCTTCCAATGTTTTTATGAACCATCAGAGTTTGGCGGCTCCTACTGTGCCAGATTTCCATGTATGGTTCTGAAACATGGAATTAAATGGGCCGGATACTACAGCGGGTAACCCATCCCATTATAGGGGGATAAGGTGGTATTTATGAATCCGGAGGTTGCTGGCATATCATCCACCCATGCCAGATTTGGATTTTCATCAATCGGGATTACCACATGTTGCATTTCTAATGCCTCGAGTCGTGAAATGATCATCGCCATGGGATCTTCTGGTTGGGGTTTCCTGTCTTGACGAGGATCCCTGAACATGAGTGCATTGGTGGGTTCTTCATCATGATAATAAGTCCCAACAACTAATGGAGTGGTTTGTGGGACAAACTACGTAAGATCTAGGGGAATATGAGATGGGTCCCAGTGATTATCTGGCCACTCTAGTGGATTTGGAGACACATAATATGCCCTCTTTCCATAAGTTCTATCCTCATTCATGTCTGCATGGACTGGATGGTCAGGGTCACCATGAGGAAATGCACCCTACAGAAGTTGTGCCTACCCCGACTGCCCTAGCCGAGGATCACCGTAGTCTAGATGTCGCTTTTCGGCACAAAAAAAACGTAATCAACTATCTTCTTATGATCCAAGAGCTATTGATGCCACACAGCTTTCTAAAGTTCATCCTCTACCATTTGTACTGATCCAGATGGTTCATATAGTTGGATCGCTCCGAGGTTCTCCATACCCTTGATGAGATTTTGGCTGAGGTCAATACCTCAGTGGGTACAGGAGGACCGAATATATTTCCCTACTGGCGAGTAACCCTTCCTGAATGGTCCAATATTCATGGCACTCCCCCCGGGGGTATGATTTCCACAAGAAGTTACGTTTCTGTCTCTTACTCTGATAAATCATCCATGTTAATCATGAATCTATCTGTAGTAATATCATCGATATCACCAGGCAAGTTGGGATGGCGCTAGATATTACTAATGTGGAGGGAAGCATATTTCCCCCAGCCATAGATCTATAAATTTGGAGAAGCCTCCAAGATAGTCTTGTAGATCACATTAAATCTTTGGATGCATCGTTGATGGAGGGTCTTATAGAGACCTGGTGACTCAGGGAGCTGGGCCACGGGGAGTGCGGACAGATCCAGAAAACGACATTGTTAACCAATGTTATCAGTGTGTGCCTGACTCATGGGGTAAGCCACTTTTCAATGGAAAAGACAGAAGTGTGTCACATGGAGGGTCTAGTGAAAGCATCCAACCTTCTCACATGTGAGTGATTATGTCACACTAAATTTCTGTGGGGCATCTGGCCAAAACATATATGGGAAATGGTCTACCGCAAAAATGTCCCACAAGATCCTCATCTTAGATTTGGGGTCTGGCCCTTGGTTGACTGACACTTAAACTGGAGACGGTGGGGAAACCGTAGAGGTAATGAATTAGACTATTAATATGGTATGATATACAATAGAAAATATGGAGAACAAGATAAAAAACTACCACATCTCAGGATATCCTATGAAGAGTGTAGTGACTTATCCACCACATCGTGATATGATAGGCTTGTGGTTACAGTTTTTCGCATAGGGAAGAAGGCTGCTGGAAGTGGACCATGTTGTTCCTTGGTCCACATTATTCCCCAGAATAAAAATCCATGATCTCTGGTCATGGTAAAGAATACTCCTGGTGATGATTGTGGTGATTTCATGGTCAAACCCTTAGAAGGTGACAAATATTCTTCATACTGGATGTATCTGTGGAGGGAGGCAGAGATCCGGGGGACCTCACATTTATGATGTATGAGGCTGATGTGCCTCATTCCTACCCCAACCCCTAACACGGAGGATAGAGGTGAGGGTTCCATTGTCGAGTCGTATTCTGCCTCAGAATCTGAGTAATAGAAAGGTCGAATTTCAGTCTGAACCTTACTGAAATTATTTTTATTGTAATGATGAACTACTTTCCTACAATAGGATGGACCATTAGGAAATGGTAGATTTCTATCTTTCAGAGGTCCTTCATCTGAACTGGTGTTGGGGTGGAGAGAACTTCTTCCTGAGTGAGATGGGGTGAGAGGAGCACATGGAAAGATGTCAAATAGAACATGGGGAGGGCCTTTGTGTCCACTAGATGATGTGCGAAGGAAATCTCCACATAATGTGATAGAGTAGGTATGAGCATGGGTAGGGCCTCCATGATTATTTCCCCGGGTAGTGTCAATTCGAAGAGGGTACTCGTACTGGTCAAACAGAACATGGGTTAGACCTCTGTGCTGGGTACCGATGAAGCGATGATGACCTCCACTCCTATGATTTCGAGGGAGGGGAAGAACTTCACCATCTTCTGTAAGGACATGAAGAAGGAACCCACATTATAGATTGACCAGATCTGTAACATCTCAAAGATGGAGGCCTGTGGTAGGAGGAAGGACTCTATACCCGATCTCCTGAGTGGGGAAAAGCTTATGTACTGAGTTTCACTACTGTGGGGAGGACACTCATTCGGATTGAAGGTGGCATAGGGCGGACCTCCAAACTGTGCTTGGAAGGATGGGAGACCCATGTTCTCAATGGTGACAGTTTATGGAGGACTTGTATACGTGGTTTCATTTCCATTGGTTGGTCCGTGGTGGGTACTACTTGCATCAGCAACCAGGGGAGTCGACCCAGCCTGCTCATGGTGTGGTTGGGGCCTCGATCTGGGTTTGGCGTCTGCATGCACCTGCTCATAAATAGAAAGTTAAATAATGGTATATGTCATTGGGGGAAATATTCATGGTATTCATTAACATTGATGTTCCTGGGTGAGTGACCGCCTTGGCCTACGCCCACCGCTGGCGTCGGGTCAACCAGACTGGGGCTGGCGGTGCAGGCGCATAGCTTACAGGTTTCTTAAATCATGGGGCTTGGTGGCGGTGGTAGTATGACCTAGTGGGGCTTCTCCATGGGAGACCCTAGAATGGGATCATGGATAGGATGGCTGATACATCCCCCACAACATCGTCATAGGGGAGGTAGTCATCAAAGCGTTCTAGGGAGAAGCTCCCAAATTTGTTGTGCATCGGAGTGGGGAGTAGTGGCTCCCTACACAGCTGTTGGTGGTGACGGCGGTGATGAGGTGCATATTCCTATAGGTCCTATCAGAACATGTACCTATTTTGGAAGATCCCATCCTCCTAATATATTTGGATGGGGATGTTTATCACCCACCACTGAAAAAACTCAGATGGGGAGACGGGGCGCAGGCGCCCAGCAGCTGTGGACTTAGAGGCTTCCATGGGGAAAATGTGGACACATTTGATTATCACGATGATGTTTTCACTGCCCCTTCATCATTATGTTGTTGGTGAGATGTTTCTTTATATGACTACTTGGGTCATATAAGGAAGAGAGATTAAACCATTGGTGCTTAAACAAGGAAATCGACGCCCATTGCCCCAGCATCATTATGTCTTCCTTGGCTGGTAAGAAGGATCCACACTAACAATGTCGTAGACTAGGATATCTAATGTTCAACTGCCCATTTTATTTTGAGATTCACGCTAGGCCCACTATTTAAATTATGGAACCTCGTTCCGGATAACTGGATTTGGTGACATGCTAGTCCATTGATGTCACAAACGCTATTAATCTCCACATTTAGGAGAATAATTTCATGTAGGGTTCACCATTTCAATTTCTAATGCTTTCTCTGGGGTGCACGATCATGTGTTGTTCAAGGATGAAATTTTTTTGTCCACAATTACCTTTTTTCAAAGGTGGGTGACATCCATCAATTATTTAGGGATGTTTTCTCCTTGGTCAAAATGGGATAATGTGATGTTGGTTCCTCCTTCTGTGGATTCTTCTTCCAAACTCATTACCTAGTCTGGGTTTCCCTTTTAGATTAATACGTTGATCCTGAAACTCTTATTAGTGCATTGTCTTCATGGAGGACATCTAATTATGCTCCTTTTTTCATGAGATTCAAACAGGTCCAGTTAGGGCAACAAACTGTTTTCGGCAGAGTAGTCATGTTGTATATCACTGGCGTGTCTGGCTGCTTGAACACTAGCGTATTTAGGTTTTTCCCCTTTTGATAGGTATTATCGATGGTGTGGAAGGCAAGTCATCCCACGTCCATTGTGGGGAAATATACTCCATAGACATGACTCTGGGGATTTCCTTATATTACAATGCTTAATCATGTCTATGCCTCTAGTTTAACATCTAGAGGAGATAGATCAAATTGATCATAAAAATGACTAGAGTGGATTATGTGGGAGTGACCCCTACGTTGGCGCATGACCTTCCCGAAACAAATAGTCTTGAGGGAATGGAAACACGATAGGACAAGGGCGATGGGCTTTCACATCTGGATGGCTTCCTACATACCTTACCTTGGCAAGGATCAAAGTCCATGTAGTTCAAGATGGGGGTATAGAATCCAATTGTGTGTAGAGGATAATTACCCGAAGATATACTGGGGCTTACACATGGTTAGCAGAAATAGTTGGTATGATGCTTGAGGGGTGGACCAAATATGTGGGTCCTAACAAAGGTGACTACAATAGCTTATCGTTGATTGCGGACTACAATGGTATACCACTGGTTGGGTGAAAACAATGGCTTACAACTGAATGGGGTTCCAAATGGCTTATCGTCGACTGGTAATACAACTTTTAACCGTCACATGGGTTATCACAATGAATTACCACTAATTGGGATACAATGGATTTCCATCTATTGGGGTAAAAAAAGATAACCAATGATTGGAATACAACAACTTACTGTTGATTGGGCTTCGTCCTCATGGAGGCATCCTACGTTCCATGCATAGGAGAGAATAATAAAATCCCAAGTAGTAATAATAGGTACAGTTTAATGTCTTTTGGGGAAAAAATGGATTTGATGTTTAACATCTTGCGGGACGAAGGTGAACCTATGTGAAGGGGTTCGGAACAACTATGTATTGGGATTGAACCTTTGGGAGGCTTCCTACGTAAATTTCATTGGCAAGGATCAATGTCCACATAGTTCTAAAGTGTTTGGTATACTGATGTGAAGGTGTTCGAAACCAATAAGTGATGGGATTGAACCTCAGGGAGGCTTCCTATGTACCATGTTTTAGAAATGATCAATGTACACATAGTTTTGGATGCGGTTTGGGGAACACACTCTATGGTGGCCCATATATGATTTCATGGTCAATGTTTACTCTAATCCCACTTGAGTCATGATATGTTTGATAAACAAGAGGAAACAAAGTCATTATGATCACGTTGCGAAAGATGCATCTGTGAGAAGTGGAGTGGGGATTACACGTGGTTAATGGTCCAAAGAGAAAACAATTTCTTATTCATGGTTAGTAGTATAGGGAGATGGAGATTGGGACTTACTCCAGGATGGATGCCTGAGTGGTGATAAATCCCAACGTTGGATGGACGAGATGATGAAGGTATCATTGCCCATATCTCCTTTGGTCTTTGGAACATAAGAGAGGAGGGGGAGAATGGATTCTGTATACTGAAAGAATGGATATGGGGCTTACACCATGGTTTTTTCCCTTTCCCATGGACCAGTGTCACTCTGGTAGAGAGGATCTCATTCCATGTGAGGAAGAGCTCACCATTTTGGAGACGAGAAGTCATAGAGAATGTATAAGACAGGGAGCCCTGCGTATGATGCATGAGGTGAGGTCAAATTTTAATGTCATGTGATGATGACGATCATGCTTCGCAGTTTAGTGTCTTGTAGCTTAGAAGAGGTAGGGGGGTTTACTCTTCACCCCTTAGACTTACATAACTAACATGCCTTAACCCTTGGTGAAGGGAAGGTAACAACAATAACACAGTGAGGGGGTGTCATGGAGTGATCCATTGAGGGGACCACATTGGTGTGGCTATGCGAAGAGGCAATAGACATTAGGATCCCTATATAAAGAAGCACGATGCAATGCAATGCAACCTGTAGCACTAGCTATGGGACCTTGAAATCACTTTATATGACCCTCGATGGTGCAATGGAAAAAGGGATTGCAAATAAAGAGTGTTCACATGAATGGATCACGTGATGATCTTGTGGTCCTTGTAGTGGATGAGCATCGTGGAGGGGGATGATTCACGATGTGAGGTGGCCTAGCCTAGGCATAGGGAATATGTGCATATGGAAGGTGATTCATGATGTTGAAAGGATTTCATGGAGCAGGGCTTCACGAAGCAATGGTGCCCTATGAGGTGTAGCACTACGAAGCAATGTGCTTCACGAAGCACAATGACCTGACCTTAGCATAGGGTGTACGTCTGCATAAAGGATACATTGTGAATCATAAGTGATATGAAATTACCTGAGTCCCCCTGGGGGTCCCATTCCTTTGTGATGTCCAATGGGATCTGTTAAGGGCATCCATTTTTGAATAGGGGATGAATTCAAGCCAAGGGAAATGTACATCATGATGCTAATGTAAATTGAAGTGATCGTTTTTTCGCAGAGTAGAAAATTCTTCACAATTTAAGAGAGGAGAAGGAAAAAGGTCAGAGCATGCATCCATTGGGCTCAAGGGGAGCCCAATATTTATAGGCAAGATGTGGTGCGAAGCCCGGTCCTCTTTATGTGAAGCCACATGGCCCTCCGTGATCAGATGTGGGTTCTATCAAGTCAATCGTAACCACTAAGTCGACCGTCATATCCTCCTCGATGTAGAGCTCCCTTCGTAGTGTTTGTCGAAGATTCAGTCAAGTTATATGGGTTCATGAATGTCGATTCGGATCCCTCCACGGCACGAGGCTCTCGATCAATTATGTCATAATTTTGTATCCTCCATCCTCTTCTCTTTATGGCATTTTCAGAAACGTCAATCGGATAGAAGAGCCTCCCACCTATTTTCATTGAGGCGTGTGCGAAAAGGAGGTAGCTTTGTGCCAACCAAGGTGCAACGGGGCTTCTTGAAAAAGCATTGCAAGGCATCCCCAATGGCTTTGCGTTTACTCTTCCACTTATAAAATTTGTGCACCATCATAAACATGTTTCTTAATAATGGATCAGAAAAAACATAATATTCATTAAAATTAATAAATGTTGAGAAAATGAGAATCTAATTTTTTAATCATTTAGAATGTGTAGTGGAGTAGTGGTGGGATCTAATCAATAATGTGATAAAATAATATGAAATTTAATCTATGGATTGGGAGTATTTCATTATCATGTTCTTCAATAAGTACATTGATCATGTTCTTCACACGAATATGGAGAATCAATTACTAGAGTTAATGAAATTGGATGATGAATTCTAATGTACCTATAAGGATAATTTTACAAGACATGAGATTTATGATTGTTCTATTATAAAATAATCTAAATATAAGGTTGACTGATTATTCAGTCTCATAAGACCATGTATCCAAAGGGTGTTATCCATTAGAGAAAATAGTAGATCTGAAGATATGAAGTGTTGTTCTGTCATTGTAGAAATAGAGGTTGGAGTTACATATACGTGTCATGGTTCTAAAAATAGATGTAAGATGTTGTTCGAATGTAAATATAAAAAACATAGGTACAAGAAGTTGATAATTATTTCAAGATATACATGTGGGAAGCAGTAAATAGGATAAATTATTAAGGGGTATAATAAGTGTATTAAGTGTGTAAATGAAGGAATTCTATCATTTGAATATCAAATATGTTGTAATAGGTTAGTCATTAATACTAATAGAGATAGAGATTCATAGAATTCACCCCTTCTACTTTAGTTCTTCAAGTGTAATAAAAAAAATGAAATTATGACATCTAGTTCCAAAACCAAAGGACTAATGATGATGATCGATATAAATAACCTCTAATGTCAAGGGAGATGTGGAAATATAATGTTATCACTCTTTCTGAAAAGGGGTGTGATAATGATGTGGTTGAAGGTGCAATGGCCATTTAGTCTAGAACATATAAGGCCTTCTTTGATTCTAGGATTACTAAATATTTCACAACTAAATTTTTTTTGTGGTATTATGATTCCATCAAAATGATTATTTGAGGAATCAGCAGAGAAACCCCATATTGGTATGATTATCGCAACTCAAGTCTATAATTCCTCTATGGTTAAATATTTGGGAATGTGTTTCCTTATAATATCATCATTATTTCTTTTGATAAATATTATTTCATATTTGGAATGTAATTGATTTATCTATATAAAACACACATAAATATTTGTGGAAGAAAATTTTAATTTGATATTACAAACCAACCTATGATTGTATACCAATATGATGATAGGTATAAACACTCAATGGATATTACATCTAGATTATTGGTGGTAATTCCCATTTATAATGCATGTTTATCTCAAATGTAGATATGATAATCATCATCAATAATTTAAATATTGTTATGATGTTTGTTGATTTCTTTCCAGAAGACCATCATAGCCATCCACTAAAACTGAAACATGAGTCCTTAATAGAACTCATACCTAGTACCACACCAACTTCAAAAAGTCCATATATAATGGATCCAATTGAGGTGTCAGAATTGAAAAAGAAACTACAAGAAAACCATAAAATGGGATCCATTCATCCATGTTTGTCACCATGGGGTAAACCTATTAATTTATTGAAACGATGATATATTTTTGTGAAACTAAATTGATTACTAAGAAATGAACAAAATCACGGTCAAGAACATATATCCACTTACATGTATTGTTGACTTTTTTGAACAACATTTATGAGATCAAAACATTTAAAAGATTGATCTATATTCTGGATATAATAAATTGAGGGTCAAACATTAGGATATATCAATGAAGGAATTCCATAGAAGGTGCGAACACTATGAGTATATAGTGATTCCTTTTAGTCTTACTAGTTCCTCTACTATCATATTGGATCCGACGAATATATTCTATAGATAATAACTTGATTAGTTTTTTATAGTATTTATAGAGGATATTTTTTCTACTCAACTGAGTAGACCAAACAAAATATTAGAATAAATAATCTCATAACAAGGGAAATTGAATATAGCTTTTATGAGTAACCAACCAATCAAGGAATCATACTCATCCACTTCTAATAACAATGTACCAAATAAAATGGGAGATCATATGAGATTAGTGGTTTATATCAAACATACTATCACCTCACTTGCCCTGTTTTCATGCCTCACCCAATGAAATCAATCCACCTACTCTGTCAGTCTTGCCCTACCCAACCTAACTGAAGGGATCGATCCGAAAGCAGAGAAAGGTCCATAGAAAGGGCCACTAGCTAGATCATGATATATACTTGTGAGTCAACAGATTAAGGAAAATATGATAGATATTACATGATCTCATGTTATGACTAATGTAAATTCAGCTAATCCAAACCAAAAAAGAAACAAACCACATATACATATATCACACACATGATAAAAAAAGAATTACCCTGAACTACTCCAGGGAACGATCCTTTACCTTTCAACCAATAGCTCATGATCGATTCTCAAACCATGGTCCTCTGAAACCATTAAATATAACAATGGAAATAGGATAACCCTAGTAATCTTTTCAAAATAGTACCAACATCAGAATGTCCCAAATGAGAGTCACAAACACATTATGAATCAAGAATTTTCCAAAGAGCATAAACCACATATTTATTTTTTTAGAAAGGTTAAAACCCAAAAATTATAAATTCCAACCCATTTATAAATTTAATTTATGAACTCAAGTAATATTTAAATACCAAATAAAGGATTTGAAAACCATAGTCCACGTACAAATTCCAACTGAAAAATTTAAAAAACACTTAATATGAAAGCCTTTTTAAAACCCTTTCAAAATTATTATATCATGTTGGAAATCATTTCTCGTCTCGAAAAAATTATTCTGTAAGTTTATTATCACTAATAAGAACCCATGAAAGGTATAAAAATAATTAAATAATTTATTTTTATATTTAATGGCCACATGCTAATGGAATCCTACCTAAAATCACAGTGCTTCAACAATGGAAACATGAAACAACACCGTGGGGGATTAGAAGATAAAAGAACACCCAAATGGAAAATGAACGACATAAAACCCCTAATTTAAAAACCTATAAATAATAAATCTAGATCCTCATTACTATGGGATAAGAGGAACCACCGTTAAAATGGAAGAGGGAGGAAGTGGAATAAGAGAGAATGAGATTACCTCAGTAAATCACCCATAATACTTGAAGATATCCTTTAAGATAACCATGGAATTATGAGGGAGGTGAGAGGAAGAATGATGTAGCCTAATAGGGTATCATGAACCGAATGGTGGATGAATTTGGTTTTTTGTGGATAAAATATAAAGTTAGTAGGAAGGGGAATTCAAAATTTTGAAACACTTTGGAAAGTTTTCATTGTTAGGACCCATGGTTTACCAAACCATGCACCAACCATGAACCCCTTAATGGAAACATAAGTAACCCACTCAATTTTGGAAAGTCAACACCAACTGTGCAACATAGTTCTATGAAAAAACTACAACCCATGCACACACCTTCCCTGCTATTTTCCTAATAGTTTCTCAGGTTATGCTCCCTCGACCAGAGACACCCAATGACATGCACAGTTTCTCCCTGGAGTCATACAGTACATATAAAACCATTGCAAATCCATGCATCTCAAACCATAGATGTTCAGAATGAACTAAAAATGACTTCAAACTCAAGAGGCATAATGGATACCCCTTCACTATGCACCTAAACCAAGATAATGAATCAAAACACCCCAAAACCCAATATTTAATTTAGGAACACCTTAAAATTTTGTGGGAAAACAAGGAAAAAGGTTTAACTAAAATAAACAAGAAATTATAAACTATGGTGTGACATGATGTATTGATGGTTCTAAATTAGTGATATCATCAATATATGCCTTGATATTTCCATCATGGTTTGTTATTACATAGAGATTGTTAGTTTTATGGGACAATATTTTAAATATTAATATCTAGGTACAATCGCATATATCTAGATCCTGGGATGATATTTGTGATAATAGTTTCCTGATTATTCTAATTAAATAGGATTATTATATATCCCTATAAAATTAATTATAACCCAGGATGTTTAGTTTTATTTAATGGAATATTTCATAACACTTAATGTCATATTAGAAGGACCAACCCATTTGTTTGAATGTAATTTGAGAAGGTAATATAACTATAAAATATATTGAAATTTTAGGTGTGGTATTTATATATGAGGGGACCATTTAGTTTTATAATTGGGGAATATATCTTAATGGTAGGGATTTGGACTTGCTTGTAATATGGAAATGTGAATATATGTCTCTCCTTGAATATATCCTAATGGGAATAATGTGATAAGACCCAGAGAGAATTTGGAACATTGAGTAGGTAAATAATTTTTCTAAAATATGGATTATTAATGGAATAATAGATGATAAATATGTACCTAGAGGGGGTAGACAATATTTTATTAGGAATATTACATAATATGAACAGATCTATCGAATCATGATATTAAGACCCAGTTAAGAGAAATATATATATTTTTGATTTGGGGATTGATCCTTAGGGATAAATCATATATATATATATACATATTAATAGAAATAAAATCTCGCAAAGATATAGATAAAAAAAATTAGTCATGAAATGGGATCATACCATAGGGCTTATCATCAGTTCACAAGGATAAATTATAGAGAGTTTAAATTCATTGTACTCATACATCATGTTTATTCATGTGATCCATCTCAACTATTATATTCGAAATAAAAAAAACATCTATATCTATAGAAGTCCTTATTATTATGAGATATAATATATAGAAGATGATTGGTACTATAAAAGAGACCATGAAAATTGATTTAAATGTACTTATTCATTATTTCGTTCATGTTAGGATAATAATGTAATAAAATTGGGGACAATAAAAGATTGTGTTTGTGTAATGAAAGATATTTCATTAAATATATAACCTATTAAATAATCTGTGTTTCCATATTTTGCGGGAGTAAACATAAATGATATTCCCCGAAGATCATGTGGTCACACTAAGAGGGTGGGGGGGGGGTTAATTTAGAGTGACTTGTTTTTGTGAATTTTATTCCTATATTTCTCCCATTTAATCCAATCCCTTTCAATTTATTCGGATGAGTGAATCCAACATTCAATACACAAATTTATAGGGAAAAAATTTCAATGTTTTACATGATCTATACTAATGATTAATCATGTAATGTTTGGATAAACACAAAAAAATGTATTATCCACTATAATAATATCATTAATTACAATGGTCTAGGATGCAAATAATTAAACACTACTGTAGTTGATCCCAAAGTTGATCATAGTAAAATTTCCTATCATTGAATCTCTTTTAAAAATATTGCTTATACTACCCAAATATTGTCTCCCAAACTAGGTATATACCCCATCCATGAGCCTCTTAAAAAAAAGGTTACATCCCACAATAAAAAGCTCTTTATTATTCATTATCAAATAGTTGAATTTCCACTTTTATTTTTCAACTAATCTTTCTCCAAAAGTTTTTCATACATGCTTTGATTGTGTACGAAGTCAAGTACCCTCAATATACACTATTCTAGTTTAACAGTCATCATCAATTAAATTGGTCACAATTATATGATTTTTGTTATCAGGTTAATCATTCAACGGAAATATTCTATCTCCCAATGTTGTTACAGACTGATTGTTCACTAAATACATAAGAATAAATTCCATCTAAACTACTTCATGGATTCATTATTAATGTATTATAAACTATTTTGAAATAAAATAATTCATATTAAATTATAAATTCTCATTCATTTACGATAAAATTTAGTGTTTTCAGACATCTTATGTAATGTTTAATGTGAATTACTAAAAAATTCAAAATCAACACATTTTTATGGAAATATTTATATAATGTGCATAAAATTACTAATAATTCAATCATGTATAGGATATAATTTTTTTTGTTTTCTCTATATTGAAATATTTAATATAAATTATCGTTGAAATAGTCTCAGGTTAACTATATGTGCGAATTTCGGAACACTTCACATATAACTCATTCATGTATGTGGATTGAAAAAAAAATCATTTAGTAATAATGAAATCTTATAATAATTTCATCTCATAAATAAAAATGTGTTAACTAAATATTCTTGTTGGTCTATGTCTTCATTAACTCACAATATCTTCTTAGGATCATATCCTAATAAACACTATATGGAATAGTGACATTTTTCGTAAATGTGCATTATATATTTAATGCATCTTAGATACATTCTCATAATATATTACATATTCTTTCAGGATTCTTCATGTAATAATATATACAAGGTGAATTATCCAATATCCATCACATAACAAAATGATTTTATATATAATGTGTTATTGAATCATTCAAAATTCATCACATAATAATGGTGAAGGCACAACACCAACACAAATATGTTATTTTAAAACAAACAACACTTTCTCATTGATATGTTTATGTCCCACATACTCAATGTAATTTTTACAATCATAGCGGTAATTGAGTGCATTAGATGTTATTTTAAAAAAAACAAATTATTCCTTAGAATAAATATTGTATGTCCACCACTATAGTTTTTCATGAATTATCCACCTTATTTCATTTTTTAAGAATTCATAAATATCCATCATTATAAATCATAAAACCAAGAGTTAGAATAAAACCATGAAAACCTTTTGTTGTTACCTCATGAAATCATTATGAACTTCAAAATTTTCATATTATCAATCCCATGAGTTTAGGATGATTACAGTTCTTGGTTTGATTATTGATCATTTTGGAATGCAGATACTAATGATCATAAGAGTGACTGATGGGTCTCAAGGATGAATTATACTCACTATCATGATTGGAAGAATTAATCTAGACATATCAGATAATAGGAACTCTATCTATATATTTTAAATAAGGATGAACTGTGTGATGTGTTCATGATTCCAAAATAATTATTTTTATCATCTTTGAGCTTTTATATAGTACTCATGATTTTAATTTCCACTCGACCAGACATTGGTGTTGGCACTAGGGTACAATGGATGATACATGTGCCTCTCTAACCCTGATTTCTTATATAATAACACCCGCCCACTCTTTGTGCCCTCACCCAATCACTCAATCAGGAATTTTGAATATACTATTCTATAGTTCGGGGAACAAACCATCACATTTCAATGCTTCCATTATGACCATCTACAGGAAGAATTTTATGAATTCTGATGTAGTTGTGGTGTCCCAATGACATGGATGGTTTTAATATCAAATTATCTTGATAGATACAAATATTAATTCATAGAATTTGAATATTAATTTTGAAAGATAAATTTATCATAAAATATCTTCAACTATATCTATTTAATTTAATTTGGAATTTAATTGTAAATGATAGTAGCCATTAATCAAATAATCATATTAAAAAATATAGGAAATACCAAACACACTCTAAACACATATAAAAAAATTATATTTCATTAAGGGTATCTCATAAATATTTACATTTTAAAACACAATGAATTTTAATCTGCACTGCATATAAAATCCCAAAGAATTGTCATCGTAACTGAGACAAACCAAATAGGTTTATATATAATGTGTAGTCCATTGGATGAAATTTATAGATATAAATACACATAATGTGGTATCTTAGATTAATTAAATTTTATTGGTCTTACACCTAGGTGGAGAACAATGATGAAACATAAAATTATGGTATTCTATTAATTATCTCATATATATATATATACAAGAATATGAGTCATGCAAGGTGTGAGAAATAATAGATGGTATATGATCAACCACATTTAACCATCATATTTTGGTGACACATACACCTTAAAATGAATCCCATGATGAATCAAATCCCTATCCACTAATGGTTGAGGGAGGGGATATGATGGGTATGAGGGATATCCCAACGTTAAAACGAGATTAATCTATGTAAGAGTTCTTATTTGATATTTACCAACAGATATAAGAAATATCCAACATTTATCTAGTATAGAAACATTGAGAATACTTATAACGGGGACACACTTTATCAAGGGCATTCAAGGTCATGATTTCCCATAGGAAAATACCCATCTGAGTGGATTATTATTTTTCTTGCATTTATCAATGGAATCCAGAGTCAATGTCATTTGTAGTGTTTTACATCCATGATCATGTAAATTTAGCCACATTAGAGGAGGTATTAGGATATCACCTTTAGGGTTTTGAACATGATGAATGATTTCTGTAAGTATTATTCGGATGAAATAAAAAGTGTGACATGGTGAATCAGAACACCATACAACATAAGTGTGTTAAAATTTGGGTAATAAATACAACAATGACCCAATTTCACATATTTTTTATTATGTGAAAATGTGGTCATGAACAATGGATGTACTTCATATAAGTGGCTCAATAAAAAATTAATTGGAGGATAAAACATCAGAAATGAATTTAAAATTAATTATATTATAAAGAACTATATAGAGAATTCATTTTAAATGTATTCCTTTTAAAATGTATTAAGTTTTATTTTTATTTTTTTCTTTCTTATTGTGTTTTAGCCTAATTACCTTATGGTGTTATGTAGAGTACATTCCATCTCATTAGTTTTTGGAATGGGAACATCTTAGACTTTTTTATCCTCATTTAGTGTCATAGTATCTCATTCTCATCTTCATTGTTATGTATTTTATAGGTATTTACAAATAATATACTCTCCAATTTTGTTTTCATAATGAATATCCTCAACCATATCGGATTCATAAGATATAAATCATAGTAAGAATATTTGGGGTAAAAATTACATTTTCAAAAATCCTATTATGATGAGGTCAATATCCCAAAATCCCAGATGGAAATGAAAAATGTTTGTAGGGGTGATTAGAGTGAATTCCTATATTAATGTGAAGATTCGAAATATGAGAAGTGGTTTACAAATAGATAAATAATCTATGTGACTACAAAAAAAATTTTAATTATTAGAAATCAAAAAACATATGTGAAAGGGTATTAAAATGATTTCTGCTAATAAGAAGTTATAATTCAATTTATGGGAAGTGTTTCACAAATAGATCAAGGTTCTATGAGTCCACTCAATGTTTAACAATTTTTATGAATCCATAATCAAATATTGTGGGCCAATATTACATGTCCTCTAACCAAAAAATATGATTCCACATAGGATTGATACATTCATGGAATGGCATTGATCCCTTAAATATGAATCCCTCACAAAGGATCATTTATTTTCATGAAGCATTGTATGTGTTATGGAAAATTCATATATTTTCCAAATTTTACCATAAATATCATTCCACTGATATATATTCTGTTCAACGGACTTACTCTCTATATTTTTTAAAATAATTAAAACCACACGAACCTCAACCAAATTTCCATCTCAAAATAGGGTCTGATTAGTATGAACAATAGATTATCTAAGGATGAAATGTAACGCTATAATGATACTTATAGTGTACTAGTGAACCAGCAAGGTGATAAAAAAATTTATAATGGGTTATATTGAAAATATTTGGATAATTTTACATGGATTTTTTTAGACTAGGTTTTTGGGACCTTACACGTTATTATAGTGTTATCCCTATGAATTTTTAATGTTCACAAATCATATCAAATCAAGATAAAAAATTTCATATGTTTTATGTTACAATATGAAAAATTATGGATCTCTATGTTAATCTATATGTTTAATGTATTCTATTATTTTTGATAATATATGAATGAAATGACATGAAAACTCAACAAAATAAGTATGCACTACCGACAGAATAACTCACCAAAAATAGTATGAGATACCGACTGCACAACTCATTGATTGATGTATGAGCTACTGACAAAACAACTCATCGACATAATTATGAGCTACTGACAGAACAAATCAATGATTCAGGTATGAGATACCGATAAAAAAAATCACTAACAGTAGCATGAGAGACTGATAGGTTTATTCACCAATATAATTTTGAGTCAGTGATATAATAATATAACGATAAAAATGATCTACCGACAGAAGGGCTCATCGATTCATCAAACTACCAACCAAAGGACTCATCGATACCTTGTCCCAACGATCAAAGAACTCACCGATACATAATCCTACTGAAATAATTACTTACTAATCAAAACATTGAATGTTTCCATTACCCTTAAATTCAAAATTATTTCTAATGGTCATAGTTATGAAATTTTCTGTTATATTAATGACCTTATCTATATTTCGCAGAGACATTCTGAGACCAATACGATGTATGAGGAAGCCCCGTAGTTTTGGATCATGCATATTGTCAACCTCTGCATTATATAAAAACATCATCTTAAGAAAATAAGAAATTATACAGAGAGAAACATAGTTTATACAAAGCTGCTCGATTGTGAAACAAACATGATCAAACAGATGAGAATACTAGGATGTAATTGACTGGATTCAAAGATCCAACATCTTTCCTATGACAACCCCTTGTGATTATAATATTCAAGGACCTCACTAGAAACCATAAAAAAACGTTTCCAAGACATTCAGTTTGGGTGTCTGTTTCCACAAGTGGACTTGAGCTTCATATATGCTACACCTTAGAAGCCTAGAAGTATAAAGTACAACACACAAAGCATTCTAAACCATTTTCCCAATATTTATTCTCTATTATTCACATTCTTATTATTTTTTGAGAAAGTGTGTGTTAGTATCACAAACACATATTGTCTCCTAAGAAAAGCTAGAAGATACAATGTATCATCAGTCTCTCACACATCTGCACTATTGTTTAACCCATGTATTAATTTTAAAGAGGTCCCTATGTGAAATTGTTGTATTTTTTCCCATTAATAACTTTGATAGAAGTTTAGTTGACCTGGATAACCTTTTGTGGTGTTGGGGACCCTGATTCAGGGTTTGGATCATGTTAATTATTATAAACTAATCATTGGCTAGTGATCACCATTTATAGAGGACCAGTTCCCTACTTGAGATGACACCTTTTTTTATCTATTGCATTATTCAAATATCGTTTTCTAAGATATCATACATATTTGAAAAAATAAATATTATTTTTATTGATAATCATAGTTAGTTTTTATTAATATTTTTGATTTATTAAATTACATTGAAATGTTATATCAGTCCTTCAAATTGTAGTAACTAAGAATTAATAAATATTTTTAGAAATTAATAGAACCCTAAAAAATATTATAAATATGATACTTTGGTCAAGTGGGATTTTTTAATTTTAATATTTTGTGAATTTGAAAAAATGTTTTTTAGAGAAATTTTTATAGGAACACAATTCATCCCTCATTAGTGTGGTACTATAACCAACATTGGATATCAAAGGATTTTTTTCAATCTTCAATTTGAATTATTATTCAAATATTTTCATCTGATATTTTAGTTGTGACTTAAAAAATTCTAAAATTTTTTAGTTCTATATTTTTATCTCTTTTCATTATTCTATATTGTGGATAACATATTGGAAGGTTTTTCTACCAATAAACATCCATTTTTAAGGGAACTAATTATGATTTGTAAGATTTAAGATTAAAATGCATTGATTAATTTTGCGTTTTGAAATTTGGTCATCAATTGTAGTCAAATTTTAGATTCCATCAATGTTTATGAATTATTGGATAACCCAACCAAGGCTATTGATAACAATAATTGAAAAGAAATTATATACCTATATTTTTCCTTAGGAGATGAATAATTCAATAAGATTTTTACATGTAAAATTTTGCATGATATTTGGGATACTCGAGCTATTTCCAATGAAGGAAAACCCAATGTTATTTAAACGGGACTAAACACAAATAATATTAAATATGTGAACTTCTAATTGAGGCTTGATGAACATATATCTGACATATACCTCAGTTTTAATGAAATTGTAAATAATATGATCTCTCTATGAAATGATGTCTCATTTAAGGAAAATATCATGAGAATTATTATATTTTTTCTAGAAATATAGATAGGAACATCACTGTAAATCAGAGAATCATGTGACATCAACAATTTACATGTTCAGGATATGATAGGTAAGATAATTAGGTATGAGGGATAATTGAAGGTTTACTAGAAGAGGATGAAAAACTAAATATAAATTCAATGCCTTAGAAGACCACTTTTTCCAAATGCTAAGAAAAGGAGAAGGCAGAAACTCACTCTGGTAGTTCAACAAATGAAGAATCACTATCTAAAAATGATGAGGGAGTTTCCCAATTAGGAGAAATGATTATATAATTAAATTGAATAAAGAATTTTTTTAGAATAATAACTAATAAGGAATGTATGCCTACAAGGGAAACTGGAAAAATTACTAGAAGAGAGATGTTAACTCTATTATGATAGTCTATTGTGAATATAAAATATGAGGAAATGTAAAGGATGTCTATCATAATTTAAATTATAAGAAGAAATATGAGGACAAAGATAAAATGTATATGACGAAAATGAAGGAAACATGTTGTGCTTATTAAGATAGATCTAGGGAGCTAGAGTATTTACATGATGAGAAATGTGTCCAAGCTAAAATGTGTATCATGACAAAATTTCTGAGGTAACCCTCAGATCTACAAAATAGAATTCCTACTATTTTGACGATGAATCTAATTTTAGATTAAGGGACAATGAGTAAATGTTTGGGTACTAAAAATTTATTTAAGTCACATGAAATTAATTAAATGATAAATATAGCCAAAAAGCCTGAGAGCCAGGTGAAACCCTGCTCCCAATAACATGAAAGAAAAATGTAAATAGTACAGGGAAACTCAGCGAAGGGGGGCCTTAGACAGCCTTGTGTACAAAGTGCCAATCCTATCACTGTGAACAAGCTCATTACAGTAATAAGGAAGTACAAATGACCAACATGAACTAGCCTCCACAATTTCCATTTTTGAGAGGATGTATGCCACCTGATTTGCCTCTCTATACACATGAGACACCTCCAGAGAAATCGACTCAACAAGATGCAGAGCACTAACCCATAAAACAAGCATCTTCCATGGAACATTCCTGGACCGCTCCTTCAAAATTTGTGATGCAATAGAAGAGTCTGATTCGATCCACAACCTCCTCCAACCATAATGAGCCGCATATCCAATCGCCTTAATCATTTCCCATAGTTTAACATCAATTGCATTTCCATTGCCTATGTAATGAAAGATGCATCCTTTGACAAATCCTCGATACGTCCTAAACACACCCCCACATCCAGCAGGTCTAGGCGCACCGGCGGCTGCCCCGTCCACATTCACCTTTAACCAATCAGTTATAGGTGGTATCCACCTGATATATTTCAGCACTTTGGGCCTCCACTCCCTCCCACTTACACCTACGGATCTCAAAAGAAGAAAGTCAGAAATGTCATTATTCATTGAACCAGATTGATTAACCGAGGTAGAGATAATATATCAGTGCATCATCATAGTACCCTCCTTGAATGAGGGCCTGCCATTGTTGAATCCAATACTATTAAGGGCCTTCCAATTGAATGAAATCATAGCAACAGTAGTAGCAATGAGCAGGGACTTGACCTGCTCACTGCGGACAGCTTGCATGGCCTATGAAAGCAGTGAACTAACCGTTTGGGAGGCTAATTGGCATTGGAAAACTTCATTCAAGTAACTCCATAACCGCACAGCAAAAGGGAAGAAAACGAACACATGATTGATAGTCTCATCCGCAGCCAAACAGAGGAAACATACCGGTGAAATATTTAAACTGGTTCGCTGCAAAGCATATTTAAGAGGCAGCCTTTGCTTCCAAATGTGCCAGATCAGAAGTGCATCAGCCGGAGCAATGTAAGGGGTCTGCACACCCTTCACCCAAGCAGGTACATCAGCCACATTGCCACATTGCAGCATATATGAGTTGCGGCTGGAGAAGCACCCACTAGACGTTGGTTTCCATATAAGGATGTCATATTCAACATATTCATACCTAGAGATCTATGTCCGTATGTGAGGAGGGATGATGGCACAATCCTCTGGGTTCCCCTGTAAATCAGAAATGGAAATACTCCTTAAAGACAAGGGAATGCTGGTGGAGTGATTAATTGGGGGAAGACATCCACTGCGTGCTCCAGCAGTTCATTTGAGAATCAGTACAAACCAGCCATTTAGCCTGTGTCATAATATAGATGCATGCCTCTCTGACGAAAGGCCATAAAGATGATTTCAGATACACATTTGAGTTATTATGTAACTTACCAACAAATCTTCTAGACAGAAATTCCAGCGAAGGGTCAGTGCCATAGAAAAGTCTCCACATGAAGTTCTGAATAAAAGCATCATTGAAAATCCTAACATCTTTCACCCCCATACCTCCTCTTTCCACAGGCCTTATGCAGTCCTTCCATGCAATAGTAATAAGTTTCCTTTTTTGTGTCGATCCAGTCTAGATGAAATTTCTGATCATACCATAAAGCTCCCTGAGAAGAGGAACTGGCCATTTGTATAGTGAAAACGAGTAAACGAACATTGAACTGATGACAGAATTCACGAGACAAATCCTACCAGCTTGAGACATGTTCTTTCCTTTCCAACTAGTTAGCGGATTTGTGATCTTAAGAGCAATACCCTCTAGGTAAACTCTTTTCACTCTCACCCAAAACAAAGGCATCCCAAGGTAGATGAAGGGTAGCACACCTCTCTTAACGCAAAACCTTATAGCAATTCTGTTTATCCTCACTAGTCGAATTCCTTACCCAAAGACAACAAAATATTTCACCCAGCTTATAAACTGGTCTGCCACTTCCTCATAGTGATTGAAGATAAACTTTATGCAAGATATGGTTTTCCTGTCAGCTTTTGAGAAGAGAAAAATATCATCAGCATAGAAGAGATGCGAAGGGGAAAAGAAACCCCTCCCATATGTCATCCTCTGATAGATCACAAGATTGGCCAGATCATGAAGGCATGTGCTTAGATAGTCTTCAGCCAAGGAGAACAATAGCCCAGATAATGGGTCACCTTGCCTGACACCCCGAGACCATTGAAAAAATCTCCTGGGAGATCCATTTACCAACATAGATACCCTAGCACTATCCATAATACATCTCACCAAACCAATGAATTTACCTGAGAAGCCATGCATGCTCAATACTTTGAAAATAATGTCCCATATGATGGTGTCAAAGGCTTTTGATATGTCGACCTTTAGGGCCATATTCCCATCCCTCTCTTTAGTCCTCATAATGTCAACACACTCTGAAGTAATGAAAAGACAGTTTTGGATATTCCAGCCAGGAAGAAACCCAAACTTGTTAAACGAGATAAGAGATCTTTCTATCTCACCAAGACGAATTGCCATGATTTTACTAATGAGTTTTGGAATAGTGTTTCCAATTGCGATAGGCCTAAATTCCTTAATATCCAAAGCATTCTCCCTCTTGGTAATCAGAGCAATAATGTTTGAGTTCATCCCAACTGGCATGTAAGAATGGAGAAAGAATTCCCTTACCGCTTCAACCACTTCCTTATGAAGGATGTCCCAATAAGACATAAAGAACTTGTTGGAAAATCCATCTGGCCCAGCGACACTGTCCATGTTCAAGGAGAAAAGAGCATCATGAATTTCGTTGGTGGAGGGGATGTCAGTTAGTCTTTTGTTCTGTGCATCATCCAAACTAGGATCAATGAATTTAATGATTTTATCTGAAATTTCCACCTGAGAATCAGAATAAAGCTTTTCAAAATAGCATGTCACAGCTGTGGAAATGTCATTCTAAGAGTTAAACATACTGTCATCAATTTTTAAATCCATAAGGTTCCTTGTTACCTCCCTCTCCCTGTGAATGCAATGGAAGAACCTGGAGTTCCTATCTCCTTACTTCAACCATCTCACATTAAACTAATTCCGAGACAGGTTTTCTTTAAGAGACAAGAGACAGTCAAGCCTTGAGGCAACCTGTATCTCCTCTTGGGATGACAGTTCTTGAAGGGTATTACGTTGTTGGCACTCGGACAAAAGTGAGTCAGCCTCTTTAATATCCTGATCCAGGTTGGAGAAAGACTTCTTACTACACACCCTTAGTCTGACTTTTACAATTTTCAATTTACAAGTGAGGGAATACAATTCACTTCCTTGAGAAACCTCTTTCCATGATTCTGCAACATTCTCTCTACACCCTGACACTACCAGCCATGCATTGTTGAATTTAAATGGTAGTGGAGCTGATCTCAGACTTCGAAAACAGATATCAATTAATATGGTATGATGATCAGAGTGTAGTTTAGAGAGGGTCATACCAGACACTTCCATTTCCTCACTTTTCTCACCCAACTGCACCAGGGACCTATCAATTTTACTTGCTTTCCTTCCATTAAGGGTGCATCGACTCCAGGTGAAAGCAGAACCTGAGATAGGAACTTCAACCATTCTGCATTGGTCAATACATGAGGAAAATGCTCTTGAAGATGCCCTACAGAAATAAAATCCAGTTTTTTCTTCAGGCCTCATAAACGTGTTAAAGTCACCAAGAACCATCCACCTCATGTCATTGTGCTCAACTCTTTCTTTGAGATTCCTCCACAAGCTTCGTCTTCTTGGATACTAATTGAAAGCATAAACAAAGGTAGCAAAAAAGGTGTTAGATTGATAATAGTAAATCATGGCGATTGACTGCTGATCACTTTGGGAGGACTCAACTGCTATAGAATTATTATTTAAATCCCATAAAGATTCCAAATCATTATCCATTTGATTGGCTGCAATGAAAGAATACCCCAGCGCATACCAATTAAAAGCCATCCAGCTAGAAAATTTCATACAGGGTTTAACAATGCCAATTAACATTGGTTTATTGGTCAAGATAATGTGCTTCAGGGCTTTGACCGTGGGAGAATTCCCAATGCCCTGGCAGTTCAAAAATAGGACTTCCATTGATGAGAGGACCACTGCCTAGTATATGGTCCAGCATAGCCTGTTGTAGTGCATTTCTCTGATTCTTCCAAGCTATCCCCTTTTGTATCATCTGAAGATACTATAGAAGATTCATGATCGTCATCATCAGTGGATAAGTAAATGAACCTGTTCTCTGAAAAAATTGGTCCTGTAAAAGTGACAGGAAGAATCCTCATTGCAGTCTTAGCAGCTTGTACCTGTGAAAAATCCCCATCCATCGCACCAGCTTCCTTTACCATCCTATCACTGAGCATTGATGTTTTTCCAGGAGTTTATGGAACCTCTTTCCTCGGCTCCTGCAAACTGGGGAGTCCCTCATTTCCACCAAATAGCTCATTATCATCCTGACCTTCTGGAGGCCCTTGAGGAGTCTCCTGTGCCGGATTCTCACTTGCTGAGCCTTGTATCACATCCGCATCCTTCATGGCTATTCCAGAGTCTTGTACAACAGTAAGAGAATTACCCGTCTCATCCTTACCCTAATCTTCCTCATCCTTCCTATCATTGGGTGGATCCAACCCGTAACTGTCACCATGCTCACCAACACCAGCAGCATTCACTGGGTTCTCCGTAGCCTCCGGCATGGCATTCATTACTTGTATCACAGGCACCTCGGGGGTGATTCCCTGATATTTTTCTTTCCTTCGATAGTGTGAGTCTTCATGACCCTTAATGTTACAGATTGAGCAGAATTTGTTCCTATTACATTATGCAAGGAGGTGTCCAAAAATGTGACAATTGAAACAAAATTTGGGTTTCCTATCATAAACAATCTCAAGGTTGATGCTATAATCTCTAGTGGGGAAGAAAAATTCCTCAACTAAAGTGTTAGCCATGTCACCTTCCACCAATATTCTAGCATAACACCCAAAATTGGGATTGTCGGTATGCTTATCCAATCTAAAAGGTTTCCCTACGGAAGAGGCAATATCCTAAAGAATTTACCGATCCCAATATAACCAACTCGGTTTATGGATACGTATCCATACCTGTGCAAAGGAGTTCCTCACATTACTGGGATCAAAGTTCCGATCCCACTCATGAATCCGAAGGAATCTGGGATTAAGGGGAACAAACCCCAGACTCCATGTACGCCGCTTGCATTCATCAGAGGGGAAGACAATGTGATAGAAACCCTTCCCCATGGCCCTCATCTTCCAGTCACTAAATCCCCATATCTCCGCCATCCTGTTAGAGATCTCATGAAATTTCCATGGTCGAACACCTTTTGTGATAATCACCCTTGCGATAATGGAGAATTTACATAGCCTGACTCGCTCCTCAACTGCGGGCTCATTCGCAGCTACGTGTGCAATACGCCCTTTCCTGATAATCCCCCATGAATTTTCCGTATCACAATCCAAGAAGGAGAAGACACCATTTTGCTTGGCCACATCAGCGAAGCTTTTCCCCTTAATCAAGTTGTCTTGATTGGCCAATTTCTCCGATTTCCACTTCGCACAGAGGCTGAAGAGATCACGATGCCCTATCAGATCTTCATCTTTTAACACAATCTCATCCGTCCCTGCAGTATCAACATCACCCTGCATGGTTCTAGGGATTTCGCCAGTCGGCTCTTCGGGAGTTTCCATTCTCCTTAAATGATAAATATAATGTTTTCATGAAACAACATGATCTCACATATATTATTAAATCAGAGATTACTTTAGAGAAAGTGTAACATTATCAAATTCTTGAAGTAAATAATGATCTTAAATTATCAAATTATCAGTTGAAAAATTACATCTAAAAGTTTACAAATGCAAAGAACACTCTAATCCATATTATTGGTAAATAGATTGCACCAAAAGATTCTACTAGTATTGGATATTGACCACTAAAATGAACTATTGTTAAACATAATTTTGTATCAAAATCTACAAAAATAAGCTTCATACCTATATTCAAAAAATATACAACAATTTCTATTAGTGAAAAATCATTTAGTATATATTGTTTTTCCATACCAATGAGTGTTCATTTTTACAATAAATTTCAAACTATTTATAGGAATCTTTTGAAACAAGTATGGGTTCCCAAAGTGTAAATTACTAATATTATTATACCCATGAATGTTTGGGTAGCAAAATTTGTTCATTTTTGAATTTTATTTTATGAAGTGTCCTTAAAGATCTCCTATAAAAGTTTATGGTACATGGACAGTGGATGTTTAAGACATTTGGTAGAGGACTACTCAATATTCAAGAATCGTGTAAATATTGATGCTTGGAATGTCACTTTTGGTGACAGTTAAAAAGGGAAAATAATTATACATGGACAAATCGGTAACACTAATTCAAATTTAATTTCAAAATTACTTTTTATTGATATATTAATGTACAATCTCTTCATTATCTCTTAATTATGTAATTCTGGTTTCAATGATAAAATTTAAAATTATGCATGTAACATATTTAAATCTAAAAATGAGTTATTATTATCTACTTTTAGAAATGAGAATTTCTATGTTGTCAACTTTTACACTTTAGTTTCCCAATATTTTTTTTTGATAAGTGTATTTCATAAATAAACATGGATTTGGAATAGGATATTATACCGCTTTACCACTCATCCACACAGAAAGATTTCGAGGAAAGAGATAGTCAAGGATCTACCCGAACTAGAATTTATAGACAATAAAGTCTACAATACAAGTCAAAACGGTAAAAAACTCAAAATATCCATCAATCAAAAGAAATAAATTTCTACTTCTCAACCACTTCAGTTTGTTCACATTGATTTCCTTAGACAATCTATAGATTCAATTCTTAATGGGAAGCACTGTGTATGTGTTCTTATAGTTGAATTATCTAGGTATACATGGACCATCTTTTTTTGCTCAAAGGAGTGAATATTTTTCATACTTCACCAAGTATTCTAGATCTAGAGATATCTTAGGTGGTCTTAGGATAAAAAAAAATAAGGAGTGATCGTGGGAGTGCATTTGAGATCAAATATTTTGACTGTTTTTTCTCACAAATTGTCTATAGTAACAACTTCTCTGATTATAGGACACCCCAATAGAATTGAGTTGCTGGAAGAAGGAATATAACCTTATAATAAATTCCCTAGACAATTATTAATGGGTTTGACTTACCTATTTATTTTTTGGATAATGATATCAATACAACTTGTTAAATTATTAATAGAGTCTTAATCAGACCAATTCTTTAGAAAGATTCATATGAGCTATAGAACAATAGGAAATCCAAAGTTTGATACATTAATGTTTTTTATTCCAAGGTTTTATATTTTCAATACTAAAAAAAATTGAAAATTTCTGTCTAAAAGTGATGATGGAATTCTCATAGGTTAATAAACCTTTACTAAAGCCTATAGAGTTTTTAATAAAACAACCAAAAGTGAGGATGAATCTGTAAATGTTAAATTTTAAGAAACAGGTACATTTGAAGAAATAAAAACCCTATAAAATATTGTCGATGATCTATCGACTGTGAACATTAATGCCAAATCTACCAACCCTACTATTAGGAAATATTCTAAATCCACCAATTTTGGAAAATCTACAGACTCTAATAATATTGAACAAGAACCTACAAATGAACCTGAAATAACTAGTCCTTCCATTTCTATATCTTTTGGAACCCTTGTGAACCATCCCTTAGATGTTGTAGTTTGAGAATTAGATTAATATACATATACTAGAGCATCAGTTAGGAACCAGGATAAACATCAAGGCATATTACCATTTCATTAACCAAAACACATTAATAATTCTATCAATGATGAATTTTGGGGGATGTCTACTAAAGAATAGTTAAATCTGTTTGAAAGAAATAAAATTTTGAAACTAGTGGATAAAACTAAATACACACGGACCGTAAGCACTGGGTGGGTATTTAGAAACAATATAGATGAAGAAGGCATCATTGTGAGGAATAAGGGTGGATTGTTTGAACAAGGATATATTTAATAGGATGGGATTGACTATGCAGAAACCTTTGCACCATTTTCTAAACATTAAGCCATTAGAATCCTGCAAGAATATGTAGAAGATCTCAATTTTGAACAATATCAAATGGATGTTAAAATTCAATTCATAAATGGGGATACAATTGAGGATATTTTTTTAAACCCCTCAAGTTTTATAAACCATCATTTCCAAATCTTGTTTTTATGTTATCAAAGTCATTATATGGTTTGAAATAGGCTCCAAGATCTTGGTATGAGAGGAAATGTACATTTATTATTTCTAAAGGTTTCAAAAAGGTAATGATAATCATATTCTATTTATAAGATAAATTTCTAAATATGTCTTAATAGTTGAAATCCATGTTGATGAAATTATTTTTGGATATTCAATGAATTAATTATGTATTTATTTTTAAAAAATGATAAAAAATGCTTTGGAAATGAGTTTAATGAGAGAAATCAAATTGTTTCTCAGATTTCAAATCAAAAAAATTAATGTAGGAGTTATTTTAAATGAAAGTAAATAATCTATAGATATTTTAAAAAAAGTTCGTTGATATTAAAAAAATTACTGATACTCCAATGAGTTCCACCTCTAAGATTGAACTTGATGAAAATGATAAATCTATTGATCAATCCAATTAAAGACGGATGATTGGAAGTCTACATTACTTGACTGCTAGATGACCTTATATTAAGTTTAGTTTATTTTTGTGAGAACATTTTCATGAAAACACCAACTCATTTACAATCTATTAAAGGTCATTAAAAATTCCTTATGAATACTACCAACTTAGGATTGTTCTACGCTATATTACCATACCTTGATTATGTAAGTTATTCTGATGCTAATTTTGGTGGTTGAATGATAGATAAAAAACCCACCACTACAACATGTCACTTTTTGTAAAATTAATTTGTATCAGGGTGTAGTATAATGAATAATTATTTTATAATATCAACTAGTGAGGATGAATATATAACTATTGTTAGTTGTTTTGATTAGATTATGTGGATGAAACAAACTTTTCTTGATTATTGATATCAGATTAGACAAGTCCATATAAACTATGAAAATAAAAGTGGTATTAAAATATAATTAAATCATGTCTCTTACCCTATAACAAAACATATTGATGCAAGACATCACTTTTAGAGATATTGTTATAAAAATGGTGATATAACTCTTGAATTTATTGTCATAGAACATCATCTTGTTGATACATTTACCAAGACATTAAACTATGATACAATTAGTTACGTATTGCATGAATTAAGAATGATTAGTTTTTGAGGAAATACTTTTAATATATGTTTGTTAAAACATAATGTGTGTGACTCACTGATTGGACACCAGTGATTTCAAATGGACCCTGATAGCATCATGATAAAAATTTCATGCCAACATAGTAAGTCTCATGCAAACAATGTCATGTTAACACTGATAATGTCATGATAAAACAAACATTGTCATGTTAAAAGTGTCTTATCGACAACGATGATGTCTCACTGATGTCTACGCACCAATAGATCTCACCAAATGTTTTTTTTGTCTCAAAATGAGGTTGTTTTACTTTTTTATTTTCACATGACTGGGATTACACTATTTATTTCTTATAAAAACCTAAATAATAAAATGGATTCTATCTTATATACATATTCTATTGTTCTTCCAATATCACACTCTTACCCTTAAGCTCTCTTTACCTTTGACCCCTTCACCTTCTTACCTTCAACTGAAACCTCAAAATGGAAAGAGTAAAATGCAACTTGTATGGATCTATAGATGAGTTATAACATAGGAAGAGACAAAAAAGAGAATTGAGAAAGTTTATTCCTATTCATCTTGGTCATGAAAACCATGTGGTAACACATGAGAGAGAATTGAAACCAGAATGTTTATTAAAATGTAAATCTCTCTTGTTAAATATAATGTTGATGCAAGTATGGTTTGAATGGTTTGAAAATAATAAAAGACCATATTACCCTAGATTTGTACAAGGATTTTATCTTCTTGCTGAATTTATTCTCAAACACAATCAGATGTATTAGATTAAATCTATAGTGAAACAAAGTAGAGTATGATTTTCTTCAAGACAATGGGCATAATTTCAAGAAGTACCGCATGAAGGGATTATATGATGACTATTTGGGGATAAATCCTCCCCAAAGTGATTTATTTTTCAATGAGAAGGCATTGGGTGAGATTATATGTAATTAGGTTCATATAAGACCAATTTCTAATGATTATAATGGTGAAAAGAGGTTTTTATTCAACATCATTCATTTATAGTTGTGTCCCAAGAAATTGGAATTTTCTTCAATCATGTAACGACCCAGATCTGGGATGTTAATGCTTCCCCGTATGTGGTTTCTCATATGTCCTCAATCGCAATTACCCAAATCATTGAGGATGTCAACTAGCAGTGAGGGAAAAAAGTCTAATAATGGGGAATCTATGCCATCATTGGTTGAGTATACACGACCGAATAAAAAATAAGAAATAAAAGCAGAAGCAGTAATACCACACAACATATGTATACATGGAAAGACATATACTATAAAAAATTCAGAATATATATAAATAAATGATGCATGACACATGTATCTAGGAATGTATCCAAAGAAGTCACAATGCTTGAAATACAGTAGTGAAACCAAATTACAGAAAAAGTAAACTCCACAACATCGCATTCCTCATCTTGGTCCCATGCTATCCAGATCAAACATCAATCTAGTACCTAATAGAGAGTGGTGATTTCCATTTTCTATACCTACAACCATATAATATTTTTAGGAGGAAAAGTATGACCCAAATAGGGGGTCAGAATAATCCTAGTAGTAAACAACATATTTTCTATGCCTAACTGTCAGTCAATATATATCGAAGGTGATATGATAAAATAAAGAAATAAAATAGTATGTACACAAAAGAAAAAAATCCTACAGTTTCCAAATACATTAATTTACAATTAATAATTATTCAATCCATTGAATAATGTAACCTTGGGATCTAGGATATGTTATGTATCCCCCTATATATTAAAACAAACACACATCTCAGAATACTATTTAAAGAAACCAGTAAGACCCAGTCCACGCTTGTTCGTTTTCATGGAAGACTCTTCCTAATCAATCATTCATTCCCAAGAAACCCATTGGGAATGTTCTCACATTACAACCCATATGGATTAACATAACATAAATTAAAATACAAAACCCCACCTAGGAATCTCTCACAGTTAATACTACATGGTCTAAAAAGAAATAATAAATCATAATGAGTCCAGGATTGCACTCACAATCAATTTCCAATGGTCGAAACATAATGTAATAATGACTCTCTAAGTATCTTTCATGGTCTAACCCCTTTGATCTATGAACCCACAAAAACTATCACAGTCAATGACTTTGGACAAAAATAACAAAAAATATACATTAATGAACCTACCGCAAGAATCTCTCACATTCAATTCCCCTTGGCCATAATTTCACAATGTTCATCACATGCATTTCAAACAAAAAATAACTCAATCCTAACCACACTAGGCATAAAAAAACCAGCCTAACATACATTATAGACCCAATGGCCAAATCAATCAAACATGGTAAATGAACCCATAATCAAGATGAAGAAACATAATTCATAAACAATAACCCTTTCTCATCCAGTAACACCTTAACTGGTTTTAATCTAGGAAAAATTCCAAAATACATGACACCCTAAACATGTGTATTCGGCACTTTAACAAATATATTTCAAAGACAATAAATTAAAGGAAAAAAATAACTACCTTAAAGTTTTACAAAGAAAAATCTTGAACTTCGTCCCTTAAATCATTCTATAATGAAATAGATCTACAAAAATTGTTAAAATGATAAACCCTTGATAACTCATGGGAGAATAGAAATCAGGAAGAGAGGCTCTCGGATAAGAGAGAATTCACTTGTAAGAATCCAACACACGTGGAGACTTCTCAATCAGAGCTCAGTTGAAGGAATGAGAGGATATCAGAGATCTTTTTTCATCTGTCTCTCTTCTATATTAATCAAGGGTAGATGATATATTTTCTGAAGATGAGACGTGACCCTACTTCGACTCTTCAAGTAAAAATAAAATTACATGGTGTGTTCATTTAATGTACACATCGTGTACATGCCTCTACCGGCCCCTGAATTTGGTGGTCAGCCAGGTCACCTACATGAACATGTACATAGCCGTTACATGGTCTGTATATGGTTACGCATACCCACCGGGTACACAACATATACTCAAGAGTACACAATATGTAGGTAGAAAATTCCACTTTCTTTATTTTTCCTAAAAACCAACCGAAAATACGGTTCCATACCAGAAATGAAAATCGTGGTTATTTGAACTCAAGTATCAAGATATATATCATTTATACTTTCTAGAGAAAGGAAAAAAGTTAAGCTTGTGTAGGTATTTTATAGTGAATATAAGTGAAATAATAATGCCTTATTTCATGATTAATTGTCTATTTTATCAAAGAATTATATCTGAAATGCTACAATCAATGGGATGTGTATGTGTAGATTAAAAAACTATATCTATTTTAAGTGGTATCTTATTAAGTATATTTGAAAAAGAATGAGGATAAATTTGATTCCATATAAGAGGGGGTTGATTAGAGATGAAGATAAATTATATTATAATTTCAACCATGTTGACCATCTGTATATGCTATGAAATGTAGTTGATCATGGTCTTCCACGAGATACTAATTCTGTCTATTCTAATGAGGTGGAAGTGACTAAAACCGGTAGGGAGGTATAGTATCCTATAGATGATATAACGTACCCTGATATTTTTAAATGTACTAAGGGGATTAATTTTGAACCAGCTCTTCCACCTTAATCTCTACCCCCCGAATAACCCATTCTAGTATAGGATGATGATGATGAGATTGAGGAATATAGCTATGTAAAGTATAAAATCAAATATGACTGTTCATATGAGAAACTAGAGAAGAAGAAAACATTATGGTAGAGGAAAGTGGCAGTGATTTGGAAGGCAGTGATTGTGAGAAAGAGGATGACGATTCTTGTTGTAAAAATTAAGATGATGGAGGAAATAAAGCTAAGTTGGAAATTAGTGGAAGTGATTGTATTTGAGATCATCCTAATGATAATTCATGTTCTAATGTAGAACTTGTTGGTATTATGGCTCAAGAACATATTGTTGAACCTATTGAATGTTGTTATAAATAAATGGTAGTAGTTGATGTTCATGGGGAAGTAGAAGCACAAATAGTCCCTATACCAAGATTAGTTTATTCTAGAAGGAGATATAAAATTGAGGGGGATCCTCAAACCATGAATGTGAGAGGTGATACAATCATTATTCTTGATTCAAGAGTGATATCTGAATGGTAAAATAATCCTACATATATTACACTAATTTTAAATTACTCTGATTCAGATGTGGAGGATGGTCTAGCTATTCTAATGAGGCCAATGGTTTAGGAAGTTGTTCTTTCTGAGACAACTACATTAGTTTCATCTGCTTCTACTCCTGGAACCCTAGTGACATCAGTACCAGGTGACTATGTCACCAAATATGATTTTTAGTGGTTTAATGAAGACCCAATATCTCTTATAAGAGCTTTGTATCAAACTCAAAAATGCCCCTTATCCTACTCAAAGTGAATAATATATTTATTCTGTGATATAAATGGTGGTTTCTCATGTGGATAATATGAGGATCATGGTTGTTTAATCTATATGAAATTATTACCATACCATAAAGAATGAATTTACTGAGATGGAATTGGCCAAAATCTGATTGACCATTAATCATAGAGAATTCATAGAAAAAGTGATAATGAATTTTGAGGATACAGTTTATAGAAATTCGTGTGCTCAAACTCAGAATCCTAATATATATATATGAACCAGATGAAATAGGAACTCAAAGATATAATGAATGGTGCGTCTATCTCACAATCTCCAGCTGCACACCATTCAGATATTGAGATGATCAATAATTTGATCATAGAAAAGCTTCAAACAATGATGGGTGGACCAAATTAGGAGAGTCACCCCAACATTAGGTAGAACTATGATCACATTTGTACATGGTGGGATTATATTGTAAAGGTTATACAATTTCCTAAGAACTAATAACCAAGAAAGTGGATTTTAATTTCAATAGAATATACACCAAGAATTAGATCACCAACCACATCAAGTATTTAATTTAGAGTCCAAAACATCCTCTACTGACATAGTATTTCAGAGAGCTTAGGTATCTACTTCAAGAGTTTACATATACCATTGAGATGTTTCTGGTAAACAAGGAAGATCTCACCAAATCTATGTAATATGTTAGAACATTATCATGGATTTCATCAACCATAACAATCCTTATCTTCATGTCCAATGTAAGGCTCTTCTTGTACCAGTTGAATCACCACTTAGACTAGATATCCAATCTACTACCACTCCTACAGTCTCCATGCCCTATCAAGAACTCTGTCATACTAAAACTTGCAAGTAGATCAGTCCTATCATTTTTAGGGAGATTACTGGACCTCTTGTCTCATCTAGCCCATGCTTAGTCCCTTCATTGTTTTTTTGAGTTCATATTCTTTCTCTCAAAATACACAATGATCCTCCATCCACTACTTATACATCTACTACTTTAACCCCAACAACTTCAAGTAAGGGAAATACAATAATGGAATTCAATTTTAAGAATAAGTAGTTTGGATAACTTGTTTGATAGGGTTGTATAGTTATAATTTTTTTATGTTCTTTTCAAAAATAATTTCAATTATCAATTATGTCAATATGTCTTAATTACCTTATTTCTCTCTCTCTCTCTATTTATATTCTTCATTAGTCATTATTCCTTGATTTAATATACTCTTTTTTATAATCCCAAAAGGGATTAAGGCATTATACATTATTTTAACTTTGGATAATATGGAAACATGAATGGGGGAGAATGCTTATCCTTTTTAAAGAACAAAGTAATATGGAGATAGTAAGATGAATGAATACATTGATCATTATGAATCAAATGACTGTTCTTTATAATTCCTTGATTTGTGATCATCAAAATGGTAGAGATTCTTGGCCCTCTCTTGTTTTAATGCTCAAAAATCATGTCAAGTCATGTTTAATCAACACTTAAATATTAAATTCAAAGATCCCTAATTATGATTATCTACATTAAAATATAATATTAAAATATTATATTAATGATTATAATATAAGAAATGAACGATATAAATACTCTCTCACAAATGTATGAGCCAATGACAAAAAAACTCACTGATGGATGTGTGAGTTCTCGATAGAACAACTCACTGATAGAAGTATGATCTACCAACAGATGTATGATATGCCAATAGAACGACTCATTGATTGAATAATGAGATACTTTTAGAATGAATCACTAAATGTAGTTTGACGTAATAATAGGTTGAGACACCATTACATGTTTGAGTCACCAACACATCGATCTACCGACAAAAGGACCTATCTACATAAGGTATCATCAATTCATCGACCTATCGATAGAAGGACCAACTAATACATCAACCAACATATAGAAGAACTAACTGATACATAATCCTACAGAAATAAGAACATACCGACAAATGTACATACCTATATAATGATCAACTGATAAACACTTATAAAATTTTATTTCTTCTTAAATTAAAAATTAATTACAGTTGTAATATTATGAAATTTATTACTATCTATATTGATAATGGTGTAGAATGTATTTTGTAGACAATTTCAGAGACCAATACGAGGTACAAGGAAGCCCACATGTTGAGGATCATGCCTGTTGTCGACCTATGTAGTATATAATGAAATGAAATGTTAATAAAGCATAAAAACATACATTGAAAACCTCGGTTTATATGAATTTTCTAAAATGTGAAACAAACTCGATCAAACTGTTGTACATACATGGATGGATTTTCAATGAGCTAATGTTCCAACATCTTTTCTACGACAAACCCTAGTGAAGAAAATTTCCATGTACCTCACTCAATACCAAAAAAATGTGTAACACTCCAAGATTCCACAGTACGTTTCCCTTTGAATAATGTAGTAGCATGTGTTGTAAGAAACTTCGAGTTGTAACACACACCACAACTAATCAAAATAGCTGTTATGAATTTTAATACCCATTTTTTTAAATTTTATAAATTTTATCATTCAAAATGGACTTCATTTTCAGATTTTGATTATCGAAATTAGCCTAGGGTGAAATTTTGGAATTTTTATGAAAACATTCAATTTTTGATGAAAAGTGAAAAACACCGAGTTATAGTTTTAAACGAAATTTTTATTTAAAAAATTAATTATTTTATTTAATATTATTTTAAGTCAAAATAGTTACATAATACCTATATAATTTCAATGTAATTTATTGTAGAAATATTATAATAATTTTAGACATATAAAATGTTTATTGAAATTTTCACCGTCTTTTACCCATCTCCTAGGAGAATTTTCAAATTAACATAAAACTTAATTTTACCACTTCTGTGAGTGGAATTTAGAAAATCTGAGAGACACGTTTAATATCAAAGAGTAAAATTTGGTTCATTAAGATTAAAATAATTTTTGGTGAATAATAACTTTTTAATTTTATTAACTGAAAATCCATTTTTTGATTTTTGAAAACACGTTTTGGTTAAGTGAGAACCCATAAGTACAAAATCACTTTGAGGCCATGTTAGAACCAACAAGACATCAAAATGATCAATGAAGACACAAATCAATATAACCAAAACAAAACAAAAGTACAACATGTTCAAGGGGATCCACCATTGCAAACACGAGCCAAAAAAACCAAACAAACATGAACAAAACAAAAGACACATCAATCTAGAATAAAATATTCATTTGAGAATCAAATAAGGATGAATGATTGTGAAACTTCATCGCCATAGCTTCACAATGAGAAACAACGAGACCGCCAAGCCGCCATGGACACGAAAACCGACAATCATCCAAAAATTTCAACATTCACCTAGGTCATCAGCACCATTCAAAACCTCATGGAATCTATCTAACCCAACCAAATTGGGGTTGCACGGCAAGGAGCATGACGAAATGGCATAGGAAGCCCAGAAAATGTGAAATAATCTAGACAAGGAAAGCTTGGAAACTGTAGCAGCCCAAGATTTTATGAAAAATATTATTTTTAATTTCACTAATGTCTTGTGTTGTACCCTACACCAAAACCAGCTTGCACAACACGCATCCTTGACTTGCCTTTCATTACACGCAATCACGACCTTCCTCGATAGCGTGTGTAGTACGCAATAACGAGTTTCACTAAACAAAAATATGCTATTAAAATATTATTAAAACTAGCCATTATGAATAGTAATAAAAACTTTTTGAAATTTTGTAAATTTTATTTTTCAAAATGGAATTCATTTTTGGATTCGTAATATCGAAATTAGCTTAGGGTGAAATTTTGGTGATTTTCGGATAACTTTCATATATTGATGAATAGTGAAAATTACTAAATTTTAATTAAAAACAACTTTTTCAATAGAAATAATTAATAGTGATAAATTATTAATTTGAGTGGTTTTAATGTATATTTAGAATATATTTTTACAATTTAATACAATGTTGGTCATTGGATGTAATTTCACATTTAAACCAGACATAAACAAGTGTCAATCTTTTGATAGTTATTATTTCTTAAGAACACACTATTTGTTTTGACGACATGAATTAATATTTAAATTAATTAATCCAACTGATATGTTTTGAATTTGGTAAAATAGAAATCATTTTTGAGTTCATAATATCAAATATAGATTAGGCCTAATATTTGGTATTTTTCTGAAAACATTCAATTTTTGATGATTAGTGAAACCACTAAGTGGTAGTTTAAAAAAATTGAATTGTTCATAAAACTTAATTTTACCGCTTCTGTGAGTGGAATTTCAAAAATATGAGAGACACAGTTGATGTCAGTAAGTAAAATGTTGTTCAATGAGATGAAAATAATTTTTTGGTGAATAGTAACTTTATACTTTTTTTACCATGGTTAAAAGTAAATAGGGTAATTAAGGGTAGAAATGATATTATTATTACCCTAACACATGTCCTAATTCTATTGGATAAGTGTAATTCGACCGAAAAAAAACTTAGGAATAAAATATGACCATTTAGGCCCACTTGGATTAGATTAGGACATTTATTATTAATTTATTTAAAGAAGGGTTAAAAGCGATAAAATCAAAGTTTATTTACTAAAACATTTTTAATATGGGGTTATTCATAAGAAAAATTCGACTATAAATATTCATTAGAAATCTAAAAAGATTTCCTACATAAATGTATTTTATTTGTAATTTTTAGACATTAAATAATTTAATTTATATATGACACAACGATGATGTAGTAATTATCTTATTAATGAAATATTGACATAATTGATGTTATAAATACCCAAATAAATATAATTTGAGACTTTTTATGAATTCCACTAATTTTATAGGTTAATATGACATGTTAGTATTGATTTAATTAACTTTTCTAGAACATATCATTCTGTTATGATTTCCACAAAAATCAATTACTAAATAGTGTCAAAATTGACATAAAATAATTTTTAAAACAAATATTATATTATTAATTGTTATTTTATTCCTAAAAATCAAAGGTTCGGAAAAATGGATTAGATAAGGATATATATATTAATAATAAACAACTTGGGGTTTTTTTGGCTTGTTATAGTAAGTTTATTAACCTTATAGTGTAAGAACACAAGAAGACACAGTAAAAGTAAAATTATTTAACTTAATGTTAAATCTAAATGATAAGGTTAAAATAGGAACCTAAACTTGTATAAATTCTATTTGATGAGAGTTTTTAGACCCATCCCCACCTTATCCACGAAATAAATCAATTTGGAGATATTTAAAACCGAGATTGACTTTATAATAAAATAATAATTTTAGTTATTCCAAAGGTGCCCCTATCCTCCCTTATAAAAGGGAACATCCTCCCTCTCTTCCTCACACAAATTTGAGCCTTCAAGCTCGACCAACCCCTGCCACATTCTCCTCTCCACTTCCCTAGAAACATCCTAGAGGTTCTGGTCTTCCTCAAAGACCAATTTTAGTGCCCTAAAATAAGGTCTCAAAGAATCACTTCAAAGAAGAGGTAATGTCCGTTACCGATTGTTTCATCTTTATTTCTTCTTCCACTTATTCTTCTTTAGTTGTTTCACTATGAAGTAATAATATCAGTATCACTCATATACTTATATGTTATTATAAGTATGAAACAAACCTATTTCACCATCTATCCATCCTACGGAAAAAGAAATCACCGCGCGTGCGTACGTACGGAACACCGTCTCCACGCCGTGGTGTAATCTATTTTCTACCACCACCTTACTTGGATGGGTATAATGGTGTAAATAATGACTATATATGACTATTATAAAGTGATATTGATTCTGAAATAGTATACATATACTCCAATACAATTCCACGATCATAGGAATGATATCATCACTCGTGCGTACGTACGGAATACCGTCTCCACGATGTGATGCGACTTGTTCTACATGATCTTCATTTCATAATGATTATATAAATTAATTGAATGAATGAATATGATATATATTACACTAATACCATTATGGAAATGAGGTATCTATAACCTAAAGAAAAGAATAAGAATTTATTCGACAAAACACGCATAAGAACAAAAAGTTATAAACACCCGAATAACAAGTAACAATGAAATATTACTACTAAGAAGCTAAGAATATGACCATATATGATATCATAAAAATAAGTATGATTCTGGAATAAGTCAATAACATTATTTAAATAATTATACAGGAGGTTCGGACACTTACAAAGCAAGTCAGACCTAAGGTAAGGGAAATATCACAATCTCATTTTTATCCGAGATTTTTTATATTTTAGTATTTACTGGGGTGTATTTTATCACCCACATCCATGTTTCCTGAATATGTAATATTATTTCCATACACCTACATTTATTTAGATCCAATTTTACCCTTCGGTGACTTTTTAGTAATGAATATGAAAGGAATCTTTTGTTGTTTTTCGTACGAGCTACTTTTTGACTTTTCCGACAAAAGTACGAAGAATGTTTTTTTAACTTATACATCATGAATGGATTTTTAAAAAATTATTTCCAAGAAGCTTCCATTACAAGTTTTCAAGTTTATTTTTAATCAACTTCTTTTAGTTTAGAATTGTACGACATATTAAGAAATGAAAAGTGTTTTTGAAGCAGAAAGGATATTTTTCTTCAAGAATGGAGTTCAAGTGTTTTATCAAAATTATTTTCCATCTAAGATAATATAGGGTTCTGTTTCTATCCCTATTATTATATGGATTTGATTATGTTGTTATGGAAATATTTTTATGAATTCCTTTATCTTATATGCATTGTTTTATGATGTCATGTTGTTTAAGAATCCCATTTTTACTACATGGGTTATGCAATGATGTATGATTTATGATTTTGTGGCACACATAAGAATGGTATCATTATGAGATGGGTGGGACCTATATCTCCCTCCAATGCATTGGGTAAATATTTTATATCTCATGAGATTGACATGGCTGGAATGGTAGGTTATACCAGTTCAGTGAAACAGGACTGAAACGAGGGTGACTCGGTTCAGAAAGGGACTTTGTCCACTAAGATAGTCTTGGAAACGAGTCTTGACTAACAAGAAATGATTCTTTATGATTATGTGTGTATTCAAAAAAGATTAATGTTTTAAGTTATGATTATTGTAATTACATTTCACTGCCATGAGTTATCCCAGGTTATGAAATTATGATCTCTTTTACAGGTTAAGATTTCCAAAAGTTATGTGCTTCTGTATATGATGTGATTGATATTTCTTTTGTTTACCCTTACTGAGCATTTGAGATCACCCTTTTATGTTATCTTTTCCACAGGATATAATGAAAGGTTTTAGGTATAAAAAAAGGAAGACCTTTATGGGAGATGTTGAAGATCTTTCACCAGGATTAGAAGATTATATTCCGAGTTTCCAAAGACACTAAACTATTATGATCCTTGTGCGTGTGTTTTTGTTATGTACTAAGTATTCCGTAAATGTAATGTAATGTCCATGTACATTAGGCTTTGGGTCTCTACAGTTGGTATCAAAGGAAAGGTTTAGTCAACCTTTGAAAACTATGATGCAAAAACGTTAGTGAGATCCCTAGAGATATTTCTATGGTATGTCTAGGGATGTCTCTAAGGATAAGTATACATATAGGTTATAGTCCTATAATTTTGCTAACGATATTAGAATTTAACCTAAGATGTTAGATATTGAGGATACTCCACCTTTACTATGTTGTTTTCCCTAGCATGATTTTTTCCTCTCACAATATTCTTTTTGTGTTTTAGTTAATGGTGGGAACCAGAAGGAATTCGGTTAACATTGAATCCAATGGAAAAATTGGTGATTATGGGAAAAAATTGTGTAATTCCTAGAGAGAAAGATCTTTTTATTATGCCAAATCAGTCATCGCGATATATGATTAACAAGCTGAAATTTAGTGGTATACCTAATTCATCAAAGAAGAGGAAGATAAACTATTATGCATGTTCGCATGTTGATGAACATAAAGAATGGAAGATTGAGATTTCTAAAGAAGGGAAGAAGAACCTTGAGGAATACCTCAAATGGAGGGACCAATGTTATCTGTGTGGAGAAAAGGGTCATAGAGTGACAGACTGTTATGGAGTTCAATGTCTTATTTGTGGAGAACATGGGCATTACCCAACTCAATGCCCTGACCTAAAAAGTTACTTCTAAATCAAGGAAGGACATATTCCAGGACAATCATTGAAGTGGATGGACTGAAGTGTTTATGTATTGGTATTCCGGAATAATGTTGTTGAGGTACTTTTATGGTGTATTGAAATATTTATGTATTGGTCTATTGTGGTTTTCAATAATTTTAAGGTACCAATAACTATGAAAAGTGAATCAAATATTTTGTAAAGTAGATAATATGTGCATAATGAAGGGATAAGGAGAAAATGAAATGTTTGACACTATTCATGAGCTCATGATTGATATAAGGACTAAGTGATATCATGGTTTGAGTATATAGAATTTTGAGGATTTTGGTATGTGGAAAGTGTTAACTTTTAACTGCATTCATGTTTTCACTAAGGTTCAATGGGTATTCATTCTTTAAGAGAATACATGATTAAGGTATTGACATGTTTTTAATTTGACTAACAAGATATATCTAATGATATATGGGGGATAACTGATGGCATTCACGTGATTATTCTGTGACATTTCAAGTAATCATTTTCTTTGTACTATGAGCTTGGACCGAAGTATTTTAGATAAGCCTAAAGATTAGAATGGATTATGTTGGACATAAGTTAGGATAAAACGTTTTTCTATATTATTGATGGGATGTTATAGTAATATATCTTTAGAAAAAGGACAACCTGTAGGACGGGCGACAACCCATCGCGTCAGACAAGGCTGTGGGAATTTAACCCACAACCGAAGTGCGATTGGCCTTTATCGCCTACCACTGGCCTACAGGAAGTCCCTGTTTAGTAGACACTAGTTTTATTATATTAAGCAGTATGGTATATGAAGTATAAGTCCATTTTAGGAACCATATATGATTAATCTCACTATAGAATGACTTATGTATATTTAATAACTTTTGCTAACCTTTTGTTTGAGACAGATGGAATGACCCGTCATTCTATCACATGATCTTCTAACACTTCACGAATAACAAATTCAACATCATTTATTTAAGAGATAATGTGGAAATTGTTCAAGGCACGAACAAAAGTGATATTTTACCAAAATAAAGTAAGTATTTATTCTAATTCAAATTCTTCAACTTTAGGGAAACGATCTTGAAAACAAAAAATGTTGTCCTAGTGCTCTTATATCTGATTAATCAGATGGTACCTTAGATCGTCACAAATTTATGGATTTGTGATTGTTGGATTATCCATAGCCATGTTCTCTTCCACTCTCCATCAGAACATGATGGTTAGATTTTTCTTCCATATCCATATTTTCACCTATGTGGAAACCCAGTGATTAGTTTATTTGGGTAACCGTTACGTTTCATACTTTTGTTTTTAAATATTGGTTTTGGTATTCCTTTTTACGATGTGGGTTTCAATTAAAGAAACTTTCTAATAGTAAACCATTTATAACCCCGACAAATTTCGAGGGCGAAATTCATTTTAAGGGGCGTAGAATGTAACAGCCCAAATTTTTTTGAAAAATATTCTTTTTAATTTCACTAATGTCTTGTGTTGTACGCTACACCAAAAGGAGCTTGCACAACACGCATCCTTGACTTCCCTTTCATTACACACAATCGCGACCTTCCTCGATAGCGTGTGTAGTACGCAATGACGAGTTTCACTAAACAACAATATGCTATTAAAATACTATTAAAACTACTATTATGAATAGTAATAACCACTTTTTGAAATTTTGTAATTTTTATTTTTCAAAATGGAATTCATTTTTGGATTCGTAATATCGAAATTAGATTAGGGTGAAATTTTGGTGATTTTTGGATAACTTTCATATTTTGATGAATAGTGAAAATTACTAAATTTTAATTAAAAACAACTTTTTCAATCGAAATAATTAATAGTGATAAATTATTAATTTCAGTGGTTTTAAAGTATATTTAGAATAAATTTTTACAATTTAATACAATGTTGGTCATTGGATGTAATTTCACATTTAAACCAGACATAAACAAGTGTCAATCTTTTGATACTTTTTATTTCTTAAGAACACGCTATTTGTTTTGAAGATGGGAAATAATTTTTAAATTAATTAATACAACTGATATGTTTTGAATTTGGTAAAATAGAAATCAATTTTGAGTTCATAATATCAAATATAGCTTAGGCCTATTTTTTGGTATTTCTCTGAAAACTTTCAATTTTTGATGAATACTGAAACCACTAAGTGGTAGTTAAAAAAAACTGAATTGTTCATAAAACATAATTTTACCGCTACTGTGAGTGGAATTTCAAAAATCCGAGAGACACGGTTGATGTCAGTAAGTAAAATGTGGTTCAATGAGATGAAAATAATTTTTTGGTGAATAGTAACTTTTTACTTTTTTTACCACTGTTAAAAGTAAATAGGGTAATTAAGGATAAAAATGATATTATTATTACCCTAACACATGTCCTAATTATATTGGACAAGTGTAATTCGACAAAAAACAAACTTAGGAATAAAATATGACCATTTAGGCCCACTTGGATTAGATTAGGACATTTATTATTAATTTATTTAAAGAAGGGTTAAAAGAGTTAAAATCAAAGTTTATTTACTAAACCATTTTTAATATGGTGTTATACATAAGATAAATTCGACTCTAAATATTCCTTCGCAAGATAAAAAGATTTCCTACATAATTGTATTTTATTTTTAATTTTTAGACATTAAATAATTTAATTTATTTATGACACAATGATGATGCAGTAATTATCTTATTAATGAAATATTGACATAATTGATGTTATAAATACCCATATAAATATAATTTGATATTTTTATGAATTACAATACTTTTCTAGGTTACTATGTCATGTTAGTATTTATTTAATTAACTTTGTTCGAACTTATCATTCTGTTATGATTTTCACAAAAATCAATTACTAAATAGTGTCAAAATTGACATAAAATAGTTTTTAAAACAAATATTATATTATTAATTGTTATTTTATTCCTAAAAATCTACGGTTCGGCCAAATGACTTAGATAAGGTTATATATATTAATAATAAATAACTTGGTTCGTTTGACTTCTTATAGTAAGTTTATTAATCTTATAGTGTAAGAACACTAGAAGACACGGTAAAAGTACAATTATTTAACTTAATGTTAAATCTAAATGATAATGATTAAATAGGAACCTAAACTTGCCTAAATTCTTTTGGATGAGAGGGTTTCTACCCATACCCACCTTAGCCACGAAATAAATCAATTTGGAGCTATTTAAAACCGAACTTGACTTTATAATAAAATAATATTTTTTGTTATTCCAAAGGTGCCCCTCTCCTCCCTTATAAAAGGGAACCTCCTCCCTCTCTTCCTCACACAACTTTGAGCCTTCATGCTCGAACAACCCCTTCCAAATTATCCTCTCCACTTCCCTAGAAACATCCTAGAGGTTCTGGTCTTCCTCAAAGACCAATTTTAGTGCCCTAAAAGAAGGTCTCAAAGAAGGTCTCAAAAAAGAAATCACCGCGCGTGCTTACGTACGGAATACCGTCTCCACGCCGTGGTGTAATCTATTTTCCACCACCACCTTACTTGGATGGGTATAATGGTGTAAATAATGACTATATATGACTATTATAAAGTGATATTTATTCTTAAATAGTATACATATACACAAATACAATTCCACGATCATAGGAACGATATCATCACTCGTGCGTACATACGGAATACCGTCTCCACGATGTGATGCTACTTGTTCTACATGATCTTCATTTCATAATGATTATATAAATGAATTGAATGAATTAATATGATATATATTACACTAATACCATTCTGTAAATGAGTTATCTGTACCCTAAAGAAATTAATAAGAATTTATTCGACAAAACGTGCATAAGAACAAAAAGTTATAAACACCCGAATAACAAGTAGCAATGAAATATTACTACTAAGAAGCTAAGAATATGACCATATATGATATCATAAAAATAAGTATGATTCTGGAATAATTCAATATCATTATTTAAATCATTATACAGGAGGTTCGGACACTTACAAATCAAGTCGGACCAAAGGTAAGGGAAATATCACAATCTCATTTTTATCCGAGATTGTTTATACTTTAGTATTTACTGGGGTGTATTTTATCATCCACATCCATGTTTCCTGAATATGTAATATTATTTCCATCCACCTACAATTGTTTAAATCCAATTTTACCCTTCGGTGAGTTTTTAGTAAAGAATATGAAAGTAATCTTTTGTCGTTTTTCATACGAGGTACTTTTTGACTTTTCCAACAAAAGTACGAAGAATGTTTTTTTAACTTATACGGAATGAATGGATTTTTAAAACATTATTTCCAAGAAGCTTCCATTACAAGTTTTCAAGTTTATTTTTAATCAACTTATTTTAGTTTAGAATTGTACGACATGTTAAGGAAGAAAAAGTGTTTTTGAAGTAGAAAGGATATTTTCCTCAAGAATGGAGTTCAAGTGTTTTATCAAAATTATTTTCCATCTAAGATAATATAGGGTTATATTTCTATCCCTATTATTACATGGATTTGATTATGTTGTGATGGAAATATTTTTATGAATTCCTTTATCTTATATGAATTGTTTTATGATGTCATGTTGTTTAAGAATCCCATTTTTACTACATGGGTTATGCAATGATGTATGATTTATGATTTTGTGGCACACATAAGAATGGTATCATTATGAGATGGGTGGGACCTATATCTCCCTCCAATGAATTGGGTAATGATTTTATATCTCATGAGATAGACATGGATGGAATGGTAGGTTATATCGATTCAGTGAAATAGGACTGAAACGAGGGTGACTCGGTTCAGAAAGGGACTTTGTCCACTAAGATAGTCTTGGAAATGAGTCTTGACTAACACGAAATGATTATCTATGATTATGTGTGTATGCCACAAAGTTTAATGTTTTAAGTTATGATTATTTTAATTACATTTCACTTCCATGAGTTATCCCAGGTTATGAAATTATGATCTCTTTTACTGGTTAAGATTTCCAAAAGTTATGTGCTTATGTATATGATGTGATTGATATTTCTTTTGTTTACCCTTACTGAGCATTTGAGCTCACCCTTTTATGTTTTCTTTTCCCCAGGATATAAAGAAAGGTTTTAGGTATAAAAAAAGGACGATCTTTATGGGAGATGTTGAAGATCTTTCACAAGGATTAGAAGATTATATTCCGAGTTTCCAAAGACACTAAACTATTACGATCCTTGTGTGTGTGTTTTTGCTATGTACTAAGTAATCCACAAATGTAATGTAATGTCCATGTACGTCAGTATTTGGGTCTCTACAGAAACAGTCGTCGTCGTCACAATCTCGATGATGTTGGTTCGTTGAGAGAGCTCCAAATACGGAACCAGGGGATTGGTGAACTAAGAGGCCGGGAGAAACCTGTAACCAAAATGTCTGAAGAGATTAAATGAAACAGGAACTAGTGGCATACAAGAAATTCGCCATCGAAGGAGAATCAATGGAAAAGGAGGCTTCATCGACATAGCTGTCAAGAGTTGACACTAATGACACAAGAACAAGGGAACACCAACAAAAGGGGGCACCGTAGGGCTGCATCCTCCAGGAGACTGCGCACACCACCATACACGGGATCCGGGGGCCGAAGGGCGTGCTCGATGACAACGACATCATAGCGGCGAGATCTAGGAGGGAGGTGTCGATGTCGTCGAGGAAAGTGACACTCGATAGAGATGCAGACCATGCCATTCTCGGGGGATTAGCGGGGTCGTCATTGGCGACAGGTAGCTGGGTCGGTCGATGGGGAGTTGGACGTGTTCCAAGAGGGACGAAGCCGACAGCGTGCGGGAGGATAGGTGTAGAGGCGGCGGCGCAAACCCTAGGAAGAGAACCCTTGGTAACTGTGGGGATGCTCTCGCGCAGGCCCTTACAGGCTCATAAATCAATAATGATGTTCATATTGATTGTTTATTAATGGTTGGTTTTTTTACTTTTATTTACCACGATTAAAAGTAAATTGGGTAATTAAGGGTAAAAATGATATTATTATTACCATATACAATTTCCTAATTCTATTTTATAAATATAATTCAACCAAAAACAACCTTAGGAATAAAATATAAACCACTTTGGACTACTTGGATTAGATTATGAAATTTATTATTATTTAATTCAAAGAAGTGTTAAAAGAGTTAACATCAAAGTATTATATCTAAAACATTTTTAATATAGGGTTATACATAAGATAAATTCAATTATCAATATTCATTATACAGATAAAAATATTTCCTACATAATTATATTTTATTAATAATTTTTAGACATTACATAATATAAATAATTTATGACACAATGCTGATGCAGTAATTACCTAATTAATTAAATATTAAATTAATTGATATTATAAATATCCAAATAAATGTAACTTGAGACTTTTTATGAATTCCAATAATTTTTTAGTTTAATATTACATATTAGGTTTGATTAAATAAATTAGTTTCGAAGTAATAATGTTGTTATGAATTTAGAAAAAAATTCCAAATAGTGTAATAATTGGCAAAAAGCATTTTTTAAAACAAAAATTATATTATTAATTGATATTCAATTCCTAAAAATCTAAGGATCGGCCAAGAGACTTATATAATGATATGGGAATCATTAATGGACTACAAGGGGGTTGAATGGAAATATATATTATGTTTCATAACTATATAATATAAAAATATCAAGAGACATGGTAAATGTCAAATTATTTAACTAAGAGTTAAATATAAATGATAATGTTAATATAGTGACCCAAACCTATATAAAACCTATTTCTTGAGTGGTTTTCGACCCATACCCACCTTATCCTTTAAATAATCTTTTTTTGGAGCCATTAGAATCTGAATATAAATTTATTATAAAATAATATTTCTAGATTTTCCAATATCCCCCCTAACCCATTTTATAAAAGGGCACCCCCCCTTCTCTCAAATTCACACCTTAAAAGACTTTTGGCTCAGCCAACCCCTGCCCAAATATCCTCACAACGTCCCTCAATTCAACCAAGATGCCTTAGTTTTATCAGAAACCCATCCTAAGGATCCCTTTTGATCAAATCAAAAGGAAGAACCTGAAGAAGAGGTAATGTTTTCACCACCCTCTTTCAAGTTCCATTCTTATTCATCTTATTATTTATTTGTTATTTCCATTCTAAAATAATAACTATAGTATATTCTATAGAATATGGTGTTATTATAAATATTGTACAACCATATTCATTATTATATCAATCCTTTTAATGACATTTTACCATAAGTGCATACGTACGACTTACTGTCTCCACACCGTGGTGTAATTGTTATTCAATACATTATTGTTTGGATGGGTAAGATAATGATGTGTAATTGATGTAAATAATAAATATAACATGATAATGACTCTGTATATATGATATAACAACCAATTATATATTATTTTAATATCAAAAGATTGATATTGTCGCTCGTGCGTACGTATAGACTACCGTCTCCACGAACACGATGAGATTCATTCCCCATCATATCCATTCAAGAATATATTTAATTTTATGATTAAAAATAATATTTAAGGACATGATATCATTATGGATATTAATAAGATACAAATTATCCATAACAAACAAGACTTATGTAAAAAAACATGTAAAATAAAACGAGTATGTTAACACCCGAAACAACGCTAATTCTAAGATATTATTAACAAAGCAATGTTAAAAGATCATATATGTTATCATATTAATGTATATGATTTTTGTATAATTTAATAAAAAATATTTCACCATTATACGAGAGGATTACCACCCCTGAACCATGGAAAAGTACAAGGTAATGGTTTATTTCACAATCTCTTCATTATCCGAGGTTGTTTATATGTAATTATCTACTGGGGCCTCTTTATCACCAACATCCATATTTCTTAAAAATTTATTTCAAATCATTCTTACTATTATACAGACTATGGGTTAAAGATATTTATACCCTTTTTTACTTTTTATAAGATATTTATAAAGGAATCTTTCCGTCATTTTCCAAACAAAGTCTTTTTAACCTTTTCGACAGAATTAATGTAAAAATGTCTTTTTTTTAACTTATACAGTAGGTGCGTCTATTTTTTTCTATTATAAAATCATCGAAGCTTCCCATACAAGCTTATAAAAATATTTTCAAAGTAAATGATTCCTTTTATAATTATTTTACATTAAAATGATTAAAGAAATAGTTATTTCTCTCAAATAGTTTTGTTTTCATCTATATCAACATCCTTTGATAGATGTTATGTTAATTTGAAGTTGATTTATGATGATACAAAACATCCATATTGTATTGAAGGGTTTGTGATATGTTTGAATGTGTATGTGTTATTTTTATACCATTCATGTGTTATGGATAATGAATTTACCTTTTGTATGCTATTTTTAAAACGAATGTTTATGTTATGTTTAAACCTGTTCATAAGAGGATGCATTGGACTTAATATGTGATGGGTGGATCCAGTTATAGCTTCTCGATGCATCAGTAGGTCTCATAAGAAAAACTAGTGTCTTGGCACATGTCCTTGACAAAATCGTATTTGTAGTCTTGGAATAAGGCTTTGACTATATAGTTATTATAGTCTGGTATTATGAATTCCATCATTATGAAAGTGGTTATTGATATTGCATGTGATTATTCGACCAGTAAAATATTCATTTGAATAAGTAAATGGAATTATTTCATCTTATCATTACCATATTATGCTGATGTTCAAGTTTAAAAGGATTTTTTTAGTTATACATTTCCTTATATGTTTTTGGTTATTTATAAACGTTTTTTCTATATATTTATCTTTACTGAGAATCCGAGCTTACCCCTTTAAATGTTTTATTTTTACCAAGATATGAAGAAGTATTTTATGAATGACCTGTAGGGATAGTATGAGGGGATATTAAGACAAGATGTTGTTGTAGTTCTTTTCACTTTATGATGTATTGTATGACTTATGAATATATCTAGTGATTCCAAGGCTACTAAACTAATCGTTCATTCGAGAAATGATCTTTTGTGATCATGTAAATGTTATGATATAATCCACCGACTCTAGGTAACTGGGTCGGGGAATTACACAAAGCCCCATCAAAATCATTTTTCTGTCTGTTTCAACATTTGGACATGAGCTTCACATCAGCTACACAGAAGAAGTCCAAAAGTTTCATTTTCATCACACATAGAATTCTAAACATTTTATCATTTTTTTCTCTGTTCTTCACATTCTAATTATTTTCCTCAATGTGCGTATGTCTATATAAAAAAAAAGACTATCTCAAGAGCTAAGCTAGAATATACAATATATATTCACTCTCTCTATAATTTAAACCATTTTCACCCACATATAACTATAGAATACATCCTTGTATGGCATATTTGTATATTTTTTCCACGAATAATGATGTAAGAGGTCTAGTTGACCCGAACAACCTTGTGTATTGTTGTCAAACCCAATCTAGGGTGTGGATTATATTTATTAATATAAACTTCTGGGTGGTAGGTGATAACCAAGTATAAAGGACTATGTCTATGACTGGGACAGAACCTCTTATTTTTTAACTAATGTGATTTTCAAATCCATTTTTTTCTATCTTCATTAATATTTTATACAACTAAATATTACATTGATAGTTAATCATAATTAGTGTTTATAAATATTTTTGATGTAGTAAATTACTCGAAAAAGTAAAATCAATCATTAAAATTTCTACAACTTTGAATTAACCAATATTTTGAGAGATTACATGAACAATAAAAACTATTATAAATATTTTAATTTTGTTAGCTGGTCTATTTGAATTTTAAAATTAGGGAAATTATAAATTATCATTTTTAACAAATTATTTGATTGGAATCCAATTCCGCACCCCTCTTGAGTTTTCTTTTATGTCCAATAGAGTGTTTAGTCTTGGATGTTAGAAGTTTTTCAAATGATTCTTGCATTCTGAAATACCTTCATGTGTAAATTTTATTACCACACTTTTTCATATATCTTTATATATATTTATTGAGGAATAATTCAATTCACATTCCACAAATAACACTCTTTTTGATTTTTTAAATTATAAAATTACTATGGTATTGTAAATTTTTAATTGTTTTGAAAACAAACCAATAAATCATACTGTAAAATATTATGGACTTGTTTCGTAATTTAATTATTTATTTGATGACTATGGTTGAGTAAATATTTTTATCATTGAAAAAATTGTTGTCATCCCACAATATAACTATATTCCCTATTAATATACCATAAATAATTTTATTTCAATTAAATTTTAGAATTACCCATCACATGATAGAATCCATATATGAACCTTTGGGATTCAATTTTATCATATAATTCTATATTCAATTAAAATATATCCATGTAATTGGTTTTATTTTTTGTCAAACTACATTCAAGTGATCAAATACACTATGTGTTACATAGTTCCATCATCATTTTAACGAATCGTCTTTAGGTTGAACAACTCACCATAGGCTTATGATATATATTATACATGCTTGTAGCCTCTCATGATTGATTAAACATTTATTTAAAACATTTTTTATAATAAATATTTTGGTGTCCAATGTTAGACTTATGGACCATTGGTAACATCTTCTAATAATGAGCCTAATATTTCTATGTTAATTGATTCTTTATAGAATTCCTCATGTTTTTGGTGTTAGATGGTTTATACCAAGAGTAGTGATCATTATAATTGACAATGTATCTAGAAGCTTAGTTTTAAATAATATGACTAGACATTGGTGGTCAAATAAAAAACAATTCCATCTACCACATAGTAATGTTGGGATTATTATTTAGTATATCTATCAATTGGTAGGAATTCAAATACCTGGGGAGATTTATTATGATTTCTTCCCCACATATGACACTTATGAGGATTTATAAATTATTAGTCAATTAGCGGGGGATATATTAAAGGATAAAGTGAAATAATTCGATGAAGATCTTCATATTTTTTCAAAAAGTACATTTAATAAATAGGTGGAAATATATTTATAGCATAACGGGTGAAACCATTTAGGTGCACATAGACCCACCATACACAAAATTATCAACATATTGAAAAATAATATTGGGATACCCTAAATTTAAGTCATTTAACCCTATAGGGATAGATTTCACAGTCAAATATTTCTTCAAATCATCATATAGTGGGCTCTATATCAAATTTTATGGGAAAATAGATTTACTAGTCCCTTGATAATTACTGAGATGTTATGATTAACACCATGATTATGGTATTTGTGATTTAAAATTCGGTGGCTTTTAACTTGTCATTGTAACCTGTTACAAGGATTATCACTTACTTGTAAATACTCAATAATTGAGGTCTACACATCGTTTTAGTGGACCACTCCTATTTCAATATTTATAGATGGAATGACACATTCAATGACATGAATATCAAAATTACAAAATGATAACTCATTCTACTTATCACCAAAATATTTCAAACATTTCTACTATTTATCAAATATCTATGGATACTGAAAATGTTATTATGATGTAGATGAATACCATATATTATACTAATTTTCCCAATACCAAACATTTTGAAATAGTAATATACTAGGGTAGTGGAACCCAAAAATATTATTACATTGTCTCATTTTAATACGTGATTTTATTCTATCAAATATATGGAGTAACCATTTGATAACATCAATCAAATTTCATATTCTCATTACAATTTTGAATTATGAAATAAATAAAAAATTATATCTTTCTAGAGATAAGACATAATGACATCCAACCCCCTATATCATCATTGGTTTATCATAACACATCAGAATACTATAATGATTATTATTATTCCTTCAAAAAAAATCTGAATAAAATTTCATGTGGATATACAAAATAATTTTGGGATAGTTACACAATGGTGTATTAAGAGATACATTATGGATTATAAATATTTCCTTGAATTCCTAGAGTCCCCCATATACTATACTATTATAAATGGTTTCTATAATGGGTAAGACAACAGTTAAACATTCTACTAAATTTGTGGAATCTTTTTTTTATTAAACCATACACATTAGAGTGGTATAAATATTATCATATTAACTATGGTTGTTGATTTTTATACTACCATTGGAATTTCCTTTATAGTGATGGGAATTTTTTTAGTGGCGGTCTTCCCAATCTACTTACTCCCTGTATACAATAATGAACCAATGATATATAGTTTCTCAATTCCAATACTACCATCTAAATAAAACCCCTAAATTGGTAACATGTTTCAACAATATATACATGTTTTTATAAGTAATGAGATTTTGCATCAAAATTTTTAAACTAACTTATGGGTAAATGATGTTAGAACTAATTTTTTCTATCATCATAGAGGCTCTAATAAAGAGAATTATTGATAGAAATAGGTACCTCTAGGGATATTTTATGGATTGGAAATAATAGAGTTATTATACTAAAATAAGTATACTATCATCCACAAATTTTTACCTTTAAATAGATATTGGGTTCCTTATAATTTACCCTCATCTTATTTGATGTTTCTAAAAATCATATAGATGAAATATAATGGTCATTTATGGAGTGAAAAATTAATTTTACTAAGGATGAAAAAATTCATGATTTGATAGTTATTTAAAATAAAAAAAATTATAATTATAGTCTCAAGAGGCATGACTCATGGTTAGTACTATCATACAATTTCATGCTTCGTGTCCTTAGATGAAAGATCTATGATTTAAATAGTTATGCCGAGAATAAATTCCAATTGCATAAAGATGAAAAAATGTCGTTGAAAATAATTTGGTATTAAATTAATAATACTCATAAGTTACTAATTACTTTATAAGTAAATAATTATATTATTCAATTTTAGATAGTATTTTTTGATTCTCTTTATTTAAAATATCAATGAGAGATTCCATATTTGGGATTCTCCTCCCCATTTATTGAGAAAATAAATGATGTTATTTTTATTTTTGTTCAATACATGATTTATAATTCATATTTATTATCACAAATTAATAATATATGAATCTCTTGAATAAAAATCATCATTCTAGTTTTAATATTTAGAACACTCAGTTAATAATGGTAAAATGTAAATCATGGTTCTAAAAATGATTGAGATAGAAAAACATTCCATAAAGCCATAGCTAGAGTACATGTAATAATATATATAACATCAAATTAATTCCATATTTGGACCAATTGTTTCATTTATTTTTCTAATGGAATTGACTCAAATACATGTTTACATATATCAATCTATATTGGAATATTATATTCTGTCTATTTAAATGATTGTTTTCATACTGGGTGTCTCTTAATGATTAGAATGTGATTAATTATTATTTATGTTACACTGAATCATGTCCAGTTGGGAATGTTATTTAATATTAGGAGGGGATGATATATATTTAAAGGTATAAGTACAATCACTGTAACACTAGAGTCTGCCAAATTGGGAGAATGATTTTACTCAATGTAATGATGATCAAATAGGGGGAAATTTTTAATTTCTGTTACAACGTTCCAAAGGATTTCACTGCTCTGAAATTATGTCATAATGAATTTAAAGTGGATACTCTTAACTAATAAAATATGGTTGAGAGAATATGTGAATTTTCTAAATTTTTCTAGAAAAATAGGGTAAATGATTACAAAATTAATTCTACAAGAGTTATGTTATGGACCACACACATATTGTGTGTTTTATCGAATCACCATTAATTTTTCCTAAAACTCGTATTGGGGAGACCATGTGTAATAGGGTATGGATTTTTCAATTTTATCACTTTTTGAGTAATCAATTGAAATTATTTTCACCACATTTCAATTCCCAATTTTTAATTTTGATACCCCATTAAAAGGATAAATTCAGTAATGAAATACTCAAATTTCACTTATGATTCATTTAATTGTCTTTAAAAAAGTATGTTATGTGTATCATTATATATTTAGTTTCATTTCATTATTTTTTTATCAATGTATGTAGGTATTATAACATGGAACTTTTGACCAAAGTGAAAAATAGGTAATGTTCTAGGTTTGTGGAGCACATATTTTTATTTCTTATTATTGTATAGAATTGAATATAGTACACATTGTTTATGGTAATGGTGTGTGGGAAAAAATTTATCCAATTTATGGTCGTATGACATTTACCATGGTTCACACTTCTTATGTACATTGTGAGAGGACACGTTAATTATTTTGGAGGTATGTAAAATTTTTTCTTCATAAATATAGTCTTACTCACATGTTCCTGACATCTATGGTGTTAATTTAAGTGGTATAGTTATATAATAGAACTCATATGTCAGAAAATGTGAATTTTGAATCAGTAGTGGTTATATGAGATATATATACATGGTAAAATTACAATAAATATTTGAATGATAGTTTATTTGATACTGGAATCATGGATGATGGGGGATAAGAGATTATCCATTTCTGGAAGAAAATGCCTATTGTATATATGAAATAGCAGGGTTGGTTGGGTATATCCATATTGGTGGCATAGTATATATAATCATGAAAATGTGTCCTATTGAGTCAAATTAGCTAGATGTGGATATAAAAAAATAAATGATTTAAATATTTGACTATATGGAAATGATATTGATGAAGTGATTCAGATCCTCAAGGAAATGACTCTATTTTTGGGGAACATTATTAAGATATGTATGTATGATTTGTAACACCTAAAATAATTATTTAATCCATTGGGTCCACTAAGCATGGAAAAAAATTTCTAGGAAAGTATTATGGTCCCTATATACATTATTTTATTAATATTTAACCTATAATACCTTTTATTTCAAAAAAACATGAGGGTTATATATTAGATTCTTGATAGTTTCATAGGAATCCATATAGGTTTCAACTGAACACAATTTATTCCCAGTTCACATATAACATAAGGCCGCACAACATATACAATTTATATTTATGAATTGTTTGTTAAATAAAATTTAAAATGAAATTATGAGTTTACATTTCTAAAACATTAACCACATATAATGTGCGTTAAATAATAGGGATAGGGAGATGTATCATCATGGTGTTAATAGATAGGCCAATTCAATTATATTATATCTCATTATAGAGGTTCATGATTTTTTAGTTCATAGTTCTTAGAAAAAAAAGATTTTGTGAGTAAATATATTGTATAATTATGAATCATTTAACACAATATGATTGGAGGACCTAATTAAACAATAAAATGTATTTAAAGTATGGGTGGAGGTGTATATAGTGTGTAGTAATGAAACATGTACATGATGAATGGGAATAAAAATCCAAATTGGGCCCTATTTTTACGAAGGTATAATATCCTATCTAATAAAAGGTTCTGATGTCATAAATCATAGTATAAGGATCATGGATTCATATTATAAATATAAATTTTGTATGTTAGGGACGAGTGTTAACTATATCTGTTAAAAAGAATTCCACATTGATGTTGTGAAGTTATATGGAAATGAGTGGATTTTCAATTTTTGGATGGTGATGCATTTGATTGACAGGTCATACCCAAGGATATTATAATGTTTTATGATGGGGGAAAACATACATATTAAAGCATTATTTTTCATTATATTTTAATTCACTAGTGACTAATATCTAGAAAATAGTTTGTGAAAGCCCAAGACACTCTCAACAAGAAGATTTAATTGCGAACTAAAATTATCAGAAATAGAAAGAAGGTATTTTAAATTTTAACAATTTAGATATAAGATAAAACGGTTCCCTCATAAGGTGTGAAAATGGATGAGTACATATGTTGGGTTTCTGAACAAGATTTTTAGAAAAATGTTATGAATCAAACCATGAATAGTATTTGTTCAAAATGTGATTTCCTCAAATATATGATAAAGCTCTATAAAAAAGGAAATATATCTTGTTTTCTCATTGGAGAGATAACCTATTCCTGGAATCCCCTCATGGTTCTATATCTCATGTAGGGAAATTTGGCACATGTATGTGATTACTCTATGTTTTCAAAGGTAATTCATAGTTGAAAATATGCCAATAAATTAATATTAGTTGATGAGTAATCATAAATGGGACCCCTTTGGAAGATTTAACTCCTTTATATGATAGCAGAATATTATATATTAACCCTAAAAAACATTTTTGACATGAAAATATGAAAAAAATACTATTTAGATTATTGATCAAGGTTTTGTTAGGAATGAATCACATAATACTTTCAAAGATTTATAAATATAGGTAATTTGATTATTATCTTTAAATTGATATAGCTCTAACATAACTAATATTCCCTAGAGGATGTTCCACCCCATGTAGTTTAATGACTTTTATAATGGACTGTATGTTTTATAGATTAGTTTCTTGAAACATCGAAGAAAAGTTACCACCTAAAAGAAATGTGTACATTTTACAATTGTATATGGCCATGAATATACCAAAAATAATATGATTGATGTGTTTTTTGGTTTTCTCCCATATTAGTAGATGTTTATAAATGATTCACCACTACATAAACCCTTTAATCAGAGTGGAGGATATTTTTATGATAGAATTTTTATTTGGGATCTGCATATAGGATCTAGGAAGAACAACATATCCTATTAGAATAGGAAAAAATTCACTTGCAATTTTAACATTGTGTACCTTATGAAGATCATTCTTATGCATAAGGGAAAAAAATTTTGTGTGTAGGTTTGTATGTAAAAAAATATAAAATGTAGACTACTATATATATCTGGATAATACATAAGAAAAGGAAAATTGTCTATTGGTTCTCAATATAAATCATGTTGTACAAAATATAGGGAATTTTATTAAGTCATCCCAATTTCATATATGTCTCTTCTTCATTAGTTAGACACACTTATAGGGGAAGAAAATAATTGTATACCTTTGATTTGTGCAATATTGTAAACAATGTATTTTCAAGAGGCATATGACACTAATGAAAAAGATGGAACCATTACTATTTTAAAATAAGTACAATGACATGATATTTGTTTTTCTTTCATATCACACTGGTGTTTTAACAAACCAACATGATTCTTTTAAAGGGAAATTAACTTCCCAATTCTAGCTCATAAGAATAGATGCATGAATATTTTTAATTAATTATTTGGTCTAATTTAAGGAATCTTATCATTAATATATTTCCTAAGGGAAAGTATAATAATTAAAAAATTATCCATTATAAAAAATATCCCTATATATATCAAGAATACATGTAAGGATAGTGGAAACATTATATTATAGTCTTAAGAAGATTGTGAACTGAGGATTTTGATATAAATATCGGTCATATGTAGGGTAATTGTCCATGAATAATGGGACTATATAATAATTATATGGTTATATATGTTATAAAACATGAACTTATCTATATCGTAATAGATTCCTTATTTATTATAAATTATATGATCGGAAAATACCCCCAAGATCATTGGAGATATGATTTGTTTGATAAATAAAAGGAAATAAGAGAATATCTCTCACCATATAAGTGCAAATTATAAGAGAGTTTTCAATAAATATCATGATATTTATATTCATGATATGAAGGTTGATATACAAATTAAATTTATTTTATGAGGAATATTTCTCTATGGATAGACATAATACAATGAGGAATTAAACCATGTATATTAATATAACTGGATGAATATGTTTTCATTCAATTTTTCCCTATTCCAAACATTTTAATGTCTTATGATAAGCACATGGGTATACCAATTTTAGTGTTATGCAATTTAAATATTAAGAAACATTCTTTAGTATATGTTGTAATTAAATCTTTTTCTATCATTTAAAAATAGTAACATTCATCAGATTAGAAATTATGGATTATTTAAGGTTCCTCTATTATAGGTTCATACCTTGGATACTTCTTTTTGGGTGTTACTAGAATTTTATGAACCAACACCATCTATCTTTTATAGAACAATAAAGTGATTGTTTTTACTTAATGCTCATTTAATGCAATTCTGATGAATACAGATGTTTATAAAAAAATGAACCCTCTTTTCATCATGTGATTATAAATAATATATCAATTTCTAAATCTATTAATATTTTTATAAATACTTTAATATGGTAAATTTGATTGAGATAATCTAGGTCTTAATTGGTATGATTTAATCTATATTATAGAAATATATATATTAATATGAGGTATCGTTTATTGAGGTATGGGTCAGGGTGAGGATTGCACAATTTTTTTTTTGATATTTTTCATGTACCAAAATCATTTCATTTTTTACCACCTTCTGGAGTATATTTAATAATTTCTTATTGAATTACTAATACTTTATATTTTTCTCCAATTGGTACTAGAATTATTGGTTTGAATAAATTTAACACTTCATATTCAATTTTTTCAATTAGTAATAGTAGAAATTGTTTCCATTTTCAATCAATATCATAGGAAGGACATAAAATATGGTCGTGATATTTTTCTATATAATGATAATGGTGGAATTTTTCAAATCAAATTTGATCAATAAAACCTCATCACACAAAGAGAAATATTTATCATTGTATAGATATAAATTATCTTATAGAGTATAGATATTGGATATAACACAAAAATTTATATTACCATGAAGGGTCATTGATAGGAATATTTGGTATTATATATAAATTCGAAGGGTTGATGGATGAAATCAGCACTTGTTTTGTATGTATGACCATACCTCTTTAATTTGGATAATTTTTATGCCATTAGGGGCTAAAAGTGTAAAATAATTACTATATAATGAGAGAGATTGGGTACAAATTAATGATCATATTAGGAGAACGTGTATAAGTAGTGCATAACAGTGATTTTATTCCTTCCATTAATGTATATAAATATGTCCCCTTTATTTTCACATATATTAAAGACATTCTGAGTAACTCAGGTATCATAATATATGATGTTTATGGTTGGTCAAAAAATTTTATTTCCCCTATATCGATCTAATAGGAAATTTAAATTTTTGTAAAAATCAATAATTGCAGAAATCAAATCAATAGAGGTATAATTATGTAATTATATCATTAGGATTTTATTAGAGATGAAATTGATCACATCAATATATTATCTACAATTTTCAATTAATGGGGATACTACCATGAAATGTGTAATGCTGAAATGGTCTTATAATGAACATGGTCAACCAAGGTTCTGGTTGTATTTTACAACGCATATTCATTGTTGTTTTTAATGTGTAATATGAAATAGTGTTAGACCCTATGTGAATTATTCTGCAAAAACTCATAAATAATCATATTAGTGGATTTCCCAATTCTTGATGTCATATTAACCATTAATTTTATTTTTCACTATTTCTATATCCCACTTCATATTATGGATGAAGACATGTATCTATATTCATAATTCAAACAAATAATGAGGGCTTGATTATCTACTTTATTGTTGTTGTATCATTTCATAAATATGTAGATGTTGGGTAAAATGATTTTATGATGAGATGATAATTACTCATTAACAAAATATTTTAGTTCTTTAACATTTAATTTTTTAATCATGATCATTTAGAATAACTGTATATGTATATATATATATATATATATATATATATTATTTTTTACTATCTTGAATGCTTAAAAAACTATTCATTGGGTAGTTCGGTGCCTATTGGTGTTCCTGTTATGATGGGATGGGCGATAGGAATTTCTACTAACACGTTCCCAATGTCTCTCTCTTATGTTATGAATTAGATATAATTTTTTTATAATTATAATTAAAATTTTTTTCAGGTAGTTAGCCTTGGATTATTGAGTATGTACACTACAAATTTCATGTGCGAGATGAAATATACCTCATGATGTTGCAAGTAGTGCCTCAATTTAGAAATATTAATGATAAATTATGTGAAATTATTATCTATATCAAAAGATGTATCTAACAAGGTTCTACTATGATAGTAGAGACTAATTTCATTACTAGTAACATTATATTATGTGAGAAGAATAATGATTTACCATTCAATGATTTATATATATATTTGAAGAAAATTTCCCTATATTCGATGCCTTTTCACTGGTTATATCGGGTTTTATTTCCATATATTTTCAAATTCCACATGATAATCCATTTAAAAAATTATATATATATATATATCCATTAATCAATAGTATTGTAATGTATAATCAATTTCTAATATGGATTTCTATAAAACATGAAATGTAATAAATGATATTTTTAATAATTCTCAACTCTATGATATTTCATGCATATAGTATTATAAGGATCACTATAGCCTAATGATGGAAAACATTGATAAAGGTATATAATTCTATTATGTTAATAAATTTACTTGATTTCACCTTAAAATAATTTTTTAATGGTATTATATTCATGATATATTGTAAAGTTTTTTTGAAAAGTGAATCATGGTTGGATATATGATATCATAATTAGTAGTATTTTTTAACCAAATTATCATGAAAATGTTCAATAAATATTCCATGGAAAATAAAAAAATAATATCCCTGAATGGTTTAAAGGTGTAATTATTACTCTTTAAAAAATTAACTACTCAAAAATATACTCAATATGTAAAACATAATTGGTAATACTCATCATTTAGAGATTTCTACATCATTTTTTTTAGAAATTTAAATCCATAAATGAGAAAAAATGAATCTCAACTGTTTCCTTAATTAGAAATTCAATGAAAAGAATTTGGATGAGTTCCTTTCAGAAATGATGTTTGTGACCCCAAAAATCAATGTATAAATTTATTTTTTCCACACATAATAATTATGTGGATGAAATTGGAAATAAAATTTTGGTATTGGACATCTCAAATAATGTAATCTTTGATAATATTTTAAACATTAGTTTTAACTTTTGCTGTAAGAGTTCGGTTCATTCTATAGGACTTATGCTTATAGAAATTATGATATTTAGGTAGTACCAAATGACATGTTTTATACTAAGTTAATTAGGAATAAATTATTCATAATTCTAATAATATATTTCCTAACGATTCTTTATAATGGATATATATGTGATTTTTTGTTGATATCAAAATAATAATTTTCATAGGACATAAGTTTTCCTCTATACCCATATTTTCCAATCCGATCTCATAAATGATGGTGGATATGTATACCTTTAATGTTTGAGGCTTATCACTATTATGTTTTTCTCCATCCTCATCTACTTAAATATCTATGTGTGTGGTGATAGTGGAATTTTTTCATGAAAAATAAATAATAGATTGGAAATTTAAATCATTATAAATTAAGGGGATCTTACTATAGGTCCTGAGAGTATTGATATAGTGGGGATATAGTATGAGATACTCTATAAATTCTCCCATTATTCATTAATATAATTAATATTGGAAAACATATGAAGATAAGGAAATTTTTAAATGGAATAAGATGAAATGATATAAATTTTATATTCAATGAATGATTAGAATATTTCATCAAAATATGAAACATTAATGTTTAGATATTATCATCATTAGCATTATGAATCTCCACTATATGTTTTTTTATTTATTTATTAGGGTTTATAAAATTTCCATACTCTTCAATTTTTGAGATTTAATGGGGGAATTTATATTTACTTACAGTGAGATAGGGGATTTTTTTTTGAACAATAATATTTTGGAAGGGACTCAATATATTTTAATGTTAAATTAATGGAACTTTAATTTGAAGCATCCCCAATAATGTTTGGGTATGATTATTCTCCATCATGATTGGATACTATTGGAATTTATGATATCATGAATATATTATAGAATATTCCCAGTCTATTTTTGATCTCTTACCTCGATGATTGAGCTAATCAGAAAAATGATCCTTGGATTTGTGGTCTAAGTAGAGGTAATTATAACCCTCATGTAGAGATATTCCCGAGATAGGTTAATTTAAATTGGATGAAAATTTTCCTCTACATTTTTAAATTGAAAAAAAACTGTGAAGGTAGATGTATGGCCACCATATGACTTGATGGTGATTAGATTCCGTACACATATTGAAGGGATTAAAAAAAATAAATGATTTTCAAAATCTATATTGATCACCTTAATTTGTTTAATGGGAAGTATAATAATATTTTATATGTTTATGTAATGGGAAAAAATGATCCATCTCTAAACCATTGGTGGTTATGATCAATGTTGTGTCAGCTATATACTGTTGGTTTTCATCTCTCCAATATCATCATGATTCATTGTATTGTTATAGGAGGGAAAGATTGGGACTCATCACCATGAAAATATCCAAAATATCCAAAAATTGAATAGTTAAGGAATTAGTGGTATGATATTTTCATAAAAACATGTTTTTGATTCCATAGTGTTCCTAATAAGACATTGAAAATATATAACCTAATACAAAATAGAATTGTGTAATTAGAGATAATGTCATAAAAATTGGTTATATGAATAATTTATCTAAGGTTATTTTATATTACTTTTTTATACCCTTTTATTTGGAAATAATAGGGAGTGAATTATGTGTCACTATGTATTCATTATTGGTAAATTTATATTATAATTAGCTTAATCACAAAATAATTGGTAATTAATGGTAGATGAACACCAAAATATTATTGATTTTATGAAGTATTAAAAATCACGATATTCCTTTTCATTTATTTCATTATATCTATATATTTTATATTAATTTCTATTTGGAGTGTTACAAAGCTAGTTTCCAAACTATATACCTTAGTGATGGTGACCTCAAGATCAGATCCTTATGCTATTTAAAGAAAACAATATTCCTCATTATGATCCTTTAAAAAATGATTGGATAATAAGATAAATAATAATCCTATAATGATAAAATTATCTATAAGTATATTATAATTTTGGTATAGTGTTATTAATTTCCCAGTATTAGATTGTTATTGAGATTGATTCTTAATAGGTGTCGTTGATTCTTCTTGCAAATATTTTTTCAAATCAGAATTTAGTGGTCTTTTTGAAACAATTGTGTCGGGTTTATCATTCCACCACATGTTTTGATGCTATGAAGGTGAATTTTTATTTTACAATCAATATTATATTATTATTATATTATATCACACTCTTGAAAATTCAATGGATGAATGGTGTTTTTTTGAATTCTACCAATATTCTTGCCAACATTTTTTAGTATAATATAATGTATCGGTGGGGATATGGAATAAATTAATTAATCTATGATAACCATATATTCATTTACCTCCTCATCCTTGTGACTTATACCCAATACTAATTTATTTTTAGGGAGAAAAATATATTTATTTTGACCTCTTTATTTATCTGAGAAATTATTTTCAAGTCAATGACACTGAAAAATATGTAATGTGAATATTGTTTTTTGATGACTATTCTATTTCATATAATGGTGCATGAAGATCTATTTGAATGGATGGGTAATATCTAACATTTATAAAATAGTTAAAATAAGATTGGTTTTTTACAATCATTTTCTTTAATATGGGTTTATTTTCCTAATTTGTTTTGTATTGGGTATGCCAGATTTTATAAGGATGTTTCATGGTAGATTGTTGTGTGGAAAATGCTGGTTACACATTTCGATAATACACTAGGATATCCACTTGATTGTTCTGATATTTCCCCATGAAATAATGTTCTAGGATGAGCTTATACTATTATAAATCATTTAATAACACTAATATTGGATTTTTTCTCATTCCCCGTATTTATTAAGTGAGATAAATAATATTCAAGTTACATAAACCAGTGGATTTTCCAAATTAACGTTTCCTAAAAATAACATCCACTAAAGGGTGTATTTAAAGTTAATTAACTCTTATATTATGTTAACTAAAATTTATTGAATGGGATAATAAGTTATGTGGTTAGTGAGGCCAACCTAATATTTATACTACTGTTTTAGAATCTTTATAAAACAATTTTATACTAGTATGAAAAAATACCAATCAAAATAATAAATTTAAAATGAAAATAAATTATTCAGCCACACTTAATATGAATCTTTAATCTTCTCTTTTATCCCTTCATTATGAAGACATTATTTTTTTCTTCTATTAATGAGGGTGAATCACATAAATTTCAACAATTTTGGTGTTGGTGTTGTTGTCAATGATTTTTTATATGTAATATTGATTGTTTCTTCTTTTCATATCCTACACAATGGAGCTATATAAATTGGGAGAGGTAAGGGATTGATCCATCAAATGGAATCTTCAATCCTCACTAGGAATGTAACTATATAATTAAATATTCCTAATTACTTTTCCAAGATGGGTGTAGATCATAAATCATCACAGAGGTTATTCAAATAGATCCTTAGCATATCTTCATAAGAGAGTTAAACATTCAAGTAATATGGAAAAACATTCCACCTAAAGTTAAACTGTAATGTTATCCAGTTTCTCTATTGTTATTAGTTTTATAGGATGAATACCATTATCATTTGAGATAAGGATTATAAATTTTATAGGATGCATTGGTATTGGTTGTCCAATCATTGAATTTAATAAGATGGAATATTTTTATATAATAAAAATGTTTATCTCCTATAGTTTTTTCATGATGTGATTGATATTGGATACATATTTGTGTTTTTTATTTACATTCTTGGGAAAAAATCAATATAAAAACTCTAAAAATGATTATATGAGACCCTAGTGACATTGAATATAGGGAATAATGGATTTTTTATATATGATGGACGAGAGTTGAAACCTCCCTTTAAGGTTTTGTATTTTGTTCCAATTTTATTATTTTATGAAACCCCTCTATGTAATAAATTCCATAAAATATTACCTCAAATATTTTTAATAATTTTTGAGGTAATTGATAGTTTTCTATATAATTTAATAACGGTACAGATGGGTGGAAAATGGAATTGTGGTCCTACCAAAACTAAAAATTTATTAATCGTATGGTTTTCTAGGTAACACAGATTAAAAGGATCCCCATTTCAGTATAATGAAGTTAATTCAAATTATTATTAATCTTTTGGATATGGATAAGTATTTTTTATCGAACAAACATTTTTTAGATGATGACACTATTGTATTTTTAATATGGAATGATTTTATTATCGAGGGATAAGAATAGAAATTAAAATGTGTGTATCTCCTTAGAGGTTACATGTGGTTGTAATATTTCATAGATGTAAATTAGTTATGAATGTCCATAAATTCAGAAAATACAGAATGTATTGGGAACACCATTACTTAATAGTGTGACACATTACATGAATATGTGGTGTATGGGATGTGGTTACAAATTTCTATTCTACTGTGTATGAATATTGTCAGTGAGGTGGAACTGTGGAATTCAGGGGAAAGCTTAAATTTAGGGTTTTTCTCTATTTATGAATACAAACAACTTCTAAAATTGTTTCATTATAGACTATTTTTTAAATTTAATATTATATATACCATTTATATGTATCAATGTCATGTTCTACACCACTAATAGAATTTGGGTCTAGTAAAATCCCTGGTATATAATATTCATCTAGGATCATGTAACCATTTGGAGGTGAAGGGTATTAGTTTCTTAGATAAAATTATTTATCATGTGGATAAAAACATTGTTTTACTATTAATTCCATGTAGACTTATTTTATATGATTTATTTTTTGAGTATATACCATATTCTACCATAATTATTGTAGAGGTAGTTTCAATGATTTAACTTGAGGGTATATCTGAAGAAATATATTGTCGATGACCAAAAAAAAGAGATGGGCCTCACTCTGAGGGAAATATTGGACGTCCGATCAATACAATATTCCATAAAATATTGATGATATAAATTAAGGGAAAATAATGATCTTGTGATAAAAAAATTATAATAGGCATATGTATCATGGTTTATTTGGATTCAGACTAGAAAAAGTTATGACCTAATTGAGGCTTTATGACCATGGTGGTGGTAAAAGTTGAACGAATTCTCCCAACACATTGGGATGGGGTTTCTCCCATATTTATGTCATTGATTAAAATATACCTAAAACCACCAATATTATTATAATTATTTTTTAGTATTCTATTTTAGTATATATAATATGTAATTGATGACCATATATTTATCCATTACCTAATAAAAATAACACCTAAAAAAGTTGTTTTAATTTATTAATTGAGAGGTCTTACTAGCTAGCCTCATTGATAGATGTATGATCCATTTCACTCTCGTAGAAAACACATCATTTCGTGGATCTTGAAAAGATGATATAATTCTAAATAGACCACCTAGAATGTGTATAACTTATATCTGATGTATTTCCAATGAAGACCCCATTTCATGATTAATCTAATAACGAGATCAGCTGATTGGGGTACAATTTGAAATGTATCAGTGAATGATTACTTAATCCAGTAATTCACACATCATATGATGAATCAGTAATAAATTTACTAGAAAAATTTAATGAAATATTCCAATATAATCGCAGATATCTAAGTTATATTCTCAATTTATTGAATCATGAAACTAAAAGGGTGGATATGTCAATCAGATTGTGTAACTATACTATTTCCTTGAAAATGTATTTATATTATATGTAATGTAACTTTTTTTTAATTTTTTATTGAATCATTTTCCATAAATTTAAGACAATATTATGTTTTCATAACTATAATAGAACATTCATAATATCATATCAAGACATGGGTTTGGGCCAGAACATGTTTGATATGGTTTCTATGGCCAATTCATTCTTCATCATATAATATATAAATTTTTTCTAATGATATAATCTTCTTCATAATCACACATGATCATTCATTTCCCATAAATCATCTGAAGGAAAAAAGAATAAATTTTAATTTCAAAATCCCTTTCATAAATTTGGGGAAATATTTTTTTATCAAGATGGAGAACACAAGAAAATATATTTACCTGATTTATTACTATTTCTTAACAACACTCTCAATAGTTTTTTGTATTTAGATAAATTTCCACATTATCTCTTACATAACTAAATGTATATTCAATATTAATTTTTATATAATGAAGAAAATAAACAAAATTAAAATGGATTATAAGATGAATAAATAAAGGACACATAATTTCTTCAATTTATAAATTTTCGGAATTTTTTTCAGAACAAGTTATATAATATGGACAAATATAGATGTTATGAAATAACATGTTAATCTATAAAACCACAATAACATATCCAAATGTTTTTCAAGAACCATTCCAAAAATTTATAAACATAATACTATAATAAAATTTTTCTTACCATGTACAAAATACTAATATTTAGAAATAAGGTCACTAAATTTCTAAATTAAACCTAACATAAATAAAAAACGAAATAATGTTTCTACTATTGAAACACACAAAACAAATTAATACAAGGTTCATATATTCACTTGAAACATTCTAATAAATTTAAAAAATAACCGAATCTCTAGAAAACTTATATGAAAATATAATTTTTTGAAAGAATAACTCATTTTGTATTCATGAAATAGTATAACATACTCTATAATATATTGTATAGATTAAAAAATGAAATGATCGTTAAAAAAATAAAATAGATATACATATATCCTAATATAAATAATCATTTTCAACATCCTTAATAATATAAAATTTACATTATCATAAAAAATCATTTATTTCACCCAAATAAAAATATTATCTGATCATTATGAACACATTTATCATTATTCATCCCTCAATCATGTTATTCCAAATATATAAACCTTACAAAAAATTCACATCTATAGGTTTTTTGTATCATTAAACATAATCTTGAAAACACGAAAAACAAAAAAACTATATAATTATAGTTAAATGTTTCTTGATTTCAATAACTATATATTATTTGTTTAAGCCATATGAATACATATTTATATAACCCCAGAACATAAAAACATTAATAAGTCCACTTTAATGATTAGAAGAGTAGAGGCCCCTCCATAATCGATTATTTACCCATTAATTTAAACTATTGACTTAGATAATTCCCAATTTCCACACAGATATTACATTTAAATATAAATGGTTCCATATAATATGAGATTTTCCTTACATTGAACTCATAAATTTTTCTTAGTTATTGGTATATTTATTACTTTATTTTCTACAAAAATAAATCTCACATTTATTTGAGATATTTCACTTCAGGATTCTACCCACAATGACATATTAAATATATTTTTCTCAATAAGATAATCAAAGAAAAAATTACATAATATCCAAGTAACTATTCCAGTACTATCATAGTGGGATGGGTTTACTCCATCTTCCATAATTGTATTCATTTTAATCAACCAACACTATAATAGTGGAACATGTCCCTTAATGAATTGGGTTCAATCACCATTTAATTCATGAGTATCTAAACAAAAACCAATATTTACCTAATTCATTGGGATTATATTAATTTTAATACCATCTATCACATAATATAATTCACAAATACATGTTCAAAAAGGACATAAAATATTCATCATATCATAAACCATGAAAAGGAAGCATGTATCATAAAAATTTCATAATATTATAACTTGTGGGAATGAAACTAGATTCATTAATTTTTAAAAATTTAGTAATTGAAAAAAAAATTTAAAGAGAAATTGGTTTCATAAACACAATTTCATCAAAATAATAATCCATACCAATAATGAGTATCGATGGTATAATTGGATCATGTAAAATGTGAAATATTAATAATAATAATGCATATTATCATTGAATAAAATTCCTCTAAAGATCACATGGAATATTTCACGAAGAATGTTTTTTTTCACATTGAAATAACTTCATTAAAAAATGTGAACCACCGATATATTATGAAAAAAATATTCAAGTAAAATTAACATAGAAACATGTAAATGAATATTCAGTGAAATTAATTTTCATGATATTTTTTATTTAGTTCATTAGATATATGATAATGAAAACATTTCATTCATACATATTAAAAATAAAACTACCTTGTTTTGGAAATGTAAAAAAGTTTCCATTTTATTCATTTTCTAAAAATAAAATTGTTGATTAAAATGAAATATCTAAATAATATTATTAAATTAATAAAAACTATTATTTTCATTTTTAGAAAACATGGAATGTGAGGAGCGAGGATTTTGGCCAAAGGGGGAAATAATGATAATTTTTTCCTTAAAAATGATCTTTCAATCTCTCGAGTATTGGAATTGAGGAATTTGGAAGGAAAAAATGTACTTTACTGAAATAATCAGATGATTAGAATATTAATATTTTTATTTGGGTTATATAATTATATTTATTTATTGAAATCATAACCATAAAAATCCCAATAATCTATAAGATTGAATTTGAAAACCCTTAACTAGGGATCCAGTAACATTGAAAGTATTGTATCCACTTGAATAATAAATTTTAATTTATTATGAATCTATTCCAAAATTTGTATATTTATTATAATTGGATATATATTTCATTTATGAAATAACAAAGCCCATTTAAATATAATTATTTATGAAAACAAATGTTTCTAGGTGATTATTGTTTCATTCCTTCATTCGAATTTTAGTTTTGTAGTTCTGATCCATGCATGTTGATAATGGATATATCTTCTCTATAATTTTAATCATCGTATAAATAACATATAAAAAATATATATTCTACCATAACATTTATATATTAAAATTAATTACACATTTCATGGAGACGATAGGTCATACATACAGATACCCATTGTTTTCATTTTCTAGATAGAATGACTCAATGATAAATAATAGTGATATTTTAAATTATATTTATTATATAAAATAAATAAAAAAATTAATTAAATTCACCATTATTTTCATACATGTAAAATGGAAATGAAAAATGATCACATCGCTTCATGGAGGGGGTAGTCCACTCGAGCACATTACTGATGTTATCATTTAAAAATGGATTGAATGTGGGGAAGGTATATACAATATTATTTTACAAAAAATATTAATTATATCATAAATATCTTATAAAAACAACCATACCCTTATATTACCCATCCATAACACATGGTACTAACCATGATATGTATCACTATATGGAGGCGTTATACCTCACTTACGCATGATCGATACATTTGCTTCCAATTCGATTGGAAAGAGCTTGCATTATGGTAGTTTATTAATTATACTAATAATATATAATATTATGGATATGAATCTTATTATTTAATGATAAATAAAATAGATGTAAAATATATAAAAGGAGATGTAAAAATTTGAAGTAATGAGTTATGTATATAACCTCTTCATTGAAACAACTTCGTTGGATATCAACTTTTGGATCATAATGATTGACATTTATTTGGAAAATAAACTATATAATAAGGATAATGAAATTTATAATTGATTTATATAGATTTAGGTCATGAAAAATGGCTTAGATAGTTGTACTAATTAGAAAATAGAGTGAAATTTTTTATTGTATGGAAATGACATGCAAGAAATATCAATAATTATTAAAATATCATAAAGTAAATATCAACAAAAAATATTCAAAATTGAAATTACTTGTAATAAAAATTGTATAGGGTTTGTATAAAATTGTGAAATGAAACATATGAATGTTTTTATTTCATTTTAATTCTTATCATTTTTATTAACACATTTTCTATCCATTTTCACCTTATCCTTGGTAACAATAATTTCAGTCAATAGGGATTATAATTTTTATAATAAATAGATAGATGACTCAAAATAGATTATGCAAGATATATCTAAATATATTCTATTTTTTGGATAAATATATGATTTTGATAAATTTTAAATCTCCTAATAACATATTATTTTTTATAATATTTCCTTAATATCACATTCAAAAAGTTCATTTAAATTGAATACAAAGTCCCATAGATAAATATCTACTCGAAATAGAGTGTTTTCATATATCCATAATAGGTAATATTTATATATAAAATTCATTGAAGATAAAAATACACTTATATATTATAACTATTGATATCTCTAAAATCGTTTATTTTATTTTGAAATTATTTAAATATTTATTGTCTTTTTTTTGTTTTATAATATAATGTAAATTTTTAATTAATAAAAATTATAAACCAATAACTATGCTAAATAATAGTAATTTATCATTCATATAAACTATTATATCTCAACATATCCTCTCTTAATTAGTATGTAAAAAATTATAATTATTAATGATTAGAGGGGGAATATTTCATTTTTTTTTAAATTGATATAATTATCATAATAAAAAAAATGTCACTTTGTGACAATATATTTTTTAATTGTATAGATATTGATGAAATCCAATCATCCAATATGATAAAACAAAGTGGTAGATTTATTTTGAATCCTTATCCAAATGTTTTAACCATATTTTACCAATTTTACCCTTATAGGGTATAAAAACATACCATGGTTTACTAATAATATTGAACAGCAATAAAAGATAACTATTTATAATATTAAATCCTCCTAATTTAAATATGGAATCCAATTTTAATGATTTTTATATTATTTGAATAAATTCATTTAAAAATTAGTGTGAAAATGTTACTGAAACTATTTCATTAAGAAAAAAAATTATTACAAAACTCTTTATATATTATTAACTCATTCTATAAAAAATAGCCAAATATAAAAACATTTTATCAAATACATAGTATATAAATCAAAATAATTTATCAACATTTATCATTTTAATTTATTATGATAAAAACATTTTATTTTTGAATTTATTTTTATAAAAACATCTATTTTACATAAAACATTTTCTTCAATTCATTTATAATGAGTTAATAAACAATAAATTTATTTTCATAATAAAAAATCATAGATTATTAACAATTTACGCATTTCTATTCTAATTGTACCTCTACGATATTTTATGAAAAATAATCTTTTAATTTCATTGATGTATTGTGGTTTACAATACACCAAAATTAGCTTGTGCTATACGCAACACCGTATTATCATATATTATACACAAACACTATTCTTGGCATGTGTTGCATGCAAGAGCAACCTTCCTCAATAGTGTGTGTTGCACACAATACTAAGTCTTACTAAACAATGATATATTGTTATAATATTATCATGAACCAGCCGTTTTGAATATTAGTAACTGATTTTTGAATTTGATGACATTATAATTCATCTTACAAATTTTATAGAACATGTTATGTGAACAAAATAAATATTTCAGGTAAAAAAAGTATTTTTAAAAAAATCCAGTTTTGTCGCCTTTTGATGGCGCACCCACATTAAATTTAGTTTTTGACATATTTATAAGTTCAATTTGAAAAAATAAAATTCTTTTTTAAAATCAGGATATAAAAATTTACTTTGGATAAATTTTTGATATTTTTCTAATATGTTTTTATACTGATGAATAGTAAAAATATGTTAAATTTTAATTAAAAACAACTATTTTCATCGAGATAATTTATATGGTTAAATTATAAAAGATCAATGTTTTCAAGTATAAATAGATTATATTTTTACAATTTAATATAATTTATTTCATTAGCATTGTTTTGATATTGAATTCATAGGTTAAATCAATTCAATCATTTGCAATATTTTTAAACAAAATCCCATTTTTTTTCAAAAACGGGATTAATTTAAAAATAATTACCGCTACTTCTGTGTTATGAATTTTGAAAAATTTATTTCATATTTGAATTAAGTGGGTCCAAATTATGTTAATAGGTTAATGTTTTTGGATATTATGAATAGTAACTACGGTAATTTTTATTTACTACAGTTAAAGGTAAATCGGTTAATTAAGGGTAAAAATATGATTATAAACTTACCCTAACACTTGAAAAACTTCTATGGGATGACTAAAAGTCAACCCATATCATATAAGAGTCGGAATATATTAATTTTATAGACTTTTGACAATGGAAATAATTTAATTAAAACCAAAGAATGTGACCACATGTCACTCTTTTAAATCTTATAAGTATAATAATTTTAATTTTGTGATAAAATTCATGAAACATCGAACATGAATAGTATCCAAAAAGATAATAAAATTATCTATATCATGTAAATTTATTTAAAAATTTTAGGGATTAAATAATTATCATTAATCGTGACACAATAGTTATCTTGAAATTATTTTAGAAGTTGAAATATCAAATATATGGTTTTAAAAATATAAAAATAAATATTTAATGTGCTCCACGAATTTTATAGATAATTATAACATGTTATGAATCTATTAATGCTTTTATTTTGAACATATCCTTTGTGTGGATTATATTTAAATTCAAAATTGAATAGTGTCAAAATTGACACTATTGTTATAATAAAAAATTGATTAAAAATCACAAAAATATTTAAAAATTGTAAATTTAAATTTATATTGTAAAAACAGATATAAATTATCCAATTATAGAGAATTCACAACACATAAGTAATTATTTATAACAATTTAAAATTTATAATCTTATTACCACAAATAAAATTAAATTGATTAAATAAGGATAAATCAAGTTGATAAGGTTTAAAATAAATTTCCAACATGTCTAAATTTTATTGGTTAATGAAATTACGACCCTATCTCATCTTATCTTCGAATATGAGTCATTTTTGGATGTTTTTAATTGGGGTTGGATTTATTATAAATTAATATTTTTGAGGTTTCCAAAGGTGCCCCTCTCCTCTATTATAAAAGGGAACATTTTCCCTCTCCTTTTCACAACACATTGAGCCTTCATGATAGGCCTAAACCTACCCATTTATCATAAACACATAACTAGCTAAATTCTTGGGGTTTTGGTCTTCTCAAAAGTCAATCTCTAGTCCCTTAAGGGGAAGCTAAAAGGAGGTGTCTCGAAGAAGAGGTAATCATTTCCAACGATTCGTTCAAGTTTATTTCATTTTCAATTGCCTCTTATTTAGTTGTTTAATTCTAAAATAATAAAATAAGTATCAAAAATTTACTTATATAATATTATAAATATTAAAAAACCCCATTTCACCTTCTATCCATCCTACAGAAAATGAAATCACCACGCGTGCGTACGTACGGAATACCGTCTCCACGCCGTGGTGTAATTAGTTCTTCCCCCACCACCTTACTTGGATGAGTATAATGGTGTAAAGAATAACTATATATGGTTATTATAACATCATTATGATTCTGATATGTTATATCATTCACTCAAACTCTATTCAATAATTATGAGAATGATATCATCGCTTGTGCGTACGTACGGACTACTGTGTCCACGAACTCGATGAGATTCATTTTCTAGGATTAACCATTAAAGTATGATTATAAAGTATATATATAATAAATAATCATGAAAGATATTACATAATAATGATACTGTATTTATGTACATATATGTTTTGTTTAATTAATTCCATTCAAGTCAATAAGGAAACGAAAACAGGGTTCATGCGCACGTACGACCTACCGTCTCCCTAAATGGTGTATTTCAATCCATTTATCGATCTATCATATATATTTATATTCTGAATATATATTATCTATAAATAATTTTTTACATTATGGAATTATGTAAATTATTATATGAGTAATAATATCAAGAACAACAAATCGAAACACGTATGATAAATGAAACACTTTTACCCAAAACGCTACGTTAACATGGAATTATCAAAAGAATGGGTAATATTAAGTCATAAGTGAACCATATATGATATCATAACAATGAATATGATTCTGTAATAATTCAATGACATTATTTAAATCATTATACAGGAGGATCAGATACATACGAAGCATATCAGACATATGTTAAGGGAAAACTTTTCCAATCTCGTTTTTTGAGATTGTTTATTCATAACTATTTACGAGGTTTATATTTATCATCCATTTGTCTGTTTCTAAAAATGTTTTCATGTATGTTTAAAGTAATTTTTACCCATTTTTAACTTTTACTACATGGTATTTAAGTAATTTTTGTTTTGATTATCATAAGAGGTACTTTTTGACTTTTCCGACAAAAGTACGAGAAGAATGTTTTCTTAATTTATACGACATGAATAGATTTTTACGGTTTAATAACACCTAATTTTCATAAATATTCCTCTATAGTATTTCATGACTATTTTCAACAAAATACTTTTCTTTTAAAATTGCATTGCATTTTGTGAAAATAAATTATTTTGAAGAAGAAAGGATATTTTCCTAAATAATTCATTTCAAGTGTTTTATCAAAACAATTTCCATCCAAGATTACATTATTTCATATGTGTATGTTTCAAGTATAATGTCTATATGATTTATATGGTTCCACTTTTCTTACGATGAAATGATATCCATTTGTTTTATATGGATTATGTTATGATGAGATGATGTTTAGGAAAACCATTTTATTCTTTGGCTTATGATAAATGATTTCTATTTATGTTGTCTCACACATAAGAATGATTTCAATATGATATGGGAGGGACCTATATCTCCCACCAATGCATTGGTAAAAGATTTATATCTCATGAGATATACATGGCTGGAATGGAATATTAATCCGGTTCACTGATATAGGACTGGAATGAGGAGTGAACTCGATTCAGTAAGGGACTTCATACACTAAGATGGTCTTGGAAGAAAAGCCTTGGTTATTATGGAAATCATATCAAGTGCTTAATGGTTTTCCACAATTACATTCTTTATTCCCATGCTATTTTATCATGATTGATTTTCCATTATGATCTATGCCTTCTTTACTCCAATGTTTTATTTCATTGCTCATTATTTTGATGATTAAAGATTATGTTCATGTTTTTAAGTTAAAATATAAATTGTTTGTTTTATTTTCTCCATGCTTACCCTTTCTGAGAATTTGAGATAACCCTTTATATTCTTTCTTTTCCCCAGGATATAAATAATGGTTTTAGGTAATAAAAAAAGGGGATGATATTTATGGGATATGTTGAAGATATTTCACCATGATTAGAATATTATATTCCAAGTTTCTAGAGACACTAATCTATTATGGTCCTTGACTGTTGGTTTTTGTTATGTATTATGTTTTCCTCAAAAGTAATGTAATGTACATGTATGTCACGTTTGGGGTCTCTACAGTTGGTATTAGAGGAAAGGTTTAGTTAACCGTTGGAAACTAGGATGTGAATCCTTTAATGAGATCCCTAGAAGATATTTTTATGGTATTTATAGGAATGTCCATAAGGATTAGAATATCTATAGGTTACAGTCCTTGAATTATGTTGACGGTCATGAATAAACTAGGATGAACCTATGGTGTCATGGATTAAAGAATGTGTGATAAGTTATAATTTTTATGATTATGTGGTTCCTCATTATTTTAACTATTTCTTAAACCATGGTTTTTGGTTTTAGTCAATGAATGGAACCAGAAGGAATTGGGTCAACATTGAATCCAAAGGACAAATTGGTGCCTATGAGCAACGAAATTGCATAATTCCTAGAAAGAATGATATTGTGATTATGCCGAATCAGTCTTTGTGATATATGATTAACAATGTGAACATTAGCGGTATTCCAAATTCATCAAATAAGAGGAAGATGGACATTTATGCATGTCCGCATGGTGAGGATCATAGAGAAAGAAAGATTGATATTTCAAAAGAAGGGGAGAATAACCTTGATGAATACATCAAATAGAGGGGAAGATGTTATCCATGTGGGGAGAAGGGTCTTAGGGTGATTGAAAATTATGGAGTTCAGTGTCTTATTTGTGGAGAACATGGGCAATACCCAACTCAATACCCTGACCTAAGAGGTTACTTCTAAATCAAGGAAGGAATTATTCCATGAAAATAATTTATGTGGATGGATTGAAGTGTTTATGTATTGGTATTCAAGAATAATGTTTTTGAGGCACTTTTATGGTATATTGGAATAATTATGTATTGGTCTTTTATGGTTTTCAATAATTTTATGGTACCGGTAACCACGAAAAGTGATTGAAATATTTTTGGAAAGCAGGTGAAATGTTCATAATGAAGGGATAAGGAGAAAATAATAATAGTGATAGTTTTCGTGAGCTCATTACTAATATAAGGACAAATTGATATCATGGTTTGATTATATAGAATTTTTTGGATTTTGGTATGCAAAAAGAGATAACTTTTGACAGCATTAATGTATTTACTATGGTTCAATGAGTATTCATTTTTCAAGAGAATACATTATTAAGGTATTCGCATGTTTGTAATGTGACTAACAAGATATATCATATTATTAATGATGGTATTCACATGCTCGGTAGATGATATTTCTAGTAATCGTTTTCTTTAAATTATGAGATTGGACAGATGTATTTTGGATAAGTCTAAAGATTGGAATGGATTATGTTGAACATCATATAATATTGTTTAATGCTAGAACTTTTTTGATATTATTTTTTTAATTTTATAACAGTGTAGTTTTAGAAAAACGACAACCTGAAGGACAAGAAACAACCCATCACGTCGGATAAGGTTTCACAACCAAAGTGCGAAATGACTTTATTGCCAACCACTGGCCTACATAAATTCCCTGGTTAGTGGAAATTAGTATTATTTTATTAAGAAGTATGACAGTCGATGTATAAGTCCATCTTTGGAATCATATACGATTAACCTCACTATAGATGGACTTATGGATATTTGTTAACTTTTTCTAACCTTTTGTTTGAGATAGAAGGAATGACCCATCATTCTATCACATGATCTGCTAACACTTCTGTAATGAAAAATTCAACTTCATTTCCTTAAAAGATGAAGTGGAAATTGTTCAAGGCATGAACAACCGTGAGATTGTACCAAAACAAAGTAAGTATTTCTTCTAATTAAAATTCATCAACATTAGGGAAATGATCTTGAAAACAAAAAAATATGTTGTACTAATGTGTTCATATCCAATGAATTAGATGTTACTTTAGATCATCACCAATTTATGGCTTTGTGATTGTTGGTTTTTTCATATCCATGTTCTCTACCACCATCCATCAGAACATGATAGTTAAATTTCTCTTTCATATCCATATTTTGACCTATGTTATCATATGTGGAAACCCAATTATTAGTTATTTTGGGTAACCATTACGTTTCATAATTTAGTTTTTAGCGATAAGTAGTTGTATTCCTTTTTTAGGATGTGGGTTTCTATGAATGAAACTCTCATTTAATAAACCATTTATAACCTCGGCGAATTTTGAGGGAGAAATTCATTTTAAGGGGGGATAGAATGTAACACCCCGAGATTTAATGAAAAATATTCTTTTAATTTCATTGATGTCTTGTGTTTTACGCTACACCAAAATTATCTTGTGCTATACACAACACCGAATTAGCTTATATTATACACAAACATTATTCTTGGTTTGTGTTGCACGCAAGAGAAAACATCCTCAATAGCGTGTGTTGTACACAATACCGAGTTTTACTAAACAATGATATATTATTATAATATTATTATGAACTAGCCGTTATTAATAGTAGTAACTAAATTTTGAATTTTATGTCATTATAATTCATCCTACACATTTTATAGAACATGGTATAAGGACAAAATAAATTTTTCGGGTAAAATAAGTATTTAAAAAAAAATGCAGTTTTTTCCGCCTTGTGATGGCGCATCAAAATTTAATTTAATTTTTGACATGTTTATAAGTTCAATTTGAAAAAATAAAATTATTATTTTGAATCAGGATATAACAATTTACCTTAGATAAATTTTTGATATTTTTCTGATAATTTTCTTATTTTGATGAATAGTAAAAAAATATGCTAAATTTCAATTAAGAACAAATTTTTTCATCGAGATAATTTAAATGATTAAATTATAATATTAAATTGTTTTAATGTATAAATAGATTATATTTTTAACATTTAATATAATTTATGTCATTATAATTAATTTTTTATTGAATTCATATGTTAAATCAATTCAATCTTTTGCAATATCTTTAAACAAAAAAACGTTATTTTTCGACAACGGGATTTATTTAAAATTAACTACAAAAAATACTGTGATTTGAATTTTGAAAAATGGATTCCATATTTTAATTCAGTGAGTCAAAATTATGTTAAAAGGTTACATTTATTTTTTGATATTGTGAAAAGTAACTACAATAATTTTTGAATACTGCAGTTAAAGGTAAATTGTGTAATTAAGGGTAAAAATAAGATTATAAAATTTCCCTAACACCTGCCAAAATTCTATTGGATGACTAAAAGTCGACCCATATAATCTAAGGGTCTGAATAGATTCATTTTATGGAATTTTGACCATGAAAATAATTTAATTAAAACCAAAGAAAATGACAACATGTTACTCTCTTAAATCTTATAAGTATAATAATTTAAATTTACTGATAAACTTCATGAATCTTCGAACATTAATAGTCTCCAAAAATCTAATAAAATTATATACATCATTTGAATTTATTTAAAATTTTTAGGGATTCAATAATTATCATTAATGGTGACACAATAGGGATGCTGAAATTATTTTATTTATTGAAATATCAAATAAATGGTTTTAAACATTTTAGAATAAATATTATATTAACTATTTAATGTTCTCCAAGAATTTAATAGAAATATATGACACGTTATGAATCTATTATAGCTTTTATTTCCAACATAATTTCTTTTTGGATTTTATTTAAATTTAAATGAATGACTAGTGTCAAAATTGACACTATTGTTATAATATAATTTTTTTTAAAAATAACAAAAAAATTTAAAAAATTTAATTAAGATTTATATTGTCAAAAAAGTTACAAATTATAAAATTGATGACAATTCACAAAACATATTAAATTATTTATAACAATTTAAAATTTATAATCTTATTACCACAAATATAATTAAATAGATTAAATAAGGATAAATCAAGTTGATAAGGTTTAAAATAAATATCCAACATGTCTAAATTTTATTGGATGATGAGAATAAAACCCTATCTCATCTAATAAACGAATATGAGTCATTTTTGGAGTTTTTTAATTGGGTTTTGATTTATTATAAATTAATATTTTTTAGGTTTCCAAAGGATCCTCTCTCCTCCCTTATTAAAGGGAACCTCCTACGTCTCATTTTCACTACACATTGAGCCTTCAAGATCGGCCAAAACCTGCCCATTTTTCTTCCCCACATACCTAGAAACATTTTGGAGGTTCTTTTCTTCTCAAAAGTCCAACTCTAGTCCGTTAACAGGAAGCTAAAAGGAGGTGCGTCGAAGAAGAGGTAATCTCTTCTACTGATTCATTCAATTTTATTTCGTTTTCGAATTCCTCTTATTTATTTGCTTCATTGTAAACTAATACAACCAGTATCACTATTATACTGATATTTTATTATAAATATTAAAAAACTCCATTTCACCTTCTATCCATCCTACAGAAAACGAAATCACCACGCGTGCGTACGTACGGAATACCGTCTCCACGACGTGGCGTAATTAGTTCTTCCACCCCCACCTTATATGGACGAGTAAAATGGTGTAAAGAATAAATAAATATGGTTATTATAACATCATACTAATTCTGATATATTATATCATTCACTTCAATTCTATTCAATAATTATGGGAACAATATCATTTCTCGTGCATACGTACATACTATTGTCTCCACGAACGCGATGAGATTCATTTTCCATGATTAACCATTAAAGTATTATTATAAATTATATATATAATAAATTATCATGAATGATATTACATAATAATGATATTTTATTTTTGTACATATATGTTCATTTACTCAATTCCATTCAATTCAATAAGGAAACGAAAATAGCGTTCATGCGTACGTAAGGCCTACCATCTCCATGAATAGTGTATTTCATTCCCTTTATCGATCTGTTATATATATTTATATACTGAATATATATTATATATAAATCACGTTTTACATTCTGAAATTATGTAAATCAGGATATGATTAATAATATCAAGAACAACAAATCGAAACACGTACGATAAATGAAACGATTTTACCCAAACCGCTACATTAACATGGAATTTACAAAAGAACAGGTAATATAAAGTCATAAGTGAACCATATATGTTATCATAAAAATGAATATGATTCTTTAATAATTAAATGAAATTATTTAAATCATTATACATGATGATCAGATACATACAACTCATATCAGACATAAGGTAAGGGATAACTTATCCAGTCGTATTTTTTCGTATATTGTTTATTCGTAAATATTTACTGTGGTTATATTTATAATGCATGTCTCTATTTTCTAAAAATGGTTTCATTAATTTTTAATGTTTTTTTTACCCATTTTTAACTTTTACTACATGGAATGTCAATAATTTTTCTTTTGTTTATCATACGAGGTACTTTTTGACTTTTCTGGAAAAAGTACGGGAAACATGTTTTTTTAAACATATACGGCATGAATAGATTTTTATGGTTTCATAACGCCTAATTTTCATGAAGATTACTATACAATATTTCATTACTATTTTAAAAAAAATCATCCTCTTTTAAAATTACATGGTATTTTGGGAAAAGAAAATGATTTTGAAGAAGAAAGGATATTTTCCTCAACAATTTATTTCACCTGTTTTATCTAAACCATTTTCTATCCAAGATGACATTATTTCATATTTTTATGTTTCAAGTATAATGTCTCTATGATATACATGGTTCAACTTTTATTATGATGAAATTATATCCATTTGTTTTATATGGATTATGTTATGATGGGATGATGTTTATGAATGACATTTTCATTCTTGGGTTATGATGAATGATTAATGTTTATGTTGTGGCACACAAAAGAATGATTTCAATATGAGATAGGTGGGACCTATATCTTCGACCAATTCATTGGGTAAAGATTTATATCTCATGATATAGACATGGTTAGAATGGAAAGTTAATCCAGTTCAGTGATACATGACTGTAATTAGGAGTGAGCTCGATTCAGTAAGGGAATTCGTCCACTAAGATGGTCTTGGTAGAAATGCCTTGGTTAATATAGAATTAATATCAAGTGCTTAATGGTTTTACAAAATAACATGCTTTATTATGATTCTATTTCATCATGATTTATGTTCCATAATGTTATATGCCTTATGTACTCCAATGATTTAGTTCATTTCTCTTGATTTTGATGTTTAAACATTATGTTTTTGTTTTTAAGTTCAAAAGTATATGGTTTGTTTTATTTTCTCCATGATTACAGTTACTGAGCATTTGAGCTCACCCTTTAAATGTATTATTTTCCCTAGGATATTTGAATGTTTCTTTGTAAGAAAAAAATAAGGGGAAGATCTTTATGGGAGATATTGAAGATCTTTCACCGTGATTAGAAGATTATGTTTTGAGTTTCCAAAGACACTAAACTATTACTATCCTTGAGTGTTGGTTTATGTTATGTATTATGTTTTCTGCAAATGTAATATAATGTCCATGTACGTCAATTTTGGGGTCTCTACAGTTGGTATCAGTGGAAAGGTTTAGTGAACCTTTGGAAAATAGTGTTGTGAAAACATTAGGGAGATCCCTAGATGATATTTATAAGGTATTTCTAGGGATGTCCCTAAGGTTTAGTATAACTATAGGTTATAGTCCTGGAATTCTGTTAATGATCATGAATAACCTAGGATAAACCTTAGGTGTCATGGATTATATAATGTGTGATATGTTATAATTTTTAAGATTATGTGGTACGTCATTTTTTTAACTGTTTCTTACACCATGGTTTTTGTTTTTGTCAATGGACGGAACCATAAGGAATTAAGTCAACATTGAATCTAATGTTGAAATTTGTGACTATGAGCAATGAAATTGTGTAATTCCTAGAAAGAATGATGCAGTGATTATGCTGAATCAATCAGCACGATATATGATTAACAAGGTGAACCTTAGTGGTATTTTTATTCATCAAATAATCGGAAGATGGAATTTTATGCATGTTTGCATGGTGAGGATAATAGAGAAAAGAAGATTGATTTTTCTAAAGAAGGGGAGAAGAACCTTGATGAATACATCAAATGGAGGGTAAGATATTATCTATGTGGGAGAAGGGTCATAGAGTTACCGACTAATACGGAGTTCAATGTCTTATCTGTGGAGAACATGGGCATTACCCAACTCAATGCCCAGACCTAAGAGGTTAATTCTAAATCAAGGGAGGACTTATTCCATGAAAATCATTGAACTATATGGATTGAAGTCTTTATGTATTCTTATTCAAGAATAATGTTTTTGAGGTACTTTAATGGTATATTAGAATATTTATTTATTGGTCTATTGTGATTTTCTATAATTTTATTGTACCTGTAACCATGAAAAGTGATTTAAATATTTTTGGAAAGCAGATGAAATGTTCATAATGAAGGGATGATGATAAAATAATATGTATGATAGTATTCATGAGATCATGACTGATATAAGGACAAATTGATATAATGGTTGAGTATATAGGAATTTTTGGATTTTGGTACGTGGAATGAGATAACTTTTGAAAGTATTCATGTTTATACTAAGGTTAAATGGGTATTAATTTTTCAATAGAATACATGATTAAGGTATTCACATGTTTGGAAAGTGACCAACATGATATATTGTATGATAAATTATGGAATTCACATGCTCGGTAGATGATATTTCTAGTAATCGTTTTCTTTATGCTATTAGATTTGACAAATGTATTTTGGATAAGTCTAAAGATAGGAATGTATTATGTTGAACATCATATAATATTGTTTAATTCTAGAACTTTTTTCGATATTTTTTCTATAATGTTATAATAGTGTAGTTTTATAAAAAGGACAACCTGCAGGATGGGAGACAACCCATCGCATCAGACAAGGTTGCACAACCGAAGTGCGACATGCTTTTATCGCCTACCACTAGCATACAGGAAGTCCCTAGTTAGTAGAAATTAGTTTTATTTTATTATGCAGTATGATAGTTGAAGTATAAGTCCATTTTTTGAATCATATGCGATTAACCTCACCATAGATGGACTTAAGTATATTTTATAACTTTTGCAAACCTTTTGTTTGAGACAGATGTAATTACCCAAAATTCTATCACATGATCTGCTTACACATCAAGAATGAGAAATTCAACTTCTTTTCTGTAAGTGATTAAGTGGAAATTGTTCATTTCATGAACAATGGTCAGATTGTACCAAAATAAATTAAGTATTTCTTCTAATTAAAATTATTCAACTTTCGGGAAATGATCTTGAAAACCGAAAAAATGTTGTCCTAGTGTCTTCATATCTGAAGAATAAAAATGTACCTTATATCATTAAAAATTTATGGCTTTATGATTGTTGGTTTCTTCATAGCCATGTTCTCTGCCACTCTCCATCATAACTTGATGGTTTGATTTCACTTTCATATCCATATTTTGACTTATGTTCTCATACGTGGAAACCCAGTGATTAGTTGATTTAGGTAACCGTTACATTTCATAATTTAGTTATTAGAGGTAATATTTGTTATTAATTTTTATGATGTGAGTTTCTATGAAAGAACCTCTCATGTAATAAACCATTTATATCCCTGACGAATTTCGAGGGAGAACTTCATTTTAAGTGTGGTAAAATGTAACACCACGAGATTTTATGAAAAATATTCTTTTAATTTCATTGATGTCTTGTGTTGTACGCCACAGGAAAATTATCTTGTGCTATAAGAAACACCGTATTAGCTTATATTATACGCAAACACTATTCTTGGCTTGTGTTGCATGCAAGAGCAACATTCCTCAATAGCGTGTGATGTATGCAATACTGAGTTTTACTAAACAATGATATATAGATATAATATTATTATGAACTAGCCATTATTAATAGTAGTAACTAATTTTTTAATTTCATGACATTATAATTCATCGTACACATTTTATAGAACATGGTATGATAACAAAATAAGTTTTTCAAGTCAAATAAGTAATTTTAAAAAAATGAAATTTTGACGCCTTTTGATGGAGTACCCACATTAAATTTAGTTTTAGACATGTTTATAAGTTCAATTTGGGAAAATACAATTCTTAATTTGAATCAGGATATAAAAATTTACTTTCGATAAAATTATTATATTTCTCTGATAAGTTTCTTATTTTGATGAATAGTTAAAATACACTAAATTTTAATTATAAAAAACTTTTTTCATTGAGATAATTTATATGGTTAAATTATAATAGTAAATTGTTTTAAATTATAAATAAAATATATTTTTACCATTTAATGTAATTTATGAAATTATTATTGATTTTACATTAAATTCGTAGGATAAATCAATTCAATCTTCTACAATATTTTTAAACAAAAACCCCTTTTTCGACATCGGGATTAATTTAAAATTTATTACTGCAACTTCTATGTTTTGAATATTGAAAAATGGATTCCGTGTAATAATTCATTGGGTCTAAATTATGTTAATAAGTTAATTTTTTTTGATATTAAAAATAGTAACTATGGTAATTTTTATTTACTGAAGTTAAAGATAAATCGGGTAATTAAGGGTAAAAATAAGGTTATAAAATTACCCTTACACCTCCCAAAATTCTATTTGATGACTAGAGTTGACCCATATCTTCTAAGGTCAGGAATAGATTCATTTTATAAACTTTTTACCATGGAAATAATTTAATTAAAACTAAAGAAAGTGACAACATGTCACTCTATTAAATCTTATAAGTATAATAATTTTAATTTAGTGATAAACTTCATGAAACATCGAAAATGAATAGTCTCCAGAAAGTTAATAAAATTATCTACATAATGTGGATTTATTTTATATTTTTATGGATTAAATAATTATCATCAAAGGTGTTACAATAGTTATGTTGAAATTATTTTATTGATTGAAATATGAAATAAATGGTTTTAAAAATATTAAAATAAATATTAAATGAACTATTTATTGTTCTGCACTAATTTTCTAGATAAATATGAAATTTTATGAATCTATTTAAGCTTTTATTTATATCACATCTTTTTTTTGATTTATTATAAATTAATATTTATGAGGATTCCAAAGGTGGCCCTCTCCACCCTTATAAACGGGCACCTCCTCCCTCTCCTCTTCACAACACTTTGAGCCTTCATGATCAGCCAAACCCTGCCCATTTCTCTTCCCAAATGCATAGAATCATTCTGGATGTTTTTGTCTTCTCAAAATGTAACTCTCCAACCCCAGTTACCCAGAGTCAGTGCATTATTATGTAACATTGGAATGAGCACAAAAGATCATGTCTTGAAAGACCGATTAGTTTTGTAGCCTTGGAAACACTAGATACCTTCATAAATGTTACATTACACCATAAAGTGAAAAACTAAAATAACATGGTCTCCATAGTCCACACATATATCGCATTTATACTATCTCTGCAGGTCAGTCATAAAATATTTCTTCACATCTTGGAAAAAATAAAACATAGATAGGGATGAGCTCAGATGCTTAGTAAGGATAACAATATAGCAAAACCTTTCATAAATAAACAACAACATTTAAGGCAATTTATAACTAAAAAAATAATTTTAAACTTGAACTTCAGAATAATATGGAAAAAATAAAATGAAATAATTCCATTTACTTATTCACATGGATATTCTACTAGTCCAATAATCACATGAAATATCAATAACCACTTTTGTAATGATGGAATGCATAATTCCGGATTATCATGACCACATAGTCAAGGCCTTATGCCAACACTACAAATAAGATTTTTTCAAGTGCTTATTCCAAGACACTAGTTTGTCTCATGAGACCTACAGATACATCGAGGAGCTATAGAAGGCTCTAACCGTCACTTATTTAGTCAAATTCATTCCTCATATGAACATGTTTAAACATAACATAAACATTTGTATTAAAAATAGCATACGAAATGTCAATACTTTCTCCATAAACCATGAATGGTATAAAAATAACACATCCAAAATAAAAAATTTCACAAAACCTTCAATGCAATATTGAAGTTTTGAATCATAATAAATCAACTTCTTATAAGCTTAAAATCCATCATATGATGTTTACATAGATGAAATCAAAACTAATTGAGAGAAATATCTTTCTTTATATAATTTAAAATTCACATAATTGTAAATGAAAATATTTAATTTGAAAATATTATTATAATCATGTTAGGGAAGCATCAAAAATGTTATAATGGAGTAAAATAGCCTCACCCGCCATATAAGTTAAAAAAGACATTCTTACGTTAAATTTTTCAAAAATGTAAAAAAGTACCTTGTTTTGAAAATGGCGGAATGATTCCTTTTAAAAACGTATATAGTCAAATAAGGGTATAAATGACTTTAACCCATTGTCTAATAAATAGTAAAAAAAAATTTTAAAGACATTTTTATGAATCATGGATGTGGATGATAAAGAGGTCCCAGTAGATAATTACATATGAACAACCTTGAATAATGAAGAGGTTGTCGAATTAACCCTTACCTCGTATCCAACTTGACTCGATCATTCTTTAATCTCCTAAATAGTAATCTTGAATTAATCATTACATTATTAAGAACATTTTTCATGTTCATTATTCTTTTATATCACTTATTACCATGTTATGAACTTTATATAGTCATTTAATTTAATAACAGTCGTTTTGTCGATATTTGGTACTTGAGTCAACAATAAAATTCTTATAATTAAAAGTTGTTCATGTGGTAAAATATCCATTATCTCAAGAATTTTATTCATGATATAGATATCATATATATCATATATATCCAATATATACATTCATTTATAATATTACATAACATTTATAGGTGAGAAATGAAATGCACCGTTCATGGAGACGGTAAGCCGTACGTATATATGAACGCTACATTCATTTCTATTTCATATTTAATGGAATTAAATCATAATGATATAAAGGTATATTATAATTCCAGTATAATATCACATATAATATCATTTACCCCATCCTTTATTCATCCCACATATGGCATTAATGATTCAAATAACTTTGAGGGGGAGGTAGTGCACACTTCTTAAAAAGAAATTATCGCGTTTACCCATAATGGAAAATATAAAGGTATTCCATAAATGAAAAATAAAAAAGCATAAAAAACATAAAATATACATATATATATTATATTGAAATAGTTTCATCGTAATGGACACCATGAGAGGTGTTAAAAAAATATTAAACAATCATCGTTTCATGAGACAGTAATTCGCCCCCACAGAAACAGTATGTTCTTTAACCATTAGACGATTGTGTGTGTAAGTTTTTATCAAATCCTAGTCATACAAACATCATAGTATATTGAAGAAACTGGTTTTGTTACAAAACAAAAGTAATAAAAAGTGGTTAATGGGTTGGATAAGCAATATAAAACAAAAGAACATAAGAGAAGACATTATCTTAAAATCGGGTAACTCTTTTTTGAGTTGAGCAAAAGGCTTCCTTGGGAAGACTTCTGCCCAAAGTGAGGCTTATAGGAGTAATATAGGGAATTTTCGAGAGTATTATGGAAGATTTTGGCCAAGCCAAATGTCTTTGAAGGTGTGAATATGGTGGTTGAGGTGGGGGCCTTTTATAAGAGGAGAGGAGGGGTACTCTTGGAAATTCATGAAATGTTACGTTATTATGATATTCTTTTCAGATTTTAAAGGTCCCAAAATGATTTATTTCGAGGATATGGTGATAAGGGTTCTAATTAAACCCATAAAATAGGATTTAAACAAGTTTATGTCTTATATTTTACCTTATATTTTCATTTTATTTAAATCGTTCATTAATGAGGTAATCGCTGCATCATCTTGGTGTGATAAATAAATTCCTTTATTTAATGAATAAAAATTATAAAACAAATTACCATGATGAAGGAAATATTTTTAACTTTCCAATGGATATTTATAGTCGAAATGATAACTTGTATAACCCCTTGTAAAAATTGTTTTAGTAAAACAATACTTGTTTGAGACATTTTTATTTTTACATTAAATAAAAGGTATTAATGTCATTATCTTATCCAAGTGGCTCCACGGGGTCCCAAAAATTGACCCATGGATTTAATTGGTCGGACATGAGTCATACAATAAGTGTAGGACATGTTTTAGGATAATTTAATATTATTATAACATTATTTTTACCTTAAATTACTCTAATTACCTCTAATCGCGGTTAATAAAATTCAAAAGTTAATATTCACCAAAAATAATTTTCATCCCATTGAACGACATTTTACTTCCTAATTACATCCATGTATGTCTTATTTTTGAAATTAAATTCACAGAAGCAGTAGAATTTCATTTAAACGAAAAATCAGTTTTTTAACTACCACATAGTGGTTTTACTATTCATCAAAAATTGTTGTTTTTCAGAAAAATACAAAAAATTCTCCCTAAGATATAATTGATATTCCAAATTCAAAAATGATGTCTATTTTAAAAAATTACAAACATATATGTTTCATTAATTAATTTATAATTAATTCCCGTTGTCAAAATAAATAGCGTGTTTTTGAGAAACAATATCAATCAAAAGATTGACAATTGTTTATGTCCAATTTCAGAGTGAAATTAATTATAATGACCACCATTGGATAAAATGGTAAAATTATTTTATAATAATACTTTAAAAATAATCAATAGTATAATTTATCACTATAAATTATTTTGATTCATTTTTTTTTTAAATTATTTTTCACTATTTATCGAAAATTGGAAGTTCTCGAAAAAATACCAAAAATTCAACATATTCTAATTTAGATATTCCAAATCCAATAATGAAGTCCATTATGAAAAATAATATTTATAAAATTTCAAAATGTGGGTTTTACTATTCATTACGGCTACTTTTATTGGTCACGGTGTGTTAGAACTCGAGGTTGCGTACAACACATGATGCTCTTTTATTCAAACAGAAGCGTACCATTGAAGATTGTGGTGTTACATACTCTCCTCCTTCAATAAATTGCATCCTCGAAATTTGAATTTTTTTTCAAAAATAAATTGTTGAAAATAGAAAATACCTTTGTGTAAAACCCACATCGTAAACAAGGTTAATAAAATTTAGCGTTAATAAGAGGGAGAGGGAAATGAAAAAGTCACCACCAAATTATGATCTCTATTAGGAGAACATTGGTGGAAATTAGAGACATATAATTGGAGTAAAAATGTAAATATTTGTAGGGAGTGATTTTGGTCATCAATCACAAACAAATGTAAAATTTCGGGCCTCAAAACCTTCAATCTATGGTGATTTAAAATATTATCAGTTCCACAAAACATCCGGTATTAGGATAACACATTTTTTTAATATCCATTTTCAAATGTTTAAGAATTAATTTATTCAGAGAATAAGAGAGAGGTATATATATATATATATACTTGACATGTAGAGTTTCAACCTTCATCTAATTTCTACCAAAAAATCATCTTTCACTCAAAAAGATAATAGAACTCAAAAATATTATATTTATCCTAATCGTACAAGGATAAAAATGTTAACACATACCATCTAGATTAGGAAAAAAATATCTCTTAATAACCAGGGACTACCTATAGGCTAGTGGTAGGTAATAAAGGCCCCTCACACTATAGTTGTGGGTTCGATTCCTACAACATTGTCTGACACGACTGGTTATCCCCCGACCTGCAGGTTTTCCTTTTACTAAAACTATAGTATTATATTATTCCAAAAATAATCTTCAGAAATTTTTTAACCTTAAACAATACAATCCAATGTTAAACTTAATCGATTACATCCTTTATAGTTATCCCAAATACCTCTGTCCAGACTTTCTTTAAAAGGTCCATAATTTCCAAAATCAATTCATAGATTCCCCAAACAATGTAAAGTTTATCTTATTGTCATATAATAAAAATATGATTACCTTCATCATATTAAAACCTTAATGAAAACAACAAGTACTGCAGTACAATAATTATATATATCACATTATTCTTATAACCATAATATATTTCTTGAGTCCATAAACACAAATACAATAATTATTCCACTTCAACTGTAGTAACAACATAATATTGGCCTTGATCCCTTGGCCTTTTCTAAGGGAAGTTTCCTTGGCGCTTAGGGAATTCATTTTCATAATGCCCCATTTCTCTACGATTGTTGAATTCAACATTGATACCCTCTTTCTTTCCCGTGTAATCACGAGCCTGGTGAACCTTTTCTCCACATTTATAAAAAACTCCCATTCCTTTCAGGAAAGTACTGGGGTGATTCTTCCAATAATTATCCCATAATAGAAAATCTTTCTTTCCCTTTATCCCTTTATCTATCTCTGGTTCTACCGTTCTCTTCTCCTCTTCATTTACTTTATTTTCATAAGATTTAGAGAATTCATTTTCTGTCTTGATAGCACATGAGGAAATATCTTCATACGATGAGAATGATTGTGAGACTAACGCTTGACAGAGAAACAGTTTTAACCCATCAAAGAAACGATCAATCTTAATTCTTGGGTAATGTATTATTCTGTAGCATGCCTCGCTAACCATGTAAAGTTGGCCTCATACATCGCGACATTCTCATCCTCTTTTTGTCTCAGACTCAGAAATATCCTTTCCATATCTGCTCGATAGTCATGAGGAAAGTATTTTTTTTATGAAAAACTCTTTGAACTCCCTCCATTCTATATTTTATACTTCCTCATCTTCCATTGTGTTTTGAATTAATGACCACCATTGATCAGCATATCTAGTGAGGCAGTAAACTTCCATGATAACATTTTCCGTTTCACTACTCCCCAAGGCATGGAATATTTTTCTCTAAGGAATTTATCCATTGCTCAGCTACTAAAGGATTTGAACTCCCATTGAATGTTGGTGGTTGTTGCATCATGAAGTGATATAACATTGATCCTCCACGATGCGGATTAAGGTGCTCTATACGAGTAAGGTTATTATTCATAACCTGAGTGAGTTGTCCCAGTATGGTGATAAGCTGATCAGCACTAGTTGTATCACTAGCTCCACTATAATTATCTTGAGCAGGAGGGAAATCCCTACTTGGAGTGTGTGCATTGATATGGTTTACATTCCTTCCACTAGGCGCCATTTCTAATCAATGTCATAAACTAGATTAGTTTATGAATCGAAATACAAAATAAAAAACTTGGAAAACACTTAACATAAATTGAACTATTTATGGATATAATCCATAATCTTAAAAACATTTTCTTTGAGGAAGAATATAATCATAAACCCTTCCTAATGGTTTCTAAAGTAAATGTGAATTATCCTAAGCATATCCCTCGGGAGTATCGTAACCAAGAGTGCAGCAAGGCCCATTGTCGTACACCAGTTCCCATTCGAGTCTAGCTCAAAGTGGTGTTTTCAGATTTTACCCCTAGGTACATCTGTTCCAGAGCCGCCTCTACCTGCTTGTATCCAGATTGGTAGGTATTGCTCGGAAAACTCACAAAATATTTATAATACCAAAATTCTAGGATGTTCTTCTACACTAATTCTCAAAGTCTATCTTAGGGCAATGTCCTATAATAAGAGTTTATCAAAATCTATCTTCCAATGTTAGTACAAAACTTCCTCTGATACCAACTGTAATGCCCCGACCCCAGTTACCTAGATTCAGTGCATTATTACGTTACATTGGAATGATCAAGAAAGATCAAGTCTCTAAAGACCAATTACTTTAGCAGCCTTGGAAACACTAGATACATTCATAAATGTTACATTACATGATTAAGTGAAAACTACAATAACATGGTCTCTATAGTCCACAATCATGTCCCCTTCAGACTATCCCTACAAGTCAGTCATAAAATATTTCTTCACATCCTGGGAAAAATAAAACATAGAAAGGGGTGAGCTCAGATGCTCAGTAAGGATAACAATATAGCGGAAACTATCATAAATAAACATCAGCATTTAAGGCAATGTATAACTAAAACAAAAGCCTTTTAAACTTGAACTTCATCATAATAGGGAAAAAATAAAATGAAATAATGCCATTTACTTATTCACATGGATATTCTACTAGTCTAATAATCACATGCAATATCAATAACCACATTCATAATGATGGAATGCATAATTCCAGACTATCATAACCACATAGTCAAGGCCTTGTGGCAAAACTATAAATATGATTTTGTTAAGGCCTTATTCCAAGACACTATTTTGTCTCATGAGACCTACCAATGCATCAAGGAGCTATAGCGGGCTCCACCAGTCACTTATTAAGTCTAATGCATTACTCATATGAATAGGTTTAAACATTACATAATCATTCGTATTAAAACATTCATACAAAATGTCAATACATTATCCATAAAACATGAATGGTATAAAATAACACATCCATATTCAAACATATAACAGAACCTTCCATAAAATATGGATGTTTTGAATCATAATAAGTCAACTTATTATAAGCTTAAAATCCATCATAGGATTTTTACATAGATGAAATCAAAACTAATTGAGAGAAATATTTTTTTGAAATCATTTAAAAGTCACATAATTGTAAAATAAATCATTTACATTAAAAATACTATTATAATATTGTAAGGGAAGCTTCAAAATTTTATATAACAGCGTAAAATAGCTACACCAACTGTATAAGTTAAAAAAAGACATTCTTACCTTAATTTTGTCGAAGATATCAAAAACTACCTTGTTTTGAAAATGATGGAAAGATTCTTTCAAAAACGTATAAGGTCAAAGAAGGGTATAAATGAATTTAACCCAATGTCTAATAAATAGTAAAAATGTTTTTAAATACATTTATAAGAAACATGTATGGGTATGATAAAGAGGTCCCAGTAGATAATTACATATGAACGACCTTGAATAATGAAGAGGTTGTAGAATTAACCCTTACCTCGTGTCCGACTTGACTCGATAGTTCTTTAATCTCCAGGATAATAAACATGATTTAATCTATACTTGATTAAAAACAATTTTCATGTTCATTATTACTTTTATATCACTTATTACCATGTTATTAACATTATGTATTCATTTAAGTTAATAACGGTCATTTTGTCGATCTTTGGTACTTGTGTCAACAATAAAATTCATATAATTAAAATTTGTTCATGTGGTAAAATATCCATTATCTCCAGATATATATTCATGATCTAGATATCATATATATCACATATATCCATTATATACATGCATTTATACTATTACATAACATTTATATGTAAGAAATGAATTGCACTGTTCATGGAGAGGGTATGCCGTACGTATGCATGACCTCTACTTTCATTTCTATTTAATATTTAATGGAATGAAATAAAAATTATATAAAGTTATATTATAATTATTTTATAATATCATATATAATATCATTTTCTCCATCCTTTATACATCCCACATATGGCATTAACGATTAAAATCACTTTGAGTGGGTAGTAGTCTGCACTTCCTAAAAAGAAATTATCATGTTTAACCATAATGGAAATCATAAAGGTATGCCATAAATGAGAAATAAAGAATCATAAATAAAACATAAACGTAATATATATTTTATATAGATATAGTTTCATCATAATGGCCACTATTAGAGGTGTTAAATGCATATTGAACAATCATCGTTTCATGAGGCAGTAATTCGCCACCCAAAGAAACAATATATTCTTTAAACATTAGACAATGGTGTGTGTAAGTGTAAATAAAATACATAAAATAACAATATCCTAGTATATTTAAGACACTGGTGTTGTTACAGAATAGAGGAGTAAAAATAATTTATGGGTTTGGAGAAACAAAATAAAACAAAAGAACATAAGAGAAGACATTACCTTTAATCGGGTAACTCTTTTTTTATTTGATCCAAAGGCTTTCATGGGAAGAATTTTGACCAAAGTGAGGCTTCTAGGAGTAATATAGGGAAGTTGATAGAGTATTTGGGCAGATGTTGTCCGAGCCAAATGGCTTTGAAGGTGTGAATATGGTTGTAGAGGTGGGGGACTTTCGTAAGAGGAGAGGAGGGGAACTCTTGGAAAGTCATGAAATGTTACATTATTATGAAATGATTTTCAGATTCTAAAGGTTCCAAAATGATATATTTCTAGGATAAGGTGATAAGGGTTATAAATACATCAATCCAATAGGATTTAGACAAGTGTAAGTATTTGATTTTAAATTATCATTAGATTTTATTTAAATCGTTCATTAATGAGGTAATCGTTGAATCATCACTGTGTGATAAATAAATTTATTTATTTAAAGCCTAAAAATTATAAAGAAATTACCATGATGTAGGAAACAATTTAATAATTCATATGGATATTTATAGTCGAAATTATAACTTGTATAACCTCTTGTAATGTTTTTTTAGAAAAACAATAAATGTTCGTGACATTTTTATTTTTACATTAAATAGAAGGTATTAATGACATTATCTTACCCAAGTGGCTCCATGGGGTCCCACAAATTGACCCATGGATTTTTTTGGTCTGCCATGAGTCATCCAATATGAGTAGGACATGTTTCAAGGTAATTTCATATTATTATAACATTATTTTTACCTTAAATTACACAAATTACCTCTAATCGCGGTTAATAAAACTCAAAAGTTACTATTCACTAAAAATTATTTTCATCCCATTGAACCATATTTTACTTCCTAATTACAACCATGTATGTAGGATTTTTTAAATTAAATTCACATATGTGGAAAAATATCATTTAATCAAAAAATATGTTTTTTAACTTCCACTTAGTGGTTTCACTATTCATCAAAAATTAAAGTTTTTTCAGAAAAATACCAAATTTTAACCCTAAGATATAATTGATATTACGAATTCAAAAATGATTTCTATTTAACAAAATTCCAAACATATAAGTTGCATTAATTAATTTTATCATTAATTCCTGTTCTTAGAACAAATAGCGTGTTTTTATGAAACAATATCAATCCAAAGATTGACAATTGTTTATGTCTAATTTCAAAGTGAAAATAATTCTAATGACCTCCATTGGATAAAATGGTAAAAATATTCTCTAATTATACTTTAAAACCACTCAATATTATAATTTATCTCTATAAATTATTTTGATTAAAAATGTCTTTTTTAGTATTTGTCACTATTCATCGAAAATTGGATGTTCTCGGAAAAATACCAAAAATTCAACATAGGCTAATTTCGATTTTCCAAATCCAAAAATGAAGTACATTCTAAAATATAAGATTAATATAATTCAAAAAAGTGGGTATTATTATTCATAACAGCTACTTTAATTGGTCACGGTGTGTTAGAACTCGAGGTTTCGTACAACACATGCTGCTCTTTTATTCAAAGAGAATCATACCATGGATGCTTGGGGTGTTACACAAAAGTCCAACTCTATTCCCTTAAGTGGAATCTCAAAGGAGGTACGTCGAAGAAGAGGTAATCTCTTCTACCGATTCATTCAAGTTTTTTCTATTTCAACTTCCTCTTATTTAGTACTTTTATTGTAAATTAATACAATAAGTTTCACTCATATATTGATATGATATTATAAATATGAAACATCCCCATTTCACCTTCTATACATCCTACGGAAAATGAAATCACTGAGCGTGCGTGCGTACGGAATACCGTCTTCATGACGTGGTGTAATTAGTTTTGCCACCACCACCTTACTTGGATGAGTATAATGTTGTAAATAATAACTATATATGGTTATTATAAAATCATTCCGATTCTGATATATTATATCATTCAATTCAATTATATTCAATAATTATGGGATCTATAACATCGCTCGTGTGTACGTAGGGACTACTATCTCCAAAAACGCGATGTGATTCGTTTTCCATGATTAAACATTAATGTATGATTATAATGTATATATATAATAAATAATCATGAAAGATATTGCATTATAAATGATTCTTGATTTATGTACATATATATTTCATTTACATAATTCCATTCAATTCAATAAGGAAACGAAAACAGCGTAATGCGTACGTATGGCCTACCGTCTCTGTGAATGGTGTGTTTCATTCCATTTATCAATCTATCATATATATTTTAATACTGAATATATATTATATATAAATCATGATGTATATTCTGGAATTAAGTAAATCAATATATTTGTAATAATATCAAGAACAACAAATCAAATCATGTTCGATAAATGAAACGATTTTACGCAAAACAATGCTTTAACATGGAATTTAAAAAGGAATGTGTAACATAATGTCATAAGTAAACCATATATGATATCATAACAAAGAATATGATTATGTAATAATTCAATGAAATTATTTAAATCCTTATACAAGAGGTTAGGATACATAAAAATTATATTAGACATAAGGTAAGGGATAACTTTTCCAATCTCGTTTTTTCTGAGATTGATTATTCATAACAATTTACAGGGGTTATATTTATCATCCGTGTCCCTATTTTCTAAAAATGGTTTCATGTATGTTTAAAGTCATTTTTACCCATTTTTGAATTTTACTACATGGTATGTAAGGAATCATTTTTATGTTTATCATACAATGTCATTTTTTACTTTTTTAGCAAAAGTACGAGAATATTGTTTTTTTTGACTTATACGACCTGAACGGATTTTTACGGTTTCATAACACCTTATTTTCATGAATATTTTTCTACATGATTTCATGACTATTGTCAAAAAAATTCTTTTCTTTTATAATTTCATGGCATTTTGTGAAAAGAAAATGATTTTTAAGAAGAAATAATACTTTCCTCAATAATTCATTTCAAGTGTTTTATCAAAACCATTTTCCATCCAAGATGACATTATTTCATATGTTTATGTTTCACGTATAATGTCTCTATGGTTTACATGGTTCCACTTTTATTATGATGAAATGATATCCATCTATTTTGTATGGATTATGTTATGATGGGATGATGTTTATAAAACCCATTTTATTCTTTGGTTTATGATGAATGATTTATGTTTATGTTGTGGCACACATAAGAATGATTTAAATATGAGATGGGTGGGACCTATATCTCCCTCCAATGAATTGGGTAATGATTTATATCTCATGAGACAGACATGGCTGGAAGGGAATGTTAATCATGTTCTATGATATAGGACTGGAACGACGAGTGAACTCGATTCAGTAAGGGACTTTTTCCACTAAGATGGTCTTAGAATCAATGCCTTTGCTACTATGGAAATCATATAACGTGCTAAATGGTTTTCCAAAATTATATGCTTTATTCCCATTCTATTTTATCATGATTGATGTTCCATTATGATCTATGCCTTACGTACAGCCATGTTTTATTTCATTGCTCATGTTATTGATGTTTAAACATTATGTTCATGATGTTATGTTCAAATGTATATGGTTTGATTTATTTTCTCCATGCTTACCCTTAAACAGAATTTTATCTCACCCTTTATATGTTTTCTTTTCCCCAAGATATAAAGAAAGTTTTTAGGTAGGAAAAAAAGTTGAAGATATTTATGGGAGATGTTGATGATCTTTCACAGCGATTAGAAGATTATGTTCCGAGTTTCCAAATACACTAATTTTTTACTATCCATGAGTGATGGTTTTTCGTATATATTATGTTTTCCCCATAAGTAATGTAATGTCCATTTATGTCATGTTTAGGGTCTCTACATTAATTCTCTAATCCTAGTGATTGTTGTTAACTATCACATTAAATGAATATATTTTAATAGTATCTCATTTTTTGGTTAAACACGATGTCTCATGTATCCTAATATTTAATATAAATTGAAATTCTTTGAAAGGAAATTTATACTAAATTATTGCAGTGTTATGTTCTACAGCCCATAAAATTATTTTTCCATTAAAATTTATTCACAATAATATAAAAAATTGGCTCCTCGCTATTTCATAACATCGTCAAGTTTTAAATTACCTTATTAAAATTTATAATTATTCTTGAGATCATTATCCATGTGAGTACTCTTGTAACATATAAGTTTATCTACATAATCTGAGTTATTATCAGTTTTTCATCACTGGAATGATCATTCTCTAATTGTATTCCCTCGGATTTCTATATATGCGATTGATAATTGATGAACATTCTTAGAGTAGATGCATTGAACACATCATGAATAAGAGAGAGGTTCAGTGGATGACCCAATGTTATTCTAAAATCAAATCACGATCAAGAATATAAAATGTGAAAATATAAATAAAATTTAACTATACATTCGTTTAATATATTATAAAATTATTCCATGCATAATTTTATTAAAACATATTATCATTAGCATCAATTTTTATATCTCACCTACAATTTTCAGCAGAACATTTCTATTGATTATGATCATCATTATTGGGATTCTAAATCAATCTGGATTTTCTAACATTTCTTTATCTAGATCAGTTCACAATATCTTTGTTTATCGAAATTTGGTATTACATGATAGAGTTCTAATAATATTTTTATTATCCAATTAATAATGAACCACATGAATTCTAGATTGAAATATATTGTTATATGAAATCAAAATTATAGGAATGTTTTGATAAATACTACCTTTAAAATCTATATAATAAGTTCTCACAATATAATATATGGTTTTAATGGTATTATTTAAATGAAAATTTATTAGTGGATTGTATGTCATATTAAAACTAAAATTAGTATCCAAATAATGCTGATGTCCTTGCCTAAACATTAACAAAGGACTCATATTGTGATCTGATACAATAAAATATAGTACACTATCTAATCACACCAGTTTGATAGTAATAATTCCAAAAATCTTTAAAAGAGATAAATTGTATCTGATAATAAATTTTTTCTGATGAAATTTTATGGTAATCAACAGAAACCAAAATAGTATTATGGCATTTAGACATTTTGGTGTGCTTGAAAAAAAATTTCAATGGTTTCCTATTTCACTTTTGTTATGAGTAACATTTGTAATTTCCCCATTGACTTTTATCTCTTATCATTTCCATGATCACATTCCATGATCTAAAATACCTAATCTACAAAATCTATCTTTCAGTTGTTACATAAGAAATACTCATTTAGATATACATAAATCAACAAGACTCTATAATAAATATATATTGATTATCATTGTGAAACATTCGGTAGAACATTAATGAAATATGAAATTTCGGGAACATATACATGGTTATAGTACTTTATATCTCCATTAGAATAAATGTTGAATAATAAAATATTTCTAACATTCTACTATAGTTTTATGTATTCTATTCCGTCCTCTTTAATCATCGAATGAATATTTGGTTGAGAAATAATTTGTGAAAGATAATATTTGTCTCTTTAACTACTCATATATATGTCCATCCTTTAAATAACATTAAATATTGGATATTGTTTCATTATCATCATAGATCTTCTGTAATGATATTTTCAACATATGGTATCTTCCACATTATATTCATTCATATGGTAGTAATTTATGGAGTAGTCGTAATCCATTTTGGAGTGGTGAAATATTTTCAATGATTTTAGAAGTGTATATATCACAATATTATCTATAATAAAAATTACTCAAAATAATTAAGGAACATTTAAAATAGGTATCTCTAAATCATGATCAGGTTAATTTTTATCAAAATCCTTCTATTGATGTGGGGAACATGATGTTATAGTATCTTAATGTCAAAGGATTTAGTAGAGTACCTTCATTGGTGAATCGAGATAGATCATAAATCACTCTCCAATGTAAAATACTATTTGTAAAAGTGTGGAAATAAATTATCTCAATATTTCCCTTGATTTTCATCACATACATCTATCCAAAGGATAATGGCTCTATACAGAGTAATCGTTATGAGGAGGTTTGATTTCCTTATGAAATTAAACAAAAAGAATCAATATATTCCAATTAAACCATATAAATAATATATCAACATAAAAGTTGTTATTCATGGAAAAAAATCTGTATCATCCATATTTTATGGTCCCATGATATTCCCTCTCATTAGATTATATGACCCAAAAATAAAACTTTTTATAGCCAAATTTATAACATTATAAATTTTCATGCATATTCTCATTCCATAAAGTGCTTATTAAAATCCCCAATTGATTTTTTTTATTTTTATTATCTATAAATATATTATAATATCATCTATAAATTCTACCAAAAACTAATTAATGCATTCACAATAGAATCTAATCATTAATTCCTTCAAGATAGTAGGGGTAATATTTACACTTAATGGTGTCACTATATTTTTATAGTGTCTGTACATTTTATATAATTTTCTATTTAGAATATTATTCATATTAACAATATATTTATGAAATATACAATAAATATCATCTAAAAAATGTATTGATCTCTGTACAGTTGATTAAAGAAGTCATCAATAAGAGTAATAAGATACTTATTCTCAACTGTGATTTTGTTATGTTCTTAATAATAAATACATAGTCTCATTCATCCATATTAAGGTATAAAAAAGAATAGATTTACACAAAGGTGAAACACATGTCAAAATGAATAAACATTCTTGATTCTCTTGGAGATTCATTTTGAATTGAAGCAACTCAATCAGAGACATTAAATATTTATTCATTGATATAGTTTAAAAACATGTTAGATTTCTATTGTGAACTCAAATTTATGATTCCATAGAAGACTAAGAAAAACATGATTAATGTCAATGAATATCTATAACCCAAAAGGTATATCATCAATGATACATTTCCTCAAACCCATCAATGATAAAAAATTAAATTTAATATTAACCAATGTCCATGAAATAGATGAATTTTCCCTGGGAGGATCATTTTTTATTCTTTTTCAGAAAATATTGGTGGCTGGTACAAAATATCATATTTGACATCCATTCATCAAAATATCAATGTAGACCTTATACAATTAAATATATTTCGGTCCTAAAATAACATTTAATTCCACTTACATAGAGTAACAAGATTTTCCATTGGCACATTCCTACAGTAAAAAAATAAATAAGTATCATATACTTGTGATGTGATCATTTAACCATTAAGGTAATTCAATGTTAATTAAAAATATATTTATTGTGGTTGTAATTTTATATAGATATAAAATTCGTTAGATATAAATGATTGGAATGATCAATAACTATGAAATATAATAGTAGTTCTAGATTGGTGGGTATGTTTACCATTTACCACTCTATTATTGTACTTCACATCAACAATAGTTATTGAATGGTATTTCCCTTTTTCTATGGGATTAAAAATATTTTAAAATTGATCATCATCATCAACCATTATATTTTAGCATTGGTTATCATAATTACAAACTCTTTTTATTTCAAATATTGGTGTGTGGGTCGTCAATTTTTTTTAATCTTTTTATCTATGACATTAATTTTTTATTATATTCACTAATTTTTTGTAATTTTATTTCCATATTAAATTATTTTCCACAAATAAAATTTTTACCAATTCCCTTATGATAATTTCAATCATTTTTCCTTCCATACATCGAGCTTAAAGGAATGATCATCTTGTCATAATTATGTGATTTTTAATTCCATATTTATTTCCATATAAAATATATGAGATTTATTGTTAACACAATCAAAATTTATACCTTCATATTGTATCAAATGTTATTATCAAAGATACCATAGTATATTATGCATAAATATCATTAAATACTTGGTTATCATCATTTGAAGAATCAATCCAACATACATATTCGATGGATGTTAATTCCATAAGAATATCTCTTGTGTCTTGTAAAATTGTCCCCATAGGTAATAACAAATCCATCACCATTCTTATTTATCTCACATAATTATTTATATAGTTCCATATAAACAATACAATTAGTTTATCTATTTGAAATTAATATCCAAAATTCTGCCCACTGGATAGTGAAAATTTATTCTCATTGCCTCATGTTCATGATAAGATTCCAACATTGAAATGCTTCATCTTCAAAATGGTAGCCATAATAAATAAAATTTTCATATTTTAAATCCTCCATAATATAAAATATATTTCCAGTTATACAGATCCATTTCTCCAAAACATGTCGATCAAATTAATTTTTCGAGATCTCATATTTATTCATAGCATATAAAGTTGGTTAACTATATAATTTATTTTATTAATTATATCACCAACATTGTTTAGTTTCTCAGAATGAAAATAATTTCATTTCCAATAAAATTAATAATTAAACATTTTTCTTTCTAATTCCAACTATTAACTAAAACCAAAAAAATCGGTGAGAAAAATAATATTGGAAAACCATATAATTATAATAAAACATTAATATGATGTAAAAAATTTGGAACATTTTCATAAATATATGACACATTAGGTCTATCATATATTATCCTTTATCATTACCAATAAATTTGATTGGTATCATATAATTCAACATATTGTGAGTGTTCAATTATTTTTTTCATATTTTTTAAATGTTTACCAATCCATTCTCTTATTCCATCTATATCAACAAAAACATTCATACATATATTTTACATCTTATTATATTAATATTCTATACATAACATAATGATGTAGGTTAGAATCATATAAGTCTAATCTATTTAGAAACATTGATTCATAAACCAAATGTTCATATAAGATCTACAACAATCCTACTATGTTATGCATACTTAGATCCCTATATAGATGAAACATTCTTAATAACATTATTCATAACGTACAGAATAGAAATAAAAGAAACCGTGTGGTCAAATTCCCAGTAAGTGTATATAAGGGAGATATCAATAATAAAATAAGAATAACATTATCATAACCATGTAAAAACCTTAGTTTATCATTTGTTTTACATTCCATGAATTCCATATATCATATTCTTGAGTCACAGAATACGAATTCTTAGTTTATGACAAATTATAATAAATGAATCAGAAACAATATCCATCAGTTCATAACATTGTTATAAAATATATATATTTTTCATATATATATAAATAAGTATATAAAATCATTTCATTAGTAGACAAGGACAACTACCCATAGTATCCTAGTTTTATGGGTTTACGCCTTATTTTATTATACTATTCACGTATCAATCCCAAAACAACCATTTTAGAATTTTTAACTTATAAAAACTATTTCAAAAAATATTTTGGTACTATTTATCCCCTAGGATATCGACAATAAACCAAATTCATTGGAGGGATTTATAATTATGTTCTCACCATTCACATTATGACAAGGAGATATAGGTGTTCCAAATAATTATATAAAATTATATATATAATAACATGTAAAAATTAAAAGTGTTTTATTGATATTTTATCACATTATTACCTATTTGAAAAAATGGGATTCATAAAAATTTCATTATTTCATCATAGCGTTTCCCAAGGTAAATAAACAAGTTTCATGAACATCTTTTCATTATAATAATAAAATATCATGTGAAATAATATGTTTATAATATTTTGATTATATCCTCAATATATCATTATTATTATCAATAAATCCCATATTACATAAAAACACCTTTTAAGATCACATAGAGTATTTCATGATGAATATATACTTTCCACCTTGAAAAAATATTTTAAAAATAAATATATACAAAATATTATAGAAAAAATTTCATTTGATAAAAAATTGTAAATATGTAATGGAATATTAAATTTTTTGAGTGGTCATGACTGTTTAAAAATCTTTTTATGCAGTATAAGTTAAATTAAATCAGTCCATTCATATTATTTTATAAAAATTCAAAATTACATTGTTCAAAAAATGAAAATAAGATATATTTTAAACAATTTTTATTAATATAACCATAAATAAAAAATTATTTAAAACTATCATAGCGGAATTATTAAAACACTCTTGAAACCCATTTTAGAAAATATGTTCATTGAAGTTAATATATTTTCAACTGATGATTCAAATAAATTTATTTGGTTCCCTAAAAACATTCTTGCAGTATATTAATTTCGGAATCTGAGTTTGATGAAATAAGAAAAAGTAATTTATAGAAATAAGTGGAGATTAGGAAAATTTATTATTTTAATGAGAGGTATATCAAAATAGTTCATTATTGGGAATATAATTATAAATTATCTGGATAAAAAATGAGATTGTATCATATAACACTTACATAGACATCCCTTTTCATTGAATATTTTCTGTCATGAAATATAATAAATGAATCATTATTTTAAATATATACTATAATAACATAAATTCTTATAATATTTTCTATTATCCCTTTTTAAAATATGGACAATAATGTTTTGATAATTCCCCTTTACAATTTATTTTCATTATGCTAAATATTTCATTTTTTTGATAAGAATATAAGTTTGGTAGTTATAGTCCTTCTACATTGATTATGGATATATAAAATGTAGAATTTAAATCATGATATAACTATAATATATATTAATTAAAATTAATTTTATTTTTGTCAATTAAATTTAGATTTATAAAATTATTTTCATCATTCATGGACTAATGAATCATAAATGGAATAATGAATCATAAATGTACCATATTTTATTTTAAAAAAATATTCCATTTACATGGTTAATGAATATATTTTAATGAATATTATAAAACTTATAAAATTATTTTTTATAAAATATCATTAATGTCACTTTTAGATCAATTCTCTTAATTTTACATAAAACAAAAAATTAAAAAAATTTAATTTGAATATAATATTTTCACACATACCTAAAATTACTATGTTATCATCAATATTATTAGCAAAAAGTAATTTCCCTAAATTTTTTTTAATATTATTAATATCATTTAATTTATTAATAATTATTTGAATGAATAAAATAATGAATTTATATAATCATTTAAGATAAATATTCACGTACTGAAAATTAGAAAAACATTACGTTGAGAAAAAGTAAATTCTATCTAATATAATTATTTATAAATAAACATAACTACATTATATCCATACGTAAAAAATTATATATATTAAACATAAAATAATGACATTTTAATTTATTTTTATCTTAAATTAATATAATAGTTCTAAGTAATGAAATATTCTTCTTAGTGACCATATATTGAAGACATAGATATATATAAATAAACTCTGGTCTACAAATATTATGTCTTAATGTTATAGAAAAAAATTTGAATACTTATCTCATAGTTTTGACCATATTTTAAATGATTTATATTATCCTGAATTCAAGATTCAATTTCATTAATTTTAATAAATTCAATTTAAAATAAGTGTAAAAAACCCAAAAAAACCGTTTTTAGTAAAAAAACAATTTTTAGTGTAAATGTGGATATAAGTAAATTTATAATTCCAATAAAAAATATTATATGAATATTAAGAATATTTATTTTATTAATAATATATATATTTAAAAAAATTAAAAATTCATTAGCATAATCCATTAAAAAAACGAATTTATGCCCAATTAGTTTTTTATTGAAACACAAATATTTTAGTTCAAATTTTTTTTATATTCATTTCTAATAAATGTATAACCAATTAATTTAATCCATAAATATTGAAACCACACATTATTCAAAATTGAAATAAACATATTCATTCCCTCTAATCAAATGGTTAGGTGAAAAAAAACTATATTAAATAAGAATATTTAAATATCATATCACACTTTTTAACTCTTGGTTTTGAGTATCACAAGGTATGAGTGAAATTAAATTTATTTGAAATGAAATATATTATAATATGTTTGGATTTTAATGTATTTTGAAACATTGATACATAATAAAAAAATTTATATAAATATATATAATCTCACAATTAGTTCATCACATCTAATAAACATTATGGGAATTATATAATTTTAACCATTCATCATATCATGTGGAATATAAATAAAAATAAAATTGTTGGCTCAAAAGAGACTCTGGCCACCCTCTATAGGTTTAAAAGTTTTAATAACCACAAATCATGTCAATTCATATTAATAGTGTCTAGACATTTCAATCATAATTATTTACATTTCAATAAGTGAAATTATGATAATTTATGATCCCACATAAATTTGGAACATTCTGTTAACATTTACGTTGTATGAAATTCAAGAAAATATATATTCTAAGAATAACAGAATGACACTGATAGAAGAGATGAGATACTGACAGTTCAAATGACTTGCTGGCATAGATGACCAACTGATGAAAATTAATTACCAACAGAGATGGCCTAACGTCTATTCAAATGACTTGTGGATGCATGGTGCTACCAATGCAGGGACTCACTGTTAGTTAAAATGAGTCACTGATGAAATGAGTCAAAAAAATATCGAATGAATGACAGAATGAAATACTGATGAGATGAGTAATGGACAGAAGGAGATATCGATCGGGGAGTTGCCGATAGACAGTTAAAAATTTCATCAAATTAAAAATATTTCTAAAAGTCACATGTTGTAGTTTTTTAATGCGACTGATTAAATTAATGGTTTTTGAAGACATCATAAATGAAGATGTGAGAAATAAAAGGTATTATGTCAACTTATAAAATTCACATTTTCAACCTGCATGAATATATATACAACGAAGAGTGCAGGAAAGATATAAAAACCCAGGAAGAGTCATAGAGACAAGCCTAAAACCAAAAGACAAGAAGACCTTCCACAATAACCATACAGAATATAATATCATCTTAAGAATTCTACATTCGTACTTACTATAAACCATAAATATGATTTTCATCAATGTTCCATCATCTCAGCAGCATCCAACTAATCTGAAGGCCCGGAAGACAGAACAAAATTCTACATAACATTTTATTTTTGTTACATGTTTCATGAAATGGACTTAGCTTTCTACTATGATACATGAAAAGAGTCTTTATCTGAATTGAATAACACTCAGAGAATCTCTAATCCTTTCTTAATATAAACATACGTGTTGTGTACTATTTTGAAAAACATTTGAGCAGTGTTTCTGTCTATACTAAACACACACACTATCTTCTGTACTAAAATGTTGGATACTATATATCCTCAAATAACTATATTTTTAACCTTGTTCATCCCATGACAAACTGTGGAATAGGTCATGTGTTACTTGGATCTGATTTTTATTCCCATGTAGAACTGTGGTAGAACTCTTGTAACCTATAATGTCTGTGTACTGTTGTGTTAAATCCGACCCATGGTGTGGATAAAAATCATTATTTATATAGATTTATTACTGGTAGGTGATCACCAAGTGGATAGGACTAAGTCTCTTATGGGTACTGAACCTCTTGTTTTATATCCAATGTGTTTTTAATGTAGTATTTCTCTCATTCATCTCATTTTTCAGAAATCTAAATTTTACACAGATAGTTGGTGTTGGATAGTAGTTATAATTTTTTTCCTTATTATATTAGATTCAAAATTTTTATCAATATATCATATTGTTATAACTAGGAATTAAAAAATCTTATGATAAACTATTTTAATTGTCCTTCTATTATAATTTCAATACCTTGGATAACTGGTTAGTTTTATTTTTGATTTTAGGAAGCTGGTAAAAATGTTTTTTAATAGAAATTTGTATACAAAATCAATTTACCCCCCCCACCTATTGTGTATTGTAATATGACCAAAAGTTTGTATTAGAGGTTGTTTTCAGGTTTCTATTTTAAATTTTTTAATTTATGGCACTGTTTTAAAATATTTTTCAACTTTTTTTAGTTTTATTTAAAATATATATAAATTTCTGTTAGTTCTAAATTACAAGTTCATCTAAAAGTATTTCATTATAATGAATAATATATTGTAATGTGATTTTACCAACAGACCTCTATTCTTTAATGGAACATATTATGCACAATAGAAAATAAAAATGAATGTGCACTTAGAAAGTATGAGATTTGAGATTTTGTCTTAAATTATTGATGAATATAATATTCCAACTACTAATAGGAATACATGGGATGAACCAACTATGCCTTAATATAACAATAATTTCAATTCTATGAATTCATTATATTTTTTGTTAGGTAGTGATGACTTTTATATAATTTATTCATGTAAAACTATCCATGAAATTTTCATTACTTTATCTGTTTAACATGAAAGATCCATTAGTGTGTATGTAAATAAGACTTAAAACATATAATATTAAATATAATAACATTAAAATAAAGTAGGATGATACTATTTATAACATATATATTAGGATAAATGACATTTTTAGTACATTAATCTCTTTGTGAAGGGATGTTACAACAAAGGAGAAAATCATGCGAAGACTCAGAAGCTTATTATATAGATGGAGATAAACTTTTGTATCAAGAAAATAATTCAATGGAATCATCATTTTACTAGAAAAGAAGATGATTGTAAAGTTTATTATGTATGTGGAAGAACTCGACCTCAATCAATAAAAGGATGATGAAGCCATAAGAAACCCTATTGCTTCCAAATCTAGTACCTCCCAGAAGAAGGAAAACATTATAGATGAAACTAACAGTTCATGTGATGAACAATCATCAGTAGACAGTGAGGAGGAGATGTCTCAAATAGTCATTATGTTTATTATGTTTTGTAGTTAGAAGAAATTATTTAGAAATTCAAACTATAATAGTATGTATGATAACAAGGGAAAATAGAAAAATGATTGTAAGAAAGGTGAGAGTTCCACTGAAATAATATTTTATGATTATAAGATAAAGGACATGTAAAGGTATAATTTCCCAAGAAAAACTATGAGAAAAAGTATGATGATAAGGAAAACAAGTATTAAAAGTTCATTAAGGCCACTTGCAGTGCTTCTGAGGACAACTCAAGTGACTCAGAGTCTTCACATGGTTAAATGGAAGACAAAGAAAATATGTGTTTTATGACAAACAAATCTGAGGTAACACTAAAATATCTTATAGAAATGTGACAACCTAACCCCATAAGTCCATATTCGGTGAATTATTACGTATCATTCGCATGACACAAAAGATCAAGTCTCAAAATACAGATTAGTTTAGTATCCTTTCATGTTCTAGATACATTCATAAGGTTTACATTACATTATAATATGGAAAACTACAACAAAATTATTTGCATAGACAACACTAAGATCCCATAAAATATCCTTAGAGGCCATTCTTAATATACATAATCATATCCTGGGATAAATAAAGCATAGAAAGTGGTGAGCTCAGATGCTTAGTAAGGATAAAAATAAAGAGAAAACTTTCATAAATAAGAATAAACATTTAATGAAATGTATAAGACTAAAAAAAAATCTTTTTAAACATGAAATTCAGAATAATATGTAAAAGATAAAATCAAATAATGAAATTTACATATTCACATGGATATTATACTTGTCTAATAATCACCTGCAATAATAATAGCCACTTTCATAATGATGGAATGCATAATGCATGACTTTCATAACCACGTAGTCAAGGCCTTGGGCCATGGCAACAAATAATATTTTTTCAAGGCCCTATTCCAAGACACTAGTTTGTCTCATGAGACCTTTCTATGAATCTAAGAGCTATAGCGGGCTCCACCAGTCATTTACTAAGTCCAATGCATTCCTTATACGAAAAGGTATAAACATAACATAAACATTCGTATTAAAACTAGCATAGGAAAGGTAAATACCTTATCCATAAACCATTAAGGGTATAAAAATAACACATCGAGAGTCAAACATATCACAAAACCTTCAATACAATATGGATGTTTTGTATCATAACAAATCAACTTAAAATAGCTTCAAACCCATCAAAGATTATTGACATATATGAAATCAAAAACATTTTTAGAGAAATATCTATTTCTATTTTGAAATAATTTAAGAGTCAAATAATTTATAAAGAAAACATTTATTTTTAAAATATTCATATAATATTGTAAGTGAGTCTTTGACGTTGTTATAAAGGCGGAAAATAGCCTCACCCGCCGTATAAGTTAAAAAACATTCTTACAAAAAAAAATTCAAAAATGTTCAAAAGTACCTTTTTTGGAAAACGATGGATATTTTCCCTTATAAACAACTTATATAAGTGAAACAATGGTATAAATGACTTTAACCGATATTATAGTAAATATTAAGAATGTTTTGAAATACATTTTTAAGAAACATGGATGTGAATGATAAAGAGGTCGCAGTAGATAATTACGTATAAACAACCTCGAATAATGAAAAGATTGTAGAATTAAACCTTAACTTGTACTTTTAATTGGTCAAAGATAGGTTTACTCATGTATAATGGTGAAATAATTTTTATTAAATTATAAAATAATCATATACATTTATATGATATCATATATGATCTTTTAACATTTCTTTGTTAATAATATCTTAGTATTATCATAGTTTTTGGTGTTAACAGATTCTTTTTAAATTATATTTTTGTTATGTGAGTCATATTTTTTATTGATGGGATGTATATTATTCATATACAAAATTATATCAATTATTTAAACATTATTTTTAATCATCAAATGAAAATTAGTCTTGAATGGATATGATGGGGAATGAATCACATCGCATCCGTGGAGATTGTAATCCATACATATGCACAAGTGACAATATCATTATTTTGATATTAAAATAATATATAATTGGATTTTATATCATATATACAGAATTATTATCATGTTATATTTATTATTTAAATCAATTAGACATCAACATTATACCCATAAAAATAATAATGTATTGAATAACCATTACACCACGACGTGGAAACGGTATTCCATATGTATGCATGTATGGTGACATGTCATTCAAAGGAAGGATAGAATAATGAATTTGGTTGTACCAAATTTATAATAACATAATTGTATATATATGATACTAGAGTTATTATTTTATAATGGAAACAACAAAGAAAATGGATGTGGAAGAAGAAAGGAACTTGAAAGAGGTGATAAAATATTTACCTCTTCTACGGGATCTTCCATATGATTTGATAAATAGGGCTCTATATGATGGATTTATGAATAAAGGATGTCCTCTATGATGAAGTAAGGACAATATATAGGGTATTTGGGCAGGGTTTGGCTGATCCAAATTAGTTTTATGGTGTGAATATGAGAGATGGGTGGAGTGCCCTTTTATAAGAGGGGTGAGGGGCACCTTAAGAAAAGCTAGAAATATTATTTAATAATAAAATAATTTTCTTTTTATAATGGATCCAAAATAGATTATTTATAGGATATTGATTGTATGGGTCTAAAACCACTCAACCAATTGGTTTTAGATAGGCTTGTGTAACTATATTAACTTTATCATTTAGATTCAACTCTTAGTTAAATAGTTTGACATTTACCATGTCTCTTTGTATTTTTATATTATATGGTTAATAAACATACTATATAAATCCAAGAGTACCCAAAGTGATTCATTAATGATTCACCTATCATTATATATTTCTTTTGTCTAAACATTAGATTTCTAGGAATAGAATATCAATTAATAATATAATACTTTTTTTAAAACTCTTTTATGCCAATTTTGACACTATGTGGTATTTTATTTTTTCTAAATTTATAACAACACTATTTTTCGAAAAATTTCATATAACCAACCCTAATGTGTCATATTAAGCTATAAATGTAGTTTATTTCATAAAAAGTCTCATATTACATTTATTTGGATATTTATAATATCAATTATTTTAATATTTCATTAATCGGTAATTACTCCATCCTCATTGTGTCGTAAATAAGTTATATTATTTAATGTAAAAAAAATATAGATAAAATACAATTATGTGTTAAGTATTTTTATATTTATAATGAATATTTATAGTCGAATTTATCTTATGTGAAACCCTATATTAAAAATATATTAGTTATTAAACATTTATTTTAACTCTTTTGACTCTTCTTTGTATTAAATAATAATAAATATCCTAATCTAAAAAGAGTGGACCAAAGATGTTCATATTTTATTACTTGGGTTGTTTTTGGTCAAATTATACTTATATAATAGAATTAGGACACATGTTAAGGTAACAATAATATCATTTTTACCCTTTATTATCCTATTTACTTTTAACGGTGGTAAATAAAAGTAAAAAGTTACTATTCACCAAAAAAATTTCATCTTATTGAACCACATTTTCCTTAATGATATCAAATGTGTCACCTGGATTTTTGAAATTCCTCTCATAGTAGTGGTAAATTTACATTTTATGTGAATTTTCAAATTCTTTTAGGTGGTGGGTAAAAGACAGTGAAATGTTCAATAAAATTTATATATATCTAAAATTATTATAAACTGATTCCAATTAATTAAATTCAACTTATAAAGGTATTATGTATCAATTATGACCTAAAATAAATTTAAATAAAATAAATAATTATTTAAATAATAAATTCGGTTTTTAAACTGTAACTCAGTGTTTTTTACTATTCTTCGTAAATTTAATGTTTTCAGAAAAATACAAAAAATTCACCCTAAGCTAATTTCGAAATTCCGAATCAAAAAATGAAGTCCATTTTAAAATATATAATTTATAAAATTTCAAAGAGTGGTTATTACTATTCATAATGGCTAGATTGATTGGTTGTGGTGTGTTAGAACCTGAAGTTGCGTACAACACACACTACTATATTATTCAAAGAGAAGCATATCATAGAATCTTAGGGAGTCACATTCTCACCTCATTAAAATAATTTCTTCCTCAAACGTTCTAGAATATTACTGCATAAAGAGACTCTAGTGTTTCTTCATCATAAGTGAATCAGGGTCCCACGTTGCCTCTTCCATCTTATGGTTTCTCCATAAAACATTCACCAGACGAGTCATCTGGTTTCGCAGAACTTGTTCTCTTGTATCAATAACCACGAAAAGCTCTTCGCAATAAGACAGATCAGGATCCAGTTCTAATTCCTCATAGGAGTGTTAATGTGTTTGGTCAGGCATGTATTTTTTCAACTGTGATATGTGGAATATTTCGTGAACTTTAGAGACATGGCGGCATTTGAAAACGGTATGCTACAACCCCAATTCGTTCTAGAATTTTGAAAGTTCCAATGTACATGGGACTCAATTTACCATTCTTACCAAAAAGTATAACACCCCTCCACGGAGATACCTTCATGTAAACAGGATCTCCTACCAGAAATGACAAATCCTTCCTTCGGTTATTGGCATAGCTCTTCTACCTACTTTGAGCTGCTTTGATGTGGTTTTGGATTACCATTAAATATTCCATTGTTTCCTCCACATTTTTGAGGCCTATATGTTTTCTTCACCAACATCATCCCAATAGGTTAGTGTGCGGCATCTCTGTCCATATAACGCTTCATATGTTGTCATCTGAATACTTGAATGGAATCTATTATTATAAGAAAATTCTACCAAAGGTAAATATTGATACCCCATACCATGAAAGTCAAGTGAGCAATATCTCAACATGCCTTATATGGTTTGAATAATCCGTTCGGATTGTCCATCAGTTTGTGGGTGGAATGGCGCTTTTGAAACAAGGTCTTTATGGTGATGAGTCTCAGGAATCTATGAAACAGAAAGATGATTTGTTTTAGTCATAAGAAACTATAAACCCAACTCTGGAAATCCATTTTGAAACTCTATAAAAATAATTTCATGTGGAATGGCTATTAGAACGAAAGTATCTCATGCTCATGGTACTTAAAGATCAATGATGTCTAGAGTGGTTCTCAGATAATGAAAGACCCTTTTACCCGAATATAGGTCATGAATTTTACATGAATATGGAGTTCCTGCTTGAAGGAATTAATATTTCCTCAATAAAGTCTATAGTGAACAGGAAGATAATTTCATTCTCTTAAAGAAATTTGGATGAATGTCTCAATGTTTACCATGAAGGTGTATTTGATGATTATCAAGGTACATCTATTACTGAGAGTGATATGTTCTTGTTTTTGAAAACTCTAAAATAACCTTAGTAATAATAATGATCATATGAGACCCATTTATTCAAAGTTATGTAAATAATATAGAATTTTTTTAAAATTTAATTAGCACCAGATATGTCCTAAGAAAGGGTTCTTTGTATTTTTAAAGTATCAAGATTTCTACATTGTTTATCCGTTATGAAAAGGGATCGAGGTAAATTTTTGTAGATACCCTGATATTAACATGAATTAAAGTATCAAACCATCCTATAAAACCAGTTATCTTTTTTATCCAAGGATGATATCAGCATTACAGAAAGAGAATGGTTGTGAGAATTAATGAGAATAAGTTGTTACTGAGATTAGTGGGATCTACCTCAGTTAAGAGATTTGTAATAGAATGAAAATAAATTGGAACCCATGAAAGTGATAATGGGTTGGATATGATGATAAGATTAATGATAAGTTAAATCTGGTTGAATCAACAAATAGGCCTAAGAATAAAGATGATGATGGTCTAAAACCAACTAAGTAAGTTTTATACTCTTCAGAAGAAGAAGAAGAGTCTTTTACTCCTCTATCGATGATAAGCGTCATCCTAACAACACTAAACCATGAAAATGTTTTTCTTTTGGACCTCTCAGTCCTACAATTGCCTCACCCTTTGAGGATCCCTCACATGAAGAAAATGGAGATGAGGAGATATATGTATCAGGTAGTGTGTAATATGTAAGTAGATCCAATGGATCTGAAGAATATGAAAGTGAAGATGATGAAATAGGTAGTAGTAGTGAAGAGGAAGAAGTTGAAGAAGATATTGATTGAAATAGAAATGAATATCATGTCATTGGATATGATGATTATGAATGTATTGATTATGATAATGACCATCATAGGAATGATCTAAGTGAAGATGTCTGAAACTGATGACATTGAGGATCATACACAGTTGGATGAACATTCTAAATTTATTGACATAGGAGAAAATGATGATGGTTTTGTTGAAGTGGGAGATTAAGGAAATAATTTACCACATTTATTTTATGAATGAATATGACATCATGATGAATATTAGAATAAAATGGGGATGAATCAGATTGACAGTGAGACTCAAGGAAGGGGAGATCAAGCTGGTAAAGAGAATCAACTTTGAAGAGTGTTACTTGGTACTCTCACTCCTCTAGATGATTATGAAAAGGTTGAATGAGAAAAAATTCCTAGTTATGTAGCCCTGGGTTTTGATTATGGAGATTCAAATGATGATGTTTTAGTTCTTGTTAAATGGGAGTCAGTTTTTGAGACCATTCCTAGTGACTCTGTCACAAATTCATCTTTCAAAAGGATTAAAGAAAAAGTTTTTTCAGCTATAAGTATATTTGTTCAATCTCAGATAGTACATGATATTCATACATTAATAAGAGAAAAGGCTGATCTGAGTGATGAATTAAACTATCATTGATATTTAATTGAAAAAATAAGGTATTTTGGTCATGAAAATTCTATTTCAGTTTAGACAGTTGGCATAACTGAGGCTGATGTAGCTAATGTTGCAAAGAAGGTGCTATAGGAGATTCAACCAAACATAATTACAACTGCTGAGAAATTTTTCTCAAGCACCACCATGTTGAGAAAAGAAATGACTGGACTTGGTTCTACAATAAATACCATTACATTAGAGGAAACTAGTTTTGTGGAGACTATTATTATGAAATTATAGACTCATACATCAGCTCCTACTGATATTCATTCTACAACTTGTTAAACCTCATAGACTCTGGATATTGAGGTAGTCAGAACTATTGTAAAGTAAAAACATCATGCTCTGTTTGATGCTTCTAGTTTGGACAACATATAAACGATGGGAAATAATAGTGATCATGTTCATGATATGTTCTCACTCAATTCCAATAGTTATAAAACTGAAAATTCTCAGTTCATATAAATGATGGACTAAAATTTCAAATACATCATTAACAAGCATCTCTAGACGAGTATTTTAATGTATTTAACAAAGAACCGGTCCTAGACTCTAGTAACCAGAAGATTCATAGATAAGTAAAGATGATTAATGGCTTCAATCCTCTTTTGGAAAACGTTTTGGAGATTAATAATGACTTTGAGAATGTAATGAATAATGATGGTCAGATTATGGAGGATTTCATCATGAAAATATATCCAAACCTTTATGTCTAAATTGATGCAATTTATGTTCATGCTAATGCACCTCTTGGACCTCTTGGATAAGAACCTCCACCTCTAATGATAGTTTCTCAGGTATTGACTCTGATTCGTCCAGTGATCCAAGAACAAATGCACAAGTGGTTTTTTCAATTTTGATAAATTCAATATTGGATGTAAAGTAATAATTCACCTCTTTAAAACCATAATAATATCATAAATACATTAATATTTTTTAATTTAATCATTATATATATCCTTGTGAGTTTGTGATGGAAAATGATTTATAATACTTTTTCGAGGAGATAATACACAAGTACACTTGAGTGATACATCGACTCCCCATTAGATATAAAAAAGATAATAATAAGGTTAGAAAAGTAACTATATAGCATATAATTATAAATTATTTACATATATTATTTTATTGGATTGGTTATGAATTAACTCAAGGTGTTATAAGTGATGTTAAATTAATTATAACCATAAAAATGATGGAATAATAATTTATAGACCTCATTTTAAGTTATTATTAATCACCATAGGGACAAAAGTTTATGATACATAATCATATATTTCATTTAAAAGTATTTTGAAATTTCATTTGGGTCGGTTTTAGTTGATCTACGTTGCTCAAGGTGTTGTGAATAATGGAGGACATGTGGTGTCCAATTATTGCGACTTATGAGACACATTTGGAATTCAAAAATAGATTTGAATATAACAATTTTTTAATGTGAATGATTTTCCAAGTAGAAAAAAATTATATGTTATGATAGTTTATTTTTAAAATTCGTTATAATTTAATTTTGATTTATGATGATCTTTAAACCTTAACTTCAAGTTTTACAAACATGTTAAAAACATTTATCCATATCCTTTGTAAAAACAATATAATACTAAGGGGTTAAATTTTTTTATATGCTATTAATTGGATAAAAAATGGTCATGTGATTAAATTTCAGACCATATCCTTTCCCCCTTGTACTATTTCATGTTTTTATTTTATTTTTTTGTCATTAAATAGTATAATATTTAATATAAAATACCATTAAATTCATATTAATTACTGTTCAATTGTTTTTAAATTGAATACATCATGAGTCTTAGATAATTAAAATATACTCCTTCATAAAAAAAAATATATTTTTATTAACCATAAAATTATTTTGACATTATTGGTTATCTAAAATATATTATAGGTTATGTGTTAATGTCATTTAAAATGATTTTTATACTGCATTCACACACCTGTTGTGAGAATTATTTAATCATTAATGGTAATTATTCAATAAAGAAATTAATAAGAGTAAAATTATCTAAATATTCATCAAAATTTAAAAAAATTATAACTGATCATTAACTCTTTTAATCCATATTATAGTATTTTTGTGATATTAATACCTTGTGAGTGAAATTTTGTATTTAATCGTTAAATAAAATAAAAATATGGTAATTATCAAAATAAAATTGAACATATTTTTTATATATTTTATTATATTTTGTGTATGATCAAACTGAACTCATCAAATAGAGATAAATATTTTTATAGAAAAATTTTCTGAATAAAATCAACCATATTTTTTTGATTTACCAATAGAGGGTTGATAAACTTTTACCTAGGGTAAAATTAATTATAACTAAAAATATTAAGGAAAAGTAAAAAAATTGAGAAATTATGATTACAATTATGGAATAAATTTTATATAATTCAATCCATATAATTGGAATATATTAATATCAAAATAGACAAACAAAACGAGATAAGCAATGATCTTACAAAGAAATTAATTTTTATATAGAATAATGATTGTACCCCAATATTATGCCTAATGTCAATTATATTTAAATTAATTGTATTATATTTTATAAAATTTGTAGATTCAAAGATTATAATGAATTTAAAACTATGTTTCACTCTTTAAATTAATAAAAAAATAAATATTCAATAAAAATTTTAGTTATTCACTGAAAAATTAATCTTTTCAGAAATAAAGAAAAATATCAATGTAATATAATTTTCATATGATGCTTAATAAACTAATAAATTATTTATGGAAGATATTTTAATGTGCTACAAATTATTATTATTCTCTCCCAAATAATCAATATAAAATATTATTAAATGAAAATATTCTTGAATTGTAAAATAACATTACAAAAAATTAATTTTGATTTATTATGAAATAGTCAAATCATTTTTAATTCTTAAGAACAATATACATCTATTTCATAATTTATTTTCACATCTTGATTATAAATTTTTTAATAGAATGTTTATAATGGTAATATTTAATAAAAAATATTGTTATATTATATTACAATTCTCTTAAAGCATAGTATTTTAAATTATAAAATTATGAAACATTTTATTGCATAAAAAATATTGGTTGTTACAAATAATTCCAATTATTGATCATTATATGTTTACTGGGAGTATAATCATGGAAAATAATCTAGGGATGGCCTCTAGATATTTAGGTAGAAAGCTTGTACGAGGGCCTTCTTTATTGTAGTTAATTTGACTATTGGGTGATGAATTACATTAATCATTTGATATTGTTAAATATTTTTAGATACTAAAGAAAAAAAATAATTTGGAAGTTTTTAAATAAGGTTCTTATCTGAAAATTAGTTTTCCCCATGTCATATTTTTTATAGCTACTCTCTATTTGGAGGCCAGATTCAGGTGCTGTAAAAAACTATATTTATTTATTTGTGTTGGATTTTGAGATACCCTCATTCCCATTCAAATAGGCTGATCTAATTATTCATAATGAGAAGTAATGTGTACTAGATTCATGGTTTCCATTAAGATATCCATATGAAATTCCGTGGAATAAAGAGTTAATGAATATAATCCTTCTCCTATGACACTATCGAAATCTTCCCATAAGTCCTTGATGATTTGTCTGGAATATGATCTCCCACTTATGTTGCCACTAAAATGGGGAATCAATATCTTTTCTAAAATAGAATCTATTACTAATCCTATAGTTCAATATTCACCATGTCATGAAAATGATGATTCAGAAGAGAAGATAAAATTTGTGACTCATCCAGGGTAGAACTAAATATACATTAATGAGCATATACGGTGGTTTGGATGGGAAAGTGCACTGGAACCATATTGGACACCCGTATATGTCAATGATTAAGTTCTCCTTCAAAATCAGAAAAATAATAAAAAATTTATATTATGTGTTCTATAATTTATTTCTTGTAATTTATTTCTACCACGATTTTTAAAAGGATTTCCAATGTTGGAATGCCAATGAGTTCATTTTCATTAATGGTAGAGGTGATATGGGCATACTCATATCCACCAAATTCCTTTTTTTATAAGCGGGTGTCAGAATGTGGCCATGCAACATAATATTTACCATGATATGATACATGGATTATTATAACTACAATATGGTATGAAGGAATGCTTGTTTTTAAGAACAATATTAATTTATTTCCCCTCAGTTTTTTCCAATGTATGGATGTGTGATTCATATGTAAAATATAAAATATTGTTCACCTATCTTTCATGGGTATCCCTCCATTACGGGAGAGGAATTATAGTTACTTTATTCTTAATTACTAGAGCATGGATTTTTTTGATAACATCCCCAGATGAATTCTACATGTTTGATGATATACAATTTTAAAGTTGATTTCTGATATGATCCCTTATAGTAGACTCTTAGACCTCAAAAAATTTATATTTATCCTTCTATTTAAAATCATTATGATAAGGAATTTTCCTATTTGTCTGTTCTAGGGAGATACTTCTAAAACCATTAAATATGGTATTCAGTGACACATATTTCTTCTTAATCCATCATATAGACGAGAACCATTAATTATTAATGTTTTCAAAGGAATTTTATGCTACTATTATGACTGGATTGTATCTTTGATTTATTCCTCGAGAATAAGTTCATTTTATACATGGTGTTGAATATACTGATGTGGTGGCATTGTCTTAGTGTTTAATGGGGGTCTGAACCTCACAAAAACTAAATTATATTATTTTTACTATACGTATAACATTAATATAGATTATTGTGAGTTTTATCGGATATTAAGAGAATACCATTAAAAGACACGAAAATAATAAATAATGATAAAAAATACATGTATTGTTCATATAATTACTTTTATAAAAATAATTTACATCAAAAAAACATTATTTTATATGGGAATATAGAAAATTCAGATTGTGAATGGTTGGTGTGGTTGAGGGATACATATTAAAATAAATTTTTTTTTGAGACTCGGTGTCTGATGAGTTGGATTAAAAGAACTATAAACACCCAAAATCTACTGTATCTTTGATAGGATATTTTGTATGGAACATTTTTCCAATGAATGGTGGTCAATAGTTTTCATTTTTTTTCAAATAATTATACTTATGAAAGTACAATTGTCGAGAGGGTGGGAGGTTAAGATCATATATCATTTTCAAGGGATTCCATTTTTGTATCATTTTAAATTTAAAATATATTTTTATATTAATTCTTATATACTAGTGGAAAATAGGTTACTCTCATGATAGAAGAAGTTCATTATAGTGATTTGATGTGAATATATTTATGGGTTATTGGTTCTCAATAAATATAAATATCGGTATGTCTCATAAGTTCCCCATAAATGGAATAATAATATGTATTATTAGTTATACATCCATGGATCCATCAATATATATCATAGGTTTTACTTAATTTAAAACATATTAATATATAATTGGTTTAATATATTGATTATTCATTAATTAATGAATATTTCTATCAAGGGATAATGGTATAATAACACATTGTAGAGAACTCTGGAGTATATTTAAATCATGTGATGATACATGTGTTATGGTTTTTATGATAAAATTTTTTAAATTAGATTCATAAATATAATTATTATGGTATTCAGAATCAATGTAGTTTTGTGTCACTAAATGGTACACATCATTCATTTTATGTCAATATGGCACAAATTGATCCATGGTATTTAAATTCACATGTATGTACATCTATGTTAAACAATACTAATAATAGATATTGTGAGAAATATGTACGAATGATATATTTTGGATATACACTACAAAAAATATGGACCAACATGATTTGGTTGGTCTCACAATGAATATAAACCTCTGATCATAGGTAACATCAGATAACATTCTGGTGAGAATAATGTGATAAGGCATAAAGATAACATATCCATTTTGGTGGGGGATACTTTTATCAGTAATATGTCTTAATAATGTAATGATTTGTGGGGAATGATAACATGGAAGAGGTTGATGTGATAATAGACATAATATTCCAAGAGAAGTAAGAATGTATAGACTCTTAGGAATAATACCAGTTGAAGAGAATAATAGATATTATTAAAAAAAGTATCGAACCTTGGAGAAGAATCTGACATATGCAATTTAATTTAAATAATTTCCCAAATATGTATAGGTGGATTAATTTTTTCAAGTCATGAGACTATTCCATGTAATCAGTTTTATATGAAAAAAGGGATTTTTTTAACATTTCAAGACATGCGACTATAGTAAAAGATAATCCCTATGAAAAATACTAAATATGATAATTTATCAAACAATTAAACCACTAGTACATGTATTCATGCATGGTGTGAGTAAAAAAAGAATTAATATCCTTCATATTTCGTTTCATTCCCTAAAAAGTGAATGAATATGACATATATAGTAGTGCGGCCCTAGTAGAATCCCTATGTTAATAAGGGAAAAACTAGATACAGATAGAGACACATTCATGAGATTCCCATATATACATTACCTAGTAAATTATATCTGTGAAGGTATGTTTATGGATTACACATAAGTAGGAGGTGGATGAGTGAACTCTATGATGGGACTTACACCTAAGGAGAAGGACTATAAAACAATTATTCATTGGGGAAAAAACGTAAGACAAGGACAATGTTTAAAGATTCAATTTAACTATTAGTGTAATCAACAAAAATATATATGAACACATGAGTTATGATTAGTGTGAAAAAAATGATTGTACATGAACATGCCAATTTTTCAAAATGACTTATATAGGATTTACAAATGATGATGAATCACATGATGAAAATACTTCTTCTCTACTAATAGATGGTGGAGTGGATATGGATGGTAGGTGGGATGTGGAATCCAGTATTGGATACTAGTGTCAAAATCTACTATGGATACATCAGTTTAACTAGAATGATACACAATAACAAAATCCATAAATTATATAATACAGATAACTAAGGTTATATTAGATAATGACAATTTCATTCAAGAGAATCAATGGTCCGGATTTCCCCTTACACTCTATGAATATGATAGTATAATTCATGAACCTCATTTGATTTATAGAATCCTTATTTTACGGCTTCCACACATCTGTGCATACCCTAACCCTGATCTTGCTTTTTCATATGAGGAGTTCTCTTGTTATACCATTTAGGATTATAACATAGATAAAATGAAGACAATTATATCATTTATGTGATACACGAAGGAACTATTTTCAATCCATAAACTATATGGGATGAGATACGTTTTAGAGGAGTTATAAATACACTAAATAAAACCCTTTAAACTATGGTATTTGTTATGAGAAATGGCGCTTGAATAATGGGTTTCCCTCATAGAGGTGGCTCTTCGACGAATATCTTGGGAGTTTATATCATCATGGAGAGAATATGAGGGAAATTAATTATAATGGGGCTTATTTTTTGGTGGAATTATTTTTTTTCTTTCCTAATTTATTGTATCATAATTATATGATGATGTTAACCATATGTCGATCAGACTCTAATGATTTAAAAAGTTGTATTTATTTGGAATCTATTCACATCCTTCTGTCACTAGGTAGCTCTATATCTTCATCTATATTCCATAAATATAGAAAAAAATTATTCAATACCCTTTTATAATAATTCTCCATGTGTAATTTCACAAAAAAAATATCTACATAATATTCAACTTCTCATGGGGGCCTTATAGTAGAAATAGATTTTTAGAATCGAACATTGTGATGGGATTAAAATATCTTCCCTATTTCCACAGAAAAATTGTTCAAGGGGAAATTAAAATTCACTCATCTCCACAAACTGTGATTCTGCGTATAATAATGGTTTCAACGAAGAGCATGGTACTATGAATCCACCCAGCATTTGAAAAACATGGAATTAAAAATCATATATATATTTATATGTGACGTCGAAAATTGAATCACCATCTCATGGTAGTTGATATTAGTAATCTAAAATAAGGGTGCCTTTGAGAGAATACCCACAAATAGAAATTTTACATGTTCTCGGTGTCATTATGTATTCTATTCTTTAGACATATGTATTTACAAATTGGTGATATGATCATGATTGAAATGTGTCGAGACTTAGGTAAATATATTTATTTTATAAAATTTGATGATAAACGTTCATGATGAACAAGAATGTGTTTGGTGTGTCACAATTAGTATGACATTAAAGAATAATTTGATATAGTATTTTTTGTCCTTTTTTAAAGTGATTATCTCTAGTCCCTTAATGGAATATGTATTGGGCCTCCGCCTTAAACATTTCTTAATCATGAGTTATGTCACAAATTTGACTTTCATTCCCACTGTGGATCATTTCAGGTTTTGAGCATTATATAAGTTGGCCATAACTCATACATAACAACATAAATATGACAATGTGGATACTTTTACTCACAATAAATTTATTTCATAAAAAAAGAAACATAGATTCATTTCATGTTTAAACTTCATAACTATTCCATTATTCCATATTTTACTATATTCTTCATTAAATTTTATGAAAAAACATTTTAAAAAGTGGGATGGTCATAAAAGTATTAATAAAGGATACACAATGAAGGAAAAATATTAGTATTGTAGAAACATGTAAACCATAAATTCATTATTATAATGTAATAATTTTCTTATATATGAATTTGTAAATAAATATCAGTGAATATATGTTTATTTCTTATCCTTTTTCATAATCAAATGATTATATTAATACCCATAAAAGAAACATATAACATATAAATGTAACATCATATATAATCAAACATAAATGGAATAACCCTGTGGTCGACTTCTATACATAACACTCTTACAAATGGAATACTCATATGGTCAACTTCTATACCGAATGCATTGAAGGATATAATGAAACCACTCAACCATAGTTTATCAAAAAAAACCAATCATTAGTTTTTCATCTAACCACCAGTCATTGGTTTATCAAGAAACCACTCATAAGATGTTCCAGTACCATTAAATAATCATAACACAGAAATTGGTACAATTATCAACATTTCACTCAAAAGTTAGTGTTTAATCCTACGAAATCATTTCAACATAATGAAATATTCAATACAATTCTAAAAACATTTATAATATTTAATAAACAGAATTATGAATCAGGGTGTCTCATACCACATGGAAAATGTTGAATGAAATTAAAATTTTTAAACATACATTTCTACATAAATAAATTCATTAAAATTATTTTTAAAACAAGGATGTGAAATATATGGTTTTAGAAAAATTAATTTTTAGAACATTCTGAATGATGTTTTATTTATAAAGTCCCTTCCCACATGAGAATTTCTGGAATAAACATAATTAAAGAATCCCATTAATAAATTCATTAAATATCATGATAATATACTATTTCATGATATAAAATTTAAAAACAGTTCTATAAATATCATAAAGGATAATAAAGGTGCATAACATCACGACATGCCTCAATGAAAGGATATTGAGATGAAGTCCCCTACCATGAGTTCAACTACTTGTGCATGTTCCTTTCAATTCCTGAATAATAATATTATGTTAATTTTTAGGTTACTCAAGAAATTTTGATTTTTATTATTCCTTTGAAATTGATAATTACAATGTTATAAGAATTATTTAATTATTTGATTTTTTGTCGGTTATTTTGTTGATATTTATTACTTGAGTTGAAAGTGAACAAGGTGTGATGTCACTTGTCCATGTGTAAATAAGCCCATTATCTAAAAAAATTCATGAATTTTTTTTATCATTTTTGTAAATAAATTATACTTTTAAATCAATCCTTTATGTATGGTTATGAAAAATGAACATTATAATCATGGAGATGGTAGATCATGCGTACACTTCAATAGCATTTTCTACTTTTTTCAATGATCATTATTGAAAGAATGTATGTATTATTTTATATTTACATAATTATCATAACATCATTACTATCATATTATTCATTTTAATATACTTATATATATCATACAAGTGATGGAATGTATAAAAATGAGTCACATCGCTTCATAGTGGTGATAGTTCCCAGGTACGCACAAATAACATTATCATATTTATGTACATGGAATGTAACAAATTAATTGATATATTATTATCTTATAATGAATAATACGTCATGAATATAAAATATAAAAACTAATTCCATTATTATAACTAGTAATGGGAGATGGTTATGTAAATTAATTAGATCGGTTCATCGAGGTGATAGTTTACAGGTATGTAAGAACACTGTATTCCATTTTCATTTAGTTGAAGTGGATATGGATTTAGGAGATGATATTTACATAAAATAATATCATTATATTTACTGTGTTATATTTATTATATCATCCTGAAAAGTAGATTATTTGAAGGAATTAGAAAAGAAATAATATAGAAATACTTAATGAAATCCTAACCTTTCCTTCAGAAGATAACCTTTCATAACACGATAACACCACTAAGGATGGAGTTATACCTAAAATAAGGCTTGAATATTGTGGGTAGTTATTATATGAATGCTTTTGGGTACATATGGGATGAACAAAATGGTTTTTTTGTGTAAGGTTGAAAGAGGAATTTGTGCCTTTTATAAGATATGGGAGTGGTGCCAATGGAATTATCGAAATTATTAAATGAATATAAATTATATTTCTAATCCAAATGGATAAAAACTAGACTATTTTTAATTTGGCATGTGTATGGGTCAAAATATATTCATCCAATGAAAATTATACAACCTTTAGTATTTCAAATCTTTATCTTTTTAACCCCTTTTAACTATTAACATTTTATTATGTAATTAACACATAGAGGGTGAACATAATTACCAATCATGAAAATGGTAAAATTAATGATTTCTTAATTATATTTGTATATTGTGATTAAATTACATTCAAAATATTAGATTTTTCAGAAATTTTATATCATTTGATTAAATATTTAATAATATAAAATATAAATTATGTCAATCATGACACAATTCATTACAATAATTTGGTTAAAATATCATAACAACATGATCCCTTAAAAAAAATACATTAAAAAAATTATAACATGTCATAGGAATCCTTAAAATTAATTTATGACACCAAATATTAAAATTATATTTATTTTAATAGTATTAATATTATTTAGTCGATTGATTTTTAAATAAATTTATAAGAGCATCATCTTTGTGTAATAATTAAATTTAATTGTTTAATTACTAAAAATTATAAATAAATTACCATGTTTTATGTAATATTTTTAGAACTTTATGTACTATTATAAGTCCATGTTATCACTTTAATATCCAGATATTAATTTTTTTTAGAAAGAAGATACACACTTTTGACATATTTACATTTATTAAAAATTCAATGTTATAACTATCATAATCACACCCATGTGGCTTCCAAAAGTCACAATTTAGTTTTAAGGAAGTTAATGGTTGATAATGACTCATAAAATAATATTAGGACAATATTTATTGTAATTTTTTAATATTATATTGTTATTTAACATTTAATTACCCTATTTTCCTATAACCATGGTAAATAAAATAGTACAGTTCCTATTCACCAATCATTATTTAGATCTTATTTGTAAAAATTTCTTATACTGAGTAAGTAAATGTAGGAAATTTTTTAACATTTAAATAATATAATTTCTTAAATTATATTATCACTAATGTCACTAACAGATCGAGAAAACATGTTTTCATGTATAATGCTCAGTAGTTCACATTGTATTTCTATTTAATTTTAATTTGAAAAATCATACCATGAACTAAATTGGATTAAATGATACAAAATTCATCTAATTATACCATAAAACCATTTAAAAATAATATTTAAAAATTTAAATAAATTATATGAAAATGATATTTGAACTAAAAAGCATTATTTTTCACTATTCAGTAAAATATGAATTTTATTAGAAAAATAAATAAATTCAACAAAATAAATTATTCATGTATCGATTCTAAAAAATAAGATTATAGTTTTCAAATATAACATATAATATTGAGAAAATATATTTAAAAAATTTTCTCCCTCATATTGTAGTGAACTACCATTATAAAATATTAGTGTATTTTAAGCATAAAATTGTATTTTATCAAATTTTATGCCTCTAAAAATTAATGGTAGAAAAATAAAATTATTTAAAAACAATGTAAAAGTAATATTTTATTTTATTTTTATTCCCTCCATTTCTACAGATATTTTAATACTACCATTTAAAATAATAATATTAAAATATATTATTTTTCAGTATAAATGATTCTTGTGTGCTCCAAAATATTTCGAAGAATCTTATTATTGTGTGCCAGGTACGATATAATACATATTATCACCTTTAAACTAAAATTTATATTTAATTCATAAATATTAATAGATATGGAGAAACATTATTCTATAATTACATGGGATGTTACATCCTCTCACCTTTTGGAAATAGAATCCTCATAAATTTACTCCAATATAAAATATATTGGGGGGTTTTTTGTCCATCATTTCATTTTATGATTCCCATGTTGTCTCATAAACACATGGGTTTTTCACAATCCCTACACCTAATGAATCTTCTTATTCTATAACATTTTCTCTTTATGGTCATGAATCTGGACTAGTTGTTCCTAATAAAAAGGATTCTCTTCCAACTGAACATATTTTTGACTCAAAACTGGAGATGGATCCGAAATATAAATTGTTAACATTGAAACATGGATAACATTGTGTACCTAATATTGAATAGAATGTAAAGTCACTAAGGAGGAAATCGATATAGCTTTCTCTAGTATTTGATAGGGTCTATAAAAATGTGGACTCAACATCCCTTTCATACCAAAACACATCACAATTTTACACAGAGAAACTTTTCAAAATATATGACATCATACCTAAATATAAATATCATTCCTTTGGTTATCAACATATCTTTTCTATCTTCTCTGATCTATACTCATGTTTTTTTGAATCAACAGAACATTTTCTACCATATATACTATCAATGTTGGTCCCATTAACATTCTTTTTCCATCTTCATCCCAAAATGATGGAGTTTGAGACTACATTAAATATAATTCCTCAAATGGTGACATATATATATATATATTATAATAAAACCCATTGTTATAAGAAAACATAACAAAATATAGATGCTTATCTCAAATTCAGTGGTAATCTATTAAACATTCATGTATCATATCCTCTAATGTTTGAACTTTTCATTCTAACTTCTAATTTGATTGAGGAAGAAAAGATGTAGTCAAATTTAATTCAGTACCAAATGAATTCTAATGGCCTTTAAAAAAGTTGTATGAATTCATGTGATCATGATCAGAAAAAATATTGGGGGGGGGGCTCCATTTAAATTTATAATATATTTAACATAAAACTGAGAATGTGTATCTAGAGAGAGAGTATCTTGAATATGATGAAAATGAGCATATTTTGTCAATCGATCAAAAATAACCATTGTTTTATTGTTACCTTGAGAATATTTTTGAAATTTAATTATGAAAACCATTGATATATTTCCAAATATCTACTCTTGAATTAGAAAATGTTGATGTAAACCTTTCAGTCATGACATCACTACATTAACCTATTGAAAAATCAAGCATCTATGGGTAAATTCGGCAATATCGCTTTTCATCAAACCCACCAGCAATAATCATGAAAGTCTATATATATCTTAGTGAATTGTGTATTAACTAAATACATGGAACTATGATCTTCACATAACAATTATTTCTTAAACTATGAATCCCAAGGAAGACATAATCTCTTTCCAAAACTCAAAAAAAAATCTTTTACAATGTGAAATTTCGGAAACATGCTGATCTAAACAAATTCAAACTTTTTCTACAACTCACTAACTTACATCCGCACATTGTTAATTCAATTTCATAGAGATGATTTCAATGACACCTAAAACAAAGATAGTTATTTCATAGACCAAATGCTTCCAAAACCCAAATTCATGGAATCATAACTATGGTATCTCCTTCCAAATGTATTATGGTTAATGTAGGATTACTTTTTAGAAATAAAACATAAACCTCTTTATTTTATTTTACATGATGGTGATGAATAATAAATCATAATACTTGATTAAATCTATCCTTCTCCTTGGTCTCATGTTCAATTATTTTTGGGTGAATATATACATCAATCTTTTGTGTTGTATATATATTTGACACGTAACACCATAAATATGATGCCTCCAAATGTATAATTCATAAAATAAATTAGTAGCTAATTTAAAATAATGTATATATAAATTTAACACATAAGGATTCTACTGATGTGAAGCATAAGAAATTATCGGACCATTATAACTTAGGTAACAACCAATCTATTTTAATGGAGCATTTCTATAGTTAAAAAATTCAACATTCCTGGAAGGCAATGCAAAATCTAGAATATTTACCAATCTTATTTTGAGCTCATGAAAACAGTCATCACATTATTTTTTCCAAATAAACGTAACTCCCTAGCATGTTAACATAGAGAGTGGGATATATTACTGAGAATAGTTTTCAAAAACCCTTGGGTAATAACTCTAAAATCCAAGTATAATCCTTAATCTCTGTGATATTGGTAGTTATTGTCCACGCTTCAACATCCATTTTTCATAAGGGTAAAAAATTATGCCATATATAGATACAATATGACCAATAAATGAAAATTTTTACAGCAAAAATTCAATCTTATAAAACATTCCATATAGATTATTTCATTTTAAGGTTGGAAAAACTACCCTTAATTGACTTCCATGTTCCTCCAACCGTTTAGAATATACCAAAATGTCATCTATAAATAGTATAAAAAACTGATCCAACAACTGATGAAGTACTCCATTCATGAGATTATTAAATATTAAATTATCATTATATTAACAAAATATAATAACTAAAAACATGTAATTATCATATCTCATTCCGAAAACTGTCTTTGGAATGTCATCCTCTTTCACCTTCGACTGATGGTAGCCAGACCTCAAATAAATATCCCAATAATATTGAGCTACCTAGAACTCATCAAAAAAAATAATTGATATGTGTCAATAGATACTTATTCTTAATAATGATGATATTAAAAGATCTGTAATCAATTAAATGTTTTATATAACTATATTTCTTTTTCACAAATAAAATAAGAGCACGCCTTGGTGAAATGCTATGTCGAATGAATCATTTATCATGAAATTATTCAAATATTTAATTCAATTACACCAATTCTACCTGAGTCATTCGACAAGGGGGTTTACATATAGTTTTATCATTGTGGACTATATCAAAAGTAAATTCAACCTCCTGATCGATAATAGTACAGAGAAATTCATTAGGAAAAATATATTTAAATCTATTCACTAATTGAATTTAAATAATCAAAATTCTTTCTTTCTTTTCAACAATATGAGATACATTACTTTCACTGCCATATTGAATCAATGAATAATATTTTTATTCTATTATCAAATTTTTGAAATCATTGAATAAATAATTTTTGGATTTTCAATCTATTTTAGAATTATTAACTGAAATCTAATTCATACCCAAAATGATATCAAATTCTACTATGACATGTTCAATAATATATTCAAGAAAAAACATCCCACTAATAATAATAGGACGATTTCCATAAATATTTGTTTCATTAATACTTCTATCAAGAGTTTTAACCAAATGTTCTATATTACCTTCATATGGTGATAATTACAATTTACTTGCTAATATCTCAGAAATGAATGAAGGTGAAGATCAAGAGTGAAAATGATTTTATATCATATTTTAAAAATACATGTAACATACCATTCACCACATAATTTTATGGTCCCATATCAACCCTTGTAGTATAAAATGATTTAAACACACCCTTCTTCTTTTGATATTTCTAGTTTACTCCATGGGTAAAAAACTATCGACACACATTAGCATATTTCCTGAACTCGTTGTAACTAATAAATCATATATCCAACTTTTAATTTCTTCCATGATCATCTCCCTTGAAATCCTGAGAAATATGAAAAGTATTACCATATCAGAAGCACTTTCCGGACATTGAGATGCATTCTATATGATTTCTTTACCCCAATTATCATAAGATAGAAATTTAACCTCCTTACCACAAAACATAGTTAATCAATGATTTCCAATTTCTTCCCAAACATATTTCTTCTATTGCCTAATCTTTTAAAATACATGATCACATGGAAAATCCATTTCTACCTTTTTAACACATCATACAAGTTTCTCGATGATTTTGAACTCTTGAGAAGCTAATTCCCCTCGATATTTTTCTTTTCATTTTGATAAAAACTGATTTACCTTACTATCAATACCCAGATATGTTTCTGACATACCTTAAAAAATGAGTGAAATTTTCATCAAATGTAGCCACATAATATTCATCATTTTTTCTCAATTACAATAATTGCTTTTCCATCCTATGTAGAACAACCATAGGAATATATTTCACAAGGAAGATATTTTTAAATTCATCCCACTCCATTGAATAAATCTCTTCATTTCATTTGTAAATTTTTATCATTAAACATCACTGATCAGATTCACCATCATAATGATAAATAGAAAGGCTATTCTTTTTCTTTTATGAACACCCCTTTACATAAAAAATATTTCATACTAATTTAATCAACCATTCAGCTATCACAGGGTTAGACAACCCTCAAAATGATAGGGGATGTTACCTCATGAAATTCAATTATACTAACATATTCCTCTATGGTTGATCTCGATGATTTCATGCATGGAAACCACCACCTATTATCACATGATTCAAATGATATATCACGGAAAAAAATATTCAGTTCCAATTCCAACCATCTTTGGAGGCTGTTAGGTTATTTTTTTATGTATGATATCCCAACATATCTAGTATGTTTCCTTTTTGGAAACCCATTAATAATAGACATATATTATATGAAGAATCATTTTAATATTAAAATTCTATATCATTTAAATATTAACATAAAGAAAAAATAATTTATGGATATTATATTATCAGTATTATTACTCATATGTCATCTAAACCAATAACAAATAACAACTATAAGGTCCCAGCATTAAACATTACATAATATTGAGTTATGTAAATATTTTTACATTACATCACATAAAGGATTCTTCTAGGATTAAAGCATTTTATAATTAGTCTATTACTCGTACATAAAAACTGAAATATTACAAAGTAGAGATTTGGAACAATTATAATTTTTTTTAATAAAGAATCATTTAAAAATAAAAATGGTTTATCTTTATGTTTAAACATCATAACTTTTCATTAATCCCATCCTCGAATCTATTATTCTTTAAATCCTTTGAAAAACTATTCAAAACATGAGATGAGCATAAAAATATTAGTAAGGGATATTAAATGAAGGAAAAATATTAGTCTTTATAAAACATGTAAACCATAGAATCATTACAACAAATAAATACTTTTCACCATTAAGAAGTAATTAATATATTTCAAAGAATATAATCTCATTGCTTACCCATTTTCGTAATCAGAATATTACCTTGATACCCATATAAAGAAACATATAACATATAAAGGTAACATCAATCATAATCATTCTTAAATGGGATAACTATATGACTGACTTACAAACTTAACACTCTTACAAATGGAAGAGCCATATTTCCCACTTCCATAACTAATTCATTAGAGGTTATAACGTAACCACTCATCCTTGATTTATTACAGAACCACAAATAATTGTTATATCATATAACTAACCTTCATTAGTTTATCATGCTACCAACAATAAAATGTATAAGTACCATTACATAATAATAGCCCATAAAATATTATTACTGTCAATATTTCACTCCTAAAATTTTGTTTTCAATAACAAGAAATCATTTCAAGAAACATAAATATCTAATCCACTTATAATACCCTTTAATACATTTAATAATTAGATGTATAAATCTAAGTGTCTCATAACACTTTTAAAAAATATAATGAAATTAACATTTTAAGCCATTCATTTCCATAAAAATAATTTCATAAAAACCATTTTGAAAACCTGGACATGAATTAGACTATTTTAGAAGAATATATCATTAAGTAATTAATAATGATTTTTTAGTTAACGAGCCATTTGGCACTTCATAAACACTTGAATAATAATCATTTAAGAATAATATCAATAAAAACAATAACTATAATTATTATATAATATTTAATTATATATTGTGTCTCTAGGGTTTTATATACACCATATAGGATAGTAACGTTTCATAACATCAAGATATCCTTCAATGAATGGAGATTGATACAAAGTCCCTAACCTTGAGTTCGATTGGTCACATTTGTTCCTTAATATTCGTGAACAATAAAAATTGGCTAATTTGTACTTGATTCAGAAAAATTTATTTTTTATTATTTATTTTATATCATTAATTACATTGTTATAACAATTAGTTAACTATTAGTGTTCTTGTTTGGTGTTTTATCGATATTCAGTACTTGAGTCAAAAATGAACATGGTATATCAGCATTCCATGTGGTAATAAATCAATAAAATCTAGAATAATAATCATTAAATTATTATAATTTCTATTAATAAATTATAATTTTAAATTAAACCATTAATTATTGTTATGAAAAATGAACAACATTATAATCCTGGACATGACAGGTTGAACATACACATGAGTACCATTTTCAATTTTTCAAATATAATTATGGAAAAAAGGTAAGAATTATTTTATATTTAAAAATGATCATAAAAATAATTAATACAATATTAATAATTAAAATATACCTATATATTTCATCCTTGTTTTGTGATGAATAAAAACGAGTCACTTCACTTTATAGAGGCGATAGTTCACACGTACGCACAATCGACAATATCATTTTTATACACATAGAATGAAAGAATTTAATTGATATATTATTATAAAATAATGATTAATATTTCATTAATATCACATATTAACATTATTACCATTATTATAACAAGTAATTAGAGACCATTATGTAAAACGAATTAGATATGTTCGTGGATGTGATAGTTTACACGTACACACGAATGAAAAATTTGTTTCCCATTTAATGAAAGTAGGGAATGATTTAGGTGATGATATAAACACAATAAAAATATAATTATATTGAATATAAAAGTGTTGTTGTTTCACGTTAAATGAATAATATTTGAATGAATTTGTGGATGAAATATAACCAAAATTCTTAAATATAAACATTATCATTACTTGAGATGATGACCATTTATAACACCTTAACACCACTAAGAAGGGTGTTATTACTAAATTAAGGCTTCAATAATGTGAATATGTATTTTAGTATGGGTTTTAAGAAAAAATTTGACAAAACAAATTGGTTTTTATGTGTATGTAATTGAGAGGAATGAGTGACTTTTATATGGGAGGGGAGGGGAATAGTTGAAATTATTAAAAGTATTAAATTAAGATAAAATATAATTCAATTTCAAATGGTTCCAAACTAATTTTTTAAAATATATGAGGAGTATTGGTATAAATATAATCATTAAGTTGAAATTATAATATTTTAGTATTTTTTAATCATTATCTTTTTTTCAGCCCCTAATAATTCTTTCCATTTTATCAAGTAATTTACAATTAGTGGGTTAAAATAATTACTAAATCAAACCAAACGTCTAGTGAATGAGTTATTAATAACCATTTTAGAGTTATCTAAAATATTTGGTTGAATGTTATATTTTTATATGTTTTATATCATTTAATTAAATGTTTTATTTTTTAAAATATGAATTATGCCAATTTTGACACTATTCATGACATGACGTTTTTTAAAATGTCATCAAATCTTTATTCCTCGAAAAAAACATCTTTAAATCCATAAAAACATGTCATAGTATTGCATAAATTTTTTGATGGCTTAAAATTTTCAAATAAATTTTTTTTTTAAAATATTTAATATTATTAATTTTATTCATCCTATAATAAGTATATTATTGCATCATCTTTATGTGATAATTAAATTTAATTATATAAATACTAAAAATTTTAAATAAATTAAAATTATTTAGGTAATAAATTTAGATTTCTAGAGAATATTCATAGTTGATGATATCATTTAGATAAACCCATATTAATATTGTTTAATAAGAAGATACATATTTATGACATATTTTCCATTACATTAAATTAAATGTAATAAATGTTAAAATCACACCCATGTGGCTTAAAAGGGTCACCATTTCAACCCATGAATTTTCATGGTCAATAATAACTCATCAAATATTATTATTAAAAGTGTTAGGATAATTTTATAGTATTATAATATTAATATTACCTTTAATTACAATATTTAGCTTTAACCGTGGCAATTAAAATACTAATGCTAATATTCATGCAAAATTATATTGATCCTATTAGAACACATTTATCATATTGAGTAAAACAATGATTTTCTATTTTCTAATTTTTTGTTCACATAATTGGTTAAATTAGGGTTAACACTAATCTCGTTGACAGATAGAGAGTATATGTTTTTTATGTTAAACTTTCAAATATTAATATTGATTTTCTATTTATTTTTGATATGAAAAAGTATCCAATGAACATAATTTAATTAAATAATAATAAAACAATCTATTTATATCTTAAAATCATGTAAAAGGATTATCTAATTATATAAATAAATTAGATATATAGGTACTTTTAATTAAAATTCAATTCTTTTCACTATTCATTTAAATACGAAATTTATCAAAAACAAACAAAAAATTCCACCTAAGTAAATTTTGATGTCCCAAGTCTAAATAAGAAGTTTATTTTGTCAAATAGAATATATAAAAGTGACAAAAATGACATTTAAAAATTGGTTTTCATCAAAATGTGATGAAACTACCTTTTAAAAATATTAGAGTATTTTACACACAACATTAGATTTATTCTCATTTTAAGCACTTAAATTTTATTGGATGAAAGTAAAAATACATAAAATAATGTGAAAACAAAATGAAGTTATTTATATTCATTCTAACCTATTCAATGGCTATTTATATCTATAATTTAAAATAATAATATTAATAAAATATTATTTTTTTGGCATAACTCAGTCTTCTGTGAAATGCATGATTTCAGAGAAACTCAGTATTGCACGTTAAGTACTCAATCAGAAATAGTTTCCACATTAATCAAAAATTAAAATCTAATTATTAAATATCAATAGATATGAAAAAAACATATTCTATAATTACCTAAGATGTTATAATATAACAATTGAATCACATCAATATCCATGGAGGATAATTAGATTTTCATATATGGAATGTCATAGAATGAGAGTAGAATATATAGGTTTACAAAATAATCAATAAAACCTTGGTTATAATAGGTATCATAATAATTTTATTATATTACATGTTAAGGCTTTTGGTTAGGTTTGTTTTCATTAGGACATTGAATTATTTCCATATAGGTTCCTTGATATTTTTCTAGATTTAATCCTTCAACAATATGAGGGTAATCCAAATTAAAACTATAATAAGACCAGTAGGATCATGAAAAATATTTTTACAAGAACCGATGATAAATTATATATTTATTTAACAGGAAAAATAAATTAAAATCTTGTTATTTAGGAATTAAATCTAATTGTATTAATTTTTGTTCATTATTATTTATTTATTTATGTATAAAAAACTTTCATTTGTTTGTTAAATAAAATTATATTTTATAATTGGTTTGTAAAAAATTAGAAATACTATGTGTCCATGTTATGGTAGACTGTGAGTGGAATGTTATTTGAATAAATATTAATTTTTTATTAATGAGAAATAATATACAATTATCTTATAGGTTATGCAGATTCCAGGTTGGTATTTATAATTTTATGACTTTTTTGACTATGTTTAAATTATTTTTTTGATATTTTGATCATGTATTTTTGAAAATAATATTCAAAACATAGATCAATTAATATTAGGCTATCCAATTCTCTATGATTTTTTTTGATAACTATTTATATACATAGTATTTGGATGATAGTATAAATATCTCAAGTTTATAGATATTATCAGGTATGCAGAAAATAATGTGATCACTATAAACCATCATATTATCATACTTGTTATGATTAATCAATGTTTTTAGGTAAATACATCTTCAAATTATATATATATATATATGATCACAAATTAATAATCTAAGGTGTATGTGCATCTACAAAAACCACTAGAAAACACTACTATGACATTCATAGAGTCATACTATATCTGTGGATCACAAATAGATGGAATCTTAAAATAAATTATATATTAAAATTATTGTTTTCTAATAATTGTAAAATTAATTTGATATCAAGGACATAATTACCATATAACGTATTACTTGATCGAACTAAATTAATTATAAATTATAGGTGGTATTGTATTTTTATTAATATTCATCATTTATATTTCATATAGTATTAAACAGATTTATAACATATGGATAATGATATAAGATTATAGTAAAATATACTAATGACTTTGGATAGTTAAAAATGAAACACATCATTTGAGAACATGTTCAAACAGTGTATCCTAGATCATTGTGAATCTATGTGTCACGTGATACATGATGCACCAAGTTGTAATAGAACATGGTAAATATAATTTCAATAGGGTGTAGATAGTGCCATTCTAGAGTACTATCTATTTGACCAGATGGTGTGTAACATCTATAGATTTCATACCATTAAAATTAGTTAATATAGATATTCACAGTAACAATGTGGTATCATATTATACACAATGATTCATGGGATAGACATACAATTTTACAAATGAGATATGTTATATATCAAATACATATAAGCTGTGTGAATCAATATTTAGCACATACATGGATCCATCTGAGCCTACTAGCTAGAGTTAAAGAAACATTTAAAAAGCAACACATGGCATATATATCAATACTACACATCATGTAACCTAGTCGAGATACACATAGAGTACCCATGAATTCATCTATATTTAGTCAAATATTTATATCATATTCTATTTCATATTATTACATTCAATGTGGTCTCTTACTAAATAATTGAATTATATTTCATAAAGAATAATTATATTTAGTATTAAAACCCAAATTACACTTTATACATTTAACCTGTTAACTATGTAATATTTTTTTTCAAAATTTATAAATTCTCAATAATTTAATGTAATTATGTTGAAATACATTTCAATACATTTAACTAAAGTGTTTTCTTTTATGATGGGAATATCCAAGAGTCTTTGGATGGTCATCAAAATAAATGAAATTAATTAATTAATTGAATTAACTCAATTAAATTTATCAAAAATATTATGTATGTATTTAAGTGAATGATATATAGTATAATTTTGAGTATTCATTACATGTTTTGGATTATCATGATCCCGGAGTAAACAATATATTATTGTTTACATTTATTTTATATTAATGTATGTATTTCCAATTATTATTATTAAATTTTAATTGTATCTTATTTTTCATATCCCACTAATTATTATATATGTTCTTTCATATCTATGCATTATTTTATGTAAAACCTCTTTAAAACATAATCTATTTCTACACACCTTCATGTGAGTAAATACAAATGTAATTGATAGATAAAATAGTGAAGAGGGGGTGGCTCATGTTTGAAGTTGATGAAGAACTAATCAACAAGAGGCATTTCTGAACATGTGCAATTATATATCCTAATCCTATAACTGGATCTTGGTGGAATTACACTATAGTCTATTGTTGGTTTATAATCATTGAGATATACAAAAAATAACATAATTATCATGATCATATAACATTATATATTTATTACATTTAGTTTTATGATTATTTATTTATATTTATCATATTAAATTCACAATAAAAAATCAATAAAAATATTAAAATATTATTAAATAAAAAAATGCTTAAATTTCAATAGGACATACGTAATCACATAATTAAATTGGGTAAAATGTAAAAAAAATGGTTTTATTAAATGGGATTATTTTCGAATAATCACTTGAATAAAATATTTCGTTTTTAAGCATTACATAGCATGATTTCAATGAAATGAATAATTTCAGAGGGTAGGACCAAATCATATTGTCGTGGATTAAATAAAAAGTGAGTTCTGTGAAAGGTATTGGGTTGAATTAATCAGTTTTATATCTGGTTGAATATCATTCTCTAGTATTAATATATATGTAGAATTTTTTTTGGAAAAATATGTCTACGAATATAGGATTGGAGTTTACAATCAATAAATCAAATTGTGACATGTCAGAAGTTTACAAAAACTTTCCTACCTAAATACATTCAAATAGATTATTCCACCTTCATTGGAGTTATGTGAAGAGAAATATAGATCCCTGGAACTATAAAATCTTCTTGTAAGTATAATCCATGTTCAATGGTGGGGGTTACCACAATATAATAAAATAGATGGAGACTAAAAAATAAAATTTAACACAGGTGCACAGATCCTAGTATTTTGGAGAATGTTACGTTATTACATTGGTATATATACATGCAATAAAATCCGAAAGAACCGATGAGTTTAGAATCATTTTAGAACAAGATACAATCATGGTAAATATTTTTAAATTTATATATATATTAAAACATAATTGAAAAACAATCCAAATCCTTGATAATTCATTCAAATATTTCTTCTGAATGTCCTAGGTATATGCAAAAATATAACGGTGATCTCAAAAACCCAGTTATTGATAAGTAAAATTAAGTAAATCCTGACTACTAATCATAATAAACATGTAATTTTAAATATATGAACACACATTCAATTTAAATATCATAAACATAATGGTATGATATAGAAGATTCAATATAGAAGGCAAAATAAATGAAAACACATTTAATTTAATCAACAAACAAAGAATTAAATGCATCAATAGATAATAACAATGAAAAAATATCTTAGATAGTAATAGTAATTTTATTTTTGGTGAATATTATGATTATTTATTGGACATTCTATTTTAATGGAACATGATACATTTACCTTTAACATCTATCCCCAAAGGAGTTTAAAAATACTAGGTAAATACCCATACGATTTGGCTAACTGATTCATCTCATGAGACCACTGACACTTCGAGGGGATATATATAACTAGTGATCCTCTAATATATTATACTTCCATATGATTATTCATATATTGAGTAATCAATTTAATTAATAAATAATTTAAACTATCATTATGTATCAATATTTTTTTAAAAGATATTTATTTTTCAATATTTCTCCAACTAACCAAATAACATTCAAAGTAAAAAAGATTATATAAAACTTAATTATGGTTTAATCAAAAATCTTATAAATAAAATAATAATATTTTTATTTATGATAGATTTATTTTCCAAAAAAAATGATACAAATGAATTTATTTCTTCAAAAGAAAGTTAAAATCACAAAATTATGTTACATTTCCAATTAAATTTTAACACTTATAAATGTTAAAGTAAAATACCCTTAGATTAAATTATTAAAGTTGAAACAAAAAATTAAATGAATTATTCATCAATCATGATATTACATATATAATGTAAATATTTACAACATATGAAATAAATTTGGTTCATTACATTACAATAATTCTCAAGGAATAAAATTTGAGATGAAGTACAATGCCTCATGATTTCTTTAAGGGGAACATGATTTATCATCATGTATTGTGGTTTTGTACGTCTTACTAACTTACTAAAAACCAATATTAATACTTATAAAATATTAAATTATCTCCATAGAACAAATAATATTTATTTAATTAATAATCATTCATTTTTTCATTGTATTTGTTTTTAATTACCTTGATTTCTAATGCATGTTTGGTCATTAAATATTTGGTTCATGTGTATAGTATATAAATTCATCATATACATAATAATAATCATTAAATAATTATAATATATACATATATATATATCAATTATACTTTTATAAATAATTATGGATTATGGTTTTGACATATTATGTATTTTACGATAAAAGGGAAGCTCAATTGTATGTACACATGAGTAACATTTCGATTTTTCATTCATCATCAAGGAAAAAATATAGCTAATATTTTATCATTACATAATGATAATAATTTCAATGTATATCATAATATATAATTAAATACATAAAAATATATATTTATATATATCATCTGTTGTTTTGGTCATGAAAATACAATCACATCTTTTCATGAAGGCTATAGTCCTCAAACAGACCCGATTGATGTTATCATATTTCTTTGAGTGAAAAGATCAGAAATAAATGAATATATTTTAACTTCTCAAAATGATAATTACATCATGTATGTCATAACTATATGATTCATATAAATTATATTCATTATCGTTATCCTTATCACATTCTATATAGATCATTAGTGAAAGATGATTCACTTCATTTCGCAAGGACATAGACTTTTGTACACATGGGCAATGTTATCATGTCTTATATGAAATAAAGAACAAAAAATTTATATATGATATATTGATTTAATAGTTATAGTTATGATATATATGATATATATACATTATATATTTCATCCAAATCAACCATGAGAGGAGTTAATGGAAAAATGAATGACATCAGTTCACAGTGAGGTAGTCAGTCATACACAAGAATGATCATTTTCTATCCCAACTATTGGATGTTAGGGTGATTGTGTGTATTTACCTTAAATAGAAAATATATATGTATATCGAATATACATATAGTAATATATCATTTTTTTATAATATGTATTGAATTATTTGTAGTGTGAAAGAATATTAAAAATGATCGTTGAAGACTGTTACCTCTTCTTTTGGTATTCTCCTAATGTTTTCACCAAAATCCAACCTAGGTAATATTTATTCCATAATTAATTATTCTAGGATGAGGGAAGTGCGGATTTTAATTTATTTGGATAATTATTGTCTGAAATGTTGTTTGGGATGTGTGAATAAGTGAGGAGGGGTGACCTTTATAGGTGTGGGTAGTGGCACAATTGTAATTTTTGAAAAGAATGAATTATATCCACATATTATTCTTGTCATAAATATCAAAAAATGATCTTTTATTGAAACTACAAGGTATATAGTAAAAATATTTCCATACAATATTTTTTAGTTAAGTATTTAGGTTATTTTAACTCCTATCATTTTAGTTTAGTCCCTCGTTAAATCAATTTATACCATAACAATGGTATTTAATTTTTTGTGGTTCACTATTTATTTTGATCAATATAATTTTTTCGTTATTAAATAATATAAAATTTTCTATTTTAAAATTTAGAATAATGTTTAATAAATTTATTTCACATATGTTTTAAAATTTATGTTCAAATTAATGTTACACACGCGAAGAAGAAATAGGTTTTTAAAGAGAAATTATCCTAATTTTAAAAATATTTATCTCAAAAATCAATATGAAAATTATTATATTGAAATAAATTAACGTAATTGATATATAATGGATGTAATGTTATAGTTACACATCTTTATATTTTATTTATCATTGTAAATTACTTAAACAAAAACGTGGATTTTAATTATAATTCATAATTTTTCACAATTCAACAATAATTGATAAATGTCAGAAACATATAAAACACATAGGAAGGTAAAATTTATGTTATAAATTGTTAGATGAACATTAATTTGTTATTTATTTTGAAAATTTTAATATTTCATTTTAAATTATTTTGACCAAGTGTAACTAAACTATCCTTTCTAAAAACACAATTAATTAGAAAACATATTATTTATTTTAAATAATTCATATTTTTTTCTAATATATATATATATATATAATAATTTAGTCACTACTATTCAAACAAACCATTCAAGTGGCTAGTTGATAAATATTAATTTTAATAACATTATTGATTCATATTTTGAACAAACATAGTGTTATGGGTAACACAAACCAAACTAAGTGTTCGGTACAACACAAGCTAAACATCATATTGTATGTAACATAATAGCATGACGAGATTTAATTTAAAATAAATATATCATAATGTATCAATGTATTTTATCTTCTTTTATGCCTAATTTTTCATGTCACATATGATATCAAATACTATATTCTAATTTTAAAATCTCATGATGTTGCATTCACCCCACATTATATGAATTGTGTCCTTGAAAATTACAATTGATATTGGAAGTAAAAGGTTTGATTTATTGAAACAATATTGTCAAATAAAACTACATATTAAATATGAATAAAAAATATCCACATAATAAGATATATATGGAAGCAAAAAATTCATGATTATTAAATCATAACATTGGTTCTACATATGATAAAATTGGATTCAAGTGAAGATGTGGATTTGGATGAAAAGCGTACATAATTATAGAGAATGAAATTGGAAATTTATAACAATAAAGTTAATGATTGGTGGAAGGTTAAGGGACTCTAAACAATAAATTGGTGAATATTTAAAATACTATTAAACACATAATATATGAATTTAATAGAATATCATTTCTATTTAAAGATATATTTCATAAATGTGAGGAGTTATTTTAATGTTTAATTATATAATGAGATATAAATACTTGATATGTTTGTACATGAGATGAAAAATTTAATCCTTTTGTTTTCATAGAAAAATTTCCAATACATCTCTTACTCAAAGACTTGAATATCTAAAAAATTATGTCTCAATCCATAAAGTTTACTTTTAACCGATTGAAATTTCAATAAAAAAATGAAAATTCATTTATTTGATATGAATTTATTATTATGAAAATGTTTTATTAAAATTTTCCCAGCATGGATACATTTCCATACAGTGAAGTAAAGCATTAATATCTAAAATCTCATCCAAATTTCATCTTAAACAATTTTTTTATTTATTATCCTTATGACCAATCAATATGATTAATATAAAATAATTTCGAATTATGTTCACTGAATTTGAAAATTGAACATATAATTAATCCCTAAAACAACGTGAAATAATCTTAATAGTCACATAATAATCATGAGAATAACATCATCATGTATTTCCTGTAATGTCCCAGATTTTCAATATAACTTTTTTAATTATATGGAATTATTATGAGTCTGCGAAAATTGAGGGAGTGTGATTCTAAGCCCAGTATTACCGGAGTAAATGATTGAACTTTTTTAAGTACATTAAGTAAAAGCATGATCGACATTTTCTAACTTTTGAACCAATGCTCAAATTAAAAATATAAGAGCACCGTTGAATCTACAATGCTTAGATTCGCTTAAGGGAGACATCAAATTGACTGTAAAAGTGCAGGAGAAAAAGATATATATTTAATTTTAAATGAATAAAAAAATAACAAAGTTATTTTATTTATATTTTTTCCTTTTCCTCCCATAGACAAGAAGCGGTGGTGGGACCAATGACATGTCAAGCCATTAATTGGCTTGACTCCCCAATCCTTATAACACCACCATTCGAATTTTTGAGGTTCAATCATTAAATGATCCACATCAATTACGAACGGATCTAATCACCCTCCCCCTTTCCAATATATATGGTTCTCAGGGTAGACTATTTTCCCGGATTTAACAAGCGATGATTCTCTGGAAATATACCACGACAACAACCACTTGGAGGATAGAACTGGTTCCAGCAATCGGTGACGAGTGCCACCGAATCATGAATCGACGAACACTGACTCTTCCTCAAACATGAATATTCTGTAATGATCTTGAGGTATGATTTTTATTTGGTATTCATTTTAAAATAACTTTTGAATCTTATTCTTACTCCATGATATTAGGCTAACACGAAGGGCGCATGCTAAACAAACAAGGTCTGAAACCTATGCTACTTGTTTTACCAATTTCTTATTCATGATCTTTTTTTCCGATTGGACGGATTTTGGAATGGAGGTACAAGCAGAGAAGACAGTGTCTCGATAGGGCCATTGTTTCCTTTGAATGACCGCTGGTGTGACACTAGAACAACATCACTGGCGACCAGCGTCGGTAGGTGAAGTTGGCGGCCAACAACAGTCATCCACGAAAGAGGGGGTGGCGCACCACCTCGTGCTGCCACGTGCCTCCAGAGAAGGGATCCACAACATATAGTTGTAGCAGACGGCATCAGTAGACACCGTCCGACTGCAGGTCAGAAGCCCGGATGGAGGGCCGAGAATCGCTCCCTAAGGGTCCCATGGGTGACCTGGTGGCACCCCATGGTGCCGTCACACAAAGAGAACAACAAAGTTCGTTTAGGAAAATGGGGTAGGGGGTCTTCCCACGTTCTAGCTGGTGAGGGTCCCACTTCAGCAGGCCATGGCTCCATTAATCCGGGCTACACCACTCAGGGCTGGGCTGCGCGAGGACAGCGGGCTGCGCATACGAGGGTTAGATCATGCAAGCCCAGCGGGCCACTATCCACCCTAACCATGCCAGCCCAGGATAGTTTGAGTCGGGCCGACTCAAACCCGGATACGATTGCAGTGACCAGAAGGCGGTTAGGCCTGCCCAAATCGAGCCGGGTCTTCCTGGAATGTGTTGGACTCCGTCAGACCGGACCCAAACCCTTCCAGGCCCACTTTCTCTAAAAGAGCCATAATGTGTGAACCGAGTGTATGTTTGATGAACCTTTTATGGAGTTAGGATCCTTGGAGAGAAAAATTCTTTTTGGAATACTCCACATGAAATTTGGAGAAAATGTTCTACTAACGAGTTGGATCTATCCCAAATTCATCCGGGACCGCGGTACTAAAATGCTAATAAGTCACAGATAGGGCGTTTGATTGACGTGTCATCAATCGCGTTTGAACCCTTATGTTATGGCAGTCATTCAAGATACTTATTCATGGAACATCATGGAAATTGAGGTTTCATTGAAGGCTTTAAGAGTGTATCCTCTTAGAATCAAGCATACTTCGTGCAGAAATCTCATTGCAGACTTTAATGTGAAAAAATAACGTTGATCCTATGTGGGCCAGCATCTATCGATCTTGTGTGGGTCAGAACTTAACGATCCAATGTGGGTTAGTAACTATTGATCATGTTTGGGTCTGCGCCTAGTGATCCAGTGTGGGTCAACATATTTTTTTCATGTGTGGGTCAGCTATAGGGCTTCTTGGTTGAATAAGATGATCTAGATTTAAGACTAATCATATGTACTTTTGTATTTGAGTTATATACCCGGTGTTACCTAAGTATTTTACCTTCGTGATGTTACCGTCATGTTGTTACCTTTGTGTTACTTTTACCTTCATGGTGTTACCTTCGTCATATTATCTTCATGGGGTTACCTTAATGGTTTTACCTTTTTTGTACTTTTACCTTCATGGTGTTACCCTCATGGTGTTACCTTTGTTATAATTTTACCGTCATTGTGTGACCATTGTGGTGTTAACATTGTGGTATTCTTCCCTCATTGATCAGTTTTGATAATGTCTTAAAAGTTTGAGCCTAATGTTTCCTCAATTAGGATATGAGTATATCTTGATAGAATAGGTATATGTATGTGCATATACCTTAGTAGATTGTATTACAGCTTCGTGATATGTGATTGAGGTCTTGCATTGTACCTTTTCCATTTTGGAAATCTGGGAGAACTTCAGTGGTATCGGGGTCCCTACTGGGTATTTTTATATTCACCTCATGCTTTATGCTTTCACATTGTTGTGTCTTGTGCAGATGAAGGATAATATTGATCGAGGCTGAGAGAGCCAGGATAAGACGATGGATAGAGGTGGACCATTTGACGTGATATGCTGTAGTGACTTCTGATCGTGACCTGTAACTACCATTCAGGTTGGATCCTCGGTGGAAATTCCTGGAGATATTTTCTCTTTTATTTGTATTTTTCTTTCCAGTAGGGCTTGTATTCTAGCCCCTTTAATTTTAATACAGTTTTTACTACAATGGATTACATCATGGTTGCTTCATGATGTGGTCTTGGATAATGTGTTTTTACAGGTTAAAAAAAATTTCATTCTCATTATAGGGATACGCCTTTCCAGTGCTAGTCTCCAACCCCTGGCCTATGGAAGGTGGGATTGGGTTAGTCATGAAATGGGCCCCAGGGGGACGGATCATGAGAATGTGGTATAATATGAGTCGGTTATACCGATGAACTATGACTGTAATATTTTCTATGTGGAAAAAGTGTTAATTATTGTGAGTGTGGTTTTCATTTTGTGGAATCTAGTGTTGGTGCGGCGCCCGACGTATCCATACACTAGGTCCCTAAATTCTGATTTCAGACTCAGTGCACAAAAATAATGATTGCATGTGTTTTTGAAATGTTTTTCTTATAATTTCATTATGTTATCTCACCAGTTATAACTTATTGAATGAGGAGTACCTATTTTATTTTATGATACATCCATGTAGATAGCCATCCAGGGTCCCTGAGAGAGTACATGATGACACCCCACTGAGCGATGAGGCTTCAGTGAACGTCCCTCTTATCCTGTTGTCAAATTTATGTGGTATAGTGGAAAAACCATTACCCATTGGATAACTTTTTCCACTATCCACACTAGTAGAGGGTTCACATTGACTGAGCGCATTTCACGAGTTTCAGTAGCACAAGCCTTTGAGGTTCTAAGGGAAGAATGATCTGTAGGTGGCTGTGGACTAGCTGGTGGTTGTGGCCAGAGTTTTATACTTAGTTAGGAGACTAGATGATTTGGTGGTAATAATAGATGCCAGTATCTTCTTGGGAGTATCTGTGAGATTGTGGAGTATCACACTCTAGTTACACAATGTGCCGACCCTCTCCTGGGTAGACATCGAGGGCCTTTCAGTGCAGAGGTTTTCCTAGAAACCCTACACTCAATGCAGATATAGGAGCTACTGCACCTATAGCAGGGAAGCATGTCCACATCCCAGTACTCGGTGAGGATCACTGATCTATCCCGCTACTCCACCGACATGGTTCAAGAACCTTTCTTCAGGACCCATACCGTTGATTAGGGTCTCTTATTAGAGATCAGAGCATCAATGATATCGCTCAGCATTCAGATGCAGGTCTCGGTGCTAGAGAAAGGGCTTTTGATGGAAAGCTTCTAAGCTGATCAAGTACCGACATCGATAGCCACCATCAGACATCAGGTAGAAGAGTCATCTACAGTATTCAGTATATAGAAGATATTGGGGCCCATGTAGGACAAAATGTTTTAGTGGAAAACAATAGGATATGATTGGTGGTGTGGGGTTCATGGGACAAGGGCGGATAGATGTGGAAGAGGCAGTGATACTCGTGCGGCGGGCATGGTCACATGGCTCGCGACTGCCCGATCCTCCATATAGATAACCAACAGAAAATAGAGGGACCGTCTAGGGAGAGGCATTGGTATGAGAAATGGGGTCCGTAGGGTGGAAAACATGACGGAGTATCCGGTCATGCAATAGGAGATGTGTAGTGATTTGAGGTTCTACTACCACCACCTCCAAGTGGTCCACCCATACCATATTGAGTAGGAGGACGAGGATGAGCTCTTGTCTAGGAAGTTGAGGCCTACAACCACGACACTCCATATCTGAATCTAGGTATGATCAGTGTCTACTCCATGCTAGTCGTAGTACATATAGACACATGATCCGGTCACTCTTTCATTTCCATAGATCTTGTTCGTTGATCGGAGAATCTGGTAGAGGCATTGGCTCGATTCTTATTTCTAGATACTCTTACAGGACTAGATTCAATGATTACACACTAGTTCCAACAGTTTGACCTTACTATAGGAGATAAAAGCTTCGACTGTGATATTCTAGTAGTGGTGTCGAGGCCTTACAACATCATCATTAATATGGATCAGTTATCCATAGTCCATGCTTAGATTAATTGTATTAGGCACAATGTGTGGTTTTTCTACGAGGATGGGACGAGGTTTTCCACCATGGGTTAGAAGGGAACCTTTACATCATAGGATGGGCATTCTCGGAGGAGGTTGTATCCGATCTCACATCAGTTGGCTATCCTTACCCTCAGAGTAGTATATGTTGAGACTCTGATCTATCCTGTAATGGTAGAGCAATATGTCAATGTCTTTCCTAATGATCTTTTGATACTAACATTACATAAAGATGTAGAATTTTACATTGACATGTTCCCCAGGATGGAACAAATATCTACACCACCATATCAGATGGCTCCCATGGAGCTTCGTGTGTTACATTTTCAGTTGGTGAATGTTTTGAGTATGGGTTTCATAAGGCCTATTGTTTCTCCATGGGAAACCACAATTTTTTTCACGAAGAAGAAAAATGGTAGTTTGAGACTCTATGTGGAATATCGGCTCTTAAACATGGTTACTATGATGAACAAATATCCATTTCTAATGATTGATGATCTCTTCAATTAGTATAAGAGAGATCGATGGTTTTCGAAGATAGAACATAGATCAGTCTATCATCAGCTCTGGGTATGAGATGAGGATGTGTAGAAGACGACCTTCAGATGTCTGTATGGAGACTATGAGTTCATAGTTATGCCATTCAGCATGAGAAACCCCCCTGTAGAATTCATGGGACTAATGAACATGATCCTCCAGCCATACCTCGATTGCTTTGTGGTGGATTACATCGAAGACATCTTGATATAATCGGCATCAGAGGAGGAGCATGCCTATCTTTTGCAGATAGTTCATGATACACTCTGAGAGGACCAAAATTATTGTAATCTCTCAAATATCCAGTTCAGTATATGAGACTTCTACATTTTGAGACACATTATCTCAGAGGTTGGAGTGGTGGTAGATCTGGAAATGATAAAGGTTGTGCTTTCTTGGGATACACCAAGGAGTGTGACTGAGGTGAAAAGTTTCCGGAGTATGGCTGGGTGCTACCGAAGATTCATACCCAACATTTCAAGAGTTGCAGCACCATTGTCAGTGTTGAAGAAGAAGGGAACTCCCTTTGTATGGATGGAGAGATTCAATCAAAGATTTTTGGATTTGAGGTAGAGACTAACGAGTGCCCTCATCTTGAGGCTACCAAAAGAGGGTGTTGGGTATGTAGAATACTAGGACACATAAGGGAATGGACGTGGATGTGTCCGGATGCTGGAGTAAGAATTGATCACATATGGTTCACGACTACTGAGAAAACATGAGCCGAACTATGCTACCCATGACCTAGAGTTAGCAGCAATGGACGTCACATTGAAAATGATACGACAATACTCTATGGGTGAATGTTTATTAGTGTAATCGGATCACAAGAGTTTCAGGTATATAATTTCATAGGAGGACATAACTTGAGTCAATGACGTTGGATAGAGGTTCTCTTGGACTGTGAATTTGAGATAGTCTACACTCTTTGGAAGTGGAACGTAGTAGCAGACACACACAACAGGAGTTCTTGTCTAAAGTTGTTGAGTGATCCAAAATGGAAACTATGCACATTGCAGACATCGTTTGGTGATAGAGATGGAGAAGCTAACATCTAGTATATGAAAGTCACTCCCCACTCCATCAGCGAGTTCAAGAGGCACAATTTGGGGAAATTTATTGTGAGGATAGACATGATAAGATATCCTTAGAATAGGCACCTAATTGAATTTATGTAGGTGGGGATCACATCATCCTCTTTAGAGGACGCGCCATGGTACCGATGGTGCTATGGGAGGAGGTTTTGAGGGAGTTTCATACATCTCATATGGAGGTGCTTCTTGGTGTCGAGAAGATGTATGAGGACCTCCAACATCTACAGGTGTGGCCAAGGATGACTAAAGTATTGGAAAAGATTTTTTCATGATGCCTCACTTCTCATCCTGTGAAGGTAGAGCATCAGGTTCCAATAGTCTTAATGTATCCATTAGAGTTAATAGAGTTGAAGTGGTATGGTATCTATGTGGACATTGGGATAGGGATTCCACATACATCTATAGGACATGATTCTATCTGGTTGATCTATGACCGACTAACCACGAAGGCCAACTTCATTCCAGTATGAGAGAAGGGATTAGTAGAGGTCTTTGGATGCCTCTATGTACATGATATTCTACGACTTGATGGGGTTCCATCAATGATCATCTATGATCATGATACATGTTTTTATTGATTAATAAAAAAGATATTACATGAGGAGTTCAAAACACAACAATGTTTGATAACTACCTTCCATCATCAGATGGATAGTAAGATGGAGAGAACCAAACAAACATTCAAGGACATGCTTCATGCATGTGTCTTATATTTTGGCCACAGTTGGGAGGATCAATTTTTCTTGGTAGAGTTTGTGTGCAATAATAGCTATCACTCCACCATAGGTATGGACCCATTAGTGGCCTTGTATAGTAGACAATGTAGATCACCTCTATGCTGAATAGACCCAGGCGAGTCACCACTTATGGGTCTAGAGTAGGTATGAGATACCACTGAGAAGGTGTAGATCATCCGAGAGAGGATGAAGACTGCACATATAATAAATAACTCTTATGCTAATAGGTAAGGAAGAGCTATGGTGTTCAAGGTTTCGGACTACATATTCTTGCGAGTCTCCCCTCGACGGGGACTATGGAGATTTGGATGAGGGGGAAACTCTCACAAAGTATTATCAGACCATTTTGGATACATTGAATGATTTTTAACGTGGCATATCACATGGCGCTGCCACCGTAGTTGGAGAGGGTGCTTGTTGTCCTCCATGTATCCCATATGAGGAGATACATACATGACAGATCTCATTTATCAACCATGGTAAGATGAACATTGATGATGAGGTGACATTTACGATGTTTCCAATGGAGATAGAGGGTAGACAGGAGTGGGTACTTCTTGGATGATCAATATCTCTAGTGCGTCTTCACTAGAAACATGAGAACCTCCAGGAGATCACATCGGAGTGAGAGGTTCTGACTCTTGCTATGTACCCCTATTTGATTCCTTAGTCAATGTTGTGGATTTTGGGGATGAAAAGACCTAATGTGGGTAGAATGTAATGACCCAGATTTTTCATGTAATTTTATTAATTATATAGAATTTTTATGATTCTGTGAAAAATGATGTTGTATGCTTACGAGTCCCGGTGTGCCTGGAATGAATTTAAAATTTTAGGTACATTCTATAAACAATCATGTTTAATTTTATAACTTTTTAACTGTTCCTTGGATTAAAAATTTGAGAGAACCGAAGATTTTATAGCGCTGTGATTTTCTTAAGGAAGGCTTCACATTTAATGTAGTAAGTCAAGAGAAAAAGATTTATTTTGGAATTTTAAAATAATAACAAAATAAAAAAGTTATTTTGTTTTTATTTTTCTTTATCCTCCAACAGAAAAGAGACAGTGGTAGGACAAATAAAATTTCAATCCATTAATTGGATTTACTCCTCAGTCTTTGTAACAACACCGTTGGAATTTGGGAGTTTCATTCATTAAATGAACCTCATAAATTCCCAAATGTGTTACCTAACCTCCCCCACTTCTATTTATATGCAGCTTGTGGTAGAGTATTTTCATGGCTTCCACAAGAGATGAAGCTTTGGAAAAGTACTTCGACCCCTACCACTTGGAGGGAGGAACTGGTTCCTGTAAATAGTGATGAGCACCACCGAATCATGAATAGAAGAACACTAACTCTTCCTCAAACACAGATGTTCTCTAATGATCTTGAGGTAAGGATTTTATTTGGATTTAGTTTTAAAATAATTCTTTAATCTTATTCTTCCCTCATGATATCAGGCTAATTTGGAGGGCGTAGTCCAAACAAATAAGTCATGGACTATCCGATACTTGTTTTATGAAGGTGTTATTCACATTATTTTATTTGGATTCGAAGGATTTCGGAACGGTGGTACATGCTGCGAAGAGGGTGTCCGGAGAGGGTCGTTGGTACCTACAGATTAAAAAATCAGCCACTGAAGCTCACCCGGTGACCTGTGGAAGACCATCGGTGCAGCCCTGACAAAACAACACTGAAGACTTGTGCTGGCGGGAGAAGGAAATAACTGGAAAAGGCCGGAAGCAAAGGAGGTAGAGATGCACCAATGTGCACAGCTGGAGAAGGGGGTCATGGACATAGTACATCATATTAAAGTTGTGGACGACATTGGCCGAAAATGTATGGAGGTGAGTGATGCATCCCTGAAGGTGGTCGTAACTCAGAAGCCATGACGGATTGTAGGGACCTGCTCCTTACGAGTCTGGCTGGAGACCTTGTGGTACCCTGTGGCGCCGCCGCAGAAACCGAATGGCTAAGGTCGTTGGGAATATCAGGGGGGTCGCATCCTCTATGCCAACTATTGTGGGCCCCAATCTAACAGGGCGCACCTACAGAAGTTCATAACCCTGCCCGACTAGGCTAGACAGACCTGGACCGGGTCGGCCCAATGGGTCAGACCAGACCTAGACCCTACCAAGCCCAGTTTCTCTAAAATAGCCATAACACGTATACCAGGTGTTCATTTGACAAACCATCTTCAGCACTGGGATCCTTAGAGAGAGAAGGTACTTTTGGAATACTCCACTTGAGTTTTGGGGAATGTTTGACTATGGGCGGGTAGGATTAAACTCGAATCAAACTTGGCCCTCGGTACAAAAATTCTTATAAGTCACATTCTGTGTGTTCTATTGACACATCTTCAGTTGTGTTGGAAACCTTACGACATGGAGGTCATTTTGGATAATTTCTGGTGTAACATCGTGGAATTTGAGGTATGATTGAAGTCTTGTGTATTTAATCCTCCCATAATCAAGCATGATTAGTGAAGAAATCATGTGTTGGCTATAACGTTAAGAAAGAATATCGATCCTATGTGGGTCAGAATCTATCAATCCTGTGTGGGTCCATGCTTAGAAATCCAGTGTGGGTCAGTATCTATCAATATTGGGTTGGTCAGTGCGTAGTGATCTTGTGTGTGTAAGAATCTATATATCTTGTGTGGGTTAGAAATAGAGCATATCTACAGAATAATATGATATAAATTTATGAATAATCATATGTACCACTGCACTTGAGTTATATACCTAGTGTGAGCTTAGTAATTTACCATCGTGGGGTTACCTTCATGAGGTTAACTTTGTTGTACTTTAACCATCACGATATTACCTTCGTGGTGTTACCTTTTTGGTACTTTTACAATCGTGGTGTAATCTTTGTGGTACATTTACCTTCATCGTGTTAACTTTGTGGTATTCTTCCATAGTGGATCTGTTGTGCTAAAGGCATAAAGTATGAGCATTATGATTCCTTATGTATGAGACTATTATATCATGATTAGTTAGGTATATGTATGGGCATATACCTATGAATAGATGATGACTGCTTTGAGCTTTGTGATTGAGTTTTTGCTTTGTGGATTTTCCATTGTAGAACTCTAGGAGTACTTTGAGGGTCATGGGGTTCCTACTGAGTAGTGTTATACTCACCCACTCATGGGATATGGCTGCACCACACTATGTCTTGTGAAGATGAAGGAATTGTTGATTGAGACTGAGGGATCCAGGACTGGACAGTGCTCAGAGGTGGACAATTTGACGTGACCTGCTGTTGTGACTACTGATCGTGAGCTTTACCCACCAATGCCAACTACGGTAGGCCCCACTCCTGCGGGATGTTCCTCCAGAAGTCCATGCGTCTTGTGGGTCGGGTGACCCAGACTATGTTAGGAGGCCCAAATCGGGTCACTTTAAGTCGGCACGATTGGACGGACCATACCCAGACCCTTCCATGCCCAGTTTTGTGAAAAGAGCCATAACATGTGAACCAGGAGTCTGTTTGACAAACTATAAATGATGCTATGTTCCTCGGAGTGAGATGGTACTTTTGGAATACTCCATGTTAGTTTTGGAGAATTTTGGAGTATGGCTGATTCGGATCATACTCGAATCCAAATGGGCCCTCGGTACTAAACTGCTAATAAGTTACATACTGTGTGTTTGGTTGATGCGTCATCTGTCGTGTTGTAAGCCTTACAACTTGGATGTCGTTTCAGATACTTAATCATGGAACATCGTGGAATTTGAGGTATGAAAAAAGATTTGAGGATCGAATCCTCCCAGAATAAATCATTCTTAGTTCAAAAATATCATGGTTGGTTGTAACATGAAGAAAGAACATTGATCATATGTCGGTCAAAATCTATCGATCATGTGTAGTTCATCATAGGGAAATCATGTTTGGGTTAGTATTTATCGATCATATGTGGGCCAACGCTGAGCTATCTTGTGTGGGTTAGAATCTATCGATCCTGTGTGGTTCAGCAGGAGAGCCTCTCGATAGAATAAGATGATCTATCTTTACGACTAATCATATGCACTTCTATACTTGAGTTATATACCAATTTTAATATGTGTCTTTTAACTTTTTGGTGTTACCTTCATGGTTTTACCATTATAGTTCTTTTACCTTTGGGGTGTTTCTTTCGTGGTGTTACCTTTTTGGTACTTTTACCTTCCTGGTGTTACCCTTGTGGTGTTACAATTGTCGTACTTTACCTTGGTGGTGTGACCTTGGTGGTGTTACAATTGTGGTATTCTTCCCATGTGATTCAGTTGTGCTAAAAGATTAAAAGATTTATCCTTATGATTCCTTATAGATGAGATGATTATATATTGATAACTTTGGTATATGTATGACCATATACCTAAGTAGAGTTAATGACTACTTCATGATTTTTTATTGAGGTCATGCTTTTTGGATGTTCCTTTGTGGAACTCTGGGAGACCATTGAGGGTCTCAGGGTCCCTACTAAGTATTGTTATACACATACATGCATAGTCTTGGATCACAACTTGTTATGGCTTGTGTAGACTATGGATAGCGTTGATCGAAGCTGAGTGAACCAGGACTGGATGGTGCTCAGAGGTAGACCATTTTACATGATGTGTTATACTAACTACTGATCGTGAGCTATATCTACCCTTTAGGTAGGATCCTAGATGGATGTTCTATGAACCGTTTGATCATTCATTTTTACTTCAACTTTTCAGATAGGCTTGTATTCTGGCCCCTTTACTGTGAACACACTTTGTACTACAGTATTTTACATTGGGGATTCTTCTTATTGTGTTCTTGTACTGTGTTTTTTTACAGGTTTAAAGGTAATGCATTCTGGTTATATGGTAGTGCCTTTCAGGTGCCCTTCTATTGCCCATGCCCTATGGAAGGTGGGCTTGGGGTAGTCACGACACGGGCCTCGGGGGGATGGGTCGTGACATTGTCTTCATCCCTCATGAAACCCTTTATTAAAATAAAATATTATTAAAAAAATTATTTCTTACTTTTACCCCAATATAACATAGATTATTATGTATATTAGTTAAATAATAAAATGTTTTAAACACCATAAATGATATCATAAATCACATTTAAAATGAACCATTAATCAGTTCCATGGTAGTATGTAATATCCAATTTTTTATTATCGATATCATCTATCACATCATTCCAAAAAAAATTATCCCAAAAAAAGAAATTTTTTACAAGTCATCTTTAATCTGATAATGTATTTTTAAATAATTTTAAATTTCCGCTAAATCAATTAGTGATGTCATCACTACTATTAATCATAATATTTAATTTTATTAATGAAGACGGACTACATTGCAGTACTTATATATTTCAAAATTCCTGTAGCTAGAATATCCATAGAAATTTTCTAAAATGATATAATTCTAGAATCTAAGAACAATAACATTAATCATTCAAATTCTTATATGAAAACAGAATACACATGATCATGGTACACTTACTTCTGTTAAGATATATTTCATTGATGGTTGGGTCATTCATTTTTATATCATCTCTTATCATTATAGTAGAATCATTTAAAAATTTATTATTGTTTCATATCATTGAAATCATGATTAAGGTTCTCTTTTCCCCACACTTAAATCAAACTCTTATTCCTTTTAATCATTAACCCTGATGTTTATGTCAATAATTATCACCTTTAGGAAAATCCAAAATTCTCTTATTCTCATAATCCATATTACTATATGTTAATATATTCTACTCTTATTTCTCTTTAAATCAATAATAATTACATAATTCCTTATCTATATTTTTAACACATTATGAAAGGACCAAATTTGATGAGAATAATTTGGATACTAGTTCCATTTGAGAAATTGAATTAATATTTTCAAGTAAACAATCATTATAACTCTTTTTTGTAAGGCATTGTTAAAATTTCAAGTCCTTATTATAGGAACAATTTATAATCCATGGTATACACTGTACTAGATCATATCATTATGAGACATTATGTATAGTCACAGAAAAAGTAAAAAACATAACATAAATTGAAATATTTCTGAATATCTAATCTCACAATCATTAAAATGCATTTTTTTGGGGATATCACTATTTTTAAAATTGATCATAATGATTTGTAAGAAAAATGATAATTTTTCTACTCAAATCCCCTAGGTCTGTAAGAACATATTCATAATAAGGCTCTTTTTATGAATGAGTTAATGATTGAATCAATCCCAATGATCCCTTTTTAATGTTATTTACCTAGGTATATATGTATCAGAACCATATAAATTTTTAGTATTCAAAGGGGGATGTGTTTCAAGAAAAAACAATATTCTCCCCAGATTACCAAAACGGTAGGATTTTATTTAGTAATTACCTCCACATATTTTCACAAATTTTTGTTATATAATATAGTTTTTTAATTAATATAGTTCCAAATGTTTCTTATAAACTTTATCTGATAAATGATTCTGTACTCCTACCCCAGTATTCTAATGGAAATGTCTTCTTATAATTAAGTATCACAAATATTGGAATTAAATATTGAAGGTCCAATCTGTCTAGAAATTTTTATGAACTACATACACACATCATACCTATTTTAAATTATAAATTTGGAAAAAAACATAATACATTACAAAACATAATGATCATAATCTTTGAACACTCATTTAATTAATTATCTCTATATACCGAGGAACAAAAAAGATATGGGTGCGAAGAAATGATCTATAAGGGTTAAGTATAACAGAAAATATCATTAATCAATAGTCATAATCAATATTTCTGGTAAATTAATGAACAAACAAAACATTTCCATAAATTGAAAATCATATTATGAAAATGAATAATAAATATATAAATATAGAAAACTGAAAAAAAAAAATAAATTTAATCAATAAACATAACATGGAATTCATCCACAGGTAATTTCATAGAGAAAATATGATGGAAAATAATGTATACTGAATTATTAAAGAATTAAATTCTTAATTATTTGATATAATTTTTCCAATTACATGATACCTTTACCACCATGATCTATCCCCAACACAGTTTAAAAATACATGATTAAAAATCTGACATGACCAACTAATTCATTTGATGATACCATCGATGTGTCGAGGGGATATCTATGAGTGGAACCCATCAATGTATTTTTTTTATCCAAATCATTATTAATAAATAAAATTATACATTTAGTTAACATTTATTATTTCTTATCCTCAGGTATTCGTACTGAGTAAAGGATACTGATTATCTATATTTCATCACATTACATAAATAATGTTCAATGTAAAAACCATATAGGGAAATATAATACAATTTTGGAAATAATTATAACTATAATAAAGTATATATATATTTAGTAGAAATAGAATTTCAAATGATTAATTTTCATAATAATGTGATTGTTTCAATATAATGTAAACAATCACAAAAAAATGTGAAATTACAAAATAATGTTTATTTCTTTGTAAAATTTATCTATAATCTAAAATGATAAAATAGATAAAAATTAAACATAAATCATGATGAATTATTATTTAATAATTATATTAAATGATAAAGGTATGTTTATATATTATATAAATGCAATTAGGTGTCTAAAATTACTATATGCCTCAATAATGGGATATTGAGACGAAGTCCCAAAAATCATGCACCATTTTGGTTGAACATGGTTAATGCCCTATATTAGTTATTTTAAACATGATATAGATTTATTTTCAAAACATATTAATATGTATAATACCATATATGATCCTTTTATAATATCTTATCACATATTCATTAAAAAAAATAGGATTGTTTTCATTGTTTCATGTGTTAATTTCCATGTTTACTTAGGTCTGTTCTTTCTTTAAACATTATGACCATGTTCATATTATATAACATCACAATCATCATAATAATAATCAAATAATAATAAACATATTTATAAACCAATTATAAATTTATTAGATATCATGAAATATGTTTTGAGAAGTGATGTACATTAGGAAATGGGAGAATGCAAGCCACATTGTCTCTATAGACCACATTCATATCCCTTATACTCTCCCTACATGACAATCATAATATACTTATTCGCATCCTAGAAAAATTAAAACATAGAAATGGGTGAGCTCATATGCTCTGTAAGGATAATAATATAGGGTAATCATTCATATATAATCCTAAACACTTAAGGTAATGTATAAAAAACAAAGGCCTTTTAAACATAAACTTCAGCATAATATGGAAAATAGAAATCAAATAATTCCATTTACTTATTCGCATGGTTATAATACTAGTAGAATAATCACATGTAATATCAATAGCTAATTTCACAATGATGCAAATAATAATAATGGACATCATAACCACATAGTCAAGGAGTCGTGCCAAGACTACAAATATGATTTTGTCAAGGCCTTGTGCCCTAACAATATTTTATCCTGAGACCTAATGATTCATCGAGGAGCTATAGTGGGCTCCACCAGTCATTTACTAAGTCAAATGCATTCCTCATATAAAAATGATGAAACATAAGGTAAACATTCGTATTAAATCAAGCATAAGAAATGTCAATACTTTAACTATAAATCAGAAATGGTATAAAAATAGCACATTTGAAGTCAATAATATAATTACTCATTCAATACAATATTGAAGATTATATTTATAATAAATCAACCTCAATCAAGAATAACATTCAAAAGAATGTTGACATAATTGAAAATGATTAATACGACTCTTTGATAAGAATATCACTTTATCATCAAAACATTTAAATTTCTAACAATTTATAATGGAAGACATTTAAAAGACATTGTTTAATCAAAATTTCCCATACCACTTTGAAACTTTTTAAAGAATAAACATTTTAAATAAATTCATGTCTATATAAATAAATACTCTAAAAACGATTTTGAAACATGGAAATTAATTATAATTATTTAGAAGAATAAATATTTAAATAGTTAAAATGATATTTTTGTTGAAGAGTCCCTTAAAAAGAATAATTTGGAAAATTCCTTTATCTGACATGGACATGGATATTAAATATGTCCCTGTAAATACTTACACATAAAAAATCTCAAATAATAATGAGATTGAGTAATTAACCCTTACCTTGTACTTCTCATTGTTCAAGGGTATGTTAACCTCCCATATTATAGATAAATAGTTTTTATTAAATTATACAAGAAACAAATACATAAATATGATATCATATATAATCTTCTAATATTTCATTGTTTATAATATTTTACTAGTATCATTGTTTTGGGTTTTAAGAAATTCATTTTCATTTATATGTTTTGTCATTTAAGCCATATTAGTTATGGATAGGATGTATTTTATTCATATACAGAATTCTATTAAGTTATTTAACATTATTTTTAATAATAAAATTAAAATTATTCTTGAATTGTTATGATTTTTAATGAATCTTATCGCGTTCGTGGAGATGGTAATCTGTACGTATGCATGAACACTACTTCCATTTCAATTTTTTTTATTTTAGAGGAAATAAAATCAAATAACACATAGTTATATTATTATTCCAGAATAATATAATATTTTATATATTTACGTAGGTTCATTAAAACCATCCTTTATACGTTCCATGTATGGTATAAATGAGTCATATCAAGTTGAGGGGGAGGTTGTCCGCACTTCCTTAAATGAAATTATCGTATTTATACAACATGAAATGAACAAAAGTATGGTATAAAATATATTTACAAAAGATTATAGAAAAAATAAATATCATATAAAATTATTGTTTCATCATAATGTCCACCATAAGAGGTGGTAGTATAATATTGAAAAATAATCTTTTCGAGAGGCACTTGTAAGTCGTCCACAAAAACATTATGTTCTGTAACCATTAGATAGAGGTGTGTGTAAGTGTTTTTTAGAAGTGTATCATAACAAAAACCTTGTATATTGAGGATAACTTAAGAAGAGATGTTTCTTTTAAATAGGTTTACTCCCTTTGGTTAGATCCAAAAGGATTTCTTGAATTTCCTTCTACCTATGGTAAGGCTTCTAAGAGGAATATATGGATGTAGGGAGCTTAATTATGATGCTTTTAGATGATCCAAGGGGCTTGAGAGGTGTGGGAAATGGTTTATAGGTGATCGATTTTCATAAGGGGTAGGAGGGGCTCTTTAGGAAAGTTTGAAAATATTATTTTCTTATAAAATGTTTTTCCATACCAAAATTTCCAAAACTCATTAAAGACAATGATAGTATGACTTATGTTCTAAATAAAATCGTCAAATAAGAATTGGACTGGTTTTGGATATGGTTTTAATTTTTATAATCTCATTTATATAAATTATTCATTAATGATGTAAATAGTACATCATTATTGTGTTATAAATAGTATTATTTATTTGATGTCTAAAAACTAAAAATATACCATGATGTAGGAAATTTTTTTATCATTAATATTTATATTTATAGTCGAAATGATAACTTATATAACCCATTGTAAATTTTGTTTTACAAAAATATATATTTTTATTTCATTCTTTAAATTACTTTAAATTAATTAATATAAAGTGTAATTATCACTCTCATGTGGCAACATGTGGATAAAAAATCGTCCCAAGGATGCATGTGGTCATAAATGTATCAAAAAATTGGAATAAGACACATGTTAGGGTAATTTAATATTATAATAATAAAATTTGTTAACTCTTATTTACCTGATTTACCCTTTAAACATGATAAATAAAATATTTACTCAAGTCAATATTAATAATGTCTAAAAATAAAAGTGACATGTTTACACTATTTGGATCTCCTGATTCCAAAAATCAAATTGATTTTTCCAAATTCAAATCACAGATGGGGAAGAAATTAATTTTAAATTAATTTCCGTTGTCAAAACAAAAAAGCGTGTTTTTAGGAAATAATAACCATCAAAATATTGACACTTCTTTATGTCCATTTTGAATGTGAAATTACATCTAATGACATAAATTATATTAAATGATAATAATGTAATCTAATGTTAATTTAAAACCACTCAAATGTATAATTTAATAATATAAATTATTTTGATTAAAAAGTTGTTTTTAATTAATAATTAGTATTTTTATTCTTTTCAACAAAATATGAAAGTTATCATAAACAAAAAAAAAATATCCAAACTAAATTTTTATATCTCACTTCTAAAGAATAATTTAATTTATTTAAATTGAATATATAAAATTGTAAAATATTGTTATTAAAAATGGTTAGCCATTAAAAGGCGGTAAAATTGTATTTATGGAAAAAAAATCTTTTATCTAAAAAATGAATGTTTTATTATTTTATGTCTATAAAATGAATAATATGGATTATAAAATTATTTTAAGTATAAAAAATTCAATATTCACTTAATACTATTCATAACCGTTTTTTTAAACAGCTAGTTCAGTAAGTCATTGTGTAACGCATGTTATTTAATTTATTTTAAGATATAACATAATATGAAAGATTAGGGTGTTAAATTATCCCCTACATTAATAAATTGTGTCCTCAGAATTTGAAATTATTCTTTGAAAATAAAATGTTAAAAATAGAAAAATACTTTTGTGGAAAACCATCATTGGAAATAGGGTCAATAAAATTTTGTCTTAATAAGAGGGAAAGAGAAATGAAAAAGTCACCAAAAATTTATGATCTCGATTAGGTGAACATTAGTGTCAATTAGAGACATATAATTCGAGGAAAATTTAAATATTTATAGGGAGTAATTGAGGTCATCAATCACAAAAAATTTATAAATTGAGGGCTTCATAGCTATCAATCTAAGATGATTGAAAATATCATCAGTTCAAAAAAAACATAAGGTATTATGATAACATATTTTTGTTTTTAAAAACCCTTCCCTAATGTTTATGAATTAATTTATTCATAGAATAAGAGGAAAACAACATAATTGACAAATAGATTTTTATCATTCAACCAATTTTACCACAAAATTATCTTTCAATCCAAAAGATATTAGAATTAAAAAATATTCTATTTATCATAATCGTATAGGGTTCCAAAAATAATGAATTTTTAATTGATTTGTCATGATATATAAAAAAACTACATTATACCAACTAGGACATCTTGTAGGCCAGTTTTAGGAAATTTACCCTTTTCACCCGAACTCCATGTTGTCCATTATAAAAAAAATAAAAAAATGATATTTATAAATGATTTAACATTGAAAATAGTATCCAATGTCAATTTAAATCTATTCCAACCTTTATACTTATCCACAATACCTCTGTCTGAACTCACAGTCTAAAGTTTATATAGAAGGTCACATAATATACATGTGAACACCTTCATCAGGTATTCTCTTAAAATGTGTTAATAAAATGAATTTCCAGAAAACCATATTTAAATAGGCATATACTTCAGTATTCCTTCGATAAATCCTACAATACTGGATATACTCCATAAACAAAAAATATTCTAATCCCCAACAATGATGGAATAAAAACAAATTAATTAATTCCAAGGTTGTCAATAATATCCAATATAATTTATCAAAATAAATAATATCTAATTCCAAAATCAATACCATAGAATCAAGAAAATATTAAAGGTTATCTTTCCTTCTAAAATATATTTTCCATAATGTTTAATTTGATATTGAGTCACTTTTCTTGGTACCACACAATCTCAAATTCTTAATGAAATAGTACTAGAGTACAATATATATATACTTCATAATTATTATTATCTGTACATCATTGTCACAACACTCAAATGAAATAATTCAATAATATCAACATAATAACACTCGTCATTAGTCTTCATCTGTTGTAATATCATAGCTAGATTATTATCCAACAGTAACATTTTCATCATAGGCTAATGATTGGGACATTGATTTGCATAGTGTCCCAAATCCATGCTGATAAAGCATTGTACATTGAAACTTTTTTGTTACTCTTGAAATCACGAACTTGGTGTCCTTTTTCCCCACACTTATAACTAACTATCATTCCCTTAAGAATTTACCAATGTGATTCTTTCCACAGTTATCATATATAGGAAAAACTTCTTTCCCTTATTCCCATTATCCATCATTCTCTCTACGATCCTTTTCATTTCTAGATTCCCATTAAATCCATAGGACTCAGTGAATTTATAACTTATCTTATTAAAACAGGATACTGTTTATTCATATGATGATAATATGTGGCAGACAATTTACTTTATAAATGTTGGCTTAATAACATGAAATATATAATCCTTCATACTCTTTATATCATGCGTATTGCTGGAGTTCTCGTTCCATATTCGGGGGGACATTTCTAAATAATGGCATACACTAGGTTTGTTTATGAATCACAATTCATAATTCCAAACTTTTAAAATATCTAACGTAAACTGAAAAGATTTTTTATATAATCTATAATTAAAAACAATGTTTTCTTTGAGAAATTGATTACTCTAAAATCCTTTATAATGGATTTCAAAGATAATGTGAATTACCCTTATAAAATTCCCTAGGAGTGTTGTATCCAAGAGTGAAGCAATTCCCATTATCATGTATCATGATAACTTGGGTCAAGCCCAAAACTCCTTGTCATAGTTTTCACTCCTAGGTATATTTGTGCCAACGCCTCCTCTACCTAATCGTATCCATACATGGATGTATTTCTTGGAAAATTCACAAAATCTCTACAATACCAAAATTTTAGATTCTTCTTCTATGTTAATCCTCAAAGTCTTTCTTATGATAATGTTCTCTAATAAGAGTTTTTATTAATCTAGCTTCCAATGTTGTTGCTAAACTTTCCCGGATACCAATTGTAACACCTCGACCATTGTTTCCCAAAGTTGGTGAATTATTACATAACATTGGAATGATTACGAGGAATCAAGTCCTGAAGGACCAATCAGTTTAGTAGTCCTGCAAAATAGAATACATAAATCAACATTACATTACATTATAAAATGAAAAACAACAAGAATGTTATTTACATTGACCACATCCATATCCCTTAGACTATCCCTACAGGTCAGTCATAATATACTACTTCACATCCTCGAAAAAATATAACAATTAAAGGGGTGAGCTCAGATGCTCAGTAAAGATAAAAATATAGCAGAAACATTCATAAATAGGCACAAACAGTTAAGGGAATGTTTAAAACTAAAACAAAGTCCCTTTAAACACAATATTCATCATAATATGGCAATGATAAGTCAAATAATGTCATTTACTTATTCACATGTATATTCTACTTGTCGAATAATCACATGTAATATCAATAGGTAATTTCATAATGATGGAATGCATAATGTCGGACATCATAACCACATAGTCAAGGCCTCGTGCCAATTCTACAAATTTGATTTTTATCAAAGCCATGTTCCTAGACACGTAGTTGTCTCATTAGACCAACTGATGCATCGAGGAGCTATAGCGGGCTCCACCAATCATTTACTAAGTCCAATGTAATCATCATATGAAAATGTTGAAACATAATAGAAACATTCGTATTAAAACTAGCATAAAAAATGTCAATATGTTAACCATAAATCATTAATGGTATAAAAATAACACACTCACAGTCAATCATATCACAACTCATTCCATACAATATTAAATATTTTATTTATAATAAATCAACCCCAACCAAGAATAATATCCAAAAGTATGTTGGCATAGTTAAAAATTATTAGTAAAACTCTTTGAGTGAAATATACCTTTTTCATGAAAAAATTTAATAGTCACAAAATTTATAATGGAATACATTTAAATGACTGTTTTTAATAAATGTGTCACGTAGCACTTTGAAACTTTTGAATATATTAACATTTTGATACATTAATGTCCAACAAAATAAATCCCTTAAGTCTACTTTCAAAACATATAGATTAATTAGAATGATTCATAAGAATAAATATTAAAATTGTTAAAAATATATTTTATTTGAAGAGTCCCTTAAAAAGAATCCTTTTGAAAACTCCTTTATTTAACATGTACATGGATAAAAAATATGTCCCAATAAATACTTACACAAAAACAATCTTTCATAATAATGAGATTGAGAAACTGACCCTTATATTGTACTTTTCTTTGGTCAATGGTACGTTAACCTCCTATATAATAGTTAAATCATTGTTATTAAATTATACAAGCACAACATACATAAATATTACATTATGTATGATCTTTTAATATTTCTTTGTTAATAATATTTTAATAGTATCATTGTTTTAGGTGTTAACTAATTTGTTTTCCTTTATTAGATTGGTTATGTAAGATATTTTTGTTATGAAAAAGATGTATTTTATTCATATACATACTGATATTAAGTTCTTAAACATTATTTTAAATAATAAATGAAAATTATTCTAGAATGGTTGCGATGGGATACAAAATCTCATCATGTTTGTGGACATGGTAATCTGTACGTTCCCAAGAACGCTACTTCCATTTAATTTTTTTTATTTAAAATGGATTGAAAACCAAATCATATATAGTTATATTATTATTTAATTATAATATAATATTTTAAATATGTAAATTATTTTCAATAACACCATCCTTTATACATTCTATGTATAATATGAAAGTGTCATATCACTTTGAGGGGGCGGTAGTCCGCACTTCCTCAAATGTAATTATCATATATATAATCCATGAAAAGAATAATGTTATGCTATAAAAGAGAATTAAAAAATATTATAGATAAAATAATATCATTAATTTCATATATAATTACAGTTCCTTAATAATGGACATCATAAGAGGTTGTTGTAGAATATTGAACAATCATCATTTCAGGAGGCAGTAGTTGACCGTCCACATAAACATTATGATCTATATCTATTAGATGGAGGTGTGTGTAAGTTAATATCATAAAACTATCATAAAAAATAACTAGTGTACTATGGATACTAGTTTATTTAGAAAATAAATGATTAATGAGAGTTTATGGGGCCGTATAAGTAAAATATATGAAATGAACTTAAGAGATGATGTGAACCTTAAATCGGGTAACTCCCTTTGGTTTGAACCAAAAAGCTTCCCTGAAGTTCGTTATGACTAATGTAACGATTCTAAAAGTAATATAGAAATGTAGGGAGAGTAATTGGGCAGAGGTTGGATGATCCAGAGGACTTGAGAGGTGTGATAAATGGGTTAGAGGTGAGGGATTTTTATAAGGGGGGTGGGGCTCTTTAGGAATGTTTGAAAGTATTTTTTATTATATAATTATTTTCATTTATAAATGTACAATACTTATTTAACTAGAATATATTATGACTAATTCTCAAAATAAAATCATCCAATAATAATTGGATAGGTTTTGGATATTGTTTTAATTTCTATAATCTCATTTATTTTAATCATTCATTAATGAGGAAAACATTGCATCATTATTGTGTTACAAATAATATTATTAATATCAAGTCCAAAAATTATAGAAAAATATAATGATATAGGAAATATTTTTATAATTAAAATTAATTTTTATTTTTTAATTTTAAACTTATATAACCCCTTGTTAAAATTATTTTGCTAAAAGATATGTGTTTCTGTCATTTATTCCATTACTTTTAATTAATTAATATAATGTTTCAGTATCACTCTCTAGTGGCTCCATGTGGTCCCAAAATCGACCCAAGGATGCCCATGGTTCGACATGTATCAACCAATAGAAATTGGACACAAGATATGGTAATTTAATATTATTATAAAAATATTTGTTTACCCTTATTTACCAGATTTACCCTTTAACACTAGTAAATAAAATATTTGCTGAAGTAAATATTCATAATTTCTAAAAATAAAAGTTACCTATTTACATAGTTTGTACCTCCTATTTCCCAATAAGGAATCTAATTTTCAAAATTCAAAAAAATGGAGTGGATGAAATTAATTTGAAATTAATTCTCGTTGTCAAAACAAAAAAGCGTGTTTTTAAGAATTAATAACAATCAAATGATTGATCTTTATTTATGTTCAATTTAATTAGGAATTTACATATAGTGACCGAAATTATATTAAAAGATAAAAATATAATCAAAATATTCATTAAAACGACTTAAATGTACAATTTAACACTATAATTTAATTCTACTAAAAAAGTTTTTTTCAATTAAAATTTATTATTTTTTACTATTCTTCATAATATAAAAGTTATCAAAAATATATAAAAAATTTATCCAAAAAAAGTTTTATGTCCAAATTCTAAATAATAATTTAATTTCATGAAATTGAATATATAAAAGTCTGAAATATTTTTTTTAAAAATGTTTAGCAATTAAAATTTGGTAAAATTTCTTTTTTTGAAAATTATGTCTTTTATCTAAAAAATGAATTTGTTCTGTATTATGTCTAAGAAACAAATAATATGGATTCTAAAATTATTTGGAGTATATAAAATTCAAAATTCAGTTAATAATATTCATAACTTCTTTTTTTTAATGGATAGTTTGGTAAGTCGTGGTACCCTCAAAATCGGTGTTGCGTGGAGCAATAGTTAATGAATTTTTTAAAGATAAAAAGTACTATGAAATTGTGGGGTGTTACAATGTTTCATTACACACACTGAGCATATGAGAAAGCTCATCTTATTTTCAGTGTGATCATTATATTTTCCCTCAAATTCTATTCTTTTGTTCTTATTAAACCCATAGGACTGATGGGTACTCTAACATCCATATCAACCTTTTGAGAACATCAAACAATTTCATCATAGCTGTTGATTTCCATTAGGGATAATTCCTTTCCTAGAATTGGTTTTAATACATTATGGAATATATCAATTTTAGTCTTAGTTTGAATAATAATTTCATATTTGTTCCTTGAAAGTCTTGTGAAACTTCATTCGAAGGTACCAACATATTCATTGTACTTTTCCTTATTTTCTAGGAACTCCTTATAAATATTATTTTGAAGATTATTAGTAAAGAACTTATTGAAAAATAAATTCCAAAACTCATCTCATTCCATGGATTAAATTTCATCTCTTTGACTCCTATTATTGATAAGGTTCCCCAATTGTTCATATTCACATTCCAAATGACAGATTTCTATGATGACATTAGCATCTTCTAAACATTGGAGAAATGAACTTATATTTTAATCCGTACAGATCCATTTTTAATCCACTAATGGATCTGAATACCCACTTAAAGAAAGTCTATAATACCTCATTATGGACTCAACAAAAATATTTTCCCTCCATTGCTCATTTGGAAGTCCGATATGATTTATACTTTGAATAATTTGTGTTATAATAGCAACAATATTTTCCATTCCGCCACCCATAACATTTTATTGACTAGGAGGTCAATCAATATATTTTCCATCACATTCTGCATTGACATAGTTCCTTCAGGTTTCCGTCTTTGACTAAAACCAAGAATTATATTGTGAGAGATAATAATTATAATGAGAAACCACATAATCATGAATAATATTTCAATATAGGACACATTAGGTTTTATCCAAGGTTATTTGTGATCATTTCTAAAATACTATGATTGTAATTTAATCTTCGACATATCATTTGGGTTCATACTAATGTTTTATCATCCTACATTCCAATGGTTTGTTATACCTTTCCTCTGATACCAATTATAACGACCCATGCATTAAATAAATTGATATTACTTAAATGTTTAAGATTATTAATTATAAAATATAACAATTCCATGACAAGAACATATAGGTATAGTTTCTTTTGTAACTAGGAAACATGAACAACTAGTTCATAACATATCTTCATTATCTCACACTTATTTCATTATAACTATACCCCTTTTTGTTAAATCATACATAATAACCTTCTTCATGACTATGGGAAATAATATTAAAGGGTGAGGTTATATACTCTATAAGGGTAAACGGGTGAGATATAAATAATATCATAATCATAAGACATAAGTACAAAACTTTGGAAAATCATATCGTTCTAATGACAGATCATGATATCATGATATGAGATAAATTATAAAATTCATAGGACTCAATGAATGTAATCCCAAAAGTCATAAAATAAGAACTTAACTTTTTTAGAATACATATAAGAATAAAAAATAATTTTATCTTAGTCAATGATCATTTCCAAGACAATCATTGTGGAAAAAGTCCATTATGGAACCGTGTTCACTCCACATTCCAGCCCTGTATTACTGAACTGATATCATTTCTCATTTCAACCATTTATATCTCATGAGATGTAAATCATTACCCAATTAATTGGAGGGATATATAGATCTTATCCATCTCATAATGAAATAATTCTTACAAGTTCTACAATAACATAATGCATTCATAATAACCTAAGGAATAAAATGGGTTGCATTATAAATCATTCCACTAGAACATAGTTAAAGTAAAAAAGTTTTATTTAATAAATATTAATCCATCATAAACAAAATAAAATAATATGAATAATAAATATATTATAATTTAACAATAATCCATTTAAATAGTTCCATCTTAGATGGAAAACAATTTTTATATAACAAATGTAATTAATTCTGGAGGAAAATATCCATTCTTCTTTAAAAATTTATTCTTTTATCAAAATGCCTCAATATTTTAATAGAAAAGAATTTATTTGAAAAATAAAAATGAAGTATAGTAGAGGTTAAATCCTATAAATAATTTTTTATAATGATGTAAATATACATTCATTCCATATGAATTTTTTAAAATTAATTTTCTCGTACTTTTGATAGAAAAGTAAAATAGTACCTTGTATTGAATAATGACTAATGATTGATTTCATACCATTTAATAAAAATTGAGAAATGGGTAAAAATGACTTTTAAAAATTTAATAAGAATGAAATAATATTACATATTTAGGAAACATGTATGTGGATGATAATTATACCCCAATAAATACTTATATATAAAAAGTATATAATAATACTAAGATTTCAAAATTATCCCTTATCTTTTAGGTCTGGCTTGATTTTTTTGTATTTGATCCAACTATATAATGATTTATATAATGAAAATGAATTATTTTAAGATCATATACATTTCTATGATATTATATACAATCATATTATCATCTATTTTTTATAAAGTTTAATTTTTACTTGTTATTCGGGTATTAACTACTTCATTTTCTTATGCATGCTATGTCGAATAAATTATGGTTTTCCATAATAGGTCATATTTATATCATTAAAAATGATTTTAACAATATATAAATCATATTTATTCATTATATAAATTTACATAATCATTCTTTAATGAAGAGTTTTAAGGATTAATCAAATCGCATCACGGAGATGGTAGAATGTACATATGCACGAGCTATGATATAATTTTCAAAATTTTTGAATGGTATTGAGGTGATTATTGTATAATATTTTGGAAAAATTATTTTGTTATATAATCAAAGATAGTAATTAAATCCATTATTAAACCCATCCATGTAAGGTGGTTGTGAAAATAGGTTACAGCACAGCGTGTAGATAGAAAGTCGTACGTACACACGGGAGAAAATTTCACTTTTCGTTGGATGGATTGAAAGAGGAATATTTTTCTTCCATAATATCAGAAGCATATAACTCTATATGTGATACAAGAGTTTTTAATTTATAATGGTGTAACTGATTAGGAGAATGTATAAGAATATATATGTTTTAAGGAATCCGTATAAGAGATTACATCTTCTTCAACATACATCGTTTAAATATCTTCTTAGGGAACTAGATATAGTATCTGAAGAAAACCAGAAACAATATAATGTTTATAAGGAAAATAGTAAGGGTATGGCCACTATTTAAGGATCAATGTGATCTGAATATATGAGGGAGTTGGTTCCCATTAATAATTGTGATGAGGGGACACTTTTTGGATCACCAAAATTATTAATTTATAATAAAACAAACCTCTAACGAAAAACTCCAAAAATTCCAAAAATATAAAATATGATTATATATGGTTTTAATCTCATAAAAAACCTAATTTGGTCATGTTTCACTATAAATTTAAACCATGTCATTTTAATTAATACTTGGTTATTCTATTTAATATTTAATGAGGGTGAAACATAATTCAATATTAAAAGATTAAATAGTTATTGATTTGATATAAATTAGACAAAAAAGAAATACAATAGAACATTTTATAACCTAGAATAATTATTATATATTTTTAATAAAAAAATTAATGATATTTAAATAATTTAGTGTAACGTTATTTTAATAACCAATCAATGGTGTAAATTTTGACACTATTCAATTCATCGATTTCTAATGAACTTAAGATAACACGTTAACTTCAAAATAACTATTTTATTATATCTATAAGAGGTGAATTTCATTAATAAAATTCATTATACATATTAATTAGCCCAATCTTATTTTGTTTTAATATTATAATAACATTTATTTTTTATTACTGTTAATAAAATAATCACAATGAAAATTTTGAAAAATTATTTTATATAAGTATTTGGTGAATAAAAATTAAAACTAAAATAATATCATAAATATAAGTATACAATATTTCATAATAACATATATATTCTAATTTTTCATTTTGAAAATCCATCATTTCAAATGATATAATTATTAAATTATGAATGTGACATCTTTTACATAACTTTATATAAAATAATATAACTGTCACAATATATTATAAAACGCTCTAATTGGTAACTAACTCTACCCTTGAATTTTTATGTTTGATATATACTCAACTAATAACTGTTGGTAATGTTTTTGGTTCTTTTATGGTTATTAGTATTTTAATAGAAAATTTATTATTGATTTCACATCATTTAATTAATTTTTACATCATAAAAGTATAAGTCATTATGGTAATTATATATTTTTCAAAAATTAAAAATAATTTACCATGATAAATATAAACGTTTTATCTTTCAAATTAATACTCATAACGAAATTATTCTTATGTAAATACTTTTATAAAAAATGATATAGTTATTAAAATTTCTGTAAGACATTAGATTTTTCTTTAAATAAAATATATTAAATGTCCTAATATCATCCGAGTGGCTTTAAAAAGACACTATTTAGAACCAAGTATGATTTATATTGAATCATAGTTATCCAATTATATTAATAAATGTGTTAGGATTATTTTATAATTGTATTTTTTCCCTTAATTTCCAGATTTACCCTCTTATAGTATTAATAAAAATTACTGATGTTAATATTATTATTTCCTAAAAATAAAATAAATATATTTACATAAACTGGACATTACTATTCAAAATCTTTAGTAATTTTTTCAAAAGTCAAAACACATCAGATGCAGTAATTAATTTATTGAGAGAAGATGTATTAAAATATAAAACATTACAAAAGATTCAAATATTTTTACAAATCAATTCATTGTCAAATTAATTCTATGGAAATGAATAATATTGATTGATAAAAATATAATTTATTTATACATTAGAAACATGAAATATTAATATTTAGCCATATAATTTATTATAATGTAGTGTATTTTTACTATTCAGAAATATTTTAAAGTTATTAGAAAAATATAAAAAAGTCATCCAAAATGAAACTTGGTTACTACTTAAAAATAACAAGTTTATATATTTATGTAAAAACTATTAATGTGTATATATCATAATATAAATGGGTTTCTCATAAAAAAGTTGATAATTACCCTTTTGAAACATATGGGTTTTTTTACATACAAAAGAGTTTATTCAAACTCGATGAAAAATAAATATTTTGGATGAATATAAAAAATATTATATTAAATATATAAAATATATTTCATAAATATTATTGATTAAATGTAATTCACTAAATTTATTAAATAAAAAATAAAAAATATAATTGATTTGTATTTTTCATAACCAATTGGTAGTGAATGACTTAACCATACAACTTAATATGTTAGTTCTATTTATTCTCATTAACATAATGGCTAAGTTAAAATGGTTATTTTATACTTAGTACATATTTTGGTTCATTTAATGTCATGATTATGTGCAATGAAATATATTATAGAATTAAAATTATTGAGATTAAATATTTCATTAAGACATTCACGTGTTATAAATCACTTGTTCTCATCATATTTAGTGTTTTTTAATGTCATAATTTACTGGGGTTTGAGATTCAAGTGTTTCTTAATTAACCAAGAGATTTTATCTAAAAAAATTCCCTTTTATTAAAAGATATTTTAAATTTTTTATTAATGTTGTGGTTGTTGGACATTATAATTGATGGGTACGCATAAATCAAACCAAGTGTGTTTGATATATCATAAAATATGGGTGCACTAGGATAGTTCTACAATGAATTGGATAAGGATTATATTCTTCTCCAAATTATATTGGTTGTTGCGAATATGGTTATTCTAATTTGTATGAGTTTTATAAGTGTTCTATGTGAAAATATCCCAAGTTACCTGCATTAGTTTTCTATGATGAAAAAAAAGTTTTTATTGGAGTAATTAATTTTTAAAAGGTAAAATAAATAATATTTCTAAGGAATGTTATTTACCATTATGGATAAAATGTAATATTATAATTAGAAATTTTTTCTATGGGTTTTCATATTTTTAATGAAATAACTATTTCAGTTTTTTTATATCCCCCACTTCACTTTTGTGATCATCCCATTTTTAAAAATGATTATCATAATGTATAAGGTATCAAATGGACAATAATAATATAAAGGGAAATTTTGTTCTTATAATAAAAATAAACCATAATTATTTTATATTCTTTAATTTTATGAAAAATAGATATTATTAGAGGTGTTTACTCTGTAATATTAGAGTATTTGTGTATTTATTATGGCTCAAATCTCTAAACCATTAAACCTAAAAATGTCCTTAATGGGATAGAATTTAATTCCATGATAGAAAATAATTAGTTAGTATTTTTAAATGTTGAGTCTTTATAAAAATTTGTTTTAACTATATAAATAAATTATAATTAAAGGATGTTTTCAACAGAAATTTATTATTTTTTACTATTTATCAAGAAATGAAATATAAAAAAAAAACAAAAAATTCACTCTAGAATGATTTTTAAATTATGAATTGAAAAAATAATTTTATATTACCAAATAAATGTTCTAAAATTTTTTAGAAATTTTTTTTATTGTAATTCATTGAAGGATGTAAAATCAATTTTTTTTGATAAAGTAGTATTTTTAAAAGATTGGATGTATTTTCCAAAAAAATAATTTCAATATCACAATGAGTTATTTATCTAAAACAATTATAAATAAAATTTAAAATTTTTTAATACCAATTCATATTTCTTTGTTTACTATCATGGTTATGAATGTTTTGTTTAAGTTACTGTGTAAATAAAATGTTGTTACATAGAATGTAATTTTTGTGTATAAAATAAGATAATTAAGTGTTTCATGTCGTGAAATCATAACATGGTTTATGGTATAATTAATTCTTAATTGGTTAATTATAAAATTAAATACATCAAATAAATTTAATATATTTTTAATAAAAGTTTATAAAAACTCAAGGTGTTACATAACCACTTTTGTAATACCCTCTATAATACCACCAAGTGGACTATATATTTTCTATAGGACCCTCGTGAGATATTTAATATCCCCTAAAGAACAATAATTATTTTATAACATTTATAATAGTAAATAATTGATTTTTTTGAATCTATTGTTATAATCCAATTCATTATTTTCATGGACTTATGGCATGGATGTGGAAGTTATTTCACCATGTTTCTTCTTTAATACTATATATTATACCATAATATAATGTGTTCAAAATTTATTTGGCATCTAAGTCATTGGTAATTCTATTTCTGCCTCATTATTTTACACTTCCTCTTGTTTCTTCATTTAATTTGATATATATATCATGGTATATGACATTTTCTTCCATTAGAGAATAGTGGAATCAATTTAAATTTGGATGGTATTCATATATATATTGTATTAGTGGTAGAGTAATTTTTATTATGTTGTTTTTAATATAATTTATATGATAGGAAATTTCATAGTGGATTTTTTAATTTATTTCATTTTTATATTTGGGTGAAATTAATGAATGTTTATGTTTGGGAATTTTGTGATTGTTTCATATGAATTATTAACATATCATGGGTGATATCCAATATATTTTTTTATGTAGGTTTTTAATTGTTAGTATAATTTACTATATTTTTTCATAGAGAAAAAATTTGGGTTTTTAATTTAGGATGATATCAACATTTAGTTATTAAATAGTTGGTTTCAATACAGTTGGTATTTGATAAAATATTTTACTATGATATGTTGTCCTATATATTTATCAAATAATTAAATATTATAAATTTTAATTTTGGGAAACATGTCATAATGATTTATAACTTAATTGCATCATTTTTTATTTTTAACATGTAGTAATGTTATTTTAATATGATTAATTGTGCATGAATTACATATATTCATTATGATATAGTATAATGTTTTCATACTGATTATTCAGTTATTAATATAATATTTCTTGAGGTTATGTATCTTTAAATCATTAGGTATTGTAATTATTTGTTGTTTCTAATTTAAAAGGATTCATTATTAATTATTTTTATGATATTACATCTTTATATATAATAATTTCTATGTTAAATTTGTTCTTCAATTATTATATTACTTTTTAATGAGTAAATAATTATTTTTGACCAGAAAACAGAATGAATTATTAATCAAAACAATAATAATTAACCTTTTGTATAGATATTTAATGCATGATGAATCAATAAATGGGTTAAAAATATTAGTGAGGTGATTTTTTCTATTAATATTAATTGACATTATCTTAAATAGTGATTTTTTTAATTTACTATCATTTTAAATGAGAATTCTATTATCTTTTTAATTTCATTAATTTTGTTAACAAACAATTTAAAGTTAAATGGTTTAAGAATGTTTCCTATATAGTGATTTATTATAACCATTGCAGTGTTTTTCATTTTAGATATTGATTTATTATAGTATTTATTCCCTTCTATACAATATATATTATACCCATGACAAATACGTTATATAAAATAATTCAATACATTGTAAGATATAATTGTTTCTTTCTTATGAAGTATTATTATTTTAATTTTAGGCATTCCTTCTAAATCTTCTTATAAATTTCACATAGTTTCATTTATTTATTTGATTAGATTCCATAATTAATTTAACTGTATGATTTGTAATTGTGAATATTATTCTTAGTGGTTAGATTATATATTCAATCATAAATGTGTGTAAGGAGGGTCATATGATGTAGGTAATTAGGGTGAGGGTAAGATTATGATGAGAATTTAGTAATATGTAATATGAGCTTGTGGATTTTAGGAGATATTTTTTTATCATGGTTTTCCAAATGAGATTATGAGATTTTAATATATAAAATGGGATAAAAGAATTTTTTTCCTATTGATTTTAGATAATGATCATCATATGGTGTTTCCAATAGTGGTATTGTATTGATTCATAGAGTGTTTTGAATTTTTGTCACATTAGTTGACTCATGTGATTGAATGGGATGATTTTTATTATAGTTAACAATCATGTTATAAAAATGGATGAATTTTATGATGGTTGGTGATATATATTGATTAACCATTGGTCATTAAATAATAAAAGAATTTACCTTGCACTTGGTTATTTAGTTATTCTATTCTAGGCTATTAAATATAGTTTTTCCAATATGATGTAATATTCATGATTCATATTGATCATGTGTATATTTTGTACAAATATTTTCAGGGATTCAGATTACTTTCTTTATATAATTTCATTTCATATCATTATTTTTCATTTATTATTTACTATTTTTTTGTAAATTACTCTTATTATGAATTATAATGTAAATATTTTTTAATTATGAGATTAAACTAGTTATTTTGTCCCTATGTGTCAATACCCAACCTATAATTTTACATTATATTAACAATTTTCTTTTGTTATTTGTCAGTACATAATTGTTTTGAGGATGTTTATCTTGATTTGAAGAAGTTGGGACCATTAATTTGAATTAGGCATTGGGCAACCATGTACTATGGGAGTTAATGTTTATAACATTTACTAAACTTCTCCGGTTGATGCAAGAGATATCAACCATTATTACATGATTTATATTATATGATAGTGAAATTTTATTTATATTGTTCATTAGAAATGAATAATTTATTTCCATAAAACTCAACGATATATGAAGTTGAATTTAAATTTTTATAAATACATATAGTGGGGAAAACCTGGTGGCACTTACAATATCCTTATGTTCACACACAATAAATGGTCATTAAGTCACAATGTTTTAACATATAACGTTACCTTTAGATATATATACATAGATGTGTCATCTTAGATGAGTGGAATAAAATCAGGTTATGTGGTTGTATAACATAACTACACCACATAATGGCATTATATGTCAAATGTTGTCTTGTGACACCGTTTGGCACATTTCCATTCCATTGACGTTTTTTACATGTTTATGATTTTTTTGTATTTATAATGATTCTAAATTTTCAATTCATTCATATAGAATGGGTATCATATATTTTCATAGAGGGATGAATGGCCAATATTAGAGGATTACTTTTTCATGTATTTGTTTGTAATAAATTGTGATATGTATGATATATGGATGGTTCATATAATATTTTTTTATAGAATCTAGTATTGACCCTCATTGTATGCAGTTGATTATAAATAATTTATTAATTATTGAGATTAAACCTTATATTCATTAATAACCCCCCATAATTTAGTGAAAAGGAATAATGATTATAGTGTTATAGTTAAAATAAATAACTGGTATTTGTCATTTTATTTTATATAAAATTTGAGTTGGTATTTATCTTTATTAAATGTGAGTTAAAGGTAGTTATTGGATTTTCATCTTTGGTGGTAAACTGTGTGTGGGTTTGGCCAACATAAATATAATTTTAACTAATCCTAACATTTATTTGTACGTATTTATTTTTAATAAACTAGAAATTAGTGTCATATTGGATAGGGTATTTTCAATATAAAATGATAGTGACATAGGATGATTCATATAGATCAGTTGGAAGCCAATTTTTTCATTACATGAAGTATCACTTATGTAATGGAATATGAGAAAAATATATATCATGTCTTATAATAATTTACACAAATTAATTTAAATATTTAAATATCAAAAAATATTATATATAAATGTCCCAAAAATACATTATTTTGAGTAATTTAATTAACCAAATTCAATATTGTGATTCATCTATGATATTATTTGAAATTAAAGTTAAAAAAAGAATAATATTATAATCTCAATATTTATACTATCGATGAACATATGTTTTTAATTTTGAGTAAATATATTGTTTTTAAGTGGGTTATTTTTATGTAATGATAAGATATGTATCATATAAAAAATTTAAATATCAATTCTTTCGCAATAATCATCTAATATGTTTTTAAAAATCAAGATTTATAAATATTGTATATACATTGAAAATTTCTAGTATAATTTTATTATGTAATATTATTCTTTTAAAATGTAAAATTCATTAGAAGATAATTTTATGGTTTTTTACTTGTTTGGATTGACTTGAAGTAATTTTATGTAATTTTAATAAATAAAATAACTAGTTGGTTGATTCGATATAAGTAATTAATTATTATCTGTTATGAAATTACTATAGAATTTAGTACTATATTCTTGTTATTAATTTAATAATATTTTTATGTATTAGGTGTTACTATATACTGATATTGAATTATAATCTTGGGTACTTGGAGTATTAAATTTGTGGTGGATGTTGTTAAATTTTGGAACAATGAGTGTCTTACGATAGAATTTAGTATGATGGCAGTAAAATAGTAATTTGGATTGGTTGAAAATTTTAGATGACAAATTTGGATTTCTTTTCAATTATGAAATTCATATGATAGATAACTATATATGATCAAATAATTAATTATTTAATTAAATTTTAATTTTTTTAATTATATTTTCAATTGAAGGAATGTTTAATTTTTTTCCTCAACAGAGTTATAAATTTCAATATTGTTTAGTTTTTAAATGTGAGTTATTATGGGATGAAATACTTGTTAGAGGTCACCTTTTGATATATTTTTGTGTTTAATAGTATGGTGAAAATGATGGGTCTATTGGTGGGACATAAAACCTAGTGTCGTTAAAGTAAATACATGGCGAGATAAATTCGTAGAATGTATCCATTTGATTAAACCGATTAGGATTAAAGAAATCTACTATATCCATAATAATCATTCGAGTGGACAATGCGGAGACACTGTATACCATGTAGTTCCAAATATTTTTTTTAATAGTGGTTGTATTTACTATTTTTAATATTTCATTTAAGCATTCCACTCTAGGACATGATTTCTATAATTTGTACCTGCATGCGGTTATTCATTCCTTATTAATTTTTATTTTCATTTTTTCATTCCAATAATATATGTTGTTTTAATTTTTTTATGGAAAATTAATTTTTTTTTATATTTCTTCATCTTTCAACTTCAATGTTTTTATATTTTAGTCCATTGAACATGAGATATTGATTGGGACATCGAAAAAACATGGCTAAATGAATTTTTATTATGGGTGTAATCATATATTCGTGATATAGTATTTGAATATTAGTTTTTTCTGTATATATTGTATTTATAAATATAATTTTTTTTTGTTTATGGATTTCCATTGAAATTGGGTGAAAACATTATTTTTAGGTTTCGTAGTTTATGAAATTTTTTATATAATGAGATATGAATATATTATTTTTATTCCATATGAATTTATGATTTCTATTTTGGTGAATTTGGTTATGAATTTTCATTAATAATCAATAGAGAGTTTTTTACAGTTATTTGAATTGTATGATATTCTCATCATATTGTTATGGTTTGATTTCATGTCCCCATGGTCATTAATTTTTAATATTTTTATTTTTAAACAATCAATTGATTTATAATTAATTAATAAAATTTAAAAACTAAGTCTTGGAAATATTAATGGGTTATATTAATAATTACAATACCCAGTTCAGTCAAATTGTTACCTACTATAGTGTTAGTTGAATTGGTTCAATTCATGAAGACTTTAATATATCCATTATCTCCCAAAATATGTTTTTTATTTATTTTGTAGTCATTTTATATTTTCATCATTATTATTAACTATCTCCATATTCTTATATAATTAATTAATTACATTATTTGATTCAAACATAGTGTTTACTGATTCATTTTTATGATCTTGGAACCCTAATTGTATATTTTTAATTATTACATGTGTTCCTTTGGTTTTCTTGTATAGTTTTAAGTGTATTTTTTCTTCTAAAAAATAAAAATATATATAAAAATATTCAACAAACAATATGTTACCATTGCTTATTTTCTTTCATCATGGGAAATGAAAATTTTTTTCTAATAGGATCATATTGGGAAAATTTTACCTTTAAAAATTAATTAAATTTCAAATAAATAAAATATTCCATATATTTAATTTTTTAACATTTTAGCCATATTTCTATATAGTAAATGAGAATTTTGTTAATAATGTGTAATTGGTAAGGACATATATTAACATGACCTGGCTCATTAGGGTTATCCTATAAATGGGGTATGTTGTGGGTTCCATCCCATGATCATCATTTATAAAATAATAGTTGTTTGGTAACACTAATAGAATTATGAATACATTATCTAAAAAATTATTCTCAATAGTTTTCTTCATAAATAATAAAAAACAAAATATAAAATCCAAATATTATACAACTGTGGAAATTTAACCGTAGAATCAGTGAGTAAAAATATGGCCAACCATATTATGAAATATAATTATTATTAAAAATTACTTCTTCTTGAATATTAATCCATTGATAAAAATTAAATTATTATTTCTAAATGATTAATAAAATATTGTTATGATTTAAATGAATGTTTTTTAAAATATTCTATTATGGCACTATGCGGTATATATATTAATGGTAAAATGATGTCCTCAATTTAAATTATTTATAATATGTAAAACTAAATGTGTATACATACATTAGATAGTTTTTCTATGTGGGATATTAATTTATTTTTTTCAAGGTGGATACATTGTTCATCAAAATATTGTTATGCATATAAATTATAGGGTTTTTTACAATCTTTAATATTTAAATTCATTTTGTTAATTATTAATAAACACTTTCAGATAAGGTAATAGGATCAATTAAAATTATTTTAAAAAATCATTATACTAACATTATTATTAGTTATAAAAATAAAATATTTATGTTTAATGGATTTCTATTTTAGAAATATTATTATTTTTTAATAACTAGTCATATTATAAATAAGACCCCATATTTTTTGTGCAATAATATATAAATATAAATTAGAAGTCAATTAAATAGTAATCAATGTTAAAAGGTATTATTAACAAACTCACTTAAATGTTTGTTTTTTATAAAATCTTTTTTAACACATTCTGAGTATTATTTCATTAGTTTATTTACTTATATATTGAAATTGAATTAGATTATATAGATCCCAAATTTTGATTCATCACATTTCAATATGGTAGGATTTTTCATATAATATTTTATTAGATAAAATAGTTTCAAATGATAAATTTTAATGAAGATCAATATGTGTTATAATAGGTAGAATAATGTATCCCAAATTTTAAAAAATCAATTTGACATATAGAACTAATAGAACAATTTTTTTAGAATAAATACCATCCATATATGTGATAATATTGTGTCACCATCAATGACACCTAGAAATCCTGAAATTTGATTCTTAACCCTTAAAGCATCCTTTTTGAATGATTTTCTTCTCCTTTTGAAAAATATGTGGATCTCACATGCACCTACATCAAGTCACACATATAATAAGAAATTACCATGAAATAATGAAAAATTATATTTTTCAAGATCTCGTAATGAAATATTCAATTTATTATCATTATCATTATTACAGAATAAATTCATATCCAAATGATATTTTATGTGAAGATCTATTTTCTAAATGTTAGGTAAGGGCATCAATATTATTTGGGGGGGGGGTGATGTACCTTACTATGCCAATTTGTTTCATGGAGTGGGGGATAAACCTACCAACAATGGGAATTTCACTATTATTATCAGTTTTCTGGGGAAATTGGTCCAGTTTTTTTCCCTTTTCGCCTTTTCACATCAATTGGTAGCATGGGGTATCAAGTTGAATTAGATATACCTGTGGTTTCCCATAATCATCTTGATATCGTTGGTAATGAATCTCAGCCGATATGGATGAAAAAATTTAGATGAAAATAAAAGGATTTTTCCAACCATGGTCTTTCCATGAAGGTCTTTTGTAGGAAAGAGGTGGAAAGCAGAAAGGGGAGGATGCCCACACACTCCTTTAGCCACCAATCTAGTCTCGTTCCTGAGGATTCAGATCTAGAATCTGAGTAAAATTATGATTTCTCATATGGTATATATGAGGGTTACTGTTGGTTGTAACTTCCATTGGTTTCTAACTTTTTCCATACAAGTTTTTCTTTAAGAAAAAAGTTAATTTTCAGACAGTAATTTCTAAATGTAATTATTAATAACTATAAAACTAAATTTAATTATCATTCTCATATTCTCTTCTCAATTCAATTTGATCCATATGTATATAATTAAGTATATATAATTAATAAATTGAAATGTAAGTATATTAACGTAATAACCATTATTTATTCCCCTCCAATTAAATCAAAAATAGATAATGTTAGTCATGAATATGTGCTAACTATGTCCCCTATGAATGACACAATGCTTTCTTCATCACCACCATTTAATAATTGATCTATAAATTAATTTACTAAATATATATGATAAGTTTTATATTGATCATTCATTATGTAAAGATATATTATATATTATCTGCGTAATATTATGTATAAGTGATCATTGTGAAAAAAAAACTATTAAAATCAACATAACCTGAGGAAAACATATATTATTTCAAATTGAAAATTTATTTTTGATTTACATTAATATGATATCTCACTAAATTTAGGATTCATTAACAAAACTCATATAAATAATTTAATTATAATTTTTTCATAATGATATTACAATCAAAAAAATATATTTCATTATCAGATTCACACATATAATGTATAATGTTTTTATTGGGAAAATTTAGCCATCTAAAAGTTCTATGATATAAATTTATTTCAATGATGGATTTGGGAATGAAATATTTTGTATTTGTATGTAAATATTTTTTTATGAGTAATATATATATATATATAACTCATTATTCTATACTAGATAATATGATAATTAAAATGTACTAAAACAATATTGTAATTACTTTAATAATCAAGAACAAAAACTAATATTATTATAAAATTACATTTTTACATTCTAAAAAACAACAATAAAAAATAATAGTTCCTATTATTTTATATTAATGATGATAATTTGGAAAATAATGAATAATAATTTAACTTCTATGAAAATATTTTATCATTTTAACAACCTAGGTAATTATAATATAATAAATTTTCATTATGGAATTAAATATTTTTATTAAATATAAATTTATAATGAAATAATTTATATTTATAGAAATTATGGGATTTACACTGATGGAATAGTTACGTGACCATAGAAATAGTAAAATTACAATAAGGAATCATAATTCTGGAAAATATAATAGTAATCTCAACTATGGTATTGTAAATAAATTTGTTGTATCTTATAAGTTTAATCATGATATATTTTCTCATGGAATAAATTAATAAATGTTTTGGGAATGATAAATTAAGTGATAGAATTTTTTTAATATATAAACATTAAATTAAAATTTTATATTTAATTTAGTGATTTGAAAAAATAATAAATTTCATTAAATAGAATCATAAATTAATATTTTAATATCCTATGGTTATAAGATAATTTTTTGAGTCCTTGATTATTTTTTCAAGGTTCTATAAAATCATTTTTTCTATAATCATGTTATTTTTCAAATAAATAAGGAATTTAATTAAAAAATAAAGTTATCATGTTTATAAAATTACTTTCATAAATTGTATTTCATTAAATAATTATACATCTTTAAAAATGTTTGAGGTGAATCTTTAAAAATTCTCTGAAAAACTTAAATTTTTATCAATAGTGAAATACGATTATTTATGGTATATATACATTATATTTAAGTATACTATTACTAACATTATGAAAAATTTATGCATTTCAATATTTTAAATTCCATTATTATTTTAACTATATTTTATGACAATGATCATATTATTCAGAGTGTTGATTCAAATAAATAAACTAATGAATAAAATAATCAAATAATCATTCCTCTCCACCGATATAAATGTCACCCTCACCACCTCTTCTCCTCACACCCATAAAGACTTTAGAATTATCCAAATTCTACAAAATACTACTACCAGGACGCTTCAACATGACAAGGACCTTTTGGTCTCACAAAAATGCCAAAACTAAAGGTGTTAAGGAGGATCTCATTGAGTATAAATCATGGTGTAAAAATCATCTTTCATTTTCTTTTATTTTCTTTTCAATTATTTTTTTCTTATAACCCCGGCTCCCACACATATCCATGAGGCATAAAATATCCAATGTATTATATTTATAATAATTTTATCATGGTTATTGTAAAATTCATTATCCCACTTTTTATCCCCTACACTTTATTCTAAAAATAAAAATATTGTTTGTGATGTGTCTAATTACTGACATCTTGGATGATGTGTTTTAAACTTCTGTTATAGCCTTAATTTCTTATAATAAATAAATTTCAATAGATTATATAGATTTAGTTTTTTTTATAAAATCTCATTTATGTTTTATAATAAACATATATACACAGTATTATGTTATATAACTAAACTAGTTTTTGATTATCAAAGAACTACCAAAATGATCTAAACAGATAACATTAAGGTTTTATCTAATGATTCAACATAATATATGGACAAAATGATTTTTGGTATAATATAATATCATGGATATATATTGATACCATTTCATTAGACTTATATAGTTTCCATCCAATTCCATATGAAAATTCATTTATAAAAGACAATGGAAGCCTTGTAAATAATGCACATGAAACAATGGAAATATGAAAATATTGTTAACAAATGGGTGGAATGATGTTATAAAATTGTCATATAAGGTCTCATAATATTTAATTTTATTTCTATAATCAATTAAAAACACTCTTTTAACCATTATAAATGAGGATTAAATACATTTTATGTAATACGAGACAGAGGTAATGAAATTAATAACCAAATTTCCATTCATTGGGTTAACCATCTTCGTTATAAATTATGTGATGCTAATATAATTTCATAAATTAATTACAATTATATTATTTTTTATTATGTGTATATATTTTTTATGCACATATTTCATTCTTTTTATAAATTTTCACTTCAAAAATATGATATTTGTATGGATGTGTATTTTGAAAATACACTGTTAATATAATTTTTTGAAGGGAATGACTAATATGATGTAAGTATTCTTGTTTATTAATTTTTTATGGTTATTTTGAATTATTAATGATGAATGGTGGGAAAAATATCTCACTCCAATGAATTGGATATGTTTATATAGGATGATAGTTGTATGGTTACTGTATGAGTAATTGTGATTATTACACTATAAAGTTTCCATAATGGTTACATTATATGGTACCCATGATCACTAAAAATCATAAGGTAGACATGATGGTCCAAATATTGAGTAAATAATTTACTATGTTACATAGATGGATTTATTTATTCATCTTATGTCTTATGTAAATATATTGTTTCACAAAGTATGTATGTGATAATTTATAGGTGAAAATAATATCTATGTGAAATTGATTTCATAAGTTTATAAGTATACAAGGACTAATGGTTTCTATCATTATTTTGCTACCCCTTACTAATATTTCTATTCTCAATATAAATTTTAAAATGAATTTCAAATTTTTTAAGGATTGTAAAGAGAAAGTTAGAATCCATGATGAATTTTTAAGGCTTTTTTCTGAAAGGGTTACATGTTTTTATAATAAACTTATGTACAATAAAAAAATGATATTATTTAATGTTATACCAACTTTTAATGATTTTTTGTAGATATGTATAAATTATTCCCTAAATATCTATGAATCTTAACCGAAAATATATTTGGGGATTTAAATATGTAAATTTAAATTTAATTAACAAATTTATGTAATGTTTAAGGTTGTATACTTATAGTTTGTATCATAACATGGTTTACATAACATTGGAGGATTTGATGAAATTAATATAATACTATAAATGGTATTTAAATTATTTTCATTTTCATTTGATATAACATTTTTTTATTACCATGTTACATCATATAATATATTTTTGTTCTGAATGGTTTTTCATGGAAGAAGCAGGGAAGCTAATTTTCAGAGGAATTGAGATGTTGATATCCTTGAAAATCTGAATCCTAGAATGGTAGGGATTCGAATTGAGAAGTCTGTGACTTTAATAAGTCATCATAAATAGAAAATTGTTTTGTTTGAATCCATTTAATAGAAATAAATAGAACTATACCACATGTAATGACGATAGTGGTACATTTTATGAGGCAACACCCTCTCATTTTCACTAGATCATATAACCCTGTGGTGTCTGCTGGTTGTATTATAGCATTTAAAAATATTTTATATGTCATGGGGTGTTCATATAATCAAAATTTAATTCATTTCATTTACTATTTGTAATATTAAGTTAACCAGTGGAGTTTAATGGTCAAAAATATCAGACATAGTGATGAGATTCTTTCTTTGAAATGGGATGAATTTAAAAATATTTTCCTTGAAAAATATTTTCCCATAGTTTTATGAATAATGATGGAAATTTAGTTGTAGGAATTTAAATAAAAGGGTTAGGATTCAATGTCAATGTATGAAGTAAAATTCACAATATTGGAAAGGTACGCTCTAAATATTATTCATGGAGTTGATAGAAACATCAATCATTTATACTCTAGATTATTGTCAAGATATCAAATGGAATTATCTTCCCTTGATTTAAAATGTTATAAATACCATTTTTGATATACTGATAGGGTATAATTGAAGTTTTAAGTTGAACATATGTACTTTCAAAATAAGCAGAATAAGTGTTACCGATTGAAAGTAATGGGTAACAATCAATCAACAAAATATAAAGGTAATAAAGTCATTTTTCCAATTTGTGAAAAGTCTGGTAAAACTATTCCCAGTAAATTACATAAAAAATCTGGGAAGTGCTTTTGATGTAGTATGTTTGTATATATGTCCCAATATTGTAATTAAAATGAACAAAAAGACCAATTCTGATAAAAAACATATAATCTGTTTAAAAGGTGGTGAGATGGGTCATTATGAAAATACCTACACAAAGACATATCCAAATGATGGAAAAAAACCAAATTATAATAATAATAGTTTAGTGAGACCCATTGAAAATATATTATTATATGTTGATCCATCCAATGTAGTGGTATCAGGTACATTTTTAATTAACTCAGATTTTGTTAATGTCTTGTTTGATATGGGGTACCCACCATCCTTTATTTCTGAGAATTTATTTGGTAAATTTTTAATATATCCATAGAAAATAAGACTTGAGGACATGATTAAATAACCATGGGAAAATATTATAGAAAATAATCATTATAATAATCTATCTATTATTATATATGTAAACACTTTACCTGAAAACCATGTTGTTTTACCCTCAAGAGAGTTTGATGTCATTTTAGGAATGGAATGGATTTTTTTTATCATGATAAGATAAATTATGGATCAAAATAAGTTGTTTTAGAAAGAGTTTCAGTTTTTATACCTAAATGAACCCATAAAATTGATAACATATATGGAAGGTGATAAACTCTTAAAATATGGAAATGAAACTCATCTTGCCCATATTTGTGAAAACTAGGTAACTTCTCAGATTAATGATGTTCTTGTCGTTAATGAATACTAGTATGTTTGACCAAATTATTTTTATAGTTTTATACCTAATCAGATGTTGAATTTATCATTAATATATTTCTTGATTCTAATATAATTTCAAAATCCTCACATCAAATTGCTCATGTGTAATTTCATGAACAGAAAAATCTGTTATTTGAGTTTCATGATAAAAGATTAATTAATCTCAGTATATCACCATGGGGTGCTACTATATTTTTTACAAAAAATATAGTTGGTTCCTTGAAAATTTTAATTTATTATATTGATTTTAAAAAAATTCCAATTATGAATATGTATCTTTTTCCTCATATCAATGACATGTTTGATCTTCTCTATGGAGCTCTGTAGTTTTCCATGATTGACTTGAGGTTTGGGTACCATCAACTGAATGACAATGATGATAACGTCCTAAAAATATAAAATCATTCTGGATACGGGAAGTATGATTTTTTTTATTCTATTTGTTTTGAAAAATTCTAGCATTGCACTCATATATCATATAAATAAAATATTTTTTACAAATTTGGATAATTTTGTTATTATTGTTATTGATAATATATTGCTATTTTCAAAAAATTATGTAGATCATGAAAAACATTATTCAAACTCTCTAATAAATTTTTTTATAAAAAATTTAGAAAATTTGATTTTTGGTCACAAAATATTCTTTCCATTGAAACATCGTAAATAAAGTTGGAATTGTAGTTAATGGTTCAAAAAAGTGGTTGATGAATGGCCGAAGCACACAAATGTTACAATGATTTTTAGATTTCTTGAATTTTCATGTTATTGTAGATAGATTGTTAAAAACATTTAATAGTTATATATCCCACTAACTAAGTTATCATAAAAATGGTTTAAATTAATTTGGATAGAATATCATGATATTTTTTTGTTAACTAAATAAGAGATTGGGGAATGCACTAGGTTTGGCCATGCCTTCTAGAAATGGATATTTTATCATATATAGTGATCCTCTATTGAATGAACTTGGATGTGTTTTGGTGCATAATGATCAGGTCATTTCTTATTCTTTCGTAAATCTAATACCTCATGAGTTAAATAATACAACACATGATTTTAAATTCTCATATACGGCTTTTTTCTTTGAAAATTTTGAGCCATCTTTTTCACAGATCCAAATTTGAAATATATATTTACAATAAAAGTTTGAATTAGATATTCATTTATAAGGAATTGATCATGGTAATATTACATGTCCTGAATGGATAACAGATTATGTTTTCAAGAACAATTACTATTTAGGAATAGAAGACAATATGGTTGATTCTTTGAGTTGAAACAATTAGGCATCGTTAACCACGATACATTTGGAACAAGATCCTTTGATTAATTTTTTATTGGAATTTTTTGGTGCATGAAATTGTTCTATTTTATTTTAGGGCTCAGTGCAATCAACTCTATTAGATAGAATTAATCATGTGATGAAGGAATACATCATGTTATATAAAAAACTATAATAGGTGATAAGTGTATGTTCGACGTATTTAATGTTGATAATGATTTATTTTTTAGATTTGGGAATAGATTATGTCCACCTTGTGATTCCCAACTAAAGAAATTATTCTTGTGTGAAGGTTATTGTTCTACATTTTCAGTTCATCCTGGTAGTACTAAGACATATAAAGATGTTTGGGAGTATTATGGGTGTGATGGAATGAACATAGATATTTCATATTTTAATGTGAAATGTTTAACACGTTAATGTGTTAAATTAAAGAGACATATACTAATTTGGTGCTTTATCCATTGGTAGTTCTATAGTATAAATTGGAAAATATATCGATAGACATCATGGTGGGAATACTAAAGACTTATCAAGGATATAATGTGATTTGGATTATAGCTGACCAACTAGATGAATCATAGAATTTGCATCCTATCTAAGATACTCTGTATTAGGATCATCTTTATTGAATTTAACTCAAAGTGATTGTCATGTTAAATGAAGTTAATATCTCCATTTTATATGACTATGATCCCAGGTTCAATTATTAATATTGGAAGGCCCTTTAGAAGTCATTAGGCACATAATTAAAATTTAGCACAAACTTTCATCCTCCAACTGAAGGACAGATCGTGTGAAAAATTTAGACATTCAATAGATTAATAGGGACGTTCGGATCAATATATTTATTTATTTGTTTTTTTATAATTACAAACTTCATTCCATTATTCAGATGACACCTTTTGAAGAATTATATGAAAAATGGTGTTGAAATCCCTCTTTTTTGGATGAATTCGATGAATGTAATTTGATGGGACCTGACATAGTAGAGTATGAGGCTAAGAAAGTGATGAATGTCTATAAACAAATTAGGAAAACTCAGATCGAGTAGAAATTTTAGGCAGATAATATGAATAATTACATTTATTTCGATGTAGTTGATCATATTTTCTTTAAAATATCTCCTTGTAAAAGTGTTATTCATTTCGGTAAGAAAGAAATAATAAGTCAGTGGTTCATTATAACATATGATAACCTATTTAACGTTTTAACGGGCCCCTGAAAAGTATCTATGCCTCTGATTTTATCTTAGTTACATAATTTTTTTTTCATGTTTCAATGCTGAGAATGTATATGTGAGATCAATCTTAGGTTTTTTGACCAAATGTATTTCATTTGAAATACAATATTTCCTATTAAGGGTAACCAATATACAATCTTGATCATAGAGATAAACTATTTTGGAATATGGTAATCCACCAGATGATGGTTTTTTGGACAAAATACAAGGTTGAAGATGCAACATGTGAATCTGAAAATGCAATGACGGAATGTTACCATCACTTGTTTAATAGGTAAATAAAAAGTTTTAAGGAACTAATTTGAAGAAGATGGGAAAATGTAAAAACAGAAGTACCAATAAAATAAATTGTTTTCATTTCTGAATTAAATATTTAAATTCATTATAAATTTATAATAAAATAATTTATATTTATTGAAATTAATGATATTACAATAATTTAATAATAACTTAACCTTAGAAATAGTAAAATAACCATTAGGAATTGTAATTTTGGACAATAGAAAAGTAACCTCACCAATGAGCGTATAAATAAATTTTTTATCTTATTATTAAAATTATAATATGTTTATTTCATTGAATTAGTAAATAAATGTCTTGGTAATTATAACGTAAGTGTTTGTATTTTTGTAAGTCATAAGTATTTAATTACAATTTTATAATTAATATAATGATTTAAAAAATAATTTATTTTCATAAAATAGAATAATAAATTATTATTTTATTGAATTATGTTTATAGTAATATTTTATGATTCCTGGATGAATTTTTTCAAGCTGTTATAGAATTAATTATAGTCCTAAGATTATTTTTTTTAAAGAATTTATGATATTTTAGAAATTAAATTTATCATATTTTGAAAGAATTTATGATAAAATGAAGTTCATTTATTAATTCTTCACATCTAAAAAAAGTTGGGTTGGATTTTTGGGATTATTCTGAAAAACATGATTTTTGGGGAATATTAAATGTAATGAAATTTAATGTATATATGAATTATAAGTTAAATACAATATTCCTAACATCATGAATGATGTAAGTACAAAACTTAAGAACTTCCCCTGCTTATGATAATATATTGGATTTTAATTCTCAATCTATTCATATTCTTTGCCCAATTAATAAATAAATGAATAAAATAATCAAATAAACCCCCCCTCTCCTCCACTATAAATATCACATCTCACCCCATTTTATCCTCACACCTCTCAAGATTTTATAATTGTAAAAATTCATTAAAATATATTTCAAATTCCCTTTTCTCTCATATTTGACCTTCTCCTCTCACCAAAAGTCAATCACCAAAGGCATAAAAGAGTTTCTCAGGGAGGATAATTCAATAGGTAAAAATCATTTTCCATTTTAGTTTATTTTCTATTCATTTTTTTCTTATAGTATATTCTGCTAAAATTATCCACTAAGAAATAAAACTCTATTGTGTAATATATACTGTAATTTTATCATGTGTATGTACAAATTCACCATCATACATTTTCTCCATACACTTTTCTTTTAAAAATATAAACAACGTCTCAGATGTGTTGAATTATTAACATCGTTGATGATGTGTTTTCAATTTCCCAATCTGCCTTCATGTATTGCCATAAAAAAATTTAATGGTAGAAAAATATTGAAAAGCATATAATATAACCTCTTATATATTCTGAAATTAAAAAATATATATATATATATTATAAAATTATATAATGAAACTAATTTATGATAATCAAAGAACTACGAATATGATCTAAACAAATAAATGAAATGTTTCATCTACTGATTTATCATAATAATTTAAAAAAATAATTTATATTATCATAGAATATGAAGAAAAAATATAAACACATTTATAATAAATTTTTAATTTTTTTTGGATTCGATTAGAAAATCCATTGCGAACTGATGATGGAGATGAATTAATGAATATACCCAACACAATGGAAATAACATAGTATTATTAATAATTTGGTGGAATTATGTTATAAAAATATCACATAAGGTGTTATAAAATTAAATATATTTCTTTAAAATATTAATAACACTATTTTAACCATTATACAACATTTTTAAATACATTTGAATTATAATGATCCTAGTGTGAATAAATTCATAATTAAATTTTCATTCATTAGATTAACCATATACTTTATTGGTTACATTGTACATAGATATTTTGTGAACTTATTTTTTTTATATTCTATTTAATTATATGGATTTAATGTGTATTGGCATATTTCAATACTTTTAACAATTCTCACATCAAATATATGATATTTTTTAGAGAATTTTATTCAAAAATCATATTTTAATTTTTTAAGGGTATGATGTATGTATTATTATTTTATGATTATGTTATGGTTCTTGGGATTTTTTTTGATTAATGGTGGGACTGATATCTCCCTCTAATGTATTAGTTATTTCGAAGCGGTATGTCGGTCCTATGGTAACTCCATGTGTAAATGCAATGGTTACACCATAAAGTAGTCACAAGGGTTACATTGTAAGGCATTTGTGAGGGTTACTTATCATAATTTAGTTTCTATGGTTACAATATTAATTATGTAATTCCCCCATTTACCTACATGGACTGATTTATATGTTTTATTTTTTATAGAAATATATTTTTTCAAAAAGTATGTACGTGATACTTTATGGTTGAGAAGTATTTATTTGTGCAAATGATTTCATATGTTTAAATGTATTCAAGTACTAATGGTTTCTCTCCTCCTATTAATATCATTTACTGAGCTTTTTTGGGCCCCTATATTGTTTTGGAAAAACAATTCACATGGCTTGTGAATATGAAAGGCAAAAGGGGAAGCCAAGATAAATGTTCTGAAGACATTTTCTGAAAAGATTTCATGTTTTTAGTATATCCTGGTGTATTATGAAAAAAATTGATATTGGTTTAATTTGAACCCACATTTTATGATTGTGGGATGCTATGTATGAATTATTTCCTAATATTCTAAAACTCTAAACCAAATAGAACATTAGGAATGTAAGGAATTAAATTCTAAAAATATTTTATAGATTATGTAATGATTAGCGGTGTTCCTTATTAAAATGGTCCATAAACCCCCCACACGATATTAGAAATATATACTATGTATTATAAATGTAAAGAATAATTAAAAATGATTATTATAGAAGGTCTTATATATGAATTTGTTTTAATATTATATGAGTATGGGTATGTATTTTTTAAAAAAATGATCATATATTAAATATGACTAATCATGGAAACACTGTAACTGGTTCGTATCCCAAATTATTAACCCTAGAAAAGATATCATATTATAAAACATATATAATTTAAAATGGAATACCTACTTTCATGTGATATATTTCACGATATTCAATTTTTTCCTTAAGGTATATATCATTTCATATTTTAATTATTTTTCAATTCAAAATATTCCAATGTGTAAAGGGGTTTCAATTTAATTCTAACAAAAACCTTTACTTTTTGTGTAAAAATATTATTTTCAATTAAATAATGTTTTCGAAAGAAAATATATCCAAAGAAATAGTGTTCCTTATAAAACCAATACATATTTTAATAGATGTGTGGCTTAATAAATTACCCTAAAGATTTTATTACCACTTTAATTGTATTTTACTTATAGTTTTTCATTTAAATTAAATAAAAACCATTTCTTATATTAAGTCCAGATCCTCCAATTTTTATATATCAATAATTATTGGATTCGTTTTTAATAGTTCTTATCAATTAATATGTCATTTATTATATTCATTTCTTAATACTAGAGTAAGTATTAAATAATTATGTGATATATTTAATATTTTTTATATAGGTAATTTTCACCAAAATGTTAAAATTGATTCTTTTTATGATTTACATATGAGAAATTTAATGAAATAATATTTTCATTATAAAAACATTTATATCTATAATTTATTGGTTTCTAAATGAAATGATGTATATAATATATTTATTAAATAAATAATTTATAGGATTTAAAAATATTTTGGATATTTCTTCTTTCTAAAGTGATTTTCATTAAACTAAAAAGGTATTTAACATCTAAATAATTTTCCCCTAATAGGTATTATGATTGATTAATAATTTCATTCAAAATTTTCCATTTTCATTTTCTAATTGGGTTTATTATGTAATTTGTTTCTATTATGAAAAAATGATTTATCGCTAACTTTTTATTTTCTAATTATTTTCAATCATTAATAATAATTTTTATTCATATTACATTCCACTATAAATACAATATTTTTGAATTCATTGATTTAAGATTTTTCCCCTTTATTCCATACATCATTTAATTTTGGATAATATAATCTTTACCATATTACCATTAATTATATAATGTAAATTACATTTCCATCATTGACATTATATAATGGTATTTAAAATGAAATTTAATTGAAATAATTTTTACTAATTTATTTTCCATTGGTTTATCGTATAGTTATTAATAATAAAAATATAAATTATTTTTTCTTGTGAATCTATTTAGGATGGATTAAATCCACACTTTTATTTAATACGATCCTAATATTTGATTAAATTATTTTTTTTCTTCACATATGTTCTTTTTGTTATGATAATTAATTGATATCATTTGGATTAAAATATGTGTGGATGCATGATGGGTGGGGTCCAATAATGGCACACAAGTCAATGACTATAGTTTTTTATCTAATAGGGGAATCATTTGGGAGATCATTTGTAGATTGTAAGGATGGGAAATGATATTGTGTCTTGTTAATATAATGTTTCCTTGTACTAATTGTTGTTCCATAGTTTAATGATGTTTTATAGTTTTATATATTTGTTCACGATTTATTTAAGCTCTCATGGATCAGGTTTATTTACACATTCATCCCTAGTTAGGAAGTAAGTTATATGATAAATTGTCGAATGGTTTCAGATTTATTGGTTGTTTGAATTAATATATTTTATAGACTAATTATTCCAATACTCTCATTATTTTTTCATTTATGATATTTCTTTCATATCACCTAAAATTAAATTTATAGTGTATCATAGATCTTTAATTTCTCTTATTTAACTCTTCCTAGGGTTATATATAAAAGTAGTATATTAGTTGTTTCAATAACATTATCATGTATCGAGGGTTTTTGATAGATGTTAAATACATGTTAAGGGTTATTTAATTTCAAATATAGTTGGGATAATAAAATTTAATATAATAAATGGATATTACTAGTAATGTAATTCATATAATAGTCTAAATCTATAATCATAAAGTGGTCCATAGAAAGTAAATGTTAAATTTTGTTTAAAAAATATTATAATTAAGAGTGTGTTTGAAAGATAATTTCAAAATAATGTTATTATCATCAAATATATGAGTGTGGGTTTTGATGTACCCTTATTGGCTTGAAATAATGGTCTAGAGAACTTTAGTGGATATGATTTTATAATTCAATGAAAAGTTACATGTTTAAGGTCATTAAGAATTCATATATTAATGTTGTTATTATTATTAAATCTATATATTACTCTTTTAGATTAGTTCATGTAATGTTCAATATTTTATGAAGATTATGTTATGGGATAAGATATATTTGGTGAAAACCCTACGGATTTGATTAATAAATAAATATATTTATTGGATAAAATACCAATGTTTTGATGAAATATATATTTTATGATTCTCTCTGAATTTACATCCTAGTATGGTTATTGGAAATTTGATTTTTTTATTCTATAGATTTACCAATTGGTAATATCCTTGAAAAGGTTCATTGATATTTTAATCGATCTTTAAATTTGACACATAGTGTGGGACTAAGATTACACACCTTGATAAAGTCCGTTTCTAAAACCTTGTATCCTTTAATGAAACATAAAATCCAGCTAACACTAATCTAAAAATGGGAGATTTATTGTGATATCTATTATGAAAAGGGATAAGATCAATAAGATCCTGCTCAAACCCAGAAAAGTAAACACCATTGATTCCGTTATTTTAATTTCCACCATCATCTGAATGGGATTCACATTAAATGTGAGTGACAATATGACTTAAAGAGAATAGAGTGTCAAAGCATTTTTTCCAACGATTAGGGAGCACTATAGCCATGTAAGAGAGGACCATCTTGATTGAAGGTAAGACCATGGTAGAATCACTAGAAATCCATAAATTAATCAAACAACTAACAATGGCTTACTCTACCGCAACAATGAATCCATGAATTTAAGCCTCAAGTTAAGAAGAAATACCACACAAAGCATGAAAAAAATCCAAGAACATCCCCTTTATGAATCCTGAAAAAAGAAAATATTTAAAATTCCATAGATTACAATTAGAATCTCTATCATAATTTACTTTTATCCATCCAAAAAAATGGCTCATTTTATAGTACTTAAAAAGATCCACATAGTGGCCAAATATTCCCCGTGAAACCAATCTAGTTCAAAATGGACATTTCATTAACCAAGTTAAAGAAATAATGCTTTTTTGGTGTTCTTGTCTGATGCACAGTAGTGAGTATAGAGGAAATGGAACCACTTTGTAAGAATATATATCTATAATGAATTACCTTATTCCGAGAAAAAAAATGAAAAATCCCCACAAAATCCACCTGAAAAATATATAGCAGTTATGGAGAATGCACAATTGAGTGCCAGCCTTAGATGACATCCTAAATAGAAGACACACAAGGGATAATGTTTTCAATGATATAAAAAACAACCTTTCACATAGATGAATAATTAAAGCAGTAAAAACAATTATTAGTATCTTCCCTATGCTGATGGACAATCATACACGAAGAATAACTAAAATTACCACATTTGTGAAGGAAAAAATCATTAGGAATCTTATTATGAGACTGTGTCCTGACCAAAATAGTCCAAGAATCCCTTATAAAAATCATATGATGCTCACTAATACATTAAAATATCTATTTTTCTTGATAAAGAATGTCTATAAAATTTTTGACTAGGTAGATATCCATTGAATGTGGGTTACCAATCCTATAAAACCGCTCTATTAGAAAAAATTAGTTGCTTACAATACTGATAATATAATTAGAGTGATTCCCCATACTATCTAGTTTGTTTTTAAACATGTAATCTAGGTCCACATTAAGGATTTCATTCATTAAATTCTCTACATGGGGAAAACTCGTCAAGTTTTTCTTCAAAAAGAATAAATATTAGTTCTTTGAAATAAGCCACCTTGCATGAGGATGAACAGATGTTATTGTGGATTTAAACGATGGACAAATAGATGAATCCATGTGATTAAAAGCACCATTTCTGAGTCTATCCTAGAACAACTTTTTTAGTAAGTGAAGAAACTAATAATTACTATTGGAAATCATCCAAATAAACAATTACTATAAGGAATCATTGAACATTGTATGTTTTTTGATTCCAATACCCCCTTCATTACAATGTTTAAAACAATTGATCTAGGATACAATGGCTAATTTCCAATCTATAATGTAATCACTACATATGATATTTTTGATAGAAAAATTAATTCTCCTGATAAGAGAGATCATATTCTTATAGACCATTAAAAAATAAACAATCCTAGAAATAATCATAACCTTGCCCAAGCATACATGACCCATAAAAGGGAGTTATTTTATGATCCATGTTACAAGAATCCTTATGAATTTATGAATAATATCAAAAAATTAACATTATTTGGGCCTCCCGCAAAACATTTGAATACCCAAATTTGTAAAAGGAAGAATTCCCTCATTAATTCCAAATTCTTTAAAAAATTTTAGGATCCTAGAATTAGATAATTTTTACCAAAGTAGATGAATGATTTATTCCAACTCATTCCATGTCCGAAAACTTTATCCTAATGTAAAAGTGTCCATTTTATGTAATTAATATTTCTCTTATCCCCTTGAGAATAGAGAATGATAACATCGGCATACAATAAATGTGTAGGATCAACCAAACCACTAAAAGCACAGATAGACATCAATATCCTATTTCAATCCATAATAGAAAGTAATTAGTTAAGAAAATCTTCTACAATATAAAACATGATAGTAGAAAGAGGGTCATCTTGCTTGAAACCTATAGAAAAAGTAAAAAATTCCTCAGGAGAACCATTATTATGAACGAATATGTGAGCTAACTCAAAAATGATTTTGACCCAATTAATGAAAACATCATCAAATCCAAATGAAGGAAGAACCATAAAAAAATTCTTGTTTATAATATCAAAAGTTTTACTAGAATCATGTTTGAGAGAAATATTACCATCACTTGTTGATTTCATATAAATAGTGACCCACTCCCAAGCATTAATGTTGATATCTGGAATAGACCAATGTTTTATAAATCCAAACTGGTGAAGAGAAACAATCTTACAAGAAATATTAGATAACCTCATGGACATGATTTTTCAAATAATTTTGAATGTATTATTTACCATTGAATCTTCCCTAAATAGGTAAATATCATTCTTATTGTCTAGCTTTGGAATGATAGAAAAGAACTGTGTTTTCTGGCCTTGTGGATTAGAGAAACCTTTAAACAATTGTGTAACCAAACTGAATACACCAACATTAAATGTATCCCAATATGTTTGGAAAAAAATATTATTGAAACCATAAGGACCAGGAGAGCTGTTCGGCTTCAGACTAAATGTGCTTCACTTATTTCAATGTTCAAGGTAATAGATGTTATAATTGAATTACCTTCTTGTTAAACAGGACTCAGAATATTATTCTCCTTTGGAGTATCTTGAGGGACTATACAATTGAATAGATCCATAAATTAAGTAATAGCATGCTCAGAAAGATCATTCAGGTTATAAAATATAGTATTCCCATAATTGATTAAACACAGAGGCCTCAAAAAATTTATAATTTTCTACAGGGAGTTTATAAATTAAAATTTTCAATAACCGTCTATTTTCCAGTTCACCCAAAAAATTTCTCATTAGAAAGAATATTTGAGGTTCAACAGGTTATTAAGCTGTGAAACAAGATGAGTCTCTCTTAGAGCATTACATGATAAGTCATTAGAAGAGTTCTACTGCTCTATGTGTTGATGAGATTCATCTTGTGAAAAAATTTCAGAATAAAGTGAACTAAAATGAACATTTGTCCATATCGTCAAAGATCATTCTAGGATTTTGAGATTGATTACACAAGAAAATTAATTTTCTCTACCATTCCAATAGTTCCATGTATGTTCAACAACTTCCATATATTTAAGACTATTGACTCCAAATTTATTAAATCTAAAATTCAATGGGGGATTGGGGTCCATGCCCACAAAATCTTCCAAAATGGGTTGATGTTTAGAATAAATTCTAGAGAGAGTCATACAAAAAATGGATCACTAGGAATCAAGAAAAGCTTCATTAACAAAATACCTGTCAATTATTCTTGAAAAAACACTATCCAAAACATTCTTATACCTATTGTACCTAGTCTGGACAATGTTAATTTCAATCAAAAAATTATCCTCAATGCAAGATATTAAGTCTCTTGATGACATGGAGATAGTCATGGATCCAATTTTTTCATTAGAGATATTTATTGAATTAAAGTCTCCATGACAGATCCATGACCCATTGATTATATATTTTATCTATCCAATGTCCATCTATAAGTTCCTTCAATCCAGATATCTATTATGGGCATAAAAAAGTGTAGAAATGTTAAAGACCATGAAAATTGTACGAACAAGTGACATGATGTTCACTCTTAGAATGCAAGGAAATATCAGTTAAATATAAATGAAATAGAACCCATAATCTCTTATCCTCTTATTAAACACTGTTATAATCTCCAAGATGAATGGCCATATTTTCCAAATTTGAAATACTGGGAGAAAAACCCATTTTAGGATCAGATAAACCAATAAGAAGAGGAATGTGTTTTTGAAATAAGTTCATAAGGGACCTCATGGATTCATGATTATCTAGTCCAAAGAAATTTCAGAACATACGAATCATTTAAATCTATGACCTGGATAAATTCCCACAGCTTTTACCCCTATTGTTTTTGGATTTCATTAAAAAGGAAGTATTCCAACATTTATCTTAGTACAAAATACCCCTAGAAAGAAATTGTTAATATCTAAGGTGTTTATGGTTCCTTTTCTAACTGGATTTGAGGGAAAAATAGTATGAGTTTGAACCTAACCACTAAAAATAATTGGGGCCCCAATAACTTTTAAATCAGAATCACCCATGGAAGAATCAAGAGCCTCAGTCTAAGAAGATATCACTTGAATAGTATCAACATGTGAAAACTGAGCCTTGATCTTCAGTTCTGACATTGCAGAATCAATATTGGATAAAGCAGGAACATAAATAACCACTTCCAATAAGGCATAGCCTATATTGGATGAACTAAGAGACTTAGTGAAAATATCATATACAGTAGTTATATTCCTAGATGAAACCCCTATAACCCGAGATGGATCTGTGGCAAGTGAAAAAGATATCAAAATAGAATCGATAAAGTTTGGATTTTTTCAACTGGTAGATATTGTTTGCTTTCATTTATTAAATCCATAGGCTCGTAAATAATATCAACATGGTCATGTTATAATAAATTTTCATCCAAATCGTTTTCCAAGTGTTTATGGCCAATCCAAGCAGTTGGACTAGTAAGATCAAGAATCTTACCTTGTTCAACATCATCAGAGATATCTACCCAGGTATTTCTAATAGACACTATAACATTTAATGATCTAGGTACATCCATTTAAGGGACCTCTTTTTCTAAAAATACTATCTTATTCTTCTTATACCAGTTAACCTCATTCCAATACCTTTCCGTAGGTACCTCATTCACTTTCGTTTGAAGCATCTGACAATTATCAAGAGAGTGGTCATCAATATTGCAAACATCACAAAAATTGGGAACTCATTTATACTCCACAATATCATCAATCTTATTAAAAATTGAAAAGTGTGATATTATCAGTTATTTTGACTTATAAATTAATATCAAAAATGATTCTTGAAAAATATCCTAGATCCCCCACCAATCATTTTTTATCCATTTTAATAGAAGTACAAATACATTAAGTATAGTAATTAAGGATCTTAGGATTCCAATACATCCAATTCAACCTATGGAGTTTAATCCAAAACTGAGCATTGGTTTTCTTAAGCATGAAGGGATTGAAATTAACATCTTATTCAGATAGAGTCAATGTTAAAAGTTTATGATGTTTATTACCAAAATCACAACTCTATTAAAATCATCCCCCGATTGAAGAATTATATTAAAGAATCCTCTCTCAATAGTAATTAATTTTGAATTACTAAACTCCCACCAATGAGAGATCCTACACTTAATATCAATTTAAGTCTAGTGTTTATCACCATTAGAATAGATAGTATAACCATGAATTGATAACACTAAATGATTAATAGGTTCATTCAAATCATACAAATCCCCAACAACAATGATACCATCATTTTCAAGTATAAAAATATTTGAAGATCATGACATACCTATTTTTATCATACTAGTGGATCCAAAAAGAGCATTTAAAAAATAAACCCCCTTGTATCTCAAAGAAAGGGGGTCTGCAGGATCTGTTGAATAACCATTACCAATGATTGAGGGACGATCATTGCTAAAATCAACCTCCCAATAAGGAATTAAAGAATCTATGATGATAATCAAGTAATGATCCCAGACCAAAATAAAATTACATTTCTAGTTTGAGAAAAAAATTTCCTCCGCTCTGGCTATCCTGATATTTTTTTCATAGGATGGGTAAAATGTATAATATTGTTGATTCCTAGGAAACCTTAATTATTTAATGCAGACCTCATAATTAGGGATGATGGTGTGTGGTGTCATAGACGTAGTTATATTTAAAAAATACAAAATAAGGGATGGATCAAGATTCATATGTGATAAATTGATGGATATGATTGAATAAACAATATTTAATATAAATCATGATACAATTTTTAGAAGAAACATCTTGTGGAATTTCTAAAATGTAATTTAAAAATGATACGATGTGATAATTTTTATTAACACCAAGAATGATGAATCCTCACATAGGTAAATTATATATTATTAGCCAAGGGATATGGTTATCTATGTGAAATTATTGATACAGACTCTTGGAAGGGATAGTTTCAAGTGTAGTCTACTCTTTAGTCCTTTAGGTCTTGTATTGGGCTATTTTGATCTAGACATTAGGGTCATATACATGTATGTATTCTTTTGGTGCAATAGTTTATGTATGAGTTCACTATATACCCTTTCAAAAATGTTGGATTATCATAAAATAAATAAAACATATATATCAAATGACTTTGTACATGTTTTACCACCACTATATGGATCCACCAGCAATATGATGTCTTAGATGTGAGGGATTTGGTAACAATTCAAACTAGTGAACTAATAAAATGCATTAATAATGAATTATACTCCACCAACATACTAGAAAAATGTAACATGGAATGGATTATATAACAACATATATTGATGTAGAAAGTGGTAATTAAATCCTTCTAGGTACACTTATTTATCACTCATGATTTCTGAATATCTTTTCCCCAGTATGTCATCACACAATATTAATTATTGAAATCAAAATACAGTGCTGTATTATCATTGTATCTAATATATGTGAATAATTTTTAAGGATGATTGAATTATTATTCATGTATATTTTATTATCATTCATAGGATAAATTTAATTTAATTTTATGAAATGATCATTATCTCATTATTCAGAGGAGAAATATAGTTTTTTGAATAAATAATTCATAATTAATATCATCCAATGATACTAAAACTATTAAAAAAAAACAGAAAAAATAATAAAATATTTATCATTTATCTTAATAACATTAAACTCATACCCCAAATAGTTATAGAAACACTCAGTATAAAGGTAAAAAAATTTATAGGGAAAATGATATGTTTATGTGCTTATAATTTTGATATATCTCCAAAAATTAAATCATAATTCATGTTTACTATTTTGATACATTTAATTATTATATTTATTAATTTAATATTATAAGTAAGTGGAAAAAGTTTATGTACATGGAAGCATGTAACAACATAATATTTCCAAAAACATTTTCTATAAATAATTATTATCTTAAATGGATTTATCACTCACAACACCATTCAAAGAAAATCATAAAAATTTATTATACCATTAAATTTTATTTGTATAATTAGGGGTAAAACGGATCTTTCATAATTCTGGAATATTGGTAGAAGTAAAAATAAAATTCATTATTAATAATAAGGCATTGATAAAAATTTATTCATAATAACAAATTAAAAAATAAAATCGTGTGGTGTATAAAATTAAATTATTTAAAAACAAATCATTCATTCAATATAAAGTTTTCCAAATCATTATTAAACAATATTATAAATATAAAATATATAAAAAATTTAATATAAAATTTATGATCATTCTAATAGTTTTTACGATGCATGTAAAAAATTTATTTTATTCTAATAAAGTATATGTGTCTAAAATTTATTTGTAAATTCTTATATTAAAATTTATCCATATAACTTATATAATATAAAATAATATATATATTTATAATCATAATTTTTAAATTATTTTTTTGGATAAATTTCATTTTTAGTCATATAATTTTGTCACTATAATTTGTATTAGATTTCACGGTAAACAAATATTTTTCAAAGAATGATACTTTGAAAAAGATTATGATTTTAAAAGAAAATAATTAATTTAAAATAATGAATATAATTTGATTTTTAACATACATATATGTATATTAACTGTCGTTAAATTAGTAATCAAATTTAGATTATATTAAGAAAAACTATTGATTAAATGAAGTTCTTTATATGAATAAATTTTAAACACATTATATGTACTATTTTAAATGTAATTTTAAGAATATTTGGAAATTAAATTACATTAAATGGTATCTATATTATGATTCAAACAATAAAAAATTTCAGGAACATTGATATAAAATATTTAGTTATTTAATAATTTTCATGATTAAAATATAATCGAGATGAATACGTGTTTTCATGGTTAATCTCATGTTGATCAAATTTTACGAAATAAACTGGAAACATAAACCTTTTAGAATATCATTTTAGGGTTTTAAATTCAATTATAAATTTTTCTTATATTTACACAGATATCTCACCTTACACTGATGTAATACCCTGCTTATCCGAAACATAAGAGTATTTTCTTATAATATTTTTATACTTTTTGAGCTATAAAATGAAATCACATCCAAAATTTTGAATGGAAAAATATATTAGAATAATACCATGAAGCTCTATAAAATTTTCTTCTTATATATCTCCATATAACTTTTGATAACCCCTATCCTCTAAAATGTGACTCACGTTCTTTATTTCCAATAGAATCATATATATACGTTATCCAAAGTCTTCTCAAAAGTATTACATACCATTTTACATTTTCCCTAAATCATTATCATCCCCATATATAAAAAAATTCTATTCATGTATTTGTAATAACATAATTATAAAGAATATAATTAAATTATATTATGATGATTTTATAACAATTATCCATTCCCCTCCCACTTAATTTAAAAAATTGAAATATTTCACATGTGATTGTTTGTACAGCTACTTCTAGGAATGATATGTTTCATTTTTAATCACCACCACTCAAAAATAGTTCTATAAATAGGTTTGGTTACAAAATATATTATTTATTCCATTAATTCTATTATATATATATAAATTATTAATTATAATATTAATATTTCTAATATGATTTTATTATAAACCATATATCCTAGAATGAACATACCATAATGAAAAATATTTTATTTATAACTATTAACTTCTTTTTCATTTAAACTATTATTATTACTCTTACTAGATATAAGTCATAACATTAATAACATATACCTAATTTAATTTTTCTAATTTGATAAATAAAATATAAGAAAAAATAAAACCTTTCTTTAGCCACAATGATATAAATATCTTTTCATGTTCTTGTAAGGTATGTTTTAATACTTAAATGATTTATGATATAAATTTTATCAATGATGTATCTTGTGTAAATTCCATGATCCAAAATTCAGGATATAGTGGTTAAATTATTAAAATGAAACTACATACAAGGAATAACATCCTGAATGGCTTAGTTGTTTTTTAGTATTTGGTAAACTGGATAGAAACTGAATTTCTCATTATATTAAACAAAATCATAAAAAAGATTTCTTTGAAAATTCCATTATTCCTCATATTTTATCCATAGATGTCAAAAAAACACAACATGGTATCCTTGGGAAATTAAAATATTATAAAGTGGTGTGATCAAATGCTCATTAAGGGCAATAGTATATAACAAGATATCATGAAAAAATCATCTTAATCAATATGGAACTATAAATAACTAAAATTTACTCCATTGTTTCCAGGAAATGATCATTATAATGAAAAAATAAAAAACAGTCAAATATTGATATATAAAAAATAATAGAATATTGAAAATAATCTATTGGTATAATAAAAAATTGAATAATAAAATGTATATGAATAATTATCTCATGATGTTAAAATTAATAATTTTGGGAATCTGAATCATACAGTTAATATATTTCACAAGATAGTTTAAATATAGTGGTTGAAAAAAAATTAATTTGTACGACTGATTTTTCTCATAAAACACGACAATTCATTGAGGGGATATTTATAACTAGACCTCACCCGTCACATAATATGTCTAATGCATCACTTATATAAAAGAGATTAACATATTTATCCTAAAAAATTGTATTGAAAAAATAATAAATCAAATTTTTATACATACCCTAATTAAATAAACATAATCATAAACTGTCAACAATAATAGGGTAAATGTTAATAAAATTAAACATAATCCATAATAAATATTATAAAATATCCAAATAAATAATAAGGAATATATTAGCATAATAGATCCCTAGTGGATCATATGAACATTAAATTTTTCATGTCATTGATGAACAGAAATAACCTAAAAATTTCATGAATATATTCTTGAGGAAAATAACCATTATGCATTGAAAGCACCTTTTAAAACATGAAGTTGACTTGTTTTTTTTAAAAATACATTCCATTTTAAATATAATATGGATTTTTTAAGAATATATTTTTAAAAACGATATTATTCATGTAGTTGGGATATCCCATTCATGACATACATTTTGAAAAAATGATTCCATTCAAAATTTTGATAAAAGAAGAATGTACATAATTTTGAAATGCACATGAAGATTCCAATAAAAAATAAATAATTAAATCAATGTAATATAAATTGTAGACATAATTTGGAAAATGATAATGATATTTTTAGAAATAATGTTGGTGAAAATTAATATTAATGAAAAATGGATTTTTGACAGAATAGATAATTAAAATATATTTTCATAGAAACATATTCGAAATCATTTAGACTAAAAAAAGAGTTCAAATTTCATCCTATTTCGTTTAAAAATTAAGAAATAACAATATTAGAAGAAACTATTTTCATTATATGATATAAATATCAAATAATACAACCAAGTTAGTCATAAACAAACAATATCAACTAATTGAGTGATTTTAAAATAAATACTTACCACTTTAGTAACTCTTTATCAAAAAAACCATGGTAGAAATATAATTAAATAAATGTTTTTACGCAATTCCGATTTGTTTACTATTATAAAATATCACAATAGGATTTATATACACCACTATATATAATAACTAGTAAAAGCGGATTATGTCTCACATATGTAAAAGTGAGACGAGAAACCCTTACCTCGAGTTCAACTTTAATTGTATGAGTCTGGAAATATCGAATAATTAATTTGTATATATATTTTCAATAAATTAAAAAACCTAATCATATATAAAATTTCATATATTCATCCATACTAATATTTTATCTCCCCTTTATTAAATATTCCTTGTTAAGATCAATGTTTCAGTTGATAATTGCATCATTTCTCACGTATGTTTGAGTTTGGAAAATTTGGTCCTTTAATTTTAATTATGGATACTTATTCTACATATTTTTAACCATGAAATTAATTTCATATATGTACACATATATTTAGATTAATCAACTTTAATTATAAATATAAAATTTAATACATCGTTCATAGAGATATTATGACTTATATATTCATTAATGTTGTTATCAGTTTTCGAAATTGATGTATTAATAGAAAATTAAAAATTTTAAAATTTTACATGATTCATTATTTATTCATATATGATGTTTAAATTATTAAAATTAATCATTATTACTATCATTGTAAGTAAATAATGAAAAATATTTCACAAGGCTCTGTGTAAGGGGTTGTCCACATACTCTGATGGAATACGTTATTGTTTTACAATAGTCTGGAAGGTAAAAAGTTAAATGTTATATTATATTTATTTAAGAATGGTTATATCTTAAATAACATATATATTAATAAAATTTTACCTTAATATCATTCACGTAATATGTAAATGAAAAATAAATCAAATTGCTTCATTAGGTAGTAGTCTATCGTACACTCAAGCAATGACGTCATACATCCCATAGAATGAAAAGTAAGAAGGTATATTTGATATAATTATTCTAAAAGAATACACATTTCAATAATTTCAAATAAATAATTTAAATCTATCACTATATCCCACCATTAAAAGTGGAAATGGAAAATAAATTACAATGGTTTGTGAGTAGGTAGTCGGTCGTACACATATTCAAAGGTTTTCTTCCCATTAGGTGGAAGTGAAACTATTTATGGGTATTGAAATTATAATAATAACATAAAATTATTTAGTATATAATTATGTTTTTATGTTTTAATAGTTTAAAACGATTTAAAGGATGTGAATAATGAAATAAAAAAATTGCCACATTATATAAACACACCACCTCTTCTGAGCGCCTCTCCATGATTACAACTAATGTCTTCATTAGAGAGACTCTTAATGAAACTATGGACTCTAGAAAGTGGGAAAGGTTGTAGGTAAGGTAATTCTCATACCAAATGGTTTTGTATGGGTAAATTTTGGACCTGAGTGTTTCTGTTTATAATTGGGGAGAGGGTACACATGGATATTTGAAAAGATAAATCAATACCCACATTTCTCTCATTACAAAATCCTAATAAAAATGATAATTCTAGAACCTACGATTTTTTGTGTGTAATTATTGAAATAAATTTTTTTAATGTTTTATTCAATTTATAACCATTATTTTCTTATATCAACTACTAGTGAACCCATTTTTACATTTCCAAAGTAATTTTTTTAAATTTCTATCATTATTTATAATAATAAAAAAATAATTTGATTTTATTACATTATATAAATTAATCAGATTCATAATATAGATTCCATTTTTCCAGATTAAACACATATAATTTGCGTAATTCAGTTTAATATTAAAATAAAGATATGAAGGATAAGTGAGTTACCAAATGGAAAATTATCATAAGTATATAATGTTTTAATATTAAATGATTAAATTTTATTTTTTCATGTGTAAAAAAGTCATATTATAATAATTATAAACTAATTTAAATTTAAGTCCTTTTGAAATGTAATTTTATAGTTTAAATAATTAAACTGGAATTCATTTATAAATAATAATTAGTATTATCACAATTCATTATAAATTTATTATCCTTTGAAATTTATCAAATATTCCCCTAATGATAATTTAGACATGTATAATTAAAAATTGGATTTTATTTTCCAAAATATATTTTCTAAATTTGGTAAAAAAAAATTTTAAATAATTTCTTAAAATACAGATTAATACACCTATTATAAAAATAAAATTTATGGGGAAACATTTCTTCTTCATTAAAATAGATTATATTATATTTTTTATTAAATAAAAAATATATAATTTATTTAATAAAAGTGTTTAAAATATAATTTTTCTTTCTTATTCATTATTATTCACACACTCATAATTAATGGATAATATTTAGAAGACACAATTTAATAATAATATTTTTGTAGAGTATAATGTTTCCTTCAATAATGGTGAATTTTTCATTGAAATGTATCATAAATGGTGAATTTATATTAAAAAATATATATCATATTTTCTTTGTTCGTTACACTATCTTATATTATTTTTTTCTTTGTAATATACTCTATCGAATATGATGGTCTTCTATTAAAATCATGGGGTGTTATATTCTATATAATATAAAAATAATTATTCCCCAAAAATTTATATTAGTCATATATTTCAATAGTTTGATATTTAAAAATAAAACTCATAAAAGAAAACTTTTTGAGAAAGCTTAATAAGACATCATCTTGGTAAGAGAGATAAGGAAGTATAATGACCATGTAGAATAATCCCATAAATAAGATTCCAAATTGGAGAAAATAGGTGGGAATTGAGGATATGGACATGGAAGAATAGAATAAATAATTATTATTGTGGATAGAAATCATTGGATACATGATTCTTAGTGCTCAACATATGGATTATGTCTAGAAAACTATAAATATGTAAAAGATGAAATGCCATTGGTTCATTAAAAATGACATTATTTGGATAGATTATTTTGTTTTACGATTATTTTCATAGATTGAATTAATTATTTTATGGCCTTATAATATTTTAAAAAAATACATACTTGAAATATTTATATAAAATATAATAAATTTAAAAAAAATATTTAATAAATCATATCTTTAATTATTTCTCCAAAAATTATGTTATCTAGAAAATTATTTTCTATATACCTGAAGCATAAAACATTACTTCTAATAGATCATAGAATCCACAAATGATTAACAAGTTTTTCCTCCAGTATTTACTAAAATCTATATGGTTGTAAATAGTTGTCCGATAAAATCTAATGTTAAAATTAATCCATTCAAAAAATAAATAACTTTAAGGATCATCTAAAATATGCCTATCCAAATTTAGAAGGATGGTCACTAAATAAAAATTATGTTAACCAAACAACTTAATGTGGATAATAATTTAAAATTAAAAATAGTTTAATTCAATGATAACTATAAAATATTAATTAAATCATGAATTATATTAGAAATAAAATATCAGGTTGGAAAAGATATTTCATAAATCCAAATGTGAATTGTAATCTATCAAATATAACAGAAACAATCAATTCACTAACTAATTTTATATTCCCTATTATTATCACATTAATAATTCTTTATCATTATAATCTCAACATCATGAACATGATAAGGTTTATCTTCCTCCAATCATGTGTTTTGAAAAATAATCAATTTTCCTATGAAACATATTTACATGACATCAATAATATTAAACATATTCAATATATTAATTAATGAAAAATCGATTAATTGTTATACTTATTTAATCTATAATATCATTGTAAATATTACTCCTATAATTTAATTCATGATTCCCAAACAAACAACTGTAATCATTGCACTTATTTAGCAGTAATAACATAATACTGATCTGGATCCCTTAGATCCTTTTTAGGTATACTCTCTTGATTCTTGATGTTTCATTTCTGTAGTTCCCTATATCCATATAGTAGAATCATTGATCTTTCAAAACATGTTTAATTAAAGTGAAATAATGAAAATTGTGTATTTTTACTGAATAATATTAACAAAATTATTCCCTTCAAGAAAGAACGAAGGGGTTTCCTTCCACAGTTATCACATGGGAAAAAATATTCCATTTTATTCAACCTATAATCTATATTTTTTTATATATTCCTAATTTTATTCTCCATCCCATAGATTCCATTAGACATGGATAATTATTTCAATTTTTTATACCATGTGATAGTATGTCCGCATTTGATGAGAAATTTTTGGATACTAGTTCCCTTTTGTAGAATTGTCTTAACACCATCAAATAAATGTTCAATATTACACACTGAACAAAGTACATATTCTATATAATTTGAATATATATTTATAAATTTTTATTCTTACATATCATCATTTTTATCTTCATTTTGACCATTATTATATAAATTTCTCACCATATCCTCTTATTACTGGCATGGAAAATACATTTCTATGAGTATTGCATTTAAATAATTTCATTCCATTTTGATATTTCTTCATTCTTTTTAATGAATACAATCAATAAAAACTATTTTTCATAAATCCTGGGGAGACGATAAGATACTATGAATAAATTCTCTATTTTATTTCTTCACAATTGTATAATTATCATCTCAATGAAACATATACATTCCTCATTATTAAATTGAATTTTAGACCTATTTAATGATGGATAATATTGATGCATGATGTTTTCAAACATTTCTACACCATGTGGTTGATCATTATGATTATATATACATTAAATTGTATTCCTTAATCCCTTATTAAAATACCCTCACATGGGTAGAATTTTCTCAGTTCGAGCTGCAATTCAAGCTCCTAGTTTATTATATTTTCTTTGAGGTAAATAGCTAAATGGTATATATTAATTGATAAGTTACTCATCCCATAAACTAGGTACCAATTGTAAATAATGTAATAAAATAGATTAGAATATTATATTAATTAAAAAAAATTAAAATACCAATAATATTGAATTGTGTAACAAAAATTGAAAATTGTTTCCATCAACATGCTCATAAATCTAATTAAGGATTAATTTTTATGGTTTTAAATTAATATAAATATTTTCACATCTGTAAAAATGGGTTGTAAATAAAATGGAAATTATCTAATTAGTACCTCATATGAGTGTCAATCTATGTTTATGAAAAGTATCATTATCATGTACAAGTTATTTCTTGACTCTATCCTGATGCAATTTTTTATAGTTCTACCTCAAGGGGTTTCTTTTCTAGAAACACGTCCTTTTTTAGTTTCTTAAAAGTTATTTTTTAGTCTAAAATCCAAAAAATATCTATTACACCATAACATTTGGTTGTTATATTATATGTCAAATTTTATTTAATTTAATTCAAGGGGTAATATTACCAAAACAAAATTATTTCAACTGGTCCCCATGGTTTCTACTAAACATGCTTTGATACCAACTATAATGACATAGAATCTTATTTCCTAAAGACGGTGGTAACATTATAGAATTGGACAATATACATGGAATTGTATCAAGAATGAATAAAATGGTATATTATTCATGGTAAAATAGTTAAATAAATCAAATTTAAATTAAAATTGAAAACAAAATCAACACAATGTGTTTTAATTGACAATTCCATTATTCTCCATAGTGCGTCCCATAATATCAATCATAAAACAGTTATAGGTATCTTGGGGAAAATAAAACATAAGAAATGGGTGAGGATATATGATTAGTAAGTGTAAGTGTTAAATCAAATATATAATAAATAGATATGCATAATCAGTATGAAATGGTAAATAACTGATACACATGTTATTTAATCAATGAGTTGATCATAATGTGGAAAAAATAAACAATGGTACAATAAATCCATATAAATATTCACATAGTCCAGAAACTTTTCCAAGGATATTTTGAATATTAAAATAATCATATGAAGATTAATAACTAATATCATAATTATAGAATGCACAATGCTGGAAATATGAATCAAAATATGAAGACCTTTAACAATATAGTTTAATTAGTGGATAAAAGCCTAAATAATTCGGTTAACTGATTTTTCTCAAGTGACATATCGATTCATCAAGGGGATCTCAATTACTAGGAACCACACATATCATACAAATTCATGTTCATTAATCATATTAATGGTGTGAAACAAAATCATCATAAATATTAATTTTGAAAAAATAAATTATGAAATAAAAATACTTACCTTAATCAAATTATCATAATTATAAATTACCATGAACAAAATGGTTACTGGAAACAAAATTTTATCTCCCCGGTAAAACTGATCAAAAACAAAAATAAGGACTATAAAAATGTATTTTATTTATAATGTAATTTATATACAATAAGGGGATGATATCATTGATGAAAACATATTCCATAAAACTTCCTTAAAACATTCATGAGGAAAACAACAATTTCACGTTGAAAATCATATTAAAAAACATAATGCTAAAAAAATTAATATACAATTTTTTTTTTGAAAATATAATTTCATAAATTTTTAAAACATTAAATAATTTACTATTCATGATAATGAGAAACTTTATTCTTGTTGTATATCATAAAACAACGATCCCTTTCACATTTTCATCAAACAAGAAATTGTAATTTTTAAAAAAAAAAAGAATCTTGGTTTATTTTTTTGGTAAATTGTAACATTAGGTAAGAAATTTGTCTAATAAATTATTTATAAACATTTATAAACATTATTTGAAATATTTTTAGAATATATGGATTTCGATGAAAATGGATTTTTTACTAAAGAGATATGTAATGTAAATTTTTATTAAAAAACATTTCATAGTCATTTTATGTACTAACAAGATTAAAATGGAAATATTACATGAAAATTTTATTCAATATCCATTTGGGAAGAAAATATAATTATTTTAGAATTTATATATTAAATTATTCACCTATGAATGAAATAATATCTACTAATGATGCGATTAAGAAATAAAAACATTCCACATCAATAACTTTTAAATCCTAAGAACCATGAAATAAATAACTTCATATAAAGAATAAAATATCATTAATAGAAATATTTTCATGATATAACGTATCAAAAGTGGGATTATATACACCACCAAAGAAATATATTTTAAGTTTTTTATATATCTCATGAAAGTAAAAGTTATATGAGAAATCATTAACAGAGGTAAGACTTCTTAAGTATGTTCCAAAAAAATTTATAAAAAATATATGATTATACTGAATATATTAACTAACCATAATCATATATCAGAATACTTATTTTCTTTAATTGTAGTATTTTTTCACCCCTTAGTGAACAAATCCTTATTAAAATCATTATATATTATAATAATTGTTTCTTTATTATTACATGTTTTAGTTCAGTAAATTTGGTTCTTTTAATTTTATAATGGTTAAATCATCAACATAATGATAAAAAAAACTTAAATATCATATCTATTCATTATATGAAATTTTATTTTAATCTAATAATTTTAGTGATGGAAAACATATTACATTGTTCACGGAGATAGTTTATTGTATGTATGAAATTGCATTATTTCCATAAATCTAGATAGATATAAAGAAAAAATTATTGACTAATCATTTCTTAATAATTAATCTTTCATATATATTATCTATATTAAAAAAATATATCTGTATTAAAATCCATGTAAAAATAAATTGAATAACATAATACATTATTACATGGTGGTAGTCTGGTGAGAGATTCCCGAATTATAGTACTTCTTGGCTTCAATTTCTTCTTTTTCCATGAAACAAATTTGGATGCCAATGTAAGGGCCTTGCACATTAGTTTGGATCTATATGATTTATTTAATATGAGGATTTATGTGGATAACCATGACTCATTTTCTCTGGTTGGGTTCTTCGGCTCCAATACATCAGTTCCTTGGGTTCTTTCCTATCTCCATAGAGAGTGCAGGATGCTCCTCCTGCATGGAATTCACATGAGTCACACTTTTACATAGGATATTTCAACTTTGAATTTTCATGCTACATGTATGATCTCCAACAAGAGGATTATTACTCATTACATATTGTATTATTATCCTTGGAATTGTAAAACCATTACTTGTGGTGATGTGTTTGGACTTCACCACTTTTTATCCCCATAAATTTCATTCTCCTTATTGTTTTCCATTCTCATGTTTATAATTAGATTGTGTGATCTTTGAAATAATTTAACGTGTGCGTGAATAACGAATCATATGGCTTCGTGAGATAATGGTATATAAAACACACAATAATTTTCACTATATCCCCCAGGGAATTGAGATTAAGAAGGAATATGGTTTATAATACTCCTATAATAATAACAATTTCATGAACATCATACAAATATTTTAAACACATCATTATATCATGTATTTAATGGTGGTGAAGGAAATATAATTACAATGGTTCACGAGGTGGTACTCCCGTGTACCCTTCCTTCACAATTTCATTTCCATTTCATTGATATTAAAGTGAATAAATAATATGAATTTAACATAATAACATATTCATAATTTAAATATTATTTTGGTATTATATTATCATAGTATATGTTGTTATGAATGAGGTGGAGGAATAAATAATGAAAATTCACCTGTCTAATAATTTTACATCTTCTTCCGAGAGGCTATTTATTTTAGTACCTAAATCCATAATATAATAGTTTAATAGTAAAAATATGACCTTTATGATATATGGAGTAAATTAATGAATGGATTTGGGTAGGTTATTTGTTAACCAAATGATATTGTATGTTTTTATAGGGGAGGAGAGGGGTAGAATTTTATTAGTGGGGGAGTGGACAAACATGGAAGTTCTAAAAAGCTAAATTTATAGCCACAATTTTATTATAAAATAATCTTCCAAAATATAAATTATATAAAATTATAAATTATAGTGTCGATATTGTTTTATCCTGTGTATTTTGAATAAGATTTATGTCATTTTTAACCCATATCTTATTAGTTTAACCCTTGTTAAAAACGTTTCTAACATAGCTATGTTAATTAATTTTTACTCATTTAAAAATAAATCATGGTAAAAAATTAAATTTTCCTTATTTTATAAGGCAAATAAATATAATTATAAATACGTGTAATGCCCTAATCATAGTTACCAAAAGTTAGTGCAATACAACATAAAATTAGCATTATCACAAGGGATCAATTCCTGAAATATTGATCATTTTAGTAGAATTGGAAGTACTAGATACATAAATAAGTTTTACATTACATTATGAAATGAAAAAAAACATCGTGTCTCTTTTGAACATATTCTAATACCATATACTATACTTGATGGCCAGTAATAGTAAAAGTCTTCACAAGAAGGAAGACAATAAACAGAGAATGGAGTGAGATTAGATTCTCACACAGGATAATAATATAGCAGAAACATTTGTAAATAATTATATATATTTCAATCAATGTATAAGACTAAAACATAATCCTTAAAAACATACACTTCGGCATAATAAAGAGCATATAAATCAAATAATTCCATTTACATGTACACATAGATATTCTACTTTACGAATTATCACATGTAATATCAATAGACAATTTTATATTGATGGAAGGCATAATGCCAAACTTAATAACCACATAGTCAAGGCCTCATGGAAAGAATACAAATAAGATATTGTTAAGGCCTTGTTCTAAGACACTATTTTGTCTCATGAGACCTACATATGCATTGAGGAGATATAGCAAGCTCCACCCATTACATACTATGTCCAATGCATTCCTCATATGAAAAGTTTGAAACATAACATAAACATTCGTATTAAAACTAGAATAAAAAATTTAAATACATTATCCATAAACCATGAATGGTATAAAAATAACATATCCACAATCAAGCATATCACAAAACCTTAAATAAAATATAGAATATTTTTGTCATAATAAATCAACATCAAACAAGTGTAAAATCTATCAAAGGATGTTGACATATATGAAATTAAAACTTTTTGAGAGAAATATCGCTTTCTATTGTGAAATCATTTAAAAGTCACAAAATTATAGAAGGAAACATTTATTTTTAAAATATTTCTTTAATATTTTAAGGGAAGCTTCAAATTTGTTATAACAGAGTAAAATATGTGCACTTTCCATATATGTTAAAAAATATTCATTCTCTAATTTTGTTGAAAAGGTCGTAAAGGACCTTGTTTGGAAAACGACAGAAAGATTTCATATTAAAAAATTTATAAAAATTCAGAAAATGTTATAAATGAATTTAAACCATCATATATTAAATATAAAAATATATTGGAAATTTTTTTTAAGAAACAGAGATGTGAAACATAAGCCTCAACCCAGTTGGTGAGGTATTCATAAGTGCGTTGTAAAAACCCGAATCTTCGTTCAGGTATGTTTTCCCTTTTTCTGGAGTTTTTGAGAAAAATGAATTTTCTGGAAATTTCAGAAGTACACGCCATGTACATTATGAGTACACGTCGTGTACTCATTTCCTGGCTCGAAGCCGTTTGATGGCCGTGTCCGGGCCACACACAGTGTGTAAGGCTGAGCTGGAGGCCAGTTATTTCGGAGTACAGAAAAATTGAAGTACACATCGTGTACTCAAGAAGTACACGCCGTGTACTTTCTTTTTTTCATGAAACGGACCGGGGACGTGTCTGACCCCCAGAACCGTATTCTTCTTCAGTTTTCATCTATCCGAGGTGACCCGTATGACCAAATCTTCGACGAACTCCCGCCTCGCCGTCCGTTCTCCGATTCGAGCATTGTTAGTTGCGTTGGAACCACAGTGGTGAGTTCTTCCTTCTGCTTTAGCCATTTTTCTTGATTCCTCCTCATTTCCAAGTTATCGTGGGATGAACGTTTTGTGCATTTTCTCAGATCTACGTAGCTCTAATAGGAATCTGTCATCAAGGATCACGTATATCGATCTCCTAGGATCGAGGTAGGTGGTTTGTGCCTTTCTGTAGAAAGTTGATGAATATTTTGTGCAATTTCCACCAATACCCTTGAACGGGGTATTGCGTGTTTCCTATTTTTCCCTTTTTACTTGCCTGCTCTGCTTGATTTCTTTATTAGAGGTTATTGCTTGTGATTAGAGTAATTCGTTGTGCTCAGATTTCTTTTCCATGCTTGTTCTGCATGTCTTACGTTTTCCCAGTTTCCATGCCTAGTTGTAGGATTGTGGACTGTTGTTTTATTATTGTTGTTGAGCCTTAGTTGATAGCCAAGTAGTTATTTTGGTTTACATGGATGATATACACGCTCTAAGCATGTTTAGTTATACTCAAGACTATGAGACCCTAGAGTAGTAGACCAAAGGGACAATTGAAATAAGGGATTTTCCAGAGTGTCTTTTTAAACACGATGCGGGACCAAGGGGAGAATTGAAGGAAGGGATTCTCCAGCGTTTCCTTAACTACGAAGCGGGCCACATGGGGAATTGAAGTTGAGTGCTTCCCCATAGAGCCTTTAGCACGATACGAGACTATATGGGGAATTAACAGTGAGTGATTCCCTAGAGAGTCTACTTAATTTACTTATCCAAACCAGAAGGGTGAGACTGTGTGTGCCTCCCAGAGGGTTGCTAGTACTTAGAGGTTGAACCATAGGGTTATATTGAGAGATCTACGCAGAGGGTTACCTATTTTCTTCTTGTTGTTTTCTTCATACTTGTGTGCTTACTTGTTAGAATTGTGGACTGTAGCTTCTTGTGTTTTCCTGTTTACTACTTCTTTTTTACTTACTGCCATGTATTCATTGACTGTTAGGCACAAATCATTGTGTGATTGCCTACTGGGATTGTATCTCTCACACCCGGTTTGGATCATGCTTTTGGGCCCAAGCAGACTATATTTCTGCATGATTAGATAAGGGCATGCACCCTTCTACTTCAGGATCTTGATTTCATCCGGAGCTGGGGAGAATGGGACCAAGCCATGGCTCGCGATGCTGAGGAGATTGTTTTGTTTTTCTTTTGAACATGGTTTCAGTAGTATTCCAGAACGTTTTTGTGTTTGCTGATTTCCATAGATACTTGTACCTTCTACATTATTATCATCATTGTTATATATCTACATTGCTTCTGCTATTTTGTTTCTATTGTTATGCATGTTGGTTGTTGCTTACGCTGTTTATTGTAGTTTTCTTACCTTGTATACCTTTTTTAATGAGGGTATAGTTTCCCCACCGACTCACCAAGGCCCTTGCTGCTAGTAGGTAGCCTCTGGAGTTCATGGAAATGCTCTTGATGTCATGTGGAGAACCGGGAAGGGGCACCATTGGAGGGGCTCCAGACTCGGGACGTTACAAAGTGGTATCAGCGGAGTTCTTTTCTCTTGCATTGCTATTTGGTGACTTTATCCAGGGATAGGACAGAGTCGGTACTTGGCATTAAGTTGTTCTCGGGAGTAGCTAAACCATGTATAGGTAAAATCCATACTACCTCGTTAATTTCAGTTTCTGGTTTTGGGATTATATGGTTGGTATGTTTTCACCTGCAGTGATTCGTATGACTCGTGAGGTTATTGTTTTGATATTTTGGTTCTATTTCTGTCGCAACCCGATGAGATGAGGGTATTCCATCTCATGAATCATATAGGAACTTGTAGAAATCACATGTTAGGGATTCTTACCATGCCATCTAGGGTGTATTAGCGATTGCATGTTGTTGTGATAGGATCTGTGTAGATAATGCATGCTGTTGTGATATATGCATGGTAGATTCTCTACTGTTATTCTAGAAAACAGTTTGTCTTATTCCATGCTTAATAATGAACGCCAAATTTTGGTTTTTGAGGTTTTATGTTCCCTCATAGATCAGAAATTGGCATTTTTCCCTTGTTTTTAGTGTTTCTGGAATTCTGCGCAGTCTCTAAGCTACTGCCCAGAAAAACCCAGAAAACATGGCGTGTACTTTTTAGATACATGTCGTGTAGTTTTCAGGCCGTGTCACCGACCGTGTGAGCAGAACACGGTGCCGTGGGAGTAACTTCAGGAACACGCCGTGTACCATTGGTTCACACCGTGTGAGTTCATAGCCGTGTACCCGGCCATGTCACTAACAACACGGGTCGGGGAATCATGGGTAGAACACGTCATGTCTATAGGAAACACGTATTGTAGTCTTGTCCTGGTACCTGGACGTGTCACGAACAACACGGGTCGGCGTTACCTTCCTTTACAAAACACTGTGTTGGTTTGGAACATGCCGTGTAGTCTTGCCCAGGTACCCGGCAGTGTCACGAACAACACAGGACAATGTTGCCTTCGCCTAAGCATGTCGTTCCTATTCGGATCACGCCATGTAAGGTCCAGCCGTGTGATGTTCGTGTACTCAACAACACGGACTGCCGAAGCCTTGTCTAGTTCACTCCGTGTTTGTTTCAAACACACCGTATAGTATCGGGTTGAGTCGGACCGTGTGGGTTAGCCGCGTAAGGAGACTCGGTTAGGGGAATATTTTTCAAGAACACACCGTCTGTGGGTTCAACACGCCATGTATTTTGAAGGGTACACGAATTATAGGGAAGGAGTACACGCCCATGTCGGTGGTTTAAGAAGACACGCCGTGTAGTTTTATACACGCCGTGTAGTCGTGTTTTTCAATCTTGTGTGATTTTCTTCCCATGTTCCCGTTCTGTACTCTTGTGTTCCTTGTAATTGTTTTCCTGATCTAAGGTGTGCTTTTGATCTTTCAGACCTATGCCTCTGAGACGTCCTCCGGTCGTATGTCTGTCGTCAGGCAGTGATCAAACGCCAGACAAGGATGATCAGGGACTTCCTGTCGATCCCCCAGCTGAGCCATCCTTGGCACCGGTTGTTGTACCAGTTTCAGGGGCTGATGCACAGTTCTGGGAGGGTTTTATGAGGATGATGCAGGGCTTCCATGGAGAACTGCCTCCTGCCTCGACTATGGAAGACTTGACGTGGGTTTTCCAGCAGCAGCATCCTCCCACGTTCTTGGGGAAGGGAGGACCTCAGGCTGCAAAGTCATGTCTGGAATCCATGCTGACTATCTTCGAGCATCTGGAGATGCCTCCAGAAAATCGGTTCAACCTCGCCACCTACATGCTCTGAGAATCCACTAAGAGGTGGTGGGACGTAATCTCACAGGCGAGTCAGCAGTAGGCTATGGCTTGGGAGGAGTTCGAGCGCGTGTACTATTACTACTTCTACCCGGAAACCCTGAGGGCCGATCGAGCCTAGGAGTTCATGAGCTTAGAGAAGGGTACTCTATCTGTCATGGAGTATTCCTCTTGTTTCACTAAGATTATGCGTTTTACACACCATTGGGATTGGAGTGGTGTGTTCGTGGCGAGGAAGTTTGAGTATGGACTCAGGAGGGAGATCTGCTCGCAGGTAAACATCTTCCACCTGACTTCCATTACTTCCAACGGTAACCCGGAACTGATTGCAGAGAGCATTCTGAGAGACTTTGGAGCTGCGAGCATGGACGGTTCTTCTTCCAGAGCTAGATTTCCATCAGATGACAGCAAGAAGCGCCGTAGGGAGCCTACGCGTGGTGATTCGAGGAAGCGAGGCGCATCATCAGGCAGCCAGGTGATGTGCTATCAATGTGGCCAGACAAGTCACATGAGGCTGCAGTTCCAGAGAGACCCCATGGAGTGCCGATCTTGTGGAAATACGGGTCACTTTGTGCGGTTCTTCCAGGTTTTCACACCAGTGGCTAGTGACCGAAATTCTTCTATGACTCCTCGTTCAGGAGAAGCACCGCCAGCTTCTCACCAGTCAGGGAACTAGAGTTCTTCCAGCCATTCAGGCCGAGGTGGAGGACGAGGCCGTGGCAGTCAGCCACAAGTTCCTCAGCACCAACAGCGAGGTTCAGCTCAGAGTTGTCAGCCAGGGGTGCAGGGCCGCGGCTCATGCCAGTCTTTCATCATGGAGCAGACTTATCATGCGCAGGATCTTGGACCTTCTACTATTCGATGTACAATTTTAGTAGCCTCAGTTTTATCTTTAGCACTTTTCGATACTGGTTCTACGAATAGTTGTATCTCTGTTGCCATTGTGGAGAGCCTTAGACTCTGTATCTTTTCTTCTGCCGACTCGTTGACACTAGACACACCTTTGGGAATGAGGACATCTAGTGTACACCAGTGTAGAGAGTGACCTCTTGAGATTGCAGGGTATCGCTTCTTATTGGATATCTATGTCCTAGAGATGACAGGATATGATGTCATCCTTGGAATGGACTGGTTGATTCCCTTCCACGCATTCATCAACTACTATCACCGCCGAGTGAGTTTCATTTCACCGGAGGGTGAATCTTTCCTTTATAGAGGCGAATGGGACGTTCGAGCGAGTCGGGTAAGAATAAAGCATCTTGGGCTAGGAGGGGTGACAACCCAAATTGCTAGTCTTTATATGGATGATCAAGAAACTCCATAGTTGGACTTTCCTCCAGTGGTGGATCGCTTTAGGGATGTCCTTCCAGAGGAGTTTTCGGGTTTGCCTCTAGAGCGTGAGGTATACTTCTCTATTGAGATCATGCTAGGAGCGGCCCCAGTGTCCATTCCTCCTTATAGGAAGGCCACACCTGAGTTGCAGGATCTCAAGAAGCAGTTGGAGGAGCTACAGGCTAAGGGTATCATTAAACCTAGTAATTATCCTTGGGTTTCGCCTATTCTGTTCGCGAAGAAGGAAGGTGGTACCCTTCGACTTTGTGTGACGGTCAAGAACCAATATCCCTTTTCGTGGATTAATTACCTTTTCGATCAGCTTCAAGGATCCCAGGTGTTCTCAAAGATCGAATTGAGGTTCGGTTATCATCAGTTGTGCATTAGACCATCAGATGTACCTCTGACAACATTCAGGAGGATGTATTGTCTATATGAGTATATAGTCATGTCGTTTGGTCTCACAAACGCACCTGCAGTTTTCATGGCACTGATGAACCGAGTGTTCCATCCTTACTTGGATCCCTTCATCGTGGTCTTTGTGGACGATATCTTGGTGCACTCTCACACTTGACATGACCATGCCACCCATCTTGAGATCGTTCTGAGTACACTGAGAGAGCAACGAATTTATGCTAAAATCTCAAAGTGCCACTTCTGGATGGATCAGATTCACTTCTTGGGTCACGTCATCTCAGAGGCAGGAGTATCTGTGGACCCAGAGAAAGTGAGAGTTGTAGTTTCCTGGGAGCAGCCAAAGAACTTTTTTGAGGTACAGAGCTTCCTAGGACTGGATGGATACTACAGACGCTTCATTCAGGACTTTTCTCATCTAGCAGCACCTTTGACAGCTCTGACCAAGAAGGGGGAGAAGTTCTTATGGTCAAATTCTTGTGATTCAGCCTTTCAGGAGCTAAAAGGGAGGTTGACATCAGCACCGATACTAGTCTTGACAGAGCCAGGAAAGAGCTACACTGTTTACTGTGATTCTTTATGTGTCGGGCTAGGAGTTGTGCTTATGCAGTGAGATGGAGTCGTTACGTACGAGTCTCGGCAGTTGAGGCCACATGAGAAGAACTACCCTACGCACAACCTGGATTTGGCAGTTGTTGTTCGTGCCTTGCACTGTTGGAGACACTATCTTCCTGGGAGATCACTTTGTGGTCTTCACTGACCACAAGAGTCTCAAGTATATCTTCACTCAACGTGATCTGAATCTCAGGCAGTGCAGGTGGGTTGAGTATCTATAGTCTTTTGATTTCGAGCATGCCTATACGCCGGGAAAGGGCAATGATGTGGTTGATGTGTTGAGCAGGAGAAATCAGATTCAGACAGTTCAGGAGGCTAGTAGTGAGTGGAAGCTGATGGCTCTGTTCTCTAAGATGCATCCGGAGGTGCACAACAGACAGTGAGAGACTTTTCTATCATCTGTAGTTGTTACCTCCACGCTACATCATTGGGTATAGATGAGGAAGCTATCAGATTCGGAAGGCTTAGTCCTGCGAAATAGTGTGTCAGGAGGGGACCCTCTTCCTAGATGGACAGTGGGCGAGGATGAGATCTTGCATTTCCAAGGATGCGTATGGGTGCCAGGAGACATACGCGAGGAGCTGATGCGGGATGTCCATTCCTATGTTTTGGAAGATAATCTTGGTGTCACCAAGATGTATCGAGTCCTTCATCGCCAATACTGGTAGCCAGGTATGAATAAGGATGTTTCTGGTTTTGTATTGAGATATTCTACTTGTCAGTAGGTGAAAGCAGAGCACCATCGACCAGCAGGCCTTTTACAGCAGTTACCCATTCCAGAGTGGAAGTGGAATGATGTTGCGATGGATTTTGTGACCAGGATGTCGATATCACCTCGTGGGAACGATGTTGTTTGGGTTTTGGTCGAGAGGCTTACGAAGGATGCTCACTTATTTCCGATCAAGGATACCTTCAGTGTCAATGATCTGGGACGACTTTACATCATAGAGATCCTTCGTCTGCATGGACTTCTGAACTCTATTGTTTCAGACAGTGATGCGGGCTTTACCTCTCGGTTCTGGTAGGGACTTCAGAAGGCCTTGGGTATATAGGTACTTTTGAGTACCGCATTCCATCCCCGGACTCATGGCCAGTCCAAGCGCAAGATCCAGGTGCTTGAGGTTATGATCTGTGCTTGCATCCTTGATTTTGGCAGTTCATGGGAGAATCATATTCCTCTGGTAGAGTTTTCCAACAACAACAGTTTCTAGGCGACCATTCAGATGGAACCAAACGAGTATTTGTATGGTAGGCCATGCCAAACACCGTTATGCTTGCTGGAGGAAGGAGATGCAGACTTGATGGGACCTCATCTTGTTCAGGAGACTTCAGAGCAGATAGTGCTGATTCGGAAGAGGATGGCTACAACACAGTCTCGGTAGAAGTCTTATGTTGATCAGCGGAGACGACCTCTGGAGTTCGAGGTCGGTGATCGGGTCTTCTTACATGTCTCACCTAGGTTGGGACAAAAAAGGATTCAGAGAAAGGGTATGCTTTCACCGCGGTACGTCAGACCATTTTTGGTCTTGGAGAGAGTGGGGCCGGTCACCTATCGGTTGCAGCTACCTCAGAGGTATCGGGCCATGCACAATGTCTTCCACGTCTCTCATCTCCGACGATACTTTTCAGACCCGTCTCATGCCTTGCAGCCCGAGGAAGTCGAACTTGAAGCGGATGAGTTGTTCGAGGATCATCTTATCCGGATTTTCGATCATAGTACGAAGGTTCTCCGTGGGTGTTCTATTCCTCTGGTACGAGTACTATGGTAGCACGACTGAGTATATGACAAGACCTGGTAAAGGGAGACCGATGTACGATCACAGTGGCTGGAGTTGTTCGGGGTTTCTCCTTACCCGCCTCGTTAGGGAAATTAGGGGACAAATTTGTTGAAGGGGGGAAGTTTGTAAGAACCTGGATCTTCGTTCAGGTATGTTTTTCCTTTTTCTGGTGTTTTTGAGAAAAATGAATTTTTTGGAAACTTCAGAAGTGCACGCCGTGTACTTTCTTAGTACATGCCATGTACTCTTTTCCCGGCTTGAAGCCGTGTGCTGGCCATGTCCGGGCCACACACACGGTCTGTAAGGCTGAGGTGGAGGCCAATTATTTCGGAGTACGGAAAAATTGAAGTACACGCCGTGTACTCAAGAAGTACACACCATGTACTTTTTTTTCATGAAACGGACCGGGGTCGCCTCTACCCCCCAAAACCATCTTCTTCTTTAGTTTTCATTCGACCGAGGAGACCCGTACGACCGAATTTTGAGGAACTCCCGCCTCGGCGTTCATCCTCCGATTCGAGCACAGTCAGTTGCATTGGAACCGCAACGGTGAGTTTTCATTCTGCTTTATCCTTGTTTCTTGATTCCTCCTCGTTTCCAAGTTATCATGGGATGAACATTTTGGGTGTTTTCTTTGATCTATGTTGTTCGAAGAGGGGTCTCTAATCGAGGTTCACATATATCAATCTCCTAGAATCGAGGTAGGTGGGTTGTGAATTTCCGTAGAATGTTGATGAATAATTTGTGCAATTTCCATAAATACCCGTGAATGGGGTTTTGCGTATTTCTTATTTATCCATTATTACGTGCCTGCTTTGCTTGATTGCTTTAGTAGAGGTTATTGCTTGTGATTAGAGTAATTCGTTGTTCTCAGATTGCTTTTCCATGCTTGTTCTGCCTGTTTGACATTTTTTTAGTTGCCATGCCTAGTGGTAGGATTGTGGACTGTTGTGTTATTATTTTTGTTGAGCCCTAGTTGATAGCCAAGTAGTTTTTGAGCCTTACTTGGACGATATACACACACTGAGCATGTTTAGTTATACTCAAAACTATGAGAACCTGGAGTTGTAGACCAAAGGGATAATTGACAGAAGGGCTTCTCTAGAGTGTCTTTTTAATCACGATGCGGGACCAAGGGGAGAATTGACGGAAGGGATTCTCCAGAGTGTCTTTAGATATGACGCGGGGCACATGGGGAATTGACGTTGAGTTCTTCCCCAGAGAGCCTTTAGCAAGATACAAGACCATAGGAGGAATTGACGGTGAGTGCTTCCCCAGAGAATCTGCTTAATTTACGTAGCTGAACCAGAGGGGTGAGACTATGTGTGCCTCCTAGAGGGTTTCTAGTACATAGGGGGTGAACCATAGGGGTTAGACTGAGAGAGATAACCAATGGGTTACCTGTTTTATTCTTATTGTTGACTGCTTACTTGTGTGCTTACTTGTTAGAACTGTGGATTATAACTGATTTTGTTTTTCTGTTTACTACTTCTTGTTTATTTACTGCCATGTATTCATTGATTGTTAGGCACAAATCATTGGGTGATTACCTACTGGGATTGTATCTCTCACACCCTGTTTGGGCCATGCTTTTGGGCCCATGCAAACTATATTGTTGTAATATAGATAAGAGAAAGCTCCCTTCTACTTCATGATCTTGATTGCACGAGGAGCTATGGGAGAATGGGACTGGGTCGTGGATCGTGATGCTGATGAGATTGTTTTTTTCTTTTTCACTTGGTTTCAGTTGTATTCCAGCACTTTGTTGTGTTTGCTTCTTTCCATAGATACTTATACCTGCTGCATTATTATCATCATTGTTATATATCTGCATTGCTTCTGCTGTTTGGTTTCTATTGGTTTTCATGTTGGTTGTTGCTTCCGCTATTTATTGTAGACTTCTTACATTGTATACCTTACCGAATGAGGGCATTGTTTCCCCACCGACTCACCAAGGCCCTCGCTGCTAGTCAGCAGCCTCTGGCGTTCGGGGAAACACGCTTGAGGTCATGTGGCGAACTGGGTACGAGGAACCAGTGGAGGGGCTCCGGACTCGGGACGTTACATGCATCCACGAGACCCAGGATCAAAACTAGGTAGAGAAAAATTTCTGGTACTTTAGTAGTACTATAGCAGGCAATGTAGTAGACTGTACACTGTGCGGGCACTGTAGCAGGCACTGTAGTAGTACTGAAGCAGGTAATGTTCGGAACTGTAGCATCTAGAACTATTCACCTTGGGAACTGGTTTGGGCGTCGAGTCCTTAAGGCTTTCGGGCCACCTATTCCTTCAGGTCAGTTGTGCTTTCAAGACCCCATTAAGGCCTTCGGGTCACCTCATGTCCTTCGGGCCACATGTAGTTGCCTAGACAGACTCTATAAAAAGAGTAGCCCCAGAAGAGGATATAGAGCAGGTACACTCATCAAAAGAGAGCCAAATAGATTTGTCACAAAGAGAGGGTATGGCTATGCCATCGGGTCCCACCCGTGATTACACAGGAAGCCTATCCATATGACAATGTTAAGGTGGAGAGCTACTATCATGATGCAGATGCTGGGGATGGCAATTCCTTGTAGATAGTGTCGTTGGATTCTCTAAGAACTTAGGTTCATGTAACCTAATAAGCCTACGGGCCATGTAATCTCTGAGCATACGGGCCTTGTAAGGGTTCCCCCCTCATCCCTTGAAATGGGGGATATCATAAATCAATAAACATTAATTCCTTCATGTATGAATAATAGATGTGGATGATAATGAGGTCTCAATAGATGCTCACGTATAAACTACCTCAGATAATGATGAGATTGTAGAATTAACCCTTACATTGTACTTTTCATTGATTGAGGGTATCTTAACATCCAGTATAACAGTTAAATCATTGTTATTAAATTATAAAATAACCAAAAACATAAATATTATGTCATATATGATCTTCTAATATTGCATTGTTAATAATATTTTAGTATTATCATTGTTTCGGGTGTTAAATGATTCGTTTTCCATTATATGATTGGTTATGTACTCCATGATTATTATGGATATGATCTATTTGATTAATATCATGAAATATATAGTGTTCTTATATATTATTGTTATTCATAAAATGAAAATTATTTTTGAATTGTTATGATGGGCAATTAATTTGATCGCGTTTCTGGAGACAGTAGTATGTATGTACGCAAGAGCGACAATATAATTTTATTGAAATTTTAGTAGTATTTATTTGGATGGTATATAATATATAATTAATAATTAATATTTTATATTAATTATTTACATTATTTATACTCATTATTATACCCGTGAAAATAATGATGGGTTTGAATAACAAACTACACCACGACATGGAGGCGGTAAGTCATACGTATGCACTTATGGTGACTTTTCATTCATAGGATGGATAGATTAATGAATATGGTTATACCATATTTATAACATCATCATATTATGTAAATTTTATAGGATATATTATTTTGGTATGGAGACAACAAATAAAGAAGAAGTGGAAAATGAAAAGAACTTTGAAAGAGGTGGTGAAATTATTACCTCTTCTTCGGGAGTTTCCTATTGAGTTATTTAGAAGGGATCCTTAGGATGGATTTCTGATTAAATTAAGGCCTCTAGGATTAATTGTGGGTATTTGGGATGATATTTGAGTAGGGGATGGCTGAGAAAAGCGGCATTGTAGTTGTGATTATTGATGAAGGGAAAGTACACTTTTATAAGAGAGATTAGGGTCACTTTAGGAAAAGCCTGAAATATAATTTTATTAGTCAATCATATTCGGGTTATATGCTTCAAAAATAATTTATTTCAAGGATAAGGAGGGTATGAGTTGCAAAAATCTCAACCAACAGTATTTATACAAGTTTAAGTCACCATATTAATCATATCTTTTAGATTTAACACTTAGTTAAATAGTTTAACTTTGACAATGTATTGTTGTGTTATGATAATAAATGGTTAATAAAAATACTATAAAAATACAAGAGAATCCAAAAAGATTCATTATTATCTTATATAACCTATTATAATTCATTTGAATGATCCTTAAATTTGTATGGAAATTATATCAATTTATAATATAATATTTGTTTTAAAAACACATTAATGTCAATTTTGACATTATTTGGTAATTTGTACTTGTGAAGGTCATTAAAACTTTATCATTGAGAAAAAAAATATTTAATCAATCCTAACATGTCATATTAACATAAAAAATTAATATTATTCATCAAAAGTCTCAATTTAAATATTTTTTGGATATTTATAAAATCAATTATTTTAAAATTTCATTAATAAGGAAATTACTGCATCATCATTGTATCATAAATAAATTTAAATTTTTAATGTCTAAAAATTATAAATAAAATACCAATATATAATAATTTTTTTTAGATTTATACTTAATATTTATAGTCGAATGTATCTTTTGTATAACACTATATTAAAAATGTTCTAGTTATTAAACATGGAATATAACACTTTCATTTCTTCTTTAAATAATTTAATAATAAATGATCTAATCTAATCCAAGTAGTCCAAAAGGATAATATTTTATTCAAAAGGTTGATTTAATATGATAGAAAAAAATCCAATATAATTAAGACATGTGTTAGGGTAATTATAATATCATTTTCTAAATTTTATTGCCCTGTTTAATTTTAACCGTGGAAAATAAATGACAACAGTTACTATTCACCAAATATTATTTTCAACTTATTGAACCACATTTTACATAATGATTTAAATCTTTCCTCTATAATTTTTTAAATTCAATTCACATAAGTAGTAAAATTATTTTTTATTTGAATTTTATAATTTCCCTATTAGGTGGGAAAAATATGGTAAAAAGTTTAACAAAATTTTATGTATCTAAAATTATTATAAAAGGACTCGATGAATTGCATTGAACATATATAGAAATTATGTATCAATTTTTACCTAGAATTAATTTAAATAAAATTACTATGTATTTATATAAAAATTAGGTTTTAAACGATAACTTAGTGGTTTTCACTATTCATAAAAAATTTAATGTTTTCAAAAAAATACCAAAAATTCTCCCTACGCTAATTTTGATTTTCTGAATCCAAAAATTAAGTCCATTTTAAAAAATAAATAGTATAAAATTTGAAAAAGTGTGTATTAATATTTATAATGGATAGTTTGATTGGTCATGGTGTGTTAGAACTCGAAGTTGCGGACAACCCAGTCTACTATATTATTCTAAGAGAAGCATATCGTAGAAGCTTACGGTGTTACATTTTTCCCAACTTCAAATAATTTCATTATTGAAATCTCTATAATATTATAAAATAAAAATATTTAGTTATTTTTTCATCATAAGTTCCTCGTGTTCCCACGTTGCATCTTCAATCTTATGATTTCCCCTTAGAAACATTATTAGACGAGTCATCCGGTTTCTCAACACTTGTTCTCTAGTATCAAGAATTTTTATAGGATCTTTACAATAAAACAGATCAGGTTCCTGTTCTATTTCATCATAGGTGAGAACAAACATTGGGTCAGTTATGTATTTTCTCAATAGTTATATGTGGAACACATCATCAACCTTGGAGAGACTTGGTAGTATAGGAAAATGATAAGCTACAACTATAATTCATTCGTGAATTTCAAAAGGTCCTATGTACCTAGGACATAATTTTCCCCTCTTACCGAAATGTATAATGCCCTTCCATGGGGATGCCTTTATGGAAGCAAGATCTCCTACATCAAATTCAAAATCCTTCAATCGGTTATCGGCATATCTCTTTTTTCTTCTATGAGCTGCTTTGAAGTGGGTTTGAATAACTTTCACATTTTCCATTTTTTCCTAAACAAGTTATGGGACTATGAGTTTTCATTCACCAACATCATCCAATCAAGATGGTGTGTGATATATCATTCTATATAATGCTTCATATCGTACCATCCCAATACGTGAATGAAAGCTATTATTATAGGAAAAATCTACCAGAGGTAAATATTGATCCCATGTACCATGAAAGTCAAGTGATAAAGTTCTCAACATGTATTATAAGGGTTAAATAGTCCGTTCTGATGGTTTATCAATTTTAGGGTGGTAGGCAGTGTTGAAACAAATTTTAGTATCCATGACCTTTTGATGACTTTTCCAGAATTATGAAGTAAACCGGGGATCCCTATAAGAAATAATTGATAGGGGTACTCCATGAAGACTTACAACATCATTAATATATAGTCTTTATAGACGTTCAAGTTGTAAATCTTCTCTTATAGAAAAAATGTGTTTTCTTGGTATGACAATCAACAATGAACCATATTGCATCCTTCATTCTAGGAGTATTTGGTAGTCCCATGACAAATTCCATCATAATATCATCCCATTTCAACACATATATGGGATAAGGTTTCATGATTCTTCTTGGATGTAGTCTTCCAGCATTCACTTAATGAAAAACTATACATATTAACACAAAAACAGAAATTTATCTCTTCATTTTGTCCCACAAAAATGTTCCTTCAAATCCCTATACATTATAGTGCTACAAGGGTGTATAGTGAAATATGATCTATGAGAATCATCCAACTTTTTTAGATGAAGTATGTTAGGAACACAACGTCTTGTACCAAATTTCTAAATCCAATATTCATATAAAGTGTCAATTAATCTCTCATCATTCAATGCTTTAATTTTCTTTTGAAACACCTCATCATCAGTGTGAGAACATTTTATTCTTTCAAGTAAATATGGTTTAATATCCATTTGAGAAAGTATTGATATTTCACCTTCTATGATTATTCCCATATCCATCTTTACCAGATCTATAAACATATGATATCTTTCCACTATCATCTTATTCCAAACTCTATGATCATTTCTTCTCAAAGCATCTGCCACCTTATTTTCCTTCCTCGAGTGGTAATTTATAGTGCAATCCCAATCCATGAGTAGTTCAATCTGTCGTCTTTTCCTCATGTTTTGTTCTTTTTCGAGAAAATATAATTCAAACTATTCTGATCAGTATATATCTCACATTTTTTATAATAGAGATAGTGTCTCCATATCATCAAAGAAAATATTATAGCTTCTAACTCAAGATCATCAGTTGGATAGTTTTTTTCATGAATTTTTAGTTTTTTTATTGCATATGCAATAACCCTATCATTATGAATAATGACACAACCATGTCCTTTCATTGAAGCATCACTATAAATAGCACACCAATCATTCCTCGATGGTTGAGTCAATATAGTATAATTTTCTAATCATCTCTGTAGTTATTCAAAAAATTCTTCACACTATTTGTTCTAAACATATTTAACCCATTTACGTGTGAGCTTGGTTAATGGGTTTTCCAATCAAGAAACATTTTGGTTGAAATGCTGATAATAAACTGCTAAACCAATAAAACTACGTACTTAAGATATACTCATCGGTGCAAGCCATTCCTGGATTGACTAGACATTGAAATATAGATAGATATTCCAACAATAGATAGAATATGGACAAGATAAGAAATCTCTGGATGCCATAATTCATACGTCCTAAACATCCCATATAATTCATTTCATCTAAGGGTTTTCATAATATTGCACAAATGATTTTCAGGATCTTCATAGCTTTTAGATTATACCAAGATATCATCAATAAATACCACTACCAAGTTATCAATATATTTATTGAAAACAATATTCATTAGATTTGTGAAGATAGAGGGTACATTAGTTAGACCAAAAAGAATTACTGTAAATTCATAATGCATATACATGGTTTGAAATGCAGTCTTCAGAATTCCGTCCTTCTTCACACACAATTGATGATATCTAGGTCGAAGATAAGCCTTTTAAAAAAATATACCTTCCTGATGTGGATCAAATAAATCATCATTGAGAGGTAGAGGATACATGTTCATTATTTTTATAAAATTGATCTCTCTGTAGTCAATGCACAACATCATAAATCCATCTATTACATAACAAAAACTACAGGGTCTCCCCATGGAGAGACACGAGGGAGAGTAAATCTTGTATTACTCAATTCCTCTAGTTCTTTCCTTATTTCCACCAATTCCATAATGTTCATTCTATAAGGGGTCTTCGATATGGTCCTTGAAACATGAATTAAATCAATGGAACACTCAATTTCTCATCCTGTAGGATGTAAAGATAAATCCTATGGAAACACATCAACATGTTCTTGTACAATATGTACACCCTCTATTTGAAACTTCTTTCCCTCACCCATTTTTTTCATTATCTTCCTCCCCAATAATTGAATTTAGTAGAGAAACTGGGGGACGATATATATAAAAATCATATGGTGACTTTTCTGCTCTAAAGATAAGGTATTATTTATCATCAACAAAAATTTTAGCCTCCTTATTATTACAGTAAATTTTTTCATCAAATTCCGAAATCCAATATGTATCGAGGATTATATAAAATTCAATATTGCGAAGGAGGATGAGATCAGAAGATAAATAAAAATTATATTCTATAATGAGAAATGATACACAAAAAAATGTTGGAATGGTACTTCCCTTAGTAGTTTTTACTGACAACTCTTTTTTTAAATCAAATTGTAAATATCTATTTTTCTTGGAAAACTGGGAAGATATGAAACAATGTGATCATCCAGAATCAAATAAAACATTTGATAAACTTGATGAAACCATTAAATTACCTTCCAACGCATCTTTTGGAGCTTCAACCTTAGTAGTAGTGATCGCATAAGCATGGACTACTTCCCATGGCCTTTTATTAGGAAAGTTTCCATGGAACATGAGACATTCATTTTCATAATTCCCCATTTCTCAAAAATTTATAATTCAAAACTGATATCCTCTTTCTTTCTGTTGCAATCACAATCCTAGTGACCTTTTTCACGACACTTATAACAGAATCACGTTCCTGTCAGAAAAATACCATGGTATTTCTTCCTACATTTACTGTAGGGTAGAAATTAAAGTTATCCCTTATTACCATTATTTCTATTTACATAGTGTTCGGTATATCTCTTCATATCTTTATTTTCATTAATGTAGTAATACATAGAGAATTTCTTTTCTATCTAGAGATCACAGAAGGCAATATCATTGTATGATAAGAAGGATTGTGAGATAAATACTTGATAGAGAAATGGTTTTAACCCATAAAAACATAGATAAATCTTACTCCATGGGTTATGTATATAATCTTTTTCATTCCTTGCTATCCATGTAAATATATCCCCATACTTTGGGACATTCGCATCCTCCTTTTTCCTCCGACTCAGAAATTATATTTCCATATCTTCTCGATGTTCACGAGGAATGTATTTTTCTATGAAAATATCTTTATACTCCCTCCATTACATATTTGATACATCATCATCTTACATTGTGTTTTGAATCAATGACCACAATTTATCATCATCTCTTATGAGTTGATAAACTACCATGAAAACTTTTTCCCTTTCGCTACTCCCCAAAGCATGATATATTTTTTCTAAGAAACATATCCACTTGCTCAGCTACAAATATATTTTTTCCCTGTTGAATGTTGGTGGTTGTTCCCTCATCAAGCTATCTAACATTGATCTTATGCATTACAGATCAGGGTGCTCTATACAGGTAAGGTTATTATTCATAACGTGAGTGAGTTTCCCCAGTATGGTAATAAGATAATCAGAACCTGTTGAGTCAGCAGCTCCACTATAATTATTTTTAGTAGGAGGGAAATCCCTAATTGGATTATGTGTGTTGATATGGTTTCCATTCGTTGCAATATGTGCCATTTCTAAACAATAGCATATAGTAGATTAGTTTATTAATCGTAATAGATATTTCCAAACTTGTAAAACACATAATATTAATTGAATTGTTTATGGATATAATCCATAATAATAATAAAAAATCATTAAGGAGGTATATAATAATAAATCATACTTAATGGTTTTTAAGGAAAAGGTGACTTATCTTATGCCTATACACCGAGAGTATCGTACCAATAGTGTCATATGGCCTATTTTCGTGTACCTGAATACCCTAGGTCACGCCCAAAACTCCTTTTTGAAGTTTTCAATACTAGGTAAATCAGTGCTAGAGCCCTCTCTACCTTCTCATATTCAAACATGGATGTATAGCATGGAAAACTCCCAAAATCTCTACATTACCAAAATTTTTGGAGGTTCTTCTATACTCATCCTCAATGCCTATCTTAGGGTAATGTTCTCAAATCAATGTTTTCCTAAATATATCCTCCATGGTTTGTGCTAAACTTCATATGATACCAACTGTAATTCCCTAAAACTAGTTACCCATAGTCAGTGTAATATTACATAAAATCGGTGCGATCACAAGGGATCAAATCCCGAAAAAAAATATCAGTTTATTAGCCATGGATGTACTGGATACATATATAAGTTTTACATTACATTTTGAAATGAAAAACAAAAATATTGTGTCTCCTTTAAACACGTTCCTCTCCCTTATACTATCCCTACAGTTCATTCATAATATTCTTCTTCACATCCTGTGAAAAGAAAAATATATAAAGGGTGATCTGAGACTCTCATAAATGATTACAATATATTAGAAGCATTCATAAATAGGCAAAAACATTTAAGGAAATGTATAATAATAAAACATAATACTTTTTTCATTAAAATTCATCATAATATAGAAAATATAAATCAAATAATTCCATTTACTTATTGATATGGATATTCTACTATTCGAATAATAAAATGCAATATCCATATCCAATTTTATATTGATGGAATGCCAAATGCCAAAATTCATAAACACATAGTCAAGGCCTTGTTCCAAGACAACAAATTTAATTTTTTCAAGCCTTTCTGTTAAGACACTAGTTTGTCTCATTAGGCCTACCAATGAATCAAAGAGATATAGTGGGATCCACCCACCACTTACTATGTCCAATGCATTGCTTATATGAAAAGGTTGAAACATAACATAAATATTCGTATTAAAACAAGCATACGAAATGTGAATAATTGATTGATAAACCATGAATGGTATAAAAATAAAAAATCCAAAGTCAAATATATCACAAAACACTCAATACAATATGGATGATTTTTATGATAATAAATCAACTTCAAACAAGTCTAAATCCATCAAATTATGTTGACATATATGAAGTGAAATCTATTAGAAAAAAATATCACTTTCTATTTTGTAATCATTTAAAAGTCACATAATTATAATAGAAAATATATATTTTGAAAATATTCTTACATATTTTAAGGAAATTTTTGAATATGTTATAATGGTATAAAATAGCCACACACGGTGTATAAGATAAAAAACATTCTTTCCTTAATTTTTTTGAAAATGATTTAAAGGACCTTCTTTAGAAAAAGACGAAATGATTACATTATGAAATTTATATAAAAAGGAAAACAAGGGTAAAAATGGATCTCAACCATAGTATAGTAAATAGTAAAAAATATTTGAAATACCCTTTTAAGAAACAAGGATGTGTATCTTAAAGAGGTCCCAATATGTAATGACCCAAAATTTCATTAATGGAAAATCCCTCTTGATCCAGTTAAATGTTTCTTTATGAAAAAAAAATGTTTTTATAAGATGTCAACTTCTTTAGTTTAACGTTAAGATTTTTGACCGTTACTTTTATAGCTGTTGAACAGTGATCATCTGGGTAGTTTAAATATAAGGCTTTAACGAACCAATTTTCTACTCAGACAAAGGAAGCGATGGCCTCATCCAGTAGAATTCCCCCTTACGAAGCCCATTTGTCGGAGCTCGGAAAAGAGGTGGCGTCTTTGGGATTTTCCCTTGAACAAGCCCATGCTGAGCTTCATCAATTCAAGCTTGAACGTGATCGTCTACGGGAAAAATGGAAGTTGATAGAGATTACCACTCGAGCGATGTTATCCGAGCAACCCCAAGAGTCTGTCACCATCGCACACCTTACCCTTAGGTCTTATGCGGCTATTTTAAGGGGTTATGTAACAAATAAGTAGCACCATGTTCATGTACATTTTTTTTTGTATATAATAATGAATATAATTTCTAGTCATTTTTGATACATTGTAATTAGTTTTTAAAGTACAAATGGTGTTTTTTAGTTATTATTTAATTAAGAATTATATTTTATTAAATTAAAGGATTTTTGAATTAAATAATATTTTAATAAAATATTATTATTAATATTAAATTAATATTTATTAAATATAAATGATCTTGTAATTTTATGAATACAATTAAAATTTTTATTAAGGTTTGAAAGCCATTTCTGTCAAAACCCGTGAATTTTTTTATAAATGTCGGTTTTTATTTTAAAAGTAAAAATTCACATATCTATAAAATTATTTAGATAAAATAAATATTATTTTTGGAATCAGGACATCGAAATTATCCAACGGTGAATTTTTCATAATTTTCTGAGACAGTCAAATTTTTGGGTAAAAATTAAATACCATTTAAATATATAATGTGTTTTATGACATCATAATTACCCAATGGTGATGTAATAAAATACCATAATCCTTATGTTCGGCCAATATGTGTTTTATCATTAAAATAATGAGGTTTTGGGTTTGTTTGAATCACTTTTCAAAACATTAATGGAGCCCTCAAGACTTATTCAACACTTTGCCTTTTTAAATTAATTTCCATGGGAGTGTGACTCACCTCCACATAAGCAACCCTAATTTTTTAATAAGTTCGGACCTTGGACTTGTAAAATATTGTTTTCATATTTCCTTTTCCAGAAACCATGGGCAAATACCATGTGATGGTTTGTGGTTTGGATTATTTTAATATAAGGGGTCCCAAACCTAAATAATAAAGAATTCTCTCACCTTTCCTATATAAACCCACCCAAGCTCCCACTTACTCCTCACTCAAAGCCCTTGAAGTTCGTCCAACCTCTGCCCTACTCTCTCTAGAATCCTCTCAAGGTGCCCCAAGCTCCCAAGAAGCCTCTCACAAGCCTCTCTCAAGCCTTTGGAAGCACACTTCCAAGTAAGGGTTTTTTCTTCCTTTCTCGTTTTTGTCAATTTTCTTTAAGTTGTTTTGCCCTTTTAATTTCAATTATGAATGTTGGGGTATGGTTTCGCACCATCATCATACTGCCCTATTATTGTTTGAATGATGGGAGAACCCTTTCTCTCTCATTAAAATCCTCCCATGTACACCCGTTACTATGCCGAAATTCCGAAAGGAACTTCTCTCTCTTCTTTTACATTCAAGCAATACTTTTTTATCATGAATCTAAATTCCATTTCTATTGTTGGGACATGTATATATATGATCTCCTTACTGTCCATTACATGTAAATATGATGAGGAACCCCTTTCTCTCTCATCAACCATTTTTTATGAATTCTTGTGTCACGCCGTTACGCTGCCGAAATCGCACCGATTTTCTAAGCCAATGTCACTGTGTAGTGAATACCATGCTCATTTCTCCATCAAGGGTATTCACCTTTATGCACATTTACTTATTGATTATAAAGTTTCATGTTTTAATTCCAAATTCCTTTATCGTGGAATAAATGATTATGTTTTATGGATCCATGTTTTATGATCCATGTGGCACACTTATGCATGATATGAAATGTTTTAAGAAGGGTGCGCCCTTTATAGCGCTCCAATGCATTGGGTAAAGTATAGTATCATGATACGTCATGTGAAATGAGTGTTGACTCATACTAATTCATGTGCAATGAGGGTTTACTTGTGCTTCAAGTGCAATGAGGGTTTACTCATGCTCCATGTGCAATGAGCCTTGGCTCATGCTAATTCAATGTTAAGTGTTGTTGCCACATTTCCATGTTATGATTATCATGCTTTATCATGCCTTTATGTTCATGTCTCTCTCTTATTCTCTATTGATATGACTATTGCCTAACATGTATTGTACTCCTCATGTTATTCATTGTGTACTCCCTTACTGGGCTTTATAGCTCACCCTTTTCTTATGCATGTCCTCAGGTTATCCCATGCAATGCTAAGTACGAAGGAATGTAGTGGTCATGTAAAGGAAGTTTTCAATAAGGATGTTGTATTTCATGTTTAAAGTTTTTATGTAATGATCCTAAGCCCCAAAGACACTAAACCTCTCGATCTTCTTTGTTGTATCAAGTGAAGTTTTATGTAATAAAGCATGTTTAAGTTATAATAAAAAACAGGGTTGTTATAGTTGGTATCAGAGGATAGGTTTAGTTATTTTTGGGATTAGGAAACCCTAGTAAAGCCTTATATACAAGACTAATCATAATAAAAACATCCCTAAGTTTTGGTAAATACTAAGTAAGTGGTTTATCAAACAAATACATCGCTGCCTGGATACGAGCAGGTAGAGGCGGCTCTGGCACAGATGTATCCTAGGGGTAAAACCCGAAAACACCGCTTTGAGCTAGACTCGAACGGGAACTGGTGCACGACAACAGGCCTTGCTGCACTCTGGGTTACGACACTCCCGGGGGATATGTTTTGATAAATTCACAATCTTAGTATGAACCCTTATTGAGGGAAAAATGCCCCTAAGGATATATGTTAGAAGGAAGATCATGAAAAGCCTAGATTGAATCCTATAGACTCATGAGTTAAAGAGATTAAAGTTTATTTATAAGTCATCAACTTTTGTCTTTGGATTACCCTTTATGTGTTACCCCTAACTTTCCTTTTATTCCAGCCAATGGCTGGTAATAGGAGAACTCGGGCTAACAACCGTTGTGAAGATCAGTGTGATGATTGTACTTATGAGATGCCCAATCCAATGGGAGCGGGAATCGCGAACTTTGTCACGCTTCTCTCTCAGCTAACTCAAGTTTTGAATAGAAACACTGGTCAAGAGGAACGTTCAACCCCCCCTAAGAAAGAACAAGTCTCTATTGAAAGCTTCATGAGACAAAGGCCTCCTACTTTTAGTGGATCATCCGATCCCACGATTGCTGAACAATGGATCAACTCCATTTAAAAGATATTATCCATCCTCCAATGCTCTGAAAAAGAGAAGGTTCTCCTGGCGGCTTATCGTATGGAGGGTGAAGCTGATCAATGGTGGACGTTGATCAAAAATACGAAGCCTGAGGAGGAGATCGAGGCTTTGGAATGGAAGGTATTCCGGAAGATGTTTTTCGATAAATATTTTCCACGCACCCTCCGTCTTAAGATGGAAAGGGACTTCCTTTCCCTCAAGCAGAAAGATGAGGAATCTGTGGGAGCGTACGAGGCAAACTTCACAAGGATTGCACGATACGCTTCCGGCTTTGTCGTTACCCCCGAATGCAAGGATGACCGCTTCTTTGGTGGGCTGAATCCTAGCTTGCAGAAAGCATTAGCGATCCGTGACTTCGACAGCTATGAGGAAATTGTCCGATGTGCCCTCAAGGTTGAAATGGAGATCGGAGAATCACAGGGGTATCATGGGGACAAGAAGCGGAAGGTGGACTTCAATGCTGGTGGTCCGATGGATAAATCCAACGACGCTAAGAAATTCCAGCACCCCACTTGCCAAAAGTGTGGAAAAAAGCACCCTGGAAATTGCCTTAGGGGGACAAGAAAATGCTTTAAGTGTGGAAGTGAAGGGCACCTAGCTGTTAACTGTCAGCAAGAAGGACCCGCGGCTGCGACGGAGGGGAGGAACACTCCGTTCGAACCTCAACGCGTTGTTCAATGCTTCAAATGAAAAGAACCGGGTCATTTTGCGAATCAGTGCCCTAATCCAAGGGTTATCGGAGGCAATCAACAACCTCCAAGACAGCAAGGAAGACCTTTTGCCATCACTTCTGCCGAAGTGAACCCCGACAACGAAGTGGTGACAGGTACGCTAGTTATTCATTCAAGAATAGCGAACGTACTTTTTGATTCAGGTTCTACGCATTCTTTTATATCTCAAAAGTTTAGTAGAATAATCCCTGCACCACCACAAATCATGGAAGTAAAGATGTCGGTGAGTACGGCAAATGGGGAAATCATTGCATACCATGAGTATAAGTCCTCCCCTGTTATAATCTGTGGATTGAATTTCCCGGCGAACCTCGTCATACTCCCTTTGGTGGAATTTGATGCAATTCTTGGCATGGATTGGCTTTCCTTATATAGAGCCAACATAAATTGTCGGGAGAGGGAAATCACACTCCATATGGAGAATCAAACCCCGATTCTTTACAAGTGTCAGGAGGAAGATGAATCTCCTTTAGCTCCATCATCTCAAGCATGGATATTACTGCCTTATGAGCACGCATATCTGGCTCAGATGATTGAGTCCAAGGAAGAAACCACCCTTGAAGAAATGCCTATTGTGAGGGAATTCGCTGAAGTATTTCCCGAGGAACTTCCTGGTCTTCCTCCAAGAAGAGATGTTGAGTTCTCAATTGAACTTATACCTGGGGCGCTACCAATATCCAAGACTCCATATAGAATTGCTATGTTTGAGCTTGAAGAACTGAAGAAACAACTACAGGAGAATCTGGATAAAGGGTTTATACGCCCAAGTGCATCACCATGGGGTGCACCAGTCCTCTTCGTCAAGAAGAAGGATGGGTCAATGCGGCTTTGCATCGATTATCGTGAACATAACAAAATCACGATAAAGAACAAGTATCCTCTCCCAAGAATCCATGACTTGTTTGATCAGCTGCGTGGAGCACAATACTTCTCCATGTTCGACTTGCGGTCGAGATATTATCAAGTAAGGGTGAAGAAGGAAGATATCCCCAAGACTGCTTTTCGTACAAGGTACGAGCACTATGAATTCATAGTAATGCCTTTTGGACTCACCAATGCTCCAGCATTATTCATGGACTTGATGAATAGAGTCTTTAGAGATTACCTAGATAAATTTGTGGTAGTCTTTGTAGATGATATTCTAATATACTCCAAAACCATGGAGGACCATGAGGAGCATTTAAGAACTGTACTGGAGACTTTGCGCAAGGAGAAGCTCTATTCCAAGTACAGCAAGTGTGAGTTCTGGTTGAAGGAGGTCTCATTCTTGGGCCATATCATCACAAGCAATGGGATATCTGTGGACCCCTCCAAAACAGATGCAATTGAGGGATGGCCGGGGCCAACATCGGTAACTAATATCCGTAGCTTCTTGGGGTTAGCTGGATATTATCGACGATTTGTGAGAAACTTCTCACGATTGTCCAACCCTCTTACCAAGCTAACTCGAGAGGGAGTAAAGTTTGCTTGGAGTGATGAATGCGAAGAAAGCTTCAAGGAGTTGAAAAGGAGGCTTATCACTGCACCTGTGCTCACTTTACCCACAAGTGGGGAGCTTTTTGGGGTATTCAGTTATGCTTCGAAGAAGAGATTAGGATGTGTGCTGATGTAGAATGATAAAGTGATATCCTCTGCCTCAAGACAGTTTAAAATCCATGAGCAAAACTATCCAACACATGATCTGGAGTTGGCGGCGGTAATCTTTGCCTTGAAAATCTGACGGCATTATCTCTATGGAGAGAAATGTGAGATATATACTGACCACAAGAGTCTTAAATATATATTCACACAGAAAGATCTTAATATGAGCCAGAGAAGATGGATAGAGCTCATAAAGGATTATGACTGTTCAATACATTACCACCCTGGGAAGGCGAACAAGGTGGCGGATGCCCTAAGTAGAAAGGATCCAGCAATTCTATCAATGATGAGAATTGAGAAGGATCCAATCTTCTTAGACTTGATGAAGATGGACGTGGGAATAATAAAGAAGGGAACATCATCAATCATTTCACAAATGATTGCTCAACCATCTCTTTTGGAAAGGTTAAAGGATTCTCAAAAGGGTGATGCGAGAATCCAAGAAAAAGTGGAAGCTATCAAAAAGGGAAAATCCTCAGAGTTTCATGTTAATGAAGAAGGAATTGTGCGGTTTGGGAAAAGACTATGTGTTCCATCATGTTCGGAGCTGAAGAAGGAACTTTTGGATGATTCACATAGTTCAAATTTCTCTATTCACCCAGGGAGCAAAAAGATGTATCAAGATCTCCGAGAAAACTTTTGGTGGGATAATATGAAGAAGGAGATCGCTGAATATACATCAAAGTGCCTGGTGTGTCAGCATGTGAAGACAGAGAGGCAGAAGTCTAAGGGGATGATGCAACCATTGCCCATACCAGAATGGAAATGGGAGAACATCACCATGGACTTCGTCACTGGACTTCCAAGGACATCCAAAGGCAATAATGCAATCTGGGATGTTGTGGATCGTCTTACAAAGACTGCACACTTCATTGCTTTTCGAGAGGATTTATATTTGGATCAACTGGCACGGATATATATCAGGGAAGTGGTACGGTTGCATGGAGTACCACTATCTATTGTGTCTGACCGAGATCCAAGATTTACCTCTAAGTTTTGGAAGAGTCTTCAACATGCTCTGAATACTGAACTGAAATTCAGTACGGCCTATCATCCTCAAACTGATGGCCAATCCGAGCGGACTATCCAAACACTTGAGGATATGTTGAGAGCGTGCTCAATGGACTTTAAAGGAGGATGGGATCAACATCTTACTCTAGTTTAGTTCTCTTGTAATAATAGTTTCCACTCGAGCATCCAAATGGCACCATATGAAGCCCTGTATGGGAAAAGGTGTAGAACACCGGCATGTTGGGATGAGGTCAGTGAACGTAAGCTGCTTGGACCAGAAATGGTCGAAGAAATGGTGGAGAAGTTGAAAACCATTCAGTAGCATATCAAGGCAGCCCAAAGTCGACAGAAGAGTTATGCAGATAATCGTCGACGAGACCTCGAGATTAAAGTCGGAGACATGGTGTTTTTATGCATATCTTCGTGGAAGAAGGTCATGAGGTTTGGAAAGAAAGGGAAGTTAAGTCCAAGGTACATCGGCCCCTTCGAGATTCTTGATCGTGTTGGGGCTGTGGCCTATCGACTAGCACTTCCACCTACTATGGCCAAGGTGCATGATGTCTTCTATGTATCCCTCTTAAGGAAGTACATACCAGACCCTTCACATGTACTCTCTTCTGAGGTGGAACTATTAGAAGACGATCTTTCTTATGAGGAGCAACCAGTGAAGATCTTAGATTGTAGAGAAAAAGATCTACGAAATAAGACAATGCCCCTCGTCAAGGTGTTGTGGAGAAACCACAAGTTTGAAGAAGCAACTTGGGAGTCGGAGGATATGATGAAGCTAAGTTACCCACATTTTTTTTAGTGTGGGAAAAGGAAAATTTCGAGGGAGAAATTTCTTAAGGGGGGAATGTTGTAACGACCCAAAATTTCATTAATGGAAAATCCCTCTTGATCCAGTTAAATGTTTCTTTATGAAACAAAAATGTTTTTATAAGATGTCAAGTTCTATAGTTTAACGTTAAGATTTGTGACCGTTACTTTTATAGCCGTTGAACAGTGATCATCTGGGTAGTTTAAATATAAGGCTTTAACGAACCAATTTTCTACTCAGACAAAGGAAGCGATGGCCTCATCCAGTAGAATTGCCCCTTACGAAGCCCATTTGTCGGAGCTCGGAAAAGAGGTGGTGTCTTTGGGCTTTGCCCTTGACCAAGCCCATGCTGAGCTTCATCAAGTCAAGCTCGAACGTGATCGTCTACGGGAAAAATTGAAGTTGATAGAGATTACCACTCGAGCGATGTTATCCGAGCAACCCCAAGAGTCTGTCACCATCGCACACCTTACCCTTAGGTCTTATGTGGCTATTTTAAGGGGTTATGTAACAAATAAGTAGAACCATGTTCATGTACATTATTTTTTTGTATATAATAATGAATATAATTTCTAGTCATTTTTGATACATTGTAATTAGTTTTTAAAGTACAAATGGTGTTTTTTAGTTATTATTTAATTAAGAATTATATTTTATTAAATTAAAGGATTTTTGAATTAAATAATATTTTAATAAAATATTATTACTAATATTAAATTAATTTTTATTAAATATAAATGATCTTGTAATTTTATGAATGCAATTAAAATTTTTATTAAGGTTTGAAAGCCATTTCTGTCAAAACCCGTGAATTTTTTATAAATGTCGGTTTTTATTTTAAAAGTAAAAATTCACATATTTAGAAAATTATTTAGATAAAATAAATATTATTTTTGGAGTCAGGACGTCGAAATTATCCAACGGTGAATTTTTCATAATTTTCTGAGACAGCCAAATTTTTGGGTAAAAATTAAATACCATTTAAATATATAATGTGTTTTATGACATCATAATGACCCAATGGTGATGTAATAAAATACCATAATCCTTATGTTCAGCCAATATGTGTTTTATCATTAAAATAATGAGGTTTTCGGTTTGTTTGACTCACTTTTCAAAACATTAATGGAGCCCTCAAGACTTATTCAACACTTTGCCTTTTTAAATTAATTTCCATGGGAGTGTGACTCACCTCCACATAAGCAACCCTAATTTTTTAATAAGTTCGGACCTTGGACTTGTAAAATATTGTTTTCCTCTTTCCTTTTCCAGAAACCATGGTCAAATACCATGGGATGGTTTGTGGTTTGGATTATTTTAATATAAGGGGTCCCAAACCTAAATAATAAAGAATTATCTCACCTTTCATATATAAACCCACCCAAGTTCCCACTTCCTCCTCACTCAAAGCCCTTGATGTTCGTCCAACCTCTGCCCTACTCTCTCTAGAATCCTCTCAAGGTGCCCCAAGCTCCCAAGAAGCCTCTCACAAGCCTCTCTCAAGCCTTTGGAAGCACACTTCCAAGTAAGGGTTTTTTCTTCCTTTCTCATTTTTGTCAATTTTCTTTAAGTTGTATTGCCCTTTTAATTGCAATTATGAATGTTGGGGTATGGTTTCGCACCTTCCTCATACTGCGCTATTATTGTTTGAATTATAGGAGAACCCTTTCTCTCTCATTAAAAGCCTCCCATGTACACCCGTTACTATGCCGAAATTCCGAAAGGAACTTCTCTCTCTTCTTTTACATTCAAGCAATACTTTTGTATCATGAATCTAAATTCCATTTCTATTATTGGGACATGTATATATATGATCTCCTTACTGTCCATTACATGTAAATATGATGAGGAACCCCTTTCTCTCTCATCAACCATTTTTTATGAATTCTTGTGTCACGCCGTTACGCTGCCGAAATCGCACCGATTTTCTAAGCCAATGTCATTGTGTAGTGAATACCATGCTCATTTCTCCATCAAGGGTATTCACCTTTATGCACATTTACTTATTGATTATAAAGTTTAATGTTTTAATTCCACATTCCTTTATCGTGGAATAAATGATTATGTTTTATGAATCCATGTTTTATGATCCATGTGGCACACTTATGCATGAAATGAAATGTTTTAAGAAGGGTGCGCCCTTTATAGCGCTCCAATGCATTGGGTAAAGTATAGTATCATGATACGTCATGTGCAATGAGTGTTGACTCATACTAATTCAAGTGCAATGAGGGTTTACTCGTGCTTCAAGTGCAATGAGGGTTTACTCATGCTCCATGTGCAATGAGCCTTGGCTCATGCTAATTCAATGTTAAGTGTTGTTGCCACATTTCCATGTTATGATTATCATGCTTTATCATGCCTTTATGTTCATGTCTCTCTCTTATGCTCTATTGATATGACTATTGCCTAACATGTATTGTAATCCTCATGTTATTCATTGTGTACTCCCTTACTGGGCTTTATAGCTCACCCTTTTCTTATGCATGTCCTCAGGTTATCCCATGCAATGCTAAGTACGAAGGAATGTAGTGGTCATGTAAAGGAAGTTTTCAATAAGGATGTTGTATTTCAAGTTTAAAGTTTTTATGTAATGATCCTAAGCCCCAAAGACACTAAACCTCTCGATCTTCTTTGTTGTATCAAGTGAAGTTTTATGTAATAAAGCATGTTTAAGTTGTAATAAAAAGCAGGGTTGTTATACAATAGATACTCATGTATATACAACCTCAGATAACGAAGAGATTATAGAATTCACAATTACCTTGTACTTTCTAAGATTGAGGGTATGTTAACAGCTTTTATAATTGTTAAATTATTTTTATTAAATTCTTAAAGAACCAAATACTTAAATATGATATCATATAAGATCTTATAATATTACTTTGTTAAAAATGTTTCAGTAGTATCATTTTTTGGTTGTTAACTAATTGGTTATGCATTATATGCCTTATTTTGTAAGCCATGTTTGTTATGGATAGGATGTATTTGACTCACATCCAGAATGGTATTAGGTTCTTAAATATTACTTTTAATCATAAAATGAAAATTATTCTTTAATGGTTATGATGGGAATGAATTTTAATCACGTTCATGGAGACATTAATCTATACGTACACATTAGCGACAATATCATTCTATGGATGGGGAGACTGTATGTAATTGGATAGTGTATCATATATACATAATCATTAACATGTTATATTCATTATTTATATTTGTTATACTCATTATTATACCAATCCAAATAATTATGTCTTTGAATAACAAACTACACCACGACGTGGAGATGGTAAGCCGTACATACACACGTATGATGAATGCTTCTTTATATGATGGATAGAATAATTAATATTGTTGTACCATATTTATTATAACATCATAAAATGTGTAAGGTACTGAAATTATTATTTTAGTATGGAAATAACAAACAAATTGGAAGTGGTAGAAGAAATGAACTTTGAAAGAGGTGACACAATGTTTATCTCTTCTTCGGGTGTTTCTTTTTGAGTTGATCAAAAGGGATATTTAGATTGGCTTTATGATCAATGTAAGGACTTTAGGTATAAGTGAGGATAGATGGGAAGAAATTGGAGTATGGTTTGGCTGAGCCAAAGGGCATTAGAGATGTGATTGTGGTAGAAAGGGAAGTACCTTTTTATAAGAGAGGTGAGAGTCACTTTAGGAAATTCTAGAAATATTTTTTATCATACAATCCTATTCAATTTATAATGGATCAAAAAATGATTTATTTCTAGAATAAGGTTGGTATTGCTTGAAAAACCCTCAATAAATAGGATTTAGAGAATTTTATTTCACCACATCAACCAAAACAATTATATTTTAACTCTCAGTTAAATATTTTATCTTTTACCATGTATTCTTGTATTATAAAAATAAATGGTTAATAAACATACTATAATAGGCCAATAGAACCTAAAGTGGTTAATTATTAATATATATAACATTTTATATGTTTTTTGTCCAATCCTTATATTTTTAGAGATATTATATAAATTAATAGTATAGTATTTGTTTTTAAAACACAATTATTTCAATTTTGACACTATTTGGAACTTTATTTTTGTACAAGTCAAATCAACTCTATCAATTCGAAAAAACATTATTTAATAAACCCTAACATGTCATATTAACTTAGAAAATTAGTGGAATTCATCATAACTCTCAATTTACATTTATTTGGATATTTATAATATCAACTATTTTAATCATTCATTAATAAGGAAATTACAGCAATATCATTGTATCATAAATAAATTTAATTATTTAATTTATAAAATTTATAAATAAAATACCATTATATAGAAAATAATTTTATGTTTTTAATTAATATATATTCGAATTTATCATATGTATAAACCAATATTAAATTTTTTTTAATAAACATTGAATTTAACACTTTTAACTCTTCTTTAAATAAAATAATAATAAATGTCCTTAACTATTCCAAGTGGGAAAAAAGGATCAAATATTATTTATAAATTTGTATTTTTATGAAATAAAATTATCCAATAGAATTAATTCCTTTGTTAGGGTAACGAAAATAACATTTTTTACCATTAATTACCATATTTACTTTTAATCGTGGTAAAATAAAAGTCAAACCATATTATTCACCAAATATTATTTTTATCTTATTGAACCACATTTTACTTAATGATGTAAACTGTGTCTCTTTGATTTTTGAAATTCAATTCACAGGAGAGGTAAAATTATGTTTTATGCAAATTTTCAAATATTCGTAGAAGGTGGGTAAAAACATTAAATAGTTCAATAAAATTATATATATATATAATTTTATTATAAAATGACTCCAATGAATTAAATAGAAAATATATAGGTATTATGTATCTATTTTTACCTAATATTAATTTAAATAAAATAACTAATTATTTAAATAATATTTCAGTTTTAAATAATAACGCAACATTATTCACTATTCATCCAAAATTGAATGTTTTCGGAAAAGTACAAAAAACATCAACCTAAGCTAATTTCGATATTCTGAATCCAAAATTGATGTCCATTTTTAAAAATAAAATTTATAAAATTTAAAAAAATCAGAATTACTATTCATAATGACTAGTTTGATTAGCTATGGTGTGTTAGAACTCAATGCTGCATACAACACAAGTTGTGGTATTATTCAAAGAGAAGGATATAGTGGAATTTTGGGATGTTACCATACATAATCAGTTTTATCAAATTAAACTCATTGAAGTGGAATAATATAATTTATAATTATATAGTAGAGGCGAAGAAAGTGATGTTTTCTAAAGAGAAGATTCTATTAGGTATATAATTCTGTTAATAAAAAAATTCAATAAGAAATTAATTAAAATGTTATCAATTAGATAAATATTTATATATTTCAAGTAACTATTCATTAAAATCTATTTTACATATAATTTATCTTTCTATATAATTTTAATTATAATTCATGTTTCAATTAAAATCGGTTGTTTTCACTATTCATCAAAAAATTAATCTCTTAAGAAAATAATCAAAAATTTAATAAATGATAATTTGAAAGTATATACAAAAATTGTTTTTTATTTTTGGAAATAAAAGATTCTAATATAAAAAAATTATTTTTATTTATTTTAATCTATGACTGACTAATCTACCTTTCTGGAAAATGCAGGTTCTTTGAAAAAAATTTCTGTTATTCAAATGGTTCTTATATTCCTCATAACAAATATAGAAACATTAAATTTATTTTATACAGGTGTAATATATATTATCATCACACATTATGTATGGAAATTCATACATTCTACTTTTATGGCTATATTAAATTTTTTGTGTTTAAATAATAATATTTTTCTAGAGTATCAGATTTTGTACAAGACTAAAGCTGAAATTATTAGAAAATACCAAAGAGATTGAATTTATTTAAAAGAAAATATATCATAAATACGTGGCTCTTAAAATAAATTTCTACATAGGTTTTTAATTTCATATATTATATTGAATATTATTTTCCACTTATTAGATAACGAGGTTTTTCATTTGGAAACGTAATATTGGATATTATTATATAATTAATGATTTTTTTAAAAAAAATTGTAATATAAATATTTAACACATTATGTAAATACACATGACATGTTACTTATAAATTAATGAAAAAATATTATTACTGACTTAATTATATCAAATACTAACTATAATACCAATCAAATGAAAATATAAAATTATTAAATTAAAAATCAATCATTCATTACACCTTTTATGATATATCAATGATAAAGTTTGGTAATTAAGGAATAAAAAACCCATATTATGAAACTAGTTCAGAATGATCATTGTGAAAAAACCATTAATGAAAAATTTTAATAAATAATTAATGTAAATGTAAATAATATTTAATAGTTTTTTATAAAATTCTATGTATATGAATTTTTTTATAGTTGATTATGATATTTTTTCAGATATGAATACATAAATGGTGAAACAAGTTATGGTCTTCATGTCTCAAATTTTGTCACCTTGAGAGATATTACCAATTATACCTTATTTATTTATTTTAATGATGTTGCTAAAACATAATATATGTTATATACCATATTTATATATTTTTTAAGGTCAATATTGTCTTCTATTTTAATTTTATTTATATATCAAAGATGATAGGTCTGAAAAGGGTTTCCTATTAAAATGTTACTCAAAATGTAAATATTTTATTACCCAATTAATTTAATTATTATTAAATTATTGGTAGTATTTTATCATATGAGTACTATTTAATTTATATTGATATTCAGGGGGTCATAAATTATCTCTCAAAAGTTCATTTCCCCTTTAATCAAATTGTAGATAAATTGTTTTTGGTATGTGAAACAAACCTGGTCTCATCCTATAATTTGGGACACCCAATTTATTCATATCAAATATTCATTGGATGATTTCCAAAGTATCATTATATAATATTAATAACTGATAAATATTTTTCTATTCTATTTTCACTTCATCAAAATATTAGAATTAAAACTTTAATGGATTATATATGGGTTTATTTAAACATGTGAAAATATTTTCTTATCAACTTTTATGTGTGATCCCATTAATACAAATCCATTAAAATTTTATATAATTCTATCTCTCTATGATTTCATTTATTATAAGATTGAATATTTTTCATGGATATTTTTAAAACACCTATTTTATGTTGGTATAAAAAGATTAACGAAATATCATATTTAAAATATGTTTTACACAACGCTTCATAAAATTATATTTTATCTATGTTAATATATTTTAATAAGTTATATAATTTATCAAGATCATTATTCAAATATGACCTTCCGAATTATTTCTATCAATTATTATAAAATTTTACTATATTTTAGATAAATTATCCACTATTTTTAATATGTGGTTTAATATTTTTGTTGTATAGACACAATTTTTAAACTAGTTAATTTTTTATATAATTATACTATTTTTGATACCATTTGATATAGGATTATCTCTTAGATACCATGTATAGACTGATGAGAGAAATTAACTTATAAATTCTAGAAACTATATCTATATTTTGTAAATATCATACACAGTATGATCATTACTAAATGGAATTTCACTAGAATGATAGTTTGTTCATTGGATATCATTTTATTTTCCACGAAAGTATCATATTATGATTATTTAATTAATTATGAAATATTATCTTATATGAAGAAATTTTAATAGATAAAAAGAATTCTATTTCAATGGGTTATTTCATATGTGTACAATAAAATATAATTTTCTACCCATGGTGCCTTTAATTTATGATGACTGATTGATTTCATGTGGTACAATTATTTATGGATGAAATATAGATGACTTCCTATTACTCCCAATGATACATTGTTTATATATTATGATTTAATTATTTATTATTTTATTTTTTGTTTATATGTGTGTATATTTATACTAATGTCCATGAATGATTGGATTCTATAGGTGAATATTTATGAAACTGCTGAAATACATTTAAATTTTTTAAATTTTTTCAATATTACGTTAATAAATCATAGTGCGTGTTTATTTACTATTGTTTCCACAAAAATTAGATTCTTCTACTATGTTTTTTCATGAATTTTAAAATAATTTATAATTTATTGTTTATTGGGTCTGAATTGTCCTATGTATCATAATTACACCCTAATGTTAGTAATTTTTTTGGTTGTGTTATTTGATTGTTATCACATTTGTTAGAACTTATAGAAAAACACAGCATTAAAAAAATTATATATCTATTATCCACAGTTATGAAGGATTAAAATATAAAAAATATGTCTAAAAGTGTCTCTTTTGAAGTGGATTTGAGGGATATTTTGGAGACCTGTCATGGATTAAGTGTTTATATATATTTTAGTGAAATTGACAATTTAATACAGAAATATGTGTAATAACATTTAACACATTTTCTTAGTTCTATAATTATAAAATCATAAAAGGGTCCAAAAATTATAAAATTTATATTATTTGGGACTAATTTTGAAAATAAGTATATTATTCATAACATGTGTGTGAAGTGTTTTTTTATCACTTGATCTAGTAGTGTTGGTCGAGGGTTCTTCTTGGTGGCTAGAACATAATATTTATATCCAAACATATGGGGTAAATTAACTTATATCCACAAGAAATATATATATATATATATATTAAAAAAAATAAGTACTGACACCACAATATAATTTATAAACAATTTAACCATATATAACACATGGATGGGGCATTAATACAAAAACATCACATGGTTGGAAAATAGAAATGATATATAAATTTTATAAGTCTATGAATCCAAAAAACAAAAGGAACATGAAATATCCTCCCCACATCCTATAATCCAAGACTGATCTATATCCACAATGGTTAACCTGTCAAAATTAACCACAATGTTCCATCATGGATCACCATGCTTCATCGGAAATCATACACTATTAATCCACCTCATCCCTAATGCAAAAAAAACACCTCAGAACATGTATGTGAACCACTCAAGAAGATCATGCTTATGAATAAGGCCCATCAATCGTGGAGTATTAATATATTCAGTTGGACTAAAAAAACTCAAATGAAAAAATAAATTAACCCATAATCATAAAACCATATTGTTAATGAGTAACTTTGAATAAATATTATATCATAAAATACAAATATTCTCTAAAAAAATATTTTTCTAGATCATAATGATATCATAAACAGATTGCCTCCAAACAATGAATGTTATAATCTCATTAGAATCATGGAATATTTGAAGTATCTATAAGGTGTCCCAACCTAAATAGATATATTTTTTTCAATAATTTTATGAATATTTACATATATCATAACAAATATCATAATATCCAATAAATGGATGGTTTATCATCTTGAGGAATTATATATATATATATATAAATTATATTATAATAATTTTAAACATTTATACTCAAACGTACAACATTATACACCCTTATAGACTTCTTATATGTGTTACTCATCAATATAACCTATTGAATAGAATAATTATTTTATATTCTCACACACTATTTTTGGGAAAATATCTAAATTAATCCTAATATTTAGGTCATAAGAATGAGTGAAAACATGGATATGGTATAAGTGTATTAGTAAATGATAATGGGATTGTAACTAAATTCACAAAAAATGATTAAGAATTAATGATCATTATATATAAATATAATTACACAAAATTTTCATCAATGATATATATTAATTATATCATTTATTAGAATAATAATATAATAATATTTATTTATTTTATAATAAATTCTTAAAGTAAAAAATAATATAAATGGGGACCAAAAATATTTATGATAACTTTTAACATTATTAAAATAACCATGATTCTCACACTTTTTCTTATGGGATAACCCATGATTCTCATGTATTGTTATGTATGAAAAATAATGATACAAAAAAATTACTTTTTGATAAAACATACGAATCCTTTATTTATGTTGCAGAAAACTTCATGATGACAATGATAAATTATCTCATATGGTTTAAATTATAAAAAATTGTGTATATAGTGGTATGTGACTCCTCCCATTAATATCCAAAAATATGTGTTCCATAAAATATCACTCATTCATCCTACCATGAATACCCATAGATTGAAACAGGGTACCATATCATTTAAAAATGGCATAACCTAACATTAGATGAAAATTAAATACATTGATATTGATAATTCAGTCACACAAAAGGGAAATTTCAAAAGTGAATTGAATGGGGAATCATAAATTTAAACATGTTATTACTTGGACAATTTGAATTAATGAGGAAACTGGGAATGAAACACTTTTAAATCTATAAAATACAATATTAACATTTGTATAATGATAATAAGCATTTAATACCTTATGATTATTTTGAAGAGTTGAAATGATAATTCTATCAAAAATTAATTTCAATATTAATTCTGAAAACTCATCCTTTTTGTTTCATATATTTTATAAAGGGAAAATATGAGTAGATGATAAAATGACTTACTAATTTATCAATATATAAATACTTATATAGAATCCTAGATCTAAAACAGAGTAAAAAATAATCATTTTCATTGGAGGGAAAGAACAATTTTATGGTCACTAGAAATAGTAAATATTTTTATTTCAAAATTATAATGGAGATTATTATCATGAAGGGTAAATATGGAAACAGAAGAGAAAGAGGTCAGTTAAAGATGATATGATTTACTCTCACTATAAATAGATTTTAATAGAATGAAATAACTCACAAAAGATGAAGGTGATGTGTAAATTATATTCCCTATAAAAATGAATGTATATAGAATGAATATTTCAATAGTATTAGAGAATATAATCTTATCAAACTATAGTGAAATAGAAAAAATTATGATATAAACAAATAATATAAGAAATGAAAATCTTATACCATAGAAATAAACATCAAAGAATGATATTTAAATTTCTACATAATAAACTTCACCATCCTTATGAAATATTTGAAATAAATATTCAAATCTATTCAAAAATATATATTTTTAACTGAAATCATTTTTTATACATGTATTATTTAGATATATTTTATTTTTATACCAGGATATTATATTTTTTTGATTCTTTTGAGTGTGTTTTAAATTTTAAATATAAATTTTATTCATTGATAAAAATTTCCTCATTATGTGATAATTCATGGTATATTAATTTATTATATATAATTATTATTAAATTAAGAATTTTATTTATTATGTTTTTTAATGTTGATATTTTATTCCAAAATCCTTGAATATCTTATTTTGGATGATTTTGATGATAAAAAGTTGTCTATTAATAATGATTTAAATATTTTTTTATCTTTTAAAATAAATTTCTATTATTATAAATGTAAAATAAATTTAAGAAATAAATTTTTATTATAGTATATGTATTTTGAAGATGAAAATAATTATATATCTCTAAATGGACATGGATTCCCACACATACACCGTGATTATGTTATTGTGTCCCATAATACAAAAATAAGATAGAATGTTTTTACAATAACAAATATTTACCTAAATAATGAAGTAATTTATATTAATTAAATACAACATCTCAACTATACATGTATGCTAGAATTAATAAATCAAACACATTTTTGACATACATAGTAATCAAAATATATTTATAGACATCATATAAAATATTCTATATATAACGGAGCAAGGAAACTAATTTTTTTATATCTATATAATAATAATTATGTAGTAAAATAACATTTTTTTTATTTCTATATTTTATAAAATACTCTAGGTTAGAAGAATAAGTATTTATAAAATATAAATGAAAAAAATATAATTATAAAATTCAAACCATATTCTTAGGAATATATTCAATGGAGATTAGATTAAAACATTAATAGTTGATTCTTAAAGGATACTAAAACCTTGATATATATATATATAGAGGTTTCATTGAGTGATTTATTAAATTTGTTTCTTAAAAATGGTGTTATTGGTGTGAGCATATGTGGTGTGGTGTGGTGGGCCTATTATATGTGACTAGAGTTTCGTTTTTTAGTAATAAGCTGTGAATAATTCAATAAATAAGGCTCCAAAATTGAAACGTATCGAATGTGAGATAATGTATGGCTGATAAAATCTCTAATAGCATATTTTGAGTCGTTTTTTATCATGTATTATTTTAATTCAAATATTATTTGTTTTACATTTTTTATAAATTTGACTTCTGTTCTGGTAACGATGCTTTACTAAAGTAATTCATTTTTTATCACTACAAAAAATATGTCATATTATGTGATTTTTATCTTCTAAATAAAAATATAATATCCATTTTATATGATTAAATATATTTTTGTTTTAAAAATTATTGATTAAATCATTAATGTAAAACCCATTAAATTTATTTTAGAGTAAAAAAATAACATATATTTTAAAATTTAAATTTATTTATTTAAAACTGAACATGATTTTTATAAAACTACCATCAATCCTACGGAAAAAATATTTGGAAATGAAATTGGTTTTTAAATTTTATAAATTTTTTTATATATTATTTATGTCATAAAATATATAATATCTATAAAATTGGTATTATGTACGATTCACCTAGGAATTAAATTTTCCAAAAAATTCTACAAATTCATTAAATAATATTATAGTTATTTTGAATCAAAAATCAATGTTCATTTATTAAATACAAAGTGAATTTTTTTTAGAATATTAAATTTCAATTTAAAATTGTATTTTAAAATTTTTTTAATAAAAAATTTAATATTCCATATTTAAACTCTTACAATTTATATTTACTTTCAATTATTAAATAAAATATTGTGCTTAATATCAAATAAAAATTTATAATTATTTATGTATAATATATACATATTCATGAAAAAAATAATTTATATCAGATATAATGGTAGCATTCAAAAACAATACAATTTTAAGTAATAAGGGATCTCATTAGATGTAAAAAAATAGTAATTTGATTCTGTTAGTGATGTAGTATTTAAAGAGAAATTATTTCTTATTTCAAAAAATATTTCATTACGATGATAATAATATTTATAAATTTAATTTTAACACTTTCATTATAATGGTTATTATAATTTTAATAAAATTTTACGTAATAATTGTATGTTTGGTATTTCATGTGAAATGTGATATTTTTTATAATACATATTTAAGTAGAAATATTAAATTAAATCATGGGTCCTTATCTTCAACCACCAAAGAATAATTTATTCCCTAAAAGTTTATTTATAGTAAAAACATGATAGTTTATTTTTTTAATTATATAATAAGGTTGCCATTTAAATTCAATAAACCCTTGATTAAGCCATAGAACATTGACCGGATAGGATGTATTTTTTAAAAAAACTTTATAACATTGATCCTGGATCTCTAATAGTTGATCCTTATGTGTGGAATCATGTTACGGATGCCATATTTTTTAATTTATTACAACTGATGCATCAATTATATATTTCATTAAAATTAATACATGTGTCCCATTTTATTCATTGAAGGGTAATGGAGGTAGTGTTATGTGAAATGAAACTACCTCAACATAACCAAGGATATCAAAGGTATTGATATACCATTTGATAAAAATCCATTTCCCCCAAAATATTACAACCATCAAATTGGGTTATATCAAAACTAAAACCATTTGACCAACATCACACACAACATCATCATCACACTATATGACAAAATTAAATCTCATGATCTCATCAATTATTAATTTTCTAACACTTCTATTGAATTTTGACAACTGACATTTTTCCCAAATATTTTATCCCTTGCTGATATTCTATGGGCATTATTAGTTTCTATCATCTATCTCATACCAACATCATCCTAGTAATTATGATTCATGAATTCACTCCAATACATAGCCTCATAAGGTTCCTTCTGAATTGCATAATAGAAACATTTATAATTACTCTATCAGAGGGATATATTGATTCATAAGTCCTTTGTAATCAATTCAAAAGGTTATCAAAATATCCAAATGTTTTTTAGTGTTCCAATTGAATGGACCACCCTTTTGAGTGTGGGAATCTATGTGAAAATTGAAAAACTCAATCCAATTCATTATAAATATATTTCCAAAACCATTAATTGAACCTCAAATCTCCATCATATATAATAAATACTAGTAACCTATGCATAATTATATCTTATCTAATGTATTTAGTGTCAAATTGGTCATGAAAAAAATTTGTAAATGATAAGAAGGAAATTAATTTTCTTTTAATGATGATTAGAAACAACATAACTGTGATAACGTACTTTTGATTTCCTATAAAATCTATTTTAAAAGGTCATGGTACAATTATTCCACTTCCATAGTAGTATAGGTAATTTTTGGAATCATACACTAAAACATATATATTGAAGCTTATAAATTAACACATACGATGCATTGATATATATATTATTAAATCTATAACATCATGTTAAACCGAAGGAATTTTTCATTTAGATCTGTATTCATCTTCATACATTATGGATGAATATAGAATAATGAGGTATACATATCATCCATATATTTTCTCTTATGTTTTTTTAGGGGATTCATTCATGGGATCCAAACCTAATACCTATATCATTACAAAATTTTTATTCTACAATATTAACTAACATTTTCTAGATCTCTATATCAAATATTCAAATTATAACATAATCGGTTCTTTACAACCCATCTAATTTAAAATGTGGCCCCCACATTCCTACCCTAGGTATCAACCACCTTATTTTTTCCCCTTGTGTACATCAATTAAGTACTCATATATATTTATTAATTCCAATCATACACATTGAATAGTGTCTAAATTGTTTAAATGAATTATCTATTCCATGATCCTACCATTTTAATTGATATGATATGTTTAACAATTGAGATAATATCATTAAATATTTCATGCAATTATCATTATCTATATTTGAAAAGATTATGAAAGTCAATTTATATAATTATATTAAGTTAAATTGAGTCATAATAATTTTCAATATATGTTTAATTTAAACACATATGAATCCCTCCATTTATGAATAACTATTAATTAAAAATTAGTCCCAAATACATGGTAATGTATGTAACAGTTTAGTAAATAACAAATTATTTAGTTTCGTGATACAATCTTACCATTTCCCTATCCAATGAAATTCATTCCCTTTCTTGTAATCATGGATAATTGATTTCCTAGATGCGATAAATTTATAAACTATTTCAATGATATCAAGATTCTTGATGATAAATGGGTGTGTAGGTTGCTATAGACATTTCTAACATTGTTCAATAACATCCATCATCATATAGTCAATATATATCCATTACATATGACTAAAAAACCAAAAAATATAAAACTATTTTTCCATAATAAAAAATTTCATAATTAATCGAAATGATATTACTCATAATTTACTTAGCATAAACATGTAGATATATATTGAAATATCCATGATATAGAAAATTATTTTAATACCATCTATGAATAAATTATAAAATTTATCGATGTAATATCTAAAATCACAAATTGTTGTTACATTGAAGTAGGTAGGAGAAATTATTTTTCTTAATGTAACCATAATAAATGAATATTGTCTTTAAATTTTACCGAATTATTTTATAGAGGTATTCTCCTTTTTTTACCCCTAATTCATGATTTATATTTCAATGATTAATCTTTCAGAAGTTTTGACCACCTTTTAATTATTTTAAAAAATATATTAAAAGATAAGTGGTACTTATTCAAATTTTTTATTTTATTAGTCTTAATACTACAAATTCTACGATCGGTTGATATATATATAGATATAAATATATTAATCAAGATATGGAATGTAAAATATTTTAAAAAAATCTATTTCTTCTATTTTCATAATTATTCAAATGGAATGGAATCCAATCTAAAATTACTTTTTGAGATTGGCATGGATCTGGTATTAAATTCTATTGAAATATCATCGTCAATATGAAGGATAATACTATGATTTTAATCAAAAAAATTTAAAATATTCATGTCCACAAGAATTTCAGCACTTTTTTACTTCCTCCCCACTCTTTTGAGATATAAGACAACCATTTCTAGGTAATAAAACCCATATAATAGAATTTTATTCCAAATGTATTTTATGACTAAATATACATTGATATTTTATGATATTATGATTCAAAATTAGTAATTATATTTACTGATCTATACTTCCAACATATTTTATATATAGGGAAGTAAAATCCAAATAAAACATTATGCTAAATTAATCTTAAGAAAGAATCACTGAATCTTAGTAGAGTATATTTATAAAAATTTAGATTAGATATGTGTTATCTATATTATATTAGATAATCATTCCACCAATACTTTTTAGTCATATTTCAATATCCAATTCCAGATTCGGAGAATAAATATGCATAAAAAACATGTATAATAATTGAAAAATATGAAGAATAAGAATGAAATAGTGAATTTTCATATCTATATTATAGGAAAGTGTACCTTTCATCACTTAATAATTTTCACCAACCATAATTATTGTGATTGAATAGTCACTTCCTTTATCCATTAGTTTCATACACCACTTTTATATATTCTTCTCATATTATATATGGTTAGTTAATTGATTCTCTTAATTTCCTATCTCATTGAAGATTAAATATTATTGTTGTATCAAAAAGATATTTTGTGAAATATATATATTTTCTAATATATTGAATATTTTATATATTTTAAATTACAGAAAAACTTATTTTAGTTCTCATTAAAATAATTATTATGTTTTATATTTGTTATACATAATTTTGAGTTAATATTGTACTGAATAGAACACCGTGTTTAAACCCAACATGTCAAAAAATATGGGTTTTTATTTTATACAATGAGTATAAAATAGAAATTGGAATGTAATGTATGAATATTATTAGAGAAATTAAATAATATTTTTTTCATATATTATATAATTCTTTTGTGGATAATTAATATGAAATCAAAATTTAACCCTTTCCAAAATAAAAGGTATATTTTTTATAAAAACCATTTTTATATGTAAAAGTGTGTTCTATATCGATAAATTAACCAAATAAATCTTTAATAATTAATTTAATGAAAAATATAAATTATATATTAAATAAAAGTTTCAAAATTCAGATTTTTTGTTTTTTAGAAATTGGATAGGAATAAATAAAATTATACTCTTTAGAAATGCATTTCTCAAAAAGAAATGTTCTAACCATTTTATGGAGAACATATATTAAATTAAAAATTTTAAAATTACAAAATTAATATGACAAATTATTCTAAATTATTTATTTATAATACCAAATTTATCTAATGGTGAAATTGGAGTATTTTTTCTAAAAAGATTATTTTATTGATGAATAGTGAAAAATACTTAATTTTTTGTTGAAAACTACTTCTTCATTAAAATAATTAATAATTCATAAATTATGTATTTCATTGGTTTTACAATATAAATAGTTCAATCATACATCAATAAATATAATTTAATTCATTGGAATAATGTAAATAAGGAGTTTATGTTTAAAAACATTAAAAACATTAAATCATTTTCAATTACTAAAGATGCTTTCTTATCACTTATACATGGATAATTATCCATTGAATTATGTCCCTTATGAGAGTATAAAATTTACTACTAGATTACATATTTGGAATTAGGGTAATTTATATTTTATAATAAGGATAACTTAATTTTATGAGAATAATAATTAGTTAGATTAGTCAAAATTAATAACAATGACTAAGGGTAAAAATGAGTTTATATAGTTCCTAAACATAGAATATAATGTGTAAAATGACCTACCAATTTTTTCAACACTCTTTCTCTATGCATATATCAACCCATGGACAACTATTTTTTATTTTTATTAATTTCTGGTGTCTTTATCCATGATATTTACCCATATACTGTTTTACGTAAATAAAAACAAAAAAATGTACATTCCTAATTTTTAATATCAATAATGATTTACAATGAGGGAAAAATGTTATAGGTATTTTTTAAAGAGACTTTTAAAAACAAATGTCTTTTTTCCTTCATAATTTATATTTAATTTTCAGAGATAGAATAATTACATAATGTTCCTAAGAGATACCAAAATAGTAATTTTATAGTTTACACATAAATATAATATGTGATAAAGAAGTATAAAAAGTGATTTAAATTGAATGAATTATTGTGGATAATTAATCTTTTATATGGATATATAATGTTATATAGTTTTTAACTTAATATATTGAAATTCCATCATTTTCATGATTTTTTTAAATTCAAATCAAGGAAATAATGTCAAAATTTAAGTTAATGTCAATTCATAATAAATATTATTTTATTAATTGAATTGAAATTACTAAAAATAATATATTATGTTATGTGATATTTAGACCATAATAAATATAATATATGGTATTTCAATGGAATAATTTTTCCTTTATAATGATTGTATGGATCGTTCAACAGTAAAAACTCAAGCAGTTGACTTATGGTGGATCAATGTTTTTTCATGTTGTGTATACTTAAGATAAAAACAATTTCAAAGATAACAGATTTTTATTTTATAAATTAGATTTCATGTTTAGAATCTTTATAAACATTACCATTTCCTGATATATATTTGGATCATTTATAGGTACTTCATTTCATTTTCATTATTACTTTTTATTTGGGATTTAAATTATTCTATGTTTGTTTGAACATTTGGTAAAAATATAAAAAAGAGGTTAGTGCATAGTTGGCGAAACGTTTTCCCTAATCGTGTGCCCCTGCTCACCAAATTCTGGAAAACCAAATACAGAGTATTTTCATATCTGGCACTCAATTTGTAAAACCATGAAGCCTTTTAGGAGAAATCCCCCCACCCCTAAAGAGGTTCATAGTTAATCCACATAGTTTTGTAAACATGGGCCTCTACCCAAACAATAGTATGAGGGGTTTTAATTTACGTCAAAGATAAATTTAAAAATACCCAAACCCCTATTTTAACCAAAAATCGACACAAAATCATAAATAATATATTCTTGTTATTTTTTGAGGCTCCCAAGAAATTTCATATGGCTCCCGACCTACGTTTTTGACAAATAAAAGGGTAGATTGATGATTTTTAGAATCCCACATATGTGGTTTCTTCTTAATTGGATATCTCCCTCTCCCACACCTATTCGTAGATAAAAGGGGAATTTTTTACCACTATTGGATATAGTTCATGATATATGTTATTTTATCATTATTTATTAAATATTGGATCAAAAAATTCAATTAATATATCTTTTTCTACATTTTTCATCTAAAAATATTGTTTTCCATCCGTAATCATTTATCATAAATCTTGATTTATGTGGTATATTATTCAAATACCCAAGTATTTATTATATTTATTAATATGTAATTTTAAAATTTCAATATGATGATTACTAATCAATTTACATTGATTAAATTAATGAATTTTTGTATTAATTCTTTGAATAAACTGTGAAATTCAGAATATTGGGATTTTGAATTGTAATAAATAATTCTTAAATAAATAATGGTGTTATTCATATTTTTTTTAACATTATAAATTAATTTTTGAATTAATTATTGGGAATTATTGGAATAATAAAATTGATATATATTGAATAATTAATTATTGGAATAATTATGGTGAGATTGAGATTCGTAAAATTGAATAATAAAATTTTGAATTAATTATTGGTATATTGAAATTGTTTAATTGGAATATTTAATCATTGAATTAATTATTAGAGATTACGGACATTATGATATTGAATGATGTCATTAATTAATTTTTAAATTAATTAATGAGATATTTGTGATTAATTAATTTTTAAATTAATTAATGCGATTTATATTAATATTTAATTGGGAAATTAATTAATGAGATGCATCTAATTAATTAATTTGTGAATTGATTAATGTTTATATATGTTATAATGTTATATTATGATATATGTCAATTGAAATAATGATATGTAATAATGTAATCCATATGTGAATTGAAATTATTTAGGGTGACAATATCATTAATATTTTGATTGTAATGATAAATGGTAACATTGGAATTCATATTTGAATTGAAATTCTTAATGGTAATAATAACACTCATATTTGTATTGAAATGATGAATGGTAATAATGCAATTCAGGTGTGAAATATAATGATGGAATGTATTATTGGCTTTCATATGTGAATTAAAATGATGAATGTTAATAGTGGAATCCATAAGTTTGTTTAGAGGATGAATGGTATTAATTGAATTCATATGTTAATTAAAATGATGAATAGTAATAGTGGGATTCATATATGAATTAGATGAGGAATGGTAACATTGTAATTTAGATATATTATATCCTTTATTGATAGTTTAAACTCTTGAATGGACCGAAGAATGTATTGAGAGTTTCGATGTACTCTGGAACCTGGTGGGTTTGTGTTTAAATACGTAGTAATTGAATACATGTAAAATTATTTATTTTTTAGTTTATTGATTCATCATTCAACTATATAAACTACATGCCTGTATATTGTTTTAAACATCATTGGAGGTGGACTACAGTGGTGTACTGTCTCCTTACCTGGGCTATCTGATCAGAAAACGAATTGAATTCCTAGTTATTAGATAGGATAATGGAAAATACCCAATGCTAGATTATTGAGTTGTGGTGGAGCTTGAATGAGGGTAACAGAAGCGGTTTATGACCCTCTTTGGAGTTATTAGTGTCTTTAATTTTGGGTATTAAACATGAAATATAACATGTACATTGGAAAGAAAAATATAATTTATTGTTATGATATAGTATCTCAATTTGGTCAACATGTTATATTAGTATCCTTATGGTTTTGTTAATATATTTGGTTGTTTTTTAATTTATTTTCACTCATGTATTATTATTATAAAGAGGGTATAATATCCCCATTATTGATATTTTCCCCTCACTTGTGGTTGCTAAAGTATAGAGTATGGGGCGGATCACTTGAGGCCATGTAACTGACTATTTCAGGGCACTGGTGTGTGGGACCCAGGACGGGATTTTACAAGGTGGTATGAGAGCACATTTTCTGTTTTTTTTTCATTTTTGTTTATGGATGGTAGATAATAGACTTGTAAGATTCGGGACTTGGTTTGGAGCTCATACATGGGAGTATCTTACCTATGTGTGTGGGGGAAACCATTTACCCTATAAGGGATTCTCTTTATTGATCATTACTATTACAGTTGAATATTACTTCACCTTAGGTGGCACAATTTTTTTATCTGAAAATTTATTCGATGAATTGATGAGATTTGACCCAGGGACTATTATGAAACAAGAGTTTTGTTTTCATACATCATTCTAGATACTCATGATTTATTGTGATATATAGTATTTTATAGGAATGAATGGGAAAAAAGATATGTGTATGTTGTTGAACATGAATTGTTTCACTACCTTGAGAAATAGAACTGTAAATGTTGTGTAATGTGATTTTTTTAAACAGAAATGTTATGCAATATGTGAATATATTTTTTTCTAATGATAACTTAAATAATGACCATAAGTTTACCCATTTTTAACCATTAACTAAAAGTATTATGTCATTGTGTACTGTTAGTGCCTCGGTTTTGACAGTGTGGGGGGGGGGGGGTTGCGGAAAAATACTTGTTCATCATTGTTTTGATACCCCTCTTATGGAAACGTGAAAAAAGTGGTGTTATGCATCCTGAGATATTTTTTGGAATTGTAGGTAGATTCCTCCATGATAAATAAGGTTGATAGGAAGATAGAATGACATTTCTATAGATGATCCTCCTGTAATGTGACATGGGGAACTGATAGTTCCTGGTAAGAATGTTGTAGAGATGTTCTGGGGGATCATTTATCGGTTCATGAAGTTTTCATAAAGATACACTGGATGGGTTATGATGAGCATGCATTATCTGTCTTATTAGTTTTGTTACATCCCCCTAATAATTTTTCTTGAGAGGGTAGACCTGAGGTAATAGGCATTTGAAATGATTTTATCAAGACTATACTTGAGGATTTTTAGACCTAGGTTGAGAAAAAGGTTAGAGTTTTATTCTCTTATGCTATGAGGATTAGTGATGTGTTGGCGGTATGTTTAGGATATTATTTTACTGGTATCTGGTATGTTATGGAATTAATTATTGGATATGTTCCTATAAAAATTTTATCCAGATGTGCTAAGGTTTGAGTAAGTAGCTAAGTTCATGTAGTTGAATCAAGGGTGTATGTCTGTCATATACAAAGTTAGACTCATTAAAGAGTTTCAATGCATTGATATAGAATTGGAAGGTGTATACATAGCTAGGGTATGGAAATTCTAGGATAGAATTAAATGTGAAATTATATGCTAGGTTAATCACTTTTCATTATATAAGTTTTCTTATGTGGGGGACGAATCTCACTTAGACGAGGGGAAAATGATAGAGGATTCAATTATAGGACATGCAGTTCCTGCTATAAAATCAGGAGGTATATATTATGAGTACATGAAGTTTCACTATGATAATTTTTGCTAGGGTATAAAAGGAGTGGAAATGGAGAATTATTTGTTAAAGATTACCTTACCCATATAATTTTTCACTACTGTGGTAATCCAAACCAATATCAGAAACACTATCCCCGATCACCATTAATGTGTCAATCATATGGTTGGATTGGACCTTTATAGAAGTTCTGATGGAACCCATGATAGGAATGTAGTTATGGAGGAGCTAAAGAGAATGAGTATGTGGGAAGTGGATCTCTTACAATATATAAGTCTGGTAGCTAGAATTATACTGGATGAGGTGGTATAGGTAATAGGCCTGGTGCATATGGGAATGATACCCATATTAGTATAGTGGTAAAACCCAGGGGACTCATACCGTATAACATAGTTGAGGGGAAATACAGATACATGACATTCATCATAATATTGTGAATATCGAGGTTGTAACATTGACAATGAGTAGTATTATTCTTGTGTCTTAAATACTATCTAGTTCATTTTTTAATATTTGTTCCTCTAAATCCTTTATTTCTTCACACCTTTTGAATGAATTTATCTAGACTATATAGTTCATGAGTGAGGACTTGATGATAATACACAATTATTAGTGTGATCAATAGAAAAATGATTATGAATGGGGTGTTCTCTTCATCATATCATTATTTTTATTCCAAAAAATGATGAAAAATATATTGAGGTGAATCACCCTCGATGCCATGCAATTTACTAAGGGGGGATAAAATAATGATACCCCTTGGAATCCCATCAAATCAAGTTCACACCCTCAGGATTCAAGATTTCCATAGTGTGAAAATAAATGCCCTTAGTACCAGGGAAATCCAACAAGGCTATATTATTTCCTAATTTATTTCCCTCTCTCCATGTATGATTCACTTTGGTGATCTTATCATGTAAACTTATGCAATTTATGATGATGTATTTGAACAACGAATGAGGTATTTTAGTGCCATGCATGGAATTAGTCACCAACAATGAGTCTGTTTCTACTTCTAGAATAGCCAGACCCCTCTGCTTGGAAAGCCTTAAGACAATGCGCAGCCCCATGTCCTCCTCCTGGAGAGATGATCCCTCACCCAAATTGACAGAGAAGGGCCAGAGTACTGAACTGCTGTCATCCACTTCCACACACCAACCATTCATGACACCTAGGGTGAATGGTCCATCTGTGTTGACATTCAATTATTCATAAGGATGGAAACAGTGAACCAAGTGGTTTCCAATGTAGTTTTTGACCTGATGGGAATCATGACCTTTGACTTGAAGTCAAACCAAAGAAGGTGTGTCCCCCTGTTATGAACGAATATGGAAAAGTCAAGGAGCGTATTTATCATGCCAGAAATAATGGAACAACTCGACGTGGATCCCCTTCATGGATAATTCTATTCCTCACCTACCAAAGACACCAATAACCAACTTGTAAAATCATGGTGTGAGCCATTTTTTCTGTGACTCCTTCACCAAAGACATGATAACACCTATCCAAAAAGACCAGTCTACAATGTAAGTATTATAAATAATAGTATAATTACCAAAACAATTCCACATCTTATGTTCCCACTCACTGTAAAATAAATGGTTCCCCATACATTCCTCATTATGGACCTGACAACACACACATCAGGAGGCAAGATTGATCCTACGACGTTTGATATTCACCTCTGTTGGAACAGCCCCCTTCTTGATTCTCCAGGTAATAATATTAAACTTGGTAGGAATACTTTTATCCCAGATAACATCATCCCATGCATCATCCTGAACCTTCATGTTATGAATGTAGGGAAAATCATTATAGGTGAGGACACCCAAGGGGGTAAGACTAAAAAAACATCAACTAGGGTTGAAGTTAATCTCAATAAAGTTGAACTAATCCAAATACTCCTTTTTCGTAACTACACTTTTTATGGGAGGAAAGAAACTGGCTTCCTTGAAGGAGATGACAATACTAGGGCCCCAAGGAAAACCAAGAATAGAGTGGCACCAGTTTTGATGCCATAAACAGATATCTCTAATCCCAACCATCCAGCGGGAGTGTGGATGGAGAATGGAGACCAAGGGGAAATGATCAACCAATGAGTGGTGGGAAACCCCATCCTTGAGATCTACTACTTTGAGTAGGTGTGCATGGTGATCCCCCAAAGGGTACAATGTTCTCGGATTCTCTGGTGAAGTCGAGAATTCATGCAGAAAATCGTTTCCTCTAGATTGTGGATATTAAGTCCTATTCCACTGGTCGGTAGTGCCATCTTGTTCCAAGAAACCCAATTTTTTTCCCCTCTGAATGTGTATCCTAGATGAATCTAGCCAGGATTCAGTCAATTTTTTAATGAAACCTATCAGAACATGATGCACCAAGAGGGTGTGAACTAAAGTAGCTAATAGTATGCTACTAAATAGTGAAATCCGGCCTCAAAAAAAAAGATAACTATTTTTTTGGTTAAGAACTTGATCATTAATAATGCTGAGGAGGGGGTCTATGTCACAGATATACAATGGTTGAGATGATATGGGGTGCCCATGTAATCCATTGGGATAGACCCTAAAGTCATACCCAAAACATATTTCACAACCGAATATTGGGTGGGGTTGCACCTGATAGATATGTAGAAGGTGATGTTTCTATTGTTGATAACCTATATACTCCAGTGGCTATAATCCTAAAGCACTTTGTTAAATAAATGTAATAAATTGCTCGATGCATTTAAGAAAAATGGTATCTTTTTCAAACATGAGGGGATTTCAACCTGGAGAATTCCTCCTCCTTCTGAAAGGTATGATCGCCCCATTGTTAATGACATGCTCAATGAGATGTCTCAAAAACTCCAAGATAAGAATGAAGAGACTTAGAGAGATCGGGTCCCCATGCCTTAGGCCACAGGTGGATTTAAAGAGGACATAGTCATTCCCCATGAAGGTTATGGATATCCAAGTGGAGATGAAACACTGAAAAATATTATCAACATTTTGAGAAATAAGAACCATACTTTCTAGCACTTAGTTGATAATGCTCCATTCGACTCTATCTAAATCCTTATTCATGTCAAATTTGATGGAAACATTAGATTAATAGGTTTTGAAATTAATATCCATAAAAATTTCCAAGTTCAGAGTAATATTCACTTGAATTGAGTGCCCATTAACAAATCTATGTTGCTCCACTGAGACCCACTATAGGAGATGAGTGGCCTACCTTGAATTAATGATACATGCTAGAATTTTATACGGGACGTTGAAAATTCTCATTGGGAAATAATTCAAAATAGAAGTTGGGTTCTTGATCTCGGGGAGGATAACTAAGGTAGTAAAACATGAAACATGGGGTAAAATGATGCCATGGATGAATTTCTGTATGGAGGAAATAAATTAATTACTGAAGATGTCCCAATAAGACCTATAAAACGCACTTGGGAAGCCATCTCGGCCTGTCGTGTTGTCTGTGTTTAGGTGCATCGTAGCTTCCAAAGTCTCTTTCTCATAGGGGATAGAAGCCTAGAGTTCACTATCCTAGTCCAAAGCAAGGGTCAGAATCACATAAAACATATTCATATTCTCAAAGGGGATTCCATTGAGAAAAATGGCATTGGGACGAGCAAGAAGCTATGTGAAGAAGGAGTTGGCCATCCCTCCCACCACATCCCTATCCTCCAAGAATGACACATCCACCGGAATGATATTAAGTTTTCCATGCCATTTCTTCTCTATTATGCAAGCATGAAAAAGGTGGTGTTTCTATCACCCTATTTGACCTACTTGATCCTCACCCCATATATATCATGGTGTTCCATCTTCAGAAGTATGTCCACCAAAAGAGATTTTTTATCATAGAGATTATCAAAATCTAAGTCATCTGATCTATCTTCTAGAATAATCACAAGACGTTCAACATCCTGCATGGTGGATTTCCTAAACCTATCAATCGGAGGGATATCTATACCCCATGATTGATGCTTCATATTTAGGCGATACATCTTATTATAATGAGAGAACTAGTTAAAGTCCTCAGTGGATTCATCCAATGAGGTATGAACTTTCTCCTGGTAACCCGATAGGCTAGCCCAAAGCTGGATATATTTGAAGTGCTCTTGGAAAACTTGTGATGAAGAAAGCGAGATTATATGGGGGATTGATCGGACATCCCACAAATCAGATGGTTAAAATTTCAGTAGGAATAGGTGGGTAATGCTTGAAGGTTAGCAAGCCAATGATCCAAACATCCCCATGAACAATGATTACCAAATTTATTATTACACAAAGTAAAATGGTCTCCCACAATGCTAAGGTTCAAGATCCCCTTAGCCATAATGAAATGGTTAAAATTTAGGCTAGCATTCCTTGGAAAAGTACCCATTTCCTTTTTCTCCATCAGGTCTTCTACCACATTGAAATCACCCTCAATGATCTACGGTACCAGTCTATGATCAAACGTAAAGGAGATATTTCCATAATGACTCTCTTTGGTTCGAGTCACAACTCCCACAATGAGAGGAGACAAAGAAGGGGTGATGAATTATATTCACATTACCAAAAATGAATTGGTCTACTACTTTCACCTTTGTCACATTGCATTACTTGTAACAAAAAATCCACATATGGTGGTTACTCAGATCAGTGTGCATGTAGCCATGCATTCTGATCTTTTGAGATGAGTCTGCAATCTTGTCAGGATGTGTTTTTTGTTCGATAATGGCCACCACCCCACCATTTTTTTAGAGATTTCAAAATAAAGAATGTCTGGATTGATCCAGGTGCCAATACCTCAGGATTTTCTAAATGAGGAATGGTATCATTGAGGAAAATGTGTTTTGGGATTGGCTCAAGAACGCAAATCCTTCACGTAGTGGGCGTAAAAAATCACCTCTTGGTACCAAGATCTTTATCAATTTCACAACACAATCTCATTATATTTTAGCATTACTAGAGTAGGGGTTATTAGAGGAGAGCACTGGCTCTGGTTTCTATGAACACGAGGGGGAGAGGGACCTCCTGGTTCCTGGGAAGGAGAGATTGGGGACAGATGTAGGGGAGAAGTAAGAGGTAGGGAAAGCGCGCAAGGTGGTAAAATCAGAGGGTTAGAAACATCCATCATTTACAAATTATAAGTATCCATATATATACTAAGCTGATTTGGAATAAAATTTTGCAAGGCGCCAGAAATTATTGGGTCACAACCATTACTCATGATCTTAGACCCCTCTAAAGAAAAATCCAAGAGATTCCGGATCATAAGAATCATCTTGATGTGATGAAGGATAAGGGTTTTATCCAACCAAGTATATCTCATTGGGGTTCTCTATTTCTTTGGAAAAGAATTCTGAAATATGCTTTCACTTGTGTGTTGATTACCAGATTTTGAACAAGATTACTGTGAAAAATCGGTATCTTCTTCAATGTATTGGTGAAAAGTATGAGTAGTTCATGGGAGATTATGTTTTATCATTGATTAACATGAGATTATGATATCATCAGTTGAGTGTTCTATCTTATGATATACCTCAAGAAACATTCAATTTTAGGTATATAGAATTCTAGCTTGATGTAATGATGTTTGTGTAACACCCCCTTCCCAGAAGCATAGAGACAATGCATTATTACGTATCATTGGCATGATCACAAAAGATCAAGTCTCGAATTACTGATTAGTTTAGTAGAATTGGAAGTACTAGACACATTCATAAGGTTTACATTACATCATAAAATGGAAAACTACAACAACATTGTTTCAATAGAAAACACTGAGATCCCATAGACTATCCCTACAGGTGAGTCATAATATAATTTTCGCAATGTGGGAAAAACAAAACATACAAAGGGGTGAAATAAAATGCTCAGTATGTATAAAAATAAAGAAGGAACATTCATAAATAAGAATAAACATTTATGGAAGTGTATAAGACTAAATCAAAAGCCTTTTAAACTTGAACTTCTGCATAATATGGAAAAGATAAAATCAAAAAATGCCATTTACTTTTTCACATGGATATTCTACTAGTCGAATAATCAAATGAAATATCAATAGACACATTCATAAAGATGGAATTCATAATTCTAGACATTATAACCACATTGTCAAGGCCTTGTTCCAAGACTACAAATATGAGTTTGTCAAGGACTTGTCCAAGACACTAGTTTGCCTCATGAGACCTACCGATGCATCAAGGAGCTATAACAGGAACCACCCATCACTTACTAATTCCAATGCACTCCTCATATGAAATGTTTAAAACATAACATAAACATTCTTATTAAAACTAGAATACAAAATGTCAAGACTTTATCGAAAAACCATGAATTGTATAAAAATAGAATATCCACAATCAATCATAACTCATTCAATAATATATGGAACATTCTATTGTAATAGATTAGCCTCAATAGGGAATAATTAATGTTGTTGACATAGATGGAAAAAATCCTCAAAACTATTTGAGCAAAATATCCTCCTTTTTCTTGAAAACATTTAAAATTCAGACTATTTGTCAAGAAGCCATTTAAAAATAGAATTTTGAATCAAAGTGTCCCATACCCCTTTAAAACTTTTAAAAGTAATTTTAATTTTAAAACATTAATGTCCATATCAATGAAACCTTCAAACCATTTTTAAAACATGGACATTAATGAGAATGATTTAGAAGAATAAATTTTTAAAACATTTAAAATGGTATTTTAGTTAGAGTTACTATCAAAATGAAGGAAACTTGAATTCAATAAATTGAGGTAATAAATACTTTATAATACAATGAGAATAAAGTGTTTCATTATATACTATGTCAAAAGACAGTATATACACCATATAAAAGTGAATTCGTGCATATCAACAAAGAAGCCTCAAAGGAATGTAAATTGAGATGAAATACCTTATAAAGTCAGTATCATTAGGTAAAGGATAACTATATGACATAATTATCTGTGATAAATATAAATACACTCAATATTATTGGATATTTAGTGTAAATCAATTAGTGGGCATTCACACATATTCATGTAAAAACAACACTAATGACTTGGATGTTTAACTCAATGAACGGAAATTGAGTTAAGATCATGTTTATATCGATTACATGATAAATTATCATTGGAATGATTATGTGTATAAAAATTTTACCCAAAAAAGGGGAGTGGAAATTTCTTCATAAATAATAAATAGGGATTCTACACATAATCTTATTGTAAATTAATCAATGAAGTATGTGTAAAGCCAACTAAGTGGAAATTGAAATTTGAAATTCCCTTACCGATTTGGTGAATTATGAAACATACAACCCATGAAAGAAGGATCATTAAATGAAGATTTAAATACTAATAAATTAATTTATATTAAACCAATAATGCAATCATGGCCAGTACATTCGCCACACAAAAGGAAATTGTGGCCAATATTGCATGAATCTCACTGGAATAAAAAGTGAGATGAAAAACCCTTACATCATTGTAATCAATCGAGTCGTATGACAAAAAGTTAATAACCATAAAATGAATCACAAAATACCATGAATATAACTATAATCATGATAATATATATCAAATGGTAGTACACCACACACCACATGCAATAAATAACTTGCGAACAATGGAAATATCACTGAATCAAATTTGATATAAGAAATCCCTTACTTTGTACGTTTTCTTCATTGAGGGTATGTTAATCCCCTGTATAATGGTTAAATAATTGTTATTAAATTATTCAATAACCATATACATTAATATGATATCATACATGATCTTCTAATATTGATAATTTATTATTATCATCGTTTCATGTGTTAACAGATTCGTTCTCCTTTATATGCTTCATTACATAAGAAATTTTTGTTATGGATGGGATGTATCTTATTAAAATTCAGAATGATATTAAGTATTTTAACATTATTTTTAATCCTCAAAAGATAATTATTATTGAATAGAAACGATGAGGAATGAATCTCATCGCGTTCGAGGAGACGGTAATCTGTACGTATGCACGAGCGACAATAACATTCTTTTGATATTAAAATAATATATAATTGGATATTCTATAATATATACAGAATCATTAGAATGTTATATTTATTATTTACACCAATTATACATCATTATTATACCTATCCAAATAATAATGTACTGAATAACAACTACACCATGACGTGGAGACTATAAGCCGTACATACGCATGTATAGCGACATGTCATCCAATGAATTGATAGAATAATTAATATGTTTGTAACATATTTATAATAACATCATATTATATATAATATATTGGATTTATTTTTTTAGAATGGAAACATACAAGAATGTGGAAGTGGAAGAAGAAAGGAACATGAAAGAGGTGATGAAATATTTACCTCTTCTTTTCGTTCTTCCTTATGATTTGATAAAATGGGATCCTTATGTTGACATTATGAAGAATTTAAGGCATCTATAAATAAGGGAGTAGGGTTGGGAGTATATTTGGGAAGGTTTTGGGTGAACTTAAAGGCTATGATGGTTTGAATTAGGGAGAAGGGGAAGTGTATTTTTATAAAAGGTGTGAGGGGCATCCTAGGAAAAGCTAGAAATATTATTTTATAATATAATAATTATTGGTTTCTAATGGTTCCAAAATGTATTACTTTAAGTTTAAGATGGGGATGGGGCGAAAACCTCTCAACCAATAGGTTTTAGATAGGTTTGGGTAACTATTTTATCTTTATCGTTAATGCTAACTCTTAGTTAAAAAGATTCACATTTACCATGTCTCTATGTATTTTTATATTATATGGTTAATAAACTTACTATAATCTTCCAAGAGAACCCCAAGTGGTTTATTAATGATAATCCTTTCATTTTATAATTCTTTATGCAGAACGTTAGTTTTTTATGAATAGAATATCAATTAATAATATAATACTTGTTTCAAAAACTCTTTTATGTCAATTTTTAAACTATTAGGTATTTTGTTTTTGAATGATTCATAACAGCATTATTACTTCGATGAAAATTCATATAACCAACCCTAATATGTCATATTAACCTAGAAAATTAGTGGAATTTATTAAAAGTCTCAAATTACATTTATTTGGATATTTATAATATCAATTATTTTACTATTTCATTAACTAGGTTATTATTTCATCATAATTGTGTCATAAATATATTTAATTATTTAATGTATAAGAATTATAAATAAAATACCATTATGTAGAAAATATTCTTATCTTTTTATTGAATATTTATAGTCAAATTAATATTTTGTGTATCCCTATATTAAAAATTATTTATTTATTAAACATTGAATTTCAAACGTTCAACTATTCGTTGAATTAAATAATTAAAAATTGCATAATCTAATCCAGGTGGACCTAAAGGATCATATTCTATTACTATGGTTGTTTATGGTCGAATTAAACTTATGAAAAAGAATTATGACATGTGTTAGGGTAATAATAATATCATTTTTACCCTTAATTACCCTATTTACTTTTAACCGTGGTAAATAAAAGTAAAAAGCAACTATTCACAAAATATTATTTTAATCTTATTGAACAAAATTTTACTTACTTATATCAACCATGTCTCTTGTATTTTTGATATTCTAACCACAGAAGCAGTAAAATTATGTTTTATGAAAATCTGTAAATGCTTCTAGGAGGTGGGTAAAAGACGGTAAAAAGTTCAATAAAATTTTATAAATCTAATTTTATTATAAAATGAATCCAATGAATAATATCAAACTTATATAGATATTTTATATCTATTTAATCTTTAAATAAATTTAAATAAAATAAAAAATTATTTAAATAAAATGTTGGTTTTAAACTATAACGCAGTGTTTTTCACGATTCATCAAAAATTGAATGTTTTTAGAAAAAAACCAAAAAATTACCCTAAGCTAATTTGGATATTCTAAAATAAAAAATGAATTATATTTAAAAAAAATAAAAAACATAAATGTTTCATTAATTAATTTAAATTTAATTCTCGTTGTCACAACTGAAAAACTGGTTTTTAAAAAGTATAAACTATCAAAATATTGACAAGTGTTTATGTCAATTTTAATGTAAAAGTACTAATAATCACATAAATTGTATTAAATGTAGAAAATATAATCTAATTATTGTTCAAAACCATTTAAATACATAATTTAACACTATAAATGTAACACCCCAGGTAAATAAAGAATATGAAATTTTCACATTTATCCATATTTGTGAATAAAATGTTAATACTACTTTAAAGGGAATGTTATTCTCGATGGCATACCCAATACGCAACAACGAGTTTCTTTGAAATCTTACATTACAGACTAATAATATTATAATATTATAATAGTTAAGGCCTAGTCGTTGTAATGGAGGGAATGAGCAGAAATAAATAAAAAATGATTACATATGTTTGTTAAATATTTTTACATTTATCCAATAAATGTTAGAGGCTTAAAATCCAAATGAATCCAATTTTGAGAATAAATACACTAATGTTTTTAAAAGATTGTTTTACCGCCTTTTGATGGAAAACCATTTTTTTAATTTTATCTTCTGACAATTTTATAAGCTATATTTGTCAAAATAAACTTATTATTTATGATTGGGACATTAAAATTTAATTTGGATAAATTTCTGGAATTTTTCTGATAATGTTCATTTTTTAATGAATAGTGAAATATGTTGTATTTTAATTCAAAACCACTTTTTAATCTAATTTATTTATATAGTTATATTATCTTTTTAATTGGTTATAAAGTGAAATTAGAATATATTTTTACCATTTAATCCAATAGTGGTCATTGGATTTAATTTCACTTTGAAATTGGACTTAAACTACTGTCAATATTTTAATATATATTATTTCTTAAAAACATGATATTTGTTTTGATAGCGGGAATGAACTATTAAATTAATTAATGAAACTTATATGTTTTGATTTTTTTAAATAGGCATCATTTTTGAATTCGGAATATTAAATATAGCTTAGGGTGATTTTTTGGTATTTTTCTTAAAAACTTCAATTTTATGAATAGTGAAACCACTAAGTGGTAGTTTAAAAACTGTTTTTTCATTTAAATGAAACATTACCACTTCTGTGGTCTGAATTTCAAAAATCTGACATACGTGGTTTTCATTAGGATGTAAAATGTGGTTCAATGGGATTAAAATAATTTTCTTGGTGAATAGTAACTCTTAAGTTTTTAATCGCGATTAGAGGTAATTAGTGTAATTTAAGTTAAAGATAATGTTATAATAATATGAAATGACCATGAAACATGTTCTACCCTTATTGGATGAGTCATGGTAGACCAATAAAATCCATGGGTCAACTTGGGGACCCCATGGAGCCACTTTGGTTGGAAAATGACATTAATACCTTTTTATTTAAAGATAAAATTAAAATGTCACATAAATGTGTTGTTTTTCTAAAAAAAATTTAAATGTGGTTTTATAAGTCATATTTTTGACTATAAATATTCATTATAAAGATAAAAATATTTCCTACATCATGATATTTTCCTTTATAATTTTTAGACATTAAATAAATTAATTTATTTATAACACCATGATGATGCCGTGATTACCTAATAAATGAACAATTTAAATAAAATGATAAGATAGGGTGGAATATAAGTCTTAAACATGTTAAACACCTATTGGAAGTGTGGATTTCGAAACCTTATCACCTTATCCTCGAAATATATCCTTTTGGGACCTTTAAAATCCGAAAATCATTTTATTATAAATTAATATTTTATAACTTTCCAAGAGTGCCCCTCCACTCATCTTATAAAAGGCCCCCACCTCTAACACCTTACACACACCTCTCAAGCCTTTGGCTCGGAAAAACCCTTCCAATTTTATCTCTACCACATCCCTCTCTTCATCATTGAAGCCTCACTTTGGGCAGAAGCCTTTCTAAGGAAGCCTTTGAGCTCAAATCAAAGAGAGTTACCAAATTTATAGGTAATGTATTCCATTGTGTTCTTTTGTTTTATTTTTCTTCTCCAAACCCCTAAACTATTTTTATTACTTTTATTTGTAACAACACCAGTATCTTAAATATACTATTATGTTTTTATAAGAAGTATTATAACTACACTTTCACACACCTCCGTCTAATGGTTAAAGAACATATTGTTTCTGTGGATGGCGAATTACTTCCTCACGAAATGATGATTGTTGAATATTATTTTAACACCTTCAAAGATGGACATTAAGATGTCACTATATTTATATATGATATATAATATGTTTATGTTTTCCTTAATCTTCTGTATTTTTCATTTATGTCATACCTTTAGGGTTTCCATTATGGGTAAACGCAATATCTTTATTTTAGGAAGTGCGGACTACCGCCCCCTCAAAGTGATTTGATTCGTTAATGCCATATGTGGGACGTATAAAGGATGGAATTAATGGTATTACATATGATATCCTACTTCAATTATAACATAACTTTATATCATTATTATTTCATTCCATTAAAGTATGAAATAGAAATGAAAGTAGTGTTCATGCGTACGTACGACTTACCGTCTCCATGAACAGTACATTTCATTTCTTACCTCTAAATGATTATGTAATATTATAAATACATGTATATGCTGGATATATATATGGTATATATGATATCTAAAACATGAATACAATTCTTGATTTAATGGATATTTGACTACATGAACAACTAGTAAATATAAGAAGTTCACTTTTGACTCAAGTACCAAGTATCGAAAAAACGACCGTTATTAACTTAAATGATTAAATAATGTGCATAACATGGTAATAAGTGATATAAAAGGAATAATTAACTTTAAAAAGGTTATTAATAAATTATCAATTAACTCAAGTTTATTATTATGGAGATTATAGAATGATCGTGTCAAGTCAGACACGAGGTAAGGGATCTGGCCTCTCTATTTCTTTTCATGTACCCTCTTTTATGTCATTTCAATTATGCTCCATGTTCTTATGTTGGAGGATGTTCTTTTATATTAACCATACTTTAATTTGTATTTTCATATTATGATATACCCCCTCATATTCTCATAGATTCATTTTTATAATTTTTAAGTGGCGCTGTTAGGCTGCCGAATTTTCGTAAGGGATCCTACCCCTCTCTTTCTTTTTAAGAACACTCTTTTATGTCATTCCTTTTAAGCTCATCTTTCTTATGATTGGGTCATTCTTTTTTATTAATCTCACTGTAAGTTTTTTGTTTATATTATGAGATAAACTATTTTTTCTCATCAATCTATTTTGGATGTTTTGAGTGGTGTCGTTAGGCTGCCGAATTTTCGTAAGAGATCCAACCTCTCTCTTTCTTTTTAAGTACTCTCCTTTATTTCACTTCATTTAAGCTCCACTTTCTTATGTTAGGGGATGTTATTTTATATTAAACTTTCTCTAAATTTTATTTTAATATGATGATATACCCTATTTTATCTCGTCAATTCATTTTTGGATGTTTTATGTGGCGTCGTTAGGCTGCCGAATTTTCATAAGGGGGTTTTCATCTCACTTTTTATTCTCGTGAGATTAATGCTACATTGGACACTATTTCCATTTGTTTGGTGTATGTAATGAACATTATTTTACTATTTTTATAATATAATATCATTTATGGGTAGTTGCATCTTCATTGTATGACCCTTCTTTCATGGGGTGTACACTTCGAATGTTACCCAAATTGGTAAGGGAACCTTTCACACTCCTCTTTTAAAAAGACTTATTTTGTTATGTCTTTTAATTTAAATCATTTTATGTTTTGATATGTTCTTATATATCCTTATTGATGTAAATTTTATGTCCATGTGATGAGATACCATTTTCTCTCTCATCAACTAATGTTATGAATTTTAAAATGACGTCATTAGGCTGTCGAATTTTACCAAGGGAACTTCTTAACCCAATTTTGATTTCTTTGGGTTCAACTTTTAGTTATTGAATATGTCATCCTATGAATATGTGTGAATTACCTATGGTTTTTTTACACTTAATATCCACTTATATTGGGTGTATTTATATTTTTCACACATAATTATGAGATTGATTTATCCTTAATTTAAGGATACCTTCTTTATAAGGGATTTCATCTCATTTTACAATTCTATTGAGACTTCATTGTTGTTACGCACAAATTCACTCTTATATGGTGTATATACTATCCTTCGGAATAATATATCATGAATCCCTTTATTATCATGATATTATTAAGTTTTGATTAAATGTTATTCCTCAATTATTGTATTCAAGTGTCTCTCATTTCGTTAAACACCCTTTAACAAAAATGTCATTTTAAATGTTTTAATGATTTATTCTTATAAATATTTCTCATTAATATCCATGTTTTTAAAATGGTTATAAGGATTTATTTATATTGATATTAATGGTTTAAAATTTTAAAATCATCAAAGTGGAATGAGACACTTTGATTCAAAAATATCTTTATTAAATATTTTAAATGGTTTTGAAATTGGTTTTTAGAATGGATTCATTATTTCAATGTCTTAAAATGTTATATTGTTATTGAAATGTGGGAATTCCATATTTCTTTTATGCTTAAGTAATGTGCTATGAATATGTTATGGTTCTTGGGCATTGTTTATGAAAACGGGTTGTTCCGTGATAAACTTAGGGAGGGTGAGCCCGATATAGCTCTCCAATGCATTGGGTAATGCGAAGGGGGTAAACGTTAAGGTTTCTCCGAAGAGATTTAGGGAATATACTGTGATGGGTATTCCAAATGTAACCAAGAGTGTTACTCCATATGGAAGAATGTTATGAATTCTTCAAGATACCTTTATGTCTTATGATTTCTATGATTTATTCATGATTTGATGAGGTATGTTAAATTGATTATGTTTTATGAGTAAATTATGATTTCATTAATTCTTAAGCGTACATGGACTAATGTTTTCATTTTGTACTTTTATATACCTTAATAAGATTTTTATGCTCATAGCACATTTTTGAAATGTTTTTCACATGTCAAGGTAAATGTACATGATGTGTTGATAGTGTCGAGGAAGTGTCAAGAAAGAATCCATGTTTTATTTTAAATATGTTTCCTTTGATGGAAAAAAATGAATACTCTCTTTTATGTAACCACCTTGTTTAAATGTGGAATGTAATGCATTATTTATGATCTAATTCTCTAAAACTCTAAACCTGAAAAGATCCTCAATGTGTAATCTTGCAATAAATCAAGATTAAGTAACATTTAAGGCTAGGTCCTTATAGTTGGTATCAGAGGTCGGTTTAGATAACTTTAGAGGTTAGGGTATTCTCTAAGCTAAAGTGACATTACCATAATGGTTAGGATTTCAGAAAGAGTCCTAGTTTTAGATAATGTGAACGAGTCAGTATATCTTAGTGTTTAACTTACGCATTAGTGCATGATGGTTTTGTTGATATACTCACACTGACATTTCTGTTTTTAGTGAATGGATGGATCTAGCAGGCACCAAAGTGACAACATGTTTGAAGGAAACTGTTGTGGTTCTCTGATTAAGAGACTAGATATAATGGGGGATTCAATGAGGAAACTCGGGGTTGTTCTAAACCAACTATCAAGCAGTCATGATCATCCACTTGAACCTTGGTATGTTCTGTAATGCATCATATACGAGATGACCAATCGATGTGTAAGTTCAGGTAATAATTATAAAGGTAGACATTAGAGTTTATATGATCCTTACTTTTGAGGTAATTATGGGTTATTATATGTTATGATGGAAAATGAAAGGCATGAGATAAACTTGAGGTTAAAATCTGTTATGATTATTTTTGAAGATTTTATATCATTTTGGGGAATTTTTTAAGAATTATATTGTTTTGGAGAAAGTAAAACATGCAGACCGTGTGACAACCCATCGCATCGGAGAAAGCTGCGGGAATCGAAATCACAACCGAAGTGCGACTGGTATTTATTGCCTACCACTAGACTACGTGAAGTCCCTGGTTAGTTTGAGTAATTAGTTTTAGTTAGATGATTTTAGGAATCAAGAGATAGTTTATTTTGGGTTATCTATGGAAATGATTGACCTATCATGGAGGATATGTGATTAGGTTAATTACTATTCAATATGAGAATTTAAGAGCAACTGATTTTATTTAGAGATAAAAATTAATTTGTACCCTAGAAGACTATGTGATTAAATACTTCAAATATTTGGGTTTCAATCTTAGTTTGGTTTACTTTAAATAATTTTATAGAAAATTGTTTATCGAATGGTCTTCGTTGAACTTTGGGTTTTTTGGACAAATTTTGGAGATTAAGAATAGATTTTCTTTTTATAAAGATTATACTTTTGTGGATTATCTGATCTCATTCTAACAATTTTGGTTTCGGTTTTTGTATAATGAAATGGGAAATATATAGTTCTATTTTTTGGATTAGGTGATTCTCAAGAATTTGATTATATTACTCTTAATTCTATCAAATCTTCCTAAATACTCGTCTTTTGGAGTAAATATGAGTTTGATTAAGGACTCTATTAAAAGTTGAAAGTCTACGGGACATGTAAGTATGTTTCATTATGATTTAGTTAAGCTCAAAAATAAATTCCCCAATGAAGAGTAACTGAAAACAAAAATGTTGTCTGTTAAGTTTTCTTACTGGGGAATCAAATACCATTTAACCCATCACAATTTTGTGATTTTCTTATGGTTAAATTTCTCCGAGACATGTTTATTATCACTCTCCCTCAGAAAATGACCCTTTTCCTTTTCTTCCATATCCATGTTTTCCTACATGGAATCCTAGTATGGGTTAACTCTAGTGACCTCTGTACTTCTATTTCTTTCTTTTAAAGTGATTGTTTTACCGAATCTTCTTCCGATGTGGGACTTTCAATGATGTTTCCAAACCCAATTTTAAAATTTTTAGGACGCAATTCCCAAAATGGGGAAGGATGTAACACCCCAGGTAAATAAAGAATATGAAATTTTCACATTTATCTATATTTGTGAATAAAATGTTAATACTACTTTAAAGGGAATTCTATGCTCTATGGCATACCCAATACGCAACAACGAGTTTCTTTGAAATCTTACTTTGTAAACTAATAATATAATAATATTATAATAGTTAACGCCTAGTCGTTGTAATGGAAGGAATGAACATAAATAACTATAAAATGATTACATATGTTTGTTAAATATTTTAACATTTATTTAATAAATGCTAGAGGTTTAAAATCAAAATGAATCCAATTTTAAGAATAAATACTCTAATGTTTTTAAAATATTGTTTTACGGCCTTTTGATGGAGAAGGATTTCATTAAATCTATATTATGACAATTTTATAAGCTATATTTGTCAAAATAACCTTATTCATTATTATTGGGAAATTGAAATTTACTTTGGTTAAATTTCTGCAATTTTTCTGATAATGTTCATTTTTTAATGAATAGTGAAAAGTGTTGTATTTTAATTCAAAAACTCTTTTTAATCTAATTTCTTTATATAGTCAGATTATATTTCTAATTGGTTTAAAGTGAAATTAGAATATATTTTTACCATTTAATCCAATTGTGGTCATTGTAATTAATCTCACTTTGAAATTGGACTTAAACTAATGTTAATCTTTTAATAGATATTATTTCTTAAAAACACGCTATTTGTTTTGACAGTGGGAATTAATTATTAAATTAATTAATGAAACTTATATGTTTTTAATTTTTTAAAATAGAAATCATTTTTGAATTCATAATATTAAATATATCTTAGGGTGCATTTTTTTGTATTTTTCTTAAAAACATCAATTTTTGATGAATAGTAAAACCACTAAGTGGTAGTTTAAAAAACGTTTTTTCATTTAAATGAAACATTACCACTTCGGTGGTTTGAATTTCAAAAATACTACAAACATGGTTGTCATTAGGATGTAAAATGTGGTTCAATGGGATTGAAATAATTTTTTGGTTAATTGTAACTCTTTAGTTTTTAATCGCGATTAGAGGTAATTAGTGTAATTTTAGGTAAAGATAATGTTATAATAATATAAAATGACCATAACACAAGTTATACCCTTATTGTATGAGTCATGGCCGGCCAAGACAATCCATGGGTCAACATGGGGACCCCATAGAGCCACTTTGGTTGGAAAATGACATTAATACCTTTTTATTTAAAGTTAAAATTAAAATGTCACAAACATGTGTTGGTTTACTAAAAATTTTTTTACATGGGGTTATATAAGTCATATTTTTTACTATATTTCTTCATTTGAAAGATATAATTATTTCCTACATCATGATATTTTTTTATAATTTTTAGATTTGAAATAAATTAATTTATTTATGACACCGTGATGATGTTGTGATTACCTCATAAATGAACGATTTAAATAAAATGAGAAGATAGGGTGATGTATAAGTCTTTAACTTGTCACAAACCAATTAGAAGGGTGTGTTTCGAAACCTTATCACCTTATCCTCTAAATATATCCTTTTGGGACCTTTAAAATCTGAAAATAATTTTATAATAAAGTTATAGTTTATAACATTCCAAGAGTGCCCCTCCTCTCCTCTTATAAAAGGCCCCCACCTCTACCACCGTACACACACATCTCAAGCCTTTGGCTTGGCCAACCCCTGCCCATTTAATCTCTCCACATCCCTCTATTCATCATTGAAGCCTCACTTTGGGCAGAATATTTTCCAAGTAAGCCATTGAGATAAAATCAAAGAGAGTTACCCGATTTAAAGGTAATGTCTTCCCTTGTGTTCTTTTGTTTCATTTTGCTTCTCCAAACTTATAAACTCTTTTTATTAAATTTTTTTGTAACAAAACCATTATCTTAAATTTACTAGGATGTTTTTATATGAATTATTTGAGCTACAATTTCACAAACCTCCGTTTAATGGTTATGGAACATACTGTTTCTGTGGATGGAAAATTACCGCCTCACGAAACGATGATTGTTCAATATTATTTTAACACCTTCAAAGGTGGCCATTATGATGAAACTATATTTATATATGATATATAATATGTTTATTTTTTCCTTATTCTTATGTATTTTTCATTTATGGAAAACCTGTATGGTTTCCATTATGGGTAAACGTGATATCTTCATTTTAGGAAGTGCGGACTACCGCCCCAACAAAGTTATTGGATTCGTTAATGCCATATGTGGGAAGTATAAAGGATGGAATTAATGGTATTACATATGTTATCCTACTTCAATTATAATATACCTTTATATCATTATTATTTCCTTCCATTAAACTATGAAATAGAAATGAAAGTAGCGTTCATGCGTACGTACGGCTTACCATCTCCATGAACGGTGCATTTCATTTCTTACCCCTAAATGATTATGTAATATTATAAATTCATTTATATACAGGATATATATATGGTATATATGATATATACATCATTAATACCATTATTGAGATAATGAATATTTGACTACTTGAACAACTAGTAAATATAAAAAGTTCACTTTTGACTCAGGTACCAAGTATCGACAAAACGACCGTTATTAACATAAATGATTAGATAATGTGAATAACATGGTAATAAGTGCTATAAAAGGAATAATTAAATTGAAAAATTTTCTTAAGAAATTATAAATTAACTCAAGTTTATTATTCATGAGATTAATGAATGATCGAGTCAAGTCAGACACGAGTTAAGGGATCCGACCTCTCTCTTTCTTTTCAAGTACCCTCTTTTATGTCATTTCATTTATGCCCCATGTTATTATTTTGGAGGATGATATTTTATATTAACCATACTTTAATTTGAATTTTTGAATGATTAGATACCCTCTCTTACTCTCATAAAATAATTTTTATAATTTTTAACTGGCGCCGTTATGCTGCCGAATTTTCATAAGGGATCCTACCCCTCTCTTTCTTTTTAAGTACACTCTTTTAGGTAATTCCTTTTAAGATCATCTTCATTATTATTGGGATGTTCTTTTATATTAATCTCCATCTAAGTTTTTGTTCATATGTTGAGATAACCTATTTTTTCTCATCAATACATTTTGGATGTTTTGAGTGGCGCCGTTATGCTGCCAAATATTCGTATGAGATCCAACCTCTCTCTTTCTTTTTAAGTACTCTCCTTTATGTCACTTCTTTTATTCTCCTATTTATTATGTTAGGGGATGTTATTTTATTTTAATATTTCTGTAAATTTTATGTTAATATGATGAGAGACCCTATTTTATCTAATCAATACATTTTTGGAAGTTTTATGTGGCGCCATTTGGCTGCCGAATTTTCATAAGGGGATTTTCATTTCACTTTTATTCCTGTGAGATTAATGCTACATTGGCCACTATTTCGTTTTTTTGTGATTGTAAAGCACATTATTTTACTATTTGTATAATATAATCTTATTTATGGGTAGTTACATATTCATTGTATGACCCTTCTTTCATGGGGTGTACGCTTTGAAAGATGCCCAAATCGGTAAGGGAACCTTTGACACTCCTCTTTAAAAAAACCTTATTTTGTTATGTCTTTTAATTTACATATTTTTATGTTGGGATATGTTCTTATATATCCCTATTGATGTAAATTTTATGTACATGTGATGACATGCCATTCTCTCTCTCATCAACTAATGTTATGAATTATAAATTGAAGTTGTTAGGCTGTCGAGTTTTACCAAGGGAACTTCTTAACCCAATTTCGATTTCTTTGGGTTCAACTTGTAGTTATTGAATATGTCATCCTATGAATATGTCTTAATGACCACTGGTTGTTTTACACTTAAAATCAACATATATTGGGTGTATTTATATTTGTCACACATATTTATGGGATTGATTTATCCTTAATTTAAGGATACCTTCTTTATAAGGGATTTCATCTCATGTTACAATTCTATTGATACTTCATTGTTGTTATGTGCCAATACACACTTATATGGTGTATATACTATCCTTTGGAATAATATATCATGAATCCCTTTATTATCATGATATTATTATGTTCTGATTACATTTTATTTCTAAATTATTGTATTCAAGTGTCTCTCATTTCGTTAAACACCCATTAACAAAAATATCATTTTAAATGTTTTAATGATTTATTCTTATAAATATTTCTCATTAATATCCATGTTTTCAAAAAGGTTTTAAGGATATATTTATATGGATATTAATGGTTTAAAATTTTAAAATCTTCAAAGTGGTATGGGACACTTTGATTAAAAAATATCTTTATTAAATGTTTTAAATGGTTTTGAAATTGGTTTTTAGAATGGATTCATTATTTCAATATCTTAAAATGTTATATTGTTATTGCAATGTGGTAATGTTATCTTTATTTTATTATTATGTTATGTTCTATGAATATGTTATGGTACTTGGGCATTTTTTATGAAGACAGGTTGTTCCATGATAAACTAAGGGCGGGTGAGCCCGATATAGATCTCCAATGCCTTGGGTAATGCGAAGGGGTTAAACGTTAAGGTTTCTCCGAAGAGATTTAGGGAATATATTGTGATGGGTATTCCAAAACGTAACCAAGAGGGTTACTCCCTATGTAAGAATGTTATGAATTCCTCAAGATACCTTTATTTCTTATGATTTCTATGATTCAATCATGATTTGATGAGGTATGTTAATTTTCTTAAGTTTTATGAGTAAAGTATGATTTCATTATTTCTAATGCGTACATTTACTAATGCTTTCAATTCGTACTTCTATATCCCTTACTGAGCTTTTTATGCTCATCCCATGTTTTTGAAATGTTTTTCACAGGTCAATGGGAAAATTACATGATGTGTTGATAGTGTCGAGGAAGTGTCAAGAAAGAATCCATGTTTTATTTTAATTATGTTTCCTTTGATGGGAAAAAAATGAATACTATATTTTATGTAAGAACCTTGTTTAAATGTGGAATGTAATGCCTGATTTATGATCTAATTCTCTAAAAATCTAAACATGAAAAGATCCTCAATGTGTAATCGTGTAATAACTCATGATTAAGTAATGTTTAAGGTCGGGTCCTTATAATAAATTATTTCTATTAAAATAGTTTTGTCAACTGAAATTTATTATTTTTCAGTTTTCATCAAAATACAAATGTTATTAGAAAAGAACAAAAAATTTATGCAAAAATAAATTTTTATGTCCCTATTCTAAAGAATAATTTAATTTAATTAAATTGAATATAATTTTTTTTTCAAATATTGGTTTTAAAAATGGGATTCCATTAAAAGGTGGTAATATATTTTGAAAAATACATCTTTTATCTGATAAAAACGAATTTATTCATATATTATGTATTAGAAACACATAGTATGGATTCTAATATTTTATGGAGTGTATAAAAGTCAAAATTTAGATAATACTATCCATAATTTCTTTTCAACGGCTAGTATGGTAAGTCGTGGTGTGCTTGAACTCGGTGTAGCGTGTAACACAAGATATTGAAATAAAGAAAATAACTTATTATGAAATCTTGGGGAGTTACATTCATCAACACTTTTATAAATTTCATCTTTTAAATTTTAAAATTGGGCTTGGGATCTTATTGGAATGTCCCACATCGTAAAATGATTCAAAATAACTATCTATTTAAAAGAAAGATATATAAGTACTAAGGTCACCCATGATAACCCACACTAGAATTCAATGTAGGAAAATATAGATATAGAAGATAATATAAGTGTCATGTTCTATTAGAGAATGATAGAAAACATGATTAGGATAATGTCAAAAAAAATAAAACCTCAAACTTCTGATGAGATAAACGTTCATTATTTTCATAATAGTAAATGTAAATAGATAACATTTATTTGTTTTAAGTTCCATTTCATAAATTTGATGAATTTATTTATGAGATTGACTAAGAACATAAAGATATATACTTACTTTTTATGTAGATTTTCATCCTTCAATAAATTTCTACCACTAACTCATCTTTTTTTAAAAGGGTGTGTGTTCAAGATGACTTGGTCACACCTAAAGAGCTATAATCAAATTCTAGAGAATCACATAATCCAAAAAGGATAAAATATATATATTCACCTTGTCCTTAGTGATTAACCAAAACCAAAATGGTTAGTACAAGATCAGATGATCCCCAAAAATTATAATCCTTTAGAGAAAGAAATACTTATCTTAATCTATAAAATTAAACCAACAATACCCAAAGTTAAATAAATACCATTTAATAAACAATTTACCTTAAAATCCATGAATATAATCCAAACTAATATTGAAACCCAAAACATAGAATAATTTGATTATGTAGTCTTCCACGTTAAATTGTATTTCCAAAGAACATCTTCTACACATAAAGTCGCATAATTAAATGTAATTAACCTAATCACATATTCTCTATGATAGGTTAAATCACAACCATAAATAACCCAAATCGCTATAAATCCATAAAAAACAAAGATAAAAATCCACAATTACTCCTCAAATGAAATCCCATAGTAATCTATTTTCCTTTGGCATATAGTTTTTCCAACAGAGAGAATGTCTTCAAAAATAACATTTATCATCAAATCCCAAAATCATTTTCATATAATAAGGATATCCATTTGATAGGACATAAGATCTCAAATCAACTTATTATTGATCTGTAAATAATTTAACTAAAAATAATTAGTCACGCTAACCAGGTACATCACGTAGTACAGTGGTAGGCGATAAATCTTAATCGCACTATGGTTGTGGGTTCGATTTCTATAGCTTTGTCCAACGTGATGGGTTGTCACACAGTCTGCGTGTTGTACTTTTTCAAAAAAAAACTATATTTTATGAAATTCCCAAAATGAGAAAAATTCCTCAAAATAACTATAACATAATATCACCACAAATGTTATCTCATACATTGCATTTTCATCCCTAAATTTTATAACATGTAATTGCCTCAAATTCAAGGATCATATAAACCCAAACAGTTATTTATGACTATATGAACAATAGAAAACACAATTCTTCCTTAAATAACATTTTTACATAACAAACTGCAGGGTTACACATAAGAGAAAAGTTTCCAAAGTAATCCCATTAACAAAGAGCACTAATAATTTTAAACATTTTACCATCCATGTATTTCCAAATAGGTTCCTACTTGACCAAGGGGTTATCCTATAGAATAGGGAATTCACTCGGTTAATGCCCATGTCCCCTACATTTATGGAAAATGACTGTAAATGGATTTGTCGAATAATTTTTATTTTCTTCCATAGTGCTCTTAATTTTTCCTCAACAATTCATCATTTATGTCAATATTTCCAACACATAAATCATTTATTTATTCCATTAAGACACTTCCGTAGGTGTCTCCTTCCACATTTCTTTCTTGATGGATATTTAGCTTTATTTTCTTCATCGTCTCCACTGGTGGAGCTTCTATAATTCACTTCCTTTCTCTTCATTATTGAGTCTGGGAGTTGGTTAATATATATGTTTTTGATCATATATTTGGAAAACTGATTCAATATGAACATATTTTCATTTAAAACTTCCATCATTGCATTCTGTTGCTCATTTCCTCCATTGTTCCCACCTTGTACATCATGTTCAATGTTACTATGAAATCCTTGGAATCCAACCATTTACTAACACATGAAATCATAGTTTGAGTAAAAAAATCATTTTCAGAATACAATAACACATTCTTTTCAATCTAAAAAACTATATGAATAACGACGATTATTTATTCTCATCTTATTTTAAAATAATTCAAATAGGTTTGTATAGAAAATGTGAATTATCCCAAACATATCCCCTTGGAGTGTCATAACCAAGAGTGAAGAAAGGCCCTTTTTCATGTACCAAGATACCCAGGGTCAAGCCCGAAACTACTTGTCAGAGTTTTCACTCCATGGTACATTTGTGCCAGAGCCACCTCTACCTGCTCATATCCATACATGATGTGTCTTTTAGAAAACCCACATAATCTCTACAATACCAAATTTCTTGGAAGTTATTCTATACTAATCCTCAAAGTCTATCCAAGGGTAATGTGCTCTAATCAGTGTTTATCTAAATCTAGATTCCAAGGTTTGTACTCAACTTCCTCTGATACCAACTGAAATGCTCTGAACCTAGAATCATAGATTCAGTGCATTATTATGTATCATTGTCATGATAACAAATGTTCATTTCTCAATAGACAGATTAGTTTATTAGCCATGGAAGTACTAGATAAATTCATAAGGATTACATTACATCATAAAATGGAAACCCACAACAACATTGTTTCCATAGACAACATTGAGATTCCATAGACTATCCATGCAAGTCAGTCATAATATTCTTCTTCGCATCATGGAAAAAATAAATCATACAAAGGGGTGAGTGTAGATGCTCATTAAGTATAACAATAAAATGGAAACATTCATAGATAAGAATATACATTTATGGAAATGTATAACACGAAAACCAAAGCCTTTTAAACTTTAACTTCATCTTAATATGGAAAACATAAAATCAAATAATTCCATTTAATGATTCACACGGATATTATACTATTCGAATAATCATATGCAATATCAATATCCACTTTTATAATGATAGAATGAATAATTCTAGACTTTATAACCAGATATTCAAGACCTTGTGCCAATACTACAAATAAGATTTTTTGAAGGCCTTGTACCAAGACAGTAGTTTGTCTTATAAGACCTACCGATGCATCGAGGAGAAATAGCAGGCTCCATACATCATTTAATAATTCCAATTCACTCCTCATATAAAAATTGTGAAACATAACATACAAATTAATATTAAATCTAGCGTAGGAAATGTCAATACATTATCCTCAAACCATGAATGGTATAAAAACAGCACATCCACAGTCAAAAATAACTCATTCAATAAAATATGGATGATTTTATTGTAACATATTAATTTAAATCTAGAATAATGATAGATATTTACAAAGATGAAAATAATCATCAAAACTATTTGAGAGAAATATCCACATTTTTCTTGAAAACATTTAAAAGTCACAATATTTTTCAAAAAGCCGTTTAAAAATAGAATTTTGAATCAAAGTGTCTCATACCAATTTGAAACTTTTAAATGGAATCTTAATTTAAGAACATTAATTTCCATATAAATAAAACCCTAAATCCATTTTTAGAACATGGACATTAATGAGAATGATTTAGAAGAATAAATTTTTAGAATATTTAAAATGTTATTTTAGTTAGAGTTTCTATCCAAATGAGAGAATCTTAAATACAAAAAATTGAGGTAATAAAAACATAATAATACCATGAGAATAAAAGGTTTCATTATATACTATGTCAAAGGACAGTATATACACCTTATAAAAGTGAATTGGTGCATAGAAATAATGAAGTCTCAGAGGAATGAAAATTTAGATGAAATCCATTATAAAGACAGTATCCTTAGGTATAGGATAAATCAATGACATAATAATCTGTGAAAAATATAAATAACTTCAATATGAGTGGATATTGAATGTAAATCAATCATATGACAATCACAAATATTCTTGTAAAAACAACACCAATGACTTGGATGATTGACTCAATGAATGGAAATGGAGGTAAGATCATGTTTATATAAATGACATGTGAAATTATCAATGGTGTGATTATGTGTATCCATATTATATCCAAAAAAAGGAGTGGAAATTACTACATAAATAATAAATAGTTATTCCACACAAAATCTTGTAGTAAAATAATCAATGAAGTATGTGTAAAGACCACTGATTGGAAAATGATATTTGAAATTCTCTTACCGATTTTGTAACATATGAAACCTAAAAATCATGAAAGAAGGATCATATAATGAAGATTTATGTTATCATAAATTAATGTATATTACAACATGAATACAATAATGGACAGTACATATGCCACACATAAAGAAATAGTGTCCAATATAGCATGAATCTCACTGGAATAAAAAGTGTAATGAAAAAACCTTATATCATAGTAATCAACACAGTCATATAAACAAAAGTTAATAACCACAAAATTAATCACAAAATACCATAAATATAAATATAATAATGAAAATATATATTAAATGGTAGTACACAATACACCACATGCAATAAATAAGTGGAAAACAATTGAAATCTCACGGAACTAAATGTGAGATAAGAAACCCCTTACCTTGTACTTTTCCTTCATCGAGGGTTAGTTAATCCCCTGTATAATAGTTAAATAATTGCTATTAAATTATACAATAACCATATACATTAATATGATATCATATATGATATTATTATATTGATATTTTAGTTTTATCGTCTTTTCGGGTGTTACTTGATTTGGTCTCCCTTATATGATTGGTTACGTTAGACATGTTTGTTATGGATGGGATGTATATTATTAATATTCAGAATTATATTAAGTCTTTAAACATTATTTTTAATCATAAAGTGAAAAATATTCTTGAATGCATATTATGGGGAATGAATCTCATCGCGTTAATGGAGACGGTAATCCGTACGTATGCACGAGCGGCAATATCGTTATTTTGATATTAAAATAATATAGTGTTGTATGGTATATCATATATTCAGAATAATTATCATGTTATATTTATTATTTAAACCAATTATACATCATTATCATACCCATACAAATAATAATATTTTGAATAACAACTACACCACGAAGTGGAGACGGTAAGTCGTACGTATGCATGTATAGTGACTTGTCATTCAAAAGATGAATATAATAATGAATATGGATGTACCATATTTATAATAACATCACCGTATATAGATTATACTAGAGTTATTATTTTAGAATGGAAACAACAATGATAGTTGAAGTGGAAGAAGAAAGGAACTTGAAAGAAGTGATGAAATATTTACCTCTTCTTCGGGTTCTTTATTTTGGTTTGATCAAAAGGGCTCCTTAAGATGGATTTCTGACTAATTTAAGGCCTATTAGATGAAGGGGGGATATTTGGGAGGATATTTGGGCAGCTTTGGGCCGAGCCTAATGGCTATGAAGGTGTTAATTATAGATAAGGGTGAGTTCCCTTTCATAAGAGGAGTGAGAGGCACCTTAGAAAAACTAGAAATATTATATTATAATAAAACAATTTTCTGGTTATAAAGGATCAAAAATAAATTATTTAAGGTATAAGGTGGGGATGGGTTTAAAAACCCTCAACCAGTAGGTTTTATACAGACTTGGTACACTATATTAACATTATCTTTTAAATTTAACTCTTAGTTAAATAGTTTCACATTTACCATGACTCTTTGTATTTTTATATTGTATCGTTAATAAACATATATAAATTTCAAAACTAACCCCAAGTGGTTCATTAATGATAAAAATATCATTATATATGTCTTTTGGCCAAGCCTTATATTTTGAGGAATAAAATAACAATTAATAATATAATATTTGTTTTAAAAACACTTTTATGTCAACTTTTGACACTATTTTGTATTTTGTTTTATCTAGATTCATAAAAACATTATTAATTCTAAAAAAATAAATATAACCAAACCTAATATGTCATATTAACCTAGAAAATTAGTTTAATTCATAAAAACTCTCATTTTACATTTATTTGAATATTTATAATATGAATTATTTTAATATTTCATTAAATATGTAGTTACTGCATTTTCATTGTGTCATAAATAAATTTAATTATTTGATATCTAAAAATTCTAAATAAAATATAATGATATAGGAAATCTTCTTATATTATTAATTAATATTTATTGTCGAATTTATATTATGTGTAACCTCATATTAAAAATGGTTTAGTTATTAAACATTGAATTTCACACTTTTAACTCTTCTTTGAATTAAATAATAATTAATGTCCTAATCTAATCCATGTGGACCTAAATTATCATATATTACTATTAAGTTTATTTTAGGTCTATTTACATTTATCCAATAGACTTAGGTAATGTATTAAGGAATTAAAATATCATTTTTACACTTAATTACCGTATTTACTTTTAACCGTGGTAAATAAATGTAAAAAGTTACTATTACAAAAAAAATATTTTCATCTCACTAAACCACATTTTACATACTAATATAAATCGTGTCACTTGGATATTTGAAATTATACTTAATGAAGTGGTAAAATTTTGTTTTAAGTAAATTTTCAAATTCTCCTATGATGTGGGTAAAAGACGGTAACATGTTCAATAAACTTTTATTCATAAAATTTTATTATAAAGTGACTCCAATGAATTATATTGAACTTATATATGTATTATGAAACTATTTTTACTTAAAATAAATTTATATAAAATAAATAATTGTTTAAATAAAAAATTGGTATTAAACTATAATGTAGTGTTTTTCATTATTCATCAAAAATTTAATGTTTCTTCGAAAAATAAAAATCATTTACCCTAAGATAATTTTGATATTCCGAATTAAAAAATGAATTCTATTTTACAAAATTGAAAACATATAAGTTTCATTAATTAATTTAAATTTAATTCTCGTTGTCAAAACTAAAATGTGGGTTTCTAAAAAGTAAAAACTATCAAAAAATTGACATGTGTTTATGTAAACTTTTAACGTGGAATTACTTATAATCATCGAAATTTTATTAAATGATGAAAATATAATCTAATTATACTTCCAAGACATTCTAATACAAAATTTAACACTATAAATTATTTCAATGAAAAAAGTTGTTTTCAACTAAATTTTAGTATTTCTCGGTTTTCATCAAAATATAAAACTTATTAGAAAAGTACCAAAAAAATTTCCAAAATAATTATTTATGTCCCAATTCTAATGAAAAATTTAATTTCAATAAATTGAATATATAAAAGTTCCAAATATTGGTTTCAAAAACGATTTTCCATTAAAATGTGGAAAAATTATATTTTTTTGAAAAATACTTCTTGTTTCTGAAAAAATGAATTTGTTCTTATATTATGTATAAGAAACACATAGTATGGATTATAAAATTATACAGAGAATATAAATTTAAAATTTAGTTAATAATACTCATAACAACTTTTGAACAGCTAGTTTGGTAAGTCGTGGTGCGCTCGAACTCGGTGTTGCGTGTAGTGCAGACAATTGATTTAAAAAAACAACTAACTATGAAATATTACAGTGTTATAGTTTGGATTTATGAATGCACCGATAGTGTTTGAGGAATTGGGGAATACAATATTCCATTTATACTAGGATCAGTTTGTTTTAGGGTTTTTGGATGACATCTTGGTGTATTCTAAGACTCATGAAAACCATTCCCAATATATTAAAATCATTACGAGTACACTAATAAACCATTAGATATATTACATGTTATCTAAGTGTAATTTTATATTGATCAAATATGGTTCACATCATCTCAGAGGAAGGATGGTCAATATACCCAAATAATATAAAGACAATGGATTCTTGAGAGAATGTGCAACATTTTATTCTTATCCATAAATTTTTGGGGTTAGGTAGATATTATCAAAAGACTATTCAAGACATTTTAGGATTATAAGGAAAACATGATGTCTTGAGAAATGATGGAGTAATGGTTAAATGTTCCAGAGAGTGTGAGTCTTTCGTACAAGATTTAAATAAGCTATTGACATTGAAATGAATATTGAATATATCTAATCTAGATGAGGAGTATATAGTGTTTTATTATTATTCAATTACCAGCCACTGTGTTTTTTTTATATAGGTATAACTATTTTAGGCATATGTATCATGGTAGTTGAATCCACATTAATGGAATTACCCTATTCCCATCCTTGAGAAAGATATAGTGATTAATTCTTTCAAGTGATTGAGGAATTATTTGTGGGGATGAATTATTATAGTGTATAGTAATCAGAAGAGATTAAATTATATATTTCTACAGAAATATTTGAATCTCTAGCAGTAAATATGGTCTACGTATATAAAGTCAAATATATTATCGTGAAGGGAAATAGAGTGTCCATCTGGTTAAGCTAGAAAACTCATACATGTGCGGTTCATGAGTATAATTCAATGTGGAGAATAATGAATTTAAGGGCAGAGATTCATGTTGTTGATTAGTAGGGCCTGAATAAGATGGATCAGATATTAGTTTAATAGAGAATACTATATTGAGATGGACCGAGGATAGAGAGTATGAGGATCTGGATTTCATGGCATTGAGGGAAATATTTGATGTCGGTGAGTCACCATCAGATTAGATAATATATGATGATTAGATAATATATATTTTGAATTGGGTTGGTTCATCTACATGAATGAGGGAGAATTTCATGTGTGATTTTTATGCCTCCAAGTGTGCGGTACATCCATGTCTGACCAAAATTTACATTACCTATGATGATAGTTATTAGTCTAAGAATTAAAATGGAGATAGTGGGATCTGTGACCTGATGCTACTCCTGGAAGAATGTGAAAGAAGAATCAATTAACTCTTGGTTCACTATAGATATTTCTTTTTCCATAATTGAAGTGGGATGATTAGATTATGGAATTAATGGTGGGTATCATTAGGATTATTCATAAGAATAACAATATTTTTGTGACTGTGGATTTACTGATAATGGTAAAACATTTCCTACAAGTATGGGAGACGTTCATAGTGGATCCATAGGGAGAATAGTGTTTTTGAGTGATATTCTATACACACTAGGTGCCAATGACTATTGATTATAATCATAACTCATGATTTAGTTCTCTCTTCTGGAAGGCTCTACAAAAGTTACATTGCAGACTTGTTTTTTTATTAAACCTTTCCACCCATAGACTTGTAGGCATTAGAGCATACTATAAAGGTGCGTGAGGATATGCCTCGAGAGTATGTCTTTGATAATGATGGTTCCTAAGATAAGTACCTATCTTTAGGGATGATTTGAAATGATAATAGTTATGATGAAACTATAAATATATAACCATATGAGGCACTTTATTTTAGGCCATGTAGATCACCAATATCTCGGACAGAGGCAAGTGATCCAATGTTGTTGGGACTGAGTGTCACGCAAGAGATGTCATAGTGGGTTCAGTTGATTCATATTCATATGAATATTTCTCAGAGTAAATATTATTCTTATTCAAATAGATATTGATGAAACCTAGATTTTTATTGGTTGATAATGTATTTATTTAGGTGTCTCTATGGTTATTTCACTACAGGATACAAAGAAGGTGATAGAGGGAACTGAGGTTTGTTAGATCATTTGAGGTTTTTGAGGGATACGGGCCAGTGGCATACTGATTGGCACTTAAACAGAGATTCATTGAAATGAATGAAATTTCCATGTGTCAATATTTTTGTAGTGTCACCCAGACCCTTCTCATGTTAACGATGTGGATAATGTTGATCTTGAGACCGATTCATCTTTTGATAATCATTAGATATGTGTTTTTAATCACAGTAAGAAAGTGTTGTACGGGAAGACAATTCTTATTATTTATATATTGTGGAAACATTGTAGTGTTCTAGAGGAAACATGTGATAGAGAAATGAAAATGAGGAATCATGGTGCAATAATTTTAACTCATAATCTAATAAATGCTTGGGGGTATAGCTTAGGGAAGAGTTGTTATAAGTTGGGGAGATTGTAAAACCCTTAACTTTTCAGGATTTGCATGAGGTTCATTTATAAGTACTATTTCTCCTTTTGTTGATTAATTTTCTTTTGTGTTTTCCTTAGGGTGGGTTTGGGTAAAATTAATTTAAAAATGGAAAAAGAATGCATTTCAAGGTTGGTTCATGATTTTCCAAAACCCTACACCCTATACATGAAAACCATGATAGCATAAACAACGTGCATTCTCCCATAGAGTTAACAATTTGTCAAACCATGCACCCTATTAAGAGAAATCTTACTCCACCTCCCCTCAGTAGAATATATGAATCCTTAAGTGCCACAATTTTGAAAATTGGGTGCCACGTCCCAAAAAAACATGCACTAGTTTTTAATTTAAAAAAACAGGATTTAAAATTAAATGATCCCCCATTTTTAACCAAATTGACTCCAACTTAGATATAATAGATTCTATTCATTTTTTGAGTCCCATACTTTACTTCCATAGGATACTTTCCTCGGTTCATTGAGAGTCAAAGGGATAATAGATGATCTACACTATCTTGGGTATGTGGTTGCTTCCCAGTTTGATCTATCTATCACACTCTTCTTCCCGGAAAAAGGTTTATGTTTATCTTCTATTGAATATATATATAGATCATGTTTTACTAATCTTGATTCATTTAAATACTGGTTCTATGAATTATATCAATATCTCATTATTCATCATTGTTCCAGACAAATTGTGTATTTTCACTAGCACGAATTTGATTTCAATATTTAGGTATATAGTATAGTATTGAAATCCCAAAGTCTTGATTTCAATTAAGTGTATGTAATATTATAGTTTCTATATGATGATATGAAATTTATTTTGCTTGATTTGATTAATTAAGTTGTTGAATTAATTAAATTTTGGAATTGTTATATTTAGAATATTGGGGTTCTTAATTAAAATAATTATTTTTGAATTATTTGTAGAGATATTGAAATTATTGACCCATATTAATTAATTTTTGAATTAAATAATTTGAATTTTTGGATTATCAAATATATATAATTTGAATAATTAATTATAGCACCCTGGATTGAGGTATCTAGACTTTTTATGCCATTGTATGTTTTTAAAGAGCTTAGGATGAGTTGGGAAGAGGATAGGAGAGTTTGGAATGGCATTGAATATGTTTGGAATATTTTTTAGTGTGCACAGTTTGAGCATGGTTAGGGAAAATCATACAGGTTCTCTAGGTAACAGTGTAGGGGACATAGTTGGATTTTCATGGTCTGTGCACAGTTTCCCAGACCGTGTGAGAAAACTGTGGGGGACCCCTTCTCTTGAGGTAATGACGTTCACATGGTTAGCACACGGTTCTCCAAACTATGCACTAACTATGTGGAAACTTAAAAGGGGCATTTTTAAATTTGGGTTCAATCATACTTGAATTATTTTACTCCAATATTTCATCACATCGAGCCCCACATAGAATTTTCGGTTCTAATGTGGTTGATGGGCTATCCAACTCATTTTAGAATTTAATCAAAGGGGGTTCATGTTGGTTTAAAGGACGTTTCTTCCAGGCAAGTCTCATAACAAGGATTGTCATTGTTTATCTATAGTTCAACTCTTCTTCGTTTATGAGTTTTACAGATCTACATATATTTCATATAGATTTATGGTTTTTGATTCTTTTAAATGTTGAGATTTGTGCCAGGTAATGTTAGGGAAGAGAATCTAGAGTGGTTTCGGAGGAGCATTTTCTAGATTTGTGGTGTGGTTACTTGTGGTTCGATCTCACTAGAACCCTAAAGGTATTAGGATTATCTCTTGACTCTCCTTGGTTAGAACTAGTGGTTTTGGTTGTAATTAATATGTTTTTCATGAAATTAAATGTGATTTTAGTGTGTGAGATCTTGGTGGGAATCCCATTTAGTAAATATTTGGGGATTTTTGGGTCAAAAAGTGATACAGTTGCAAGATGGGTTATTTTATGTGATTTAAAAATTTAAATTATAAAATTTGTTGCTTGGTTTGGATTATAAAAATAGTCGGGGGAAAATTTTCAATAAAAATTGCGGTTTTATTGGAATGAGATGTGGCATGTATAATTTTAGAAGGTGTCTTCAATGAATGGGTGGTATATTGAAGTGAAATGGCATGTTTTGGAAATGGTTTTGTGCTTATTGTGTGGCATTGGTTCATTATGCATGTTGGTTGAGTATGTGGTATGGAATTTTTTGATTGTGTAGATGTGGGATGAAAGTTTCATTATAAAAGGTGACAGATAATGGATGGATGATCCACCATTATGGATAGCGGTCAGTAAGGCCCACTTGTTGGAAATGAAGTAAACCAGTTGGAAAAATGTTCAACCATTTTTTTCCTTGTTTTTTGTTGCTTTGTAAGATGTAATTTGTTGGGATAATGTGTGGTGGTGATATGACTTATAGAATAGTTGTGGATTTAACTTGTTTTACAAGGCTTGGTAAGGCTATGTTTTTCATGTGTTAATCGTTTCACTATTTACTGTTTTATTTAAACATCTATATATGTTTCTTAAATGGTTACATCCTATTGTCATGTGTAAGGAAGTGAATTAGGGGAATCATAATGAGTATTTGTTTCTCACCCTTTCTTTGTCACTTAGGTGAAATTGTTGTTGTTTTATTCCGGGGCACATGTAATGCCCCGACCCATGTTACCTAGAGTCGATGAATTATTTTAATACATTGGAATGATTACAAGGAATCATGTCTTGAATGACAGATCATTTTACTATTCTTGTAAAATAGATTACATAAATGAATATTAAATTACAACTTATTACATAAACCAAAACATAAATAATCCTTTATAATGCCATTATTCCCAAATTTTAACCCTGCATCTCAATCACAATACACATTCTAGAATCCTGAGAAAAATAAAACATTGAAAGAGGTGAGCTCAGATGGTTAGTAAGGATAAAAAAATAGAATCATAATTAATAAATAAAGTTAATTATTTATGAAAATGTATAATACTAAAACAAAATACTTTTAAAAATAAACTTCAGCATAATATGGAAAATATAAAATCAAATAAAGCCAATTACATATTCATTTATTTAAATGTGTGGAGTTGGATGGTATACCAATTTTAATGAGACATTTAATTATTTATATACATATTACACATCATTATATCCATCCAAATAATATAGTGTTGAATAACAAATTACACCACAAGGTGGAGACCGTAAGTCGTACTTACGCATGCATGGTGATATTATAATTCATAGGATGTATAGAATAATGAATATGTTTCTGTCATATTTATAATAATATCAAAGGATATATAAGGTACATGAGTTATTATTTAGGTATTGTAATAAAAATTAAAGAGTAAGTGGATGATGAAAAAAACATGAAAGAGGTTGGTGAAATAATTATCTCTTCTTCGGTTGCATCCTTTTGATATGATCAAAAGGGATCCATAGGATGGAATTATGAACAATGTAATGTCTTTAGGATAAAGCTAGGATAGTTGGGAGGATATGTTGTAAGGGTTCGGCTGATCCAAATGTCACGACCCGACCCTACCCGGGCTCGAGCCGCAACTACCCCAGGCCCGCATCCATATGCTAGGGGCTGGCGACCAGCGCCGAAGGAACAATAACTCGGGGAGGCCTTTGCCTAAGAACATGTACACACACACGCATAGAAATCAATGCAACAGTGCAGAGTAATAGTAAAGACAAGAAAATTAAGGGAAACTGCTATATATAAACCACAATGTGCATCGACCTCTAATAGAACAAAGTACAGTGCTAAAAAGGAAAAAGGGGAAAAACTCACGCCCAACCAGAAAAGGTGCGACAAACCGACAACAGGTAAACAAGAAGGAAATAGCTGATGGGTCTCCCACCTGGAACCCGGTCACGACCACCGCACGCGGTCCAAGCTCCCAAGCTCCTATGCTCCACCGAAGTCACGCTCCACCTGTCCGTCGTCTACAAGGGCACACCAAGTGCGGGAAAAGCCCAAGCAGGGGTGAGAATAAATATACTCAGTATGATACCCCGAAGGCTCGAGGGATCAAAAAAGGAGGTACCGAAGGGTGAGTAGTAGAGCGAACATAAAATTAGAGGAGTACAATAGAGACTGCATCAAAGAGTACAGTAAAGAGTCCAGCTCAACCCAACAAGAGGAAAGAAGGTAGACTCGTCCAGGAATAAGGAGCTGGAAATGGTGAGAAGAAGAACTTCTCGTCGAGTCTTTGCTACCTTTAGCTAGAGAGTAGACTCATCCAACTATGAGAAGCTAGACACGGAAAGCACGTGGCATACCCCGCGCGTCTTCGCCTCTTCTGGAAGGAGAGTAACCAAACCCAAGAAGTGGGTACCAGAAACAAGGTATATAAATATCCTTATGTTCAATCATGAAGCCCAAACAACATCGTAAGGGGATCTCCATCCCGTATCTCATCCCAAGAATGAGTAGCCAACAGTCCCAGAAGTAACACCATCGATGCCCAGCATCCCGCACGTCTTCCCCGAACCGCAAGCCAAGTGGCTCAATCACCACACCTTGACACTATCCGCTTTGGGAGGCATTGACTCGCCCGCACGGTTTTAGGTCGTGTCATAAGGATGCGTCTCGTTGGGGGAAAGTGCTCCCCGTACTTGAGAGTTCTGGGGGAACGTCAACCACAACTCGTCACTGCCCCATAGTCGAGAGGTCTGCTCAAAGTCGACAGGCGACCCCCTGCCCAGTCCTGTTGGAGGATCCCTGGAAGTCAACGGGTTCCCACTATAGGGATACCAGGAAAGTCAACAAGTGCCACACTGCCCAGTCCCGTAACAGGGTAATCCACTAGAGGGTGACCCGGCTAAAGTCGGCGACGAGACCACTACCTAGCCCAGCTGGAGGTAACCCGGCATCTGGGACCACTACCCAGCCCAGCAGAAGGTAAGCCCGGCATCGGAGACCACTGCCCAGCCCTGCTGGAGGTAAGCCCAGCATCGGGGACCACTGCCCAGCCCCACTGGAGGTAACCCGGCATCAGGGACCACTGCCCAGCCCCGCTGGAGAGAAGCCTGACATCGGGGACCCCTGCCCAGCCCCGCTGGAGGTAAGCTCGGAACTGCTCTGGCTATCCCTGCTGGATGGTAACCCACGGATGAGCCCTGCTCGAAACAACCTCAGCCCTGCTAGAAACAACCTCAGACTTGCTAGAACATCCTCAACCCTGCTGGAACAACCTCAGCCCTACTGGAAACAACCTAAGCCCGGCTGGAAACAACCTCAGCCCTGCTGGAAACAACCTCATCCCTTCTGGAACAACCTCAGCCCTGCTGGAACAACCTCAGCCCTGCTGGAAACAACATCCTGGGTAGAGGATCGGTGCCCACGTAAAGTGTTTGTCACACCGAAACCACAAGCTCTACCAGGGATCACGGAGCAATGGGAGAAACTCCCTAGGCCTCACAAGGCGATCCCGCTCCAATCCGCTGAGTCACTATCAAAGTGGACCGAGACATCTCATCCCAGAAAGTGGGGAAAACACCCACGCTGCATGGACACCCGTAGTCGCAAACTGTGTCGTAGTCCGGTGAAGGGGAACGATACTGAAACCCCTCACAGCCAAAGAAGTAGAGGAACCAAACCATCTCTGTCAGCCAAACCATCGAGCACAAGACCATGGGGAGACCAATCAACCCTACTGGTCAGACAAAAGAGCACCAGGCCAGGGGAGACTCCACCATGCTGTTCAAACAAGCGAGCACAGAGGGACCCTCTCCGTCACGAGAGTAAAAGTACGTAAATCAAATCATGGCACACACGTGGGGCCCACACGATGTGTGGCCCCAAGTCAACCCCAACCATGCGCATGAACATTCTCAGCTACAAACCACACGTACCTCCAAGCGCTCTCGTATACTCCCATAGTATACCACGTCTCCAGCCCTAAGACTATCGTGCACACGGCACCCATTTTCAACGTGAAGGCGTGATGTAACAACTCCACCTCAAAGGCCTAGGCACGGCCCGCCACATCTCGCGGACAATTTACATCACTCTCCCATGAGTGCGCAATCACACGCCAAGGGTCCTCTATAAACAATGTAGGACGAACAGCCACCGAAGCACCTCTCATGCTCCACATTTAACAAGATCGCGCAAGAGGCTCCACACAACCAAACAGATCACACTGTTATGATCCTCGCGGAAAAAAATGCGAGATTGACTACTTACTCGCCTCCAACAGATATCCGACAGAAAATTCACTAACACCGCCTCACGCCCGAACGACGTCCCGTGATCCCGAGCCTCGGCCCCGAAAAAAGTCGGGCGCATCGCACCATTGCGATCCCCTCGGGAAAACACGTCAAAAGCTCTACTCACTTGAGTGCCACAGATGTCTGGAGAAAAAGGTGCATCTCGGCGCACCACACACGAGCGATGCCACGTGGGACCCGCATCCCGGTCCCAAAACTCAATGAACGTATCGAACCGTTGCGATCCTATCGAGAAAGTACACAAGATGGACTACTCACTTGTCTAAAATGGTCACCCGGTGATAAAGCTGGAAATCACCGGCATCTCCCAAAACGGCCCTCACGGAGCACTCGCCATCGTGTGGAATTACAGCGGGCAGACTACGCCAACACGATGCCCTCAGAAAAACACCCAACATCGACTGCTCGCACGCCCCGAACGGACGTCCAAGGAAAAGGTCCCTAAATGCTGCACGCAGCTCAAAAGACGGGTCATGGGTCCCACGCCTCAACTCCGGATTCAATGCCCAGAACCGCTCTGGAAACCTCCGCCTTAGTGCCGGGGTCACAACGCCGCTGATGGCCCTCAAACCGGACGTCGGACACGTCCGTGCCGTCCAAAAAAAACGCTGAAGAAACGACTAACCCCTCGACGTACGTGTCGTGCCACCGAGGCCCCTAGTTTCGGGAATTAAAAATTCCCGAAACCATCTCAAAAAGTCTGCCTCGACGATACGGTCCGACTACCGTAGACGGCATGCAAAATGGACACCCGTATCGGGAATTACGGGTGCCCGAACACCGAGGTGGCAAGGCCCCTGGGGCTGGACCGGCCTGGACCGGCCGGTCTGCCCAGCCAGGGCCGGCCCGCGGCTTAGCCGCGAGACCGGTCGCAGCCGCCGCGTGAAGACCCGCGCGGCGCGGGTCGTGGTCGCCGCACGGGGGTCGCGCGACGCGACCCCGCGGTCACCGCTCCCTGGCGACCGCCGCCTCGCCGGGCGCTCCGCCAGACGCCTAGGCCGACGCCCGCGCACCCCACCGGACACCCGCTGCTGTGACCCGCACTTCCACAGGACACCCGCAGACACCCCGCTGTCGCGCCATCCGCCCTCGCCACGCCGCCGCTCGAACCCGCCGGAAACCGAAAACCCGCCAACTACAACGGACGATTGTGAAAGCCTCCGATCTCCGATTTCAAATCCGAAAAAGCACCGGAAAGATAAAATTGTATACTACATGTTCACGGGCTTCGTTCGAAAATCTGACATAGTTTCAATACAATTATTTGAGTTCTAAGTAGTTGCGGTGAATGAAAAACGCAAACGACAAATCCTACCTCGTGGGGCTTCGCCTGAAGCTTCGCGACGATCTGCCGACACCACGACACCTCGCCGGAGTCGCCTCGCCGGACCGTCTCGCTGGAGGAGGAGGAGGAGAGGGAGAGGAGGGGCTGCCAGGGGGAAGGGGAAAGAGAAGAGGGAGGTGGGTGTGTTAAGCATTTAAATAGAAAACGCTTAACCACCCGCCCGTCGGCCCAAACCCGAACTCCCGACGGGGTCGCGGTTAAGCCTACCTTAGGGTAAACACCACCTCCCGAGCAGAATGGTGGCCACAGAATTTTAATCTGAGACACCATTCAAATGTTATAAAATTTAACGTCCGAAGCTGCTAAATTACGAAAACGCCCCTGGGGCCATTTTTCAGAAATGACCCGCGCCCGCAAAACTTATACCCCTCCTAGGGTAAACGGCACATTCCAAACTCAACAGTGCCCTCGGTTTTCCAATATGAGCCACCTTTTAAGAGATACATGTCTTTCAACATTAATCAAATTAATTTAATTTATTTAATCTGATTAACGTTCCAGAAGCGAGAGAGGGGTCCAAACATCCCGCGCCGACAAGTTTTATGTTGTTCCTAGGGTAAACAACTCATTCCGGACCCATATGTACACTAATATATCTGATCCAGATCACCGTATAGGAGTTATCCCATTTATTTTGCGTTTCTAGTGTGAACACACTGAAAATTTAATTCCGGCAACTCCGGTGCTCGGAATCGCACGCCGTCTGAAGGCGCTGCTCTGGAATATAATCAAGAATATTCCAAAGTCATTCTTAGAAAAAACCGGGTTCTTATATCATTCCCTCTTTCATGATTTTTATCCCCAAAAAGCAAAAATAGGGAGCAACACATGGTACTAAGCCCACGCCTGGCTTTCCCCTACCTAGAAGAACCCACGCAGAGCTCTGCGTCACCGCACACAGACCAAAGGATCGATTTGTTCACGCTAGGTCGGCCCTTGCTGACGTCGTGTACCCATTCCAGGCTTTGGGATTAGGTCAAGGCGTTAGGGTACCTCTCCATCCCTTTGCACGGTTTCAAACGGCCCGAAGGCCCTCGGGGGTAGCTCACCTCCCTGTTCCAACCTCTACGTCGTACGCCACGACTGGAATCACCACTCGCACCTGAAACAAGGCCCGGTGATTCCATCCTTTAGAATATCCATATGGTGAAACACCCAAGGATATCTGGTCACGCATGGTTCCACAGTCAATGCTCTCTTACACGCTCAAAAGGCGAAGGAGTCAACACAATCGACTAAAGGAAAAGGTCTCATGCCTTTTTTCCTACAAACTCAGGGTTACACCCGACGCCCAATGTCACCCTGGTAACACCTCAAACAAGGAGCAGGGAGGAAAGCATATCACACACAGAGTCTAACAATTCTACTGCAAAAATGTAGAAGAGCTGTAGAGCATACCTCTTATCAACTCATACTCTATAGGATAGTATACATCCAAAGTTAACGGCTATCCTCGGTCCCAACTGTTAGCTCCCGGAGCCTGACGTGGACCACCTAGTGGTGATGGGAAGACCTCATAATGTCGTCCCCCCTACTAGATCCTCCCACTCCTCTGCTATCACCACCTCTCTGGCCACTACTCCGATAGTGGTGCGGCCTCTGCCGTGGTGGTGCGCCTGCTGCCTGCCCGAAGCTCTCAGCAACTCGGGTCGGGCAGTCTAATGCCAAGTGACCTCACCCATCACAAGCATTGCACCGACTCTCTCTGGGCTGCACTGGTGCCCTCCGGCGCCACTGTGGTGTATGACCACGCCCCTGACTCGGGTTGTCAGAAAGCCACCTGCGTCGAGGTCCTGCTTTCCGACACCCACTAGCCGTAGTAGACGTCTCAGATCCAACGTGCCAACTGCCACCACCAACACTAGAACGCGACAGGAAGCCCTCTGTCACCAGAGCCTGCTCTAGCACCCCGACATATGTGGAAATGCCCAAAGGTACTACGACAGCACGAATCTCTCGGTGGAGACACTTTTTAAACTTCCGTGCTCAGAGGTTGTCATCATGGACCAAGTCCGGGTAAAAGCGTGCACGGTCTGCAAAACTAGCTGCGTACTCGACCACTGTCATCCCTCCCTACTGAATCTTCAGGAGCTCCTGAATCTGAACGGAGAGCAAGCAAGAGGGGAGAAACATCTCACGAAACAACAACTGGATGTCGACCCATGAAAGTGAGGACTCGTCAAGAAGCTGAGTCACCAGACTCCACCAACGCCACGCTGATCCACGAAAAATGCTGGCTGTCAAAGCCACAATCTGATATGTCAGCGTCTGCACAAGCCTGAAAAGGCTAACCACTGACTCGAGCCAAACCTCTGTTTCCTTAGGGTCTGGCTCACCACAAAACCTCAGCGGTCTCTGCCGCTGGAACTCACAGAGCACGCTCAACCTGCGCTCAAGCTCAGCCTGCTCTGTTGAAACTGCCTGCTGCTCAACAGGTGGGGGTGCTTCTATCGGCCCACCCGGAGAATGGGGCTCGCATGATGGGTCCTGGACTGTGGCCTCGTAGCTCACAGGGTCGTCGTCACGAACCAAAGCTGGTATCCTGGTTGGCTGTCCTCGCAGAGACATCCTAAAAATTATCAAGGAGTGCCACATTCAGATGAGCATATATGTATATACCAATAGCAATGATGGGGAGCTGACTCATGAAGGACAGTCAAAGACTCAATCCTATGTGATGCACAAACAAGTTTTCCCTGCAACAAGTGTTTCAGCATGCCGAGTCGACAAGCGGGTTATCAAGGTCCTGGTGAATGGATACGTCGGCCGCCGCACCATCATTGGACTCCCTGGCCTGAGAGCCGCTCTCAAGACACATTAACATTGTTCCCCTATATCCCAACCAATTCATCTTTTAGGGATGTCCGCACAACGTCCCAAGGAACGAACCAACTCTGATACCACTTTGTCACGACCCAACCCTACCCGGCCTCGAGCCGCAACTACCCCAGGCCCGCCTTCATAGGCCAAGGGCTGGTGACCAGCGCCGAAGGCACAATAACTTGGGGAGGCCTTTGCCTATGAACCTGTACACACACATGCAGCAAACTCAATGCAACAGTGCAGAGTAAAAGTAAAGACAAGAAAAGTAAAGGGAAACTGCTCTATATAAACCACGATATGCATCGACCTGTAACAGAACAAAGTACAGTGCTGAAAAGGAAAAAGGGGAAAAACACGCGCCCAACCAGAAAAGGTGCCACAACCCGCCAATAGGTAAACAAAAAGGAAACAGCTGACGTGTCTCCCACCAGGAACCCGGCCACGACCACCGCACGCGGTCCAAGTTCCCAAGCTCCTACGCTCCACCGAAGTCACGCTCCACATGTCCGTCATCTACAAGGGCACACCAAGTGCGGGCAAAGCCCAAGCAGGGGTGAGTATAAAAATACTCAGTAGGATATCCCGAAGGCTTGAGGGAGAAACATAGGAGGTACCGATGGGTGAGTAGTAGAGAGAACAGAAAAGTAGAGGAGTACAATAGAGAGTGGAACAAAGAGTACAGTAAAGAGTCCATCTCAACCCAACAAGAGGAAATAAGGTAGACTCGTCCAAGCACAAGGAGCTGGAAATGGTGAGAAGATGAACTTCTCGTCGAGTCTTCGATACCTTTAGCAAGAGAGTAGACTCGTCCAACCATGAGAAGCTAGACACAGAAAGAACGTGGCATACCCTGCGCATCTTCACCTCTTCTGGATAAAGAGTAACCAAACCCAAGAAGTGGGTACCGGAAACGAGGTATATATATATCCTTATTCTCAATCAAGAAGCCCGAATAACATCTTAAGGGGATCTCCGTCCTGTAGCTCAGCCCAAGAAAGAGTAGCCAACAGTCTTAGAAGTAACACCATCGATGCCCAGCATCCCGCACGTCTGCCCCGAACTGCATGCCAAGGGGCTCAATCACCACACCTTTACACTATCCGCTTTGGGCGGCACTGACTCGCCCGCACGGTTTTAGGTCGCATCACAAGGACGCGTCTCGGTGGGGGAAAGTGCTCCCTGTACTTGAGAGTTCTGGGGGAACGTCAACCACAACTCGTCACTGCCCCACAGTGAAGAGGTCTTCTCAAAGTCGACAGGCGACCCCCTGCCTAGCCCCGCTGGAGGATCCCTAGATGTCAATGGGTTCCCACTACAGGGATACCCGGAAAGTCGACGGGTGCCACACTGCCCAGTCCCATAACATGGTAATCCCTTGTAGAGAGACCCAGCAAATGTTGGCGACGGGACCACTGCCCAGCTCAGCTTGAGGTAACCCGGCATCGGGGACCACTTCCCAGCCCAGCTGGAGGTAAGCCCGGCATCAGGGACCACTGCCCCGCCTCGCTGGAGGTAAGCCTGGAATCGGGGACCACTGCCCAGCCCCGCTGGAGGTAACCCGACATCGGGGACCACTGCCTAGCCCCGCTAGAGTTATGCCCGACATCGGGGACCACTACCCTGCCCCGCTGGAGGTAAGCCCAGAACTGCTCTGGCCATCCTTGATGGATGGTAACCCATTGACGAGCCCTACTCGAAAGAACCTCAGCCCTGCTGGAAACAACCTCAACCCTACTAGAACAACCTCAGCCCTGCTGGAACAACCTCAGCCCTACTGGAAACAACCTCAGCCCTGCTGGAACAACCTCAGCCCTGCTGGAAACAACCTCAGCCCTGCTGGAACATCCTCAACCCTGCTGGAACAACCTCATCCCTGCTGGAAAAACCTCATCCCTGCTGGAAACAACATCATGGGTAGAGGATCGGTGCCCACGTAAAGTGTTGGTCACACCGAAACCACAAGCTCTACCAGGGAACACAGAGCAACGGGAGAAACTCCCCATGCCTCACAAGGCGATCCGGCTCCATCCGCTGTGTCACTGTCGAAGCGGATAGAGACATCTTATCCCAGAATGTGGGGAAAACACCCACGCTGCACGGACACCCGTAATCGCAAACAGTGTCATAGTCCGGTGAAAGGGCACGGTGCTGAAACCCCTCATAGCCAAAGAAGCAGAGGAACCAAACCATCTCTGTCGCCAAAACATCAATCACAAGACCAGGGAGAGACCTCTCAACCCTACTGGTCAGACAAAAGAGCACCAGGCCAGGGGAAACTTCACCTTGCTGGTCAAACAAACGAGCACAGAGGGACCCTCTCCATTACGAGTGGTCAAAGTACGTAAAGCGGATCATGGAAAGCACGTGGGGCCCACACGACGTGTGGACCCAAGTCAATCCCAACCATGAGCATGAACATTCTCAGGTACAAACCACACATACCTCCAAGCACTCTCGTATACTCCCAGAGTATACCATGTCTCCAGCCCTAAGTCTATCATGCACACGACACCCAACGTCAACGCGAAGGCGTGATGTAACAATTCCACCTCAAAGGACCAGGCACGGCCAGCCACATCTCGTGGACCAAATACATCACTCTCCCAAGAGTGTGCGATCACACGCCAAGGGTCCGCTACAAACAAGGTAGGACGAACCGCCACCGGAGCACCTCTCATGGTCCACATTTAACAGGATTGCGCAAGAAGCTCCACACAACCAAACGGATCGTACCGTTATGATCCTCACGGAAAAACATGCGAGATCGACTATTTACTCGCCTCCAACGGATATCAGACAGAAAAGTCACCAACACCACCTCACGCCCGAACAGCGTCCCGTGATCCCGAGCCTCCGCCCCAAAAACAGTCGGGCGCATCGCACCATTGCGATCCCCCTAGGAAAACACGTCAAAAGATCTACTCACTTGAGTGCCACAGATGTCCAGAGAAAAAGGTGCATCCCGGCACACCGCACACGAGCGGTGCCAAGTGGGACCCGCATCCCGGTCTCGAAACTCAATGAAAAGATCGCACCGTTGCGATCCTCTCAAAAAAGTACACAAGATGGACTACTCACTTGTCCAAAACGGTCGCCTGGTGTTAAAGATGGAAATCACCGTCAACGCCCGAAACGGCCCTCGCGGGGCCCACACCATCGTGCAGAATTACCGCGGGACGACTGTGCCAACGTGATTCCCCCGAAAAAACACCCAACATCGACTGCTCGCACGCCCCGAACGAACGTCCGAGGAAAAAGTCGCTAAAAGCTGCACGTAGCTCAAAAGACGGGTCGTGGGGCCCACGCCTCAACTCCGGCTTCAATGCCCAGAACTTCCCTGGAAACCTCTGGCTCAGTGCCTGGGTCACAACGCCGCTGATGGCACTCAAAACGGACGTTGGACGCGTCCATGCCATCCAAAACAAAAACTGTCGAAGAAACGACTAACCCCTCGACATACGTGTCGCGCCACCAAGGCCCCTCGTTTCGGGAATTAAAAATTCCCGAAACCATCTCAAAATGTCCGCTCGACGATACGGTCCCATTGCCGTAGACGGCATGCAAAACGGACACCCGTAGCGGGAATTACGGGTTCCCATACTCCGAGGGGGCAAGGCCCATGGGGCTGGACCGGCCTGGGCCGGCCCGCGGCTTAGCCGTGCGGCCGGTCGTGGCTGCCGCGTGATACCCGTGCGGCGCGGGTCTTGGTCGCCGCAAGGGGGTCGCTCTACGCGACCCCGCGGTCGCCGCTCCCTGGAGACCACCACCTCGCCGTGCGCTCCGCCAGAAGCCCGAGCACCCCGCCGGACACCCGCTGCCGCGCCCCGCGCTTCCACCGGACACCCGCGAACACCCTCTGGACACCCCACTGCAGCGCCGTCCGCCCTCGCCGTGCCGCCGCTCGAACCCGCCGGAAACCGAAAAACCGCCAACTTCGGCGGACGATTGCGAAAGCCTCCGATCTCTGATTTCAAATCCAAAAAAAGCATCAGAAAGCGAAAATTGTATACTACGTGTTCACGGGCTTCATTTGAAAATCTGACAGAGTTTCAATACAATTATTTGAGTTCGAAGTAGGTGCAATGAATGAAAAACGCAACCGACAAATCCTACCTCATGGGGCTTCGCCCGAAGCTTCGTGATGATCCGCCGGCACCACCGCACCTTGCCGGAGTCGCCTCGCCGGACCGTCTCGCCGGAGGTGGAGGAGGAGAGGGAGAGGAGGGGCTGCCAGGGGGAGGGGAATGAGAAGAGGGAGGTGGGTGTGTTAGGCGTTTAAATAAAAAACGCTTAACCACCCACCCATCGGCCCGAACCTGAACTCCCGACGGGGTCACGGTTAAACCTCCCTCAGGGTAAACACCACCTCCCGAGCACAAGGTCCGTCTCGGAATTTTAATCAGAGACCCCATTAAAAAGTTATAAAATTTGACGTCCAAAGCTGCTAAATTACGAAAACGCCTATGGGGCCATTTTTCACTAACGGCCCACGCCAGTGAAACTTATACCCCTCCTAGGGTAAAAGGCAGATTACAAACTCAACGGTGCCCTCGGTTTTCCAATCTGAACCACCGTTTAAGAGATACCTGCGTTTCAACATTAAACGACTTAATTTAATTTATTTAATCCGTTTAACGTTCCAGAAGCGAGCGAGGGGTCCAAACATCCCGCGCTGACATGTTTTATGTCATTACTAGGGTAAACACCCCATTCCCGACACATCCGTACACTCAGATCTCTGATCTGGATCACCGTTTAGGAGTTATCCCATTTATTTTGCGTTTCTAGTGTGAACACACTGAAAATTTAATTCCGGCCACTGCGGGGCTCGGAATCGCACGCCGTCTGAAGGCACTGCTCTGGAATATCATCAAGAATATTCCAAAGTCTTTCTCAGAAAAAACCAAGTTCTTTCACAAATGGCTTTTGATGGGTGAATTTGAGAGAAAGGGAAGTGCCCTTTTATAAAAGGGGTGAGGGGCACCTTAGGAGAAGATGAAATATTATTTAATAATAAAATATTTTTCGGTTTCCAATGGCTCAATAATTATTTATTTAAAGGATAAGGTAAGGATGGGTTGAAAACTACTCAAAAAATAATTTTTAGACAGTTTTGGGTCACTATATTAACCACATATTTTAGATTTAACTCATAGTTAATTAGTTTGACATTTTCCATGTCTCTTGGTATTTTTATATTATATGGTTAATAAACATACTATAAACTTCCAAACGGATCTCAAGTGGTTCATTAATGACCTATGTAACATTACGAATACCTTTTGTTGAATAATATATTTTTAGGAATATAATATCAATTAGTAATACAATATTTGTTTCTAATGCGTCCAGTTTGGTTTTAAAAAAAAGTGCCATGTGCACCAACTGTAAATCTTCAGGCTTAATTTCTAAAAAATAAACCCATGTATATCTAGTATAGTCATCAACTATAACAAACACATATTATTTGCTTCTAATGCGTCCAGTTTGGTTTTAAAAAAAAGTGCCATGTGCACCAACTGTAATGCATCCGTTGTAGAGACTTCACCAATTGATTTCAAACTAGATTTATGTTGCATTCCATATTCACAAGGATAAAAAACTTTAAAAGAATCAAATCTAAGCTCTGATAGATCCTTAACTATTTTCTTCTTACAGAGTTTACATAATTTTCTAAGGTTATAGTGACGTAGTCTTAAATTCCATAGCGAAGAATAATCTTATATTCAACATAGGTAAGGTAAGTATTGACTCCTAAGGTATTCTATGTTCAAATATTAAACATTATCTTACATATTTGCAGAAAGAACAAATTCTTCCTTGGAATTGTGTACTAAGAACTTATCATTCCTAAAACTCACAAGGTATCCTTCATCACATAATTGACTTTTGATAATGAGGTTTTTCTTAAGACCCTTAACATACAAAACATTTGAAATCATAGTTGTACCAAGAAGAACAATATTACCTATACCAAAAATTTGTCCCTCAGCATTATCTCTGAAAGTTACCTTTCCACCTTTCGTCATGATAATCTTTTCAAAATAGCTTTTGTTACCAGTCATGTGCCAGAAACATCCACTATCCATGTACCATGTATTGTTGTTGGTACATCCTTTACCTTCCTAAAACAGGAAAAGTGTTATACATTCAGAATCCAAACCTGTTTGGATACGATATTTTCAGATAACAATGTTTTGGGTACCCACATATGTTTAAAAAAATAATATTATGAAAACCTAAAGATTGGGTTTTTTTTAAAGAACAATTATTTTCCCAATGACCACCACATTGAAACTTATTACAAAATGGGGCTATTTGTGGAAAAAAATAATTGTTACTAAAAATTTGTTTTGCATGGGTATAACCAAATCCTGATTTCTTTCATAAAGGTCGAATTTGTGAATACATCTTATCAAAATTTTCATTACCATGAGTAAAGTTTGACAAAACCATCTTTAAGGAAAAAATTTCAGACTTGAGTTTTATAACCACGTTTTTATCTTAAAAATAATTAGATTCGGATCTAGAGCTAGGCCCAAAAACACTTTTATTAGAAATTACTTTTTCTAGTTCATTAGAAAGTTTATCCTTTTCAGAATTTACTTCCTCAAGATTTTTGGAAATATTTATAAAATCAGAATTTCTTCTATCAAGATATTTAGAAAGATCTGATATCTCTTTTGTAAGAATATTATTCCTAGAGTTTTCCTTATCAAGCTTTTTATTGAGTTTAGAATTCTCATTCTCAAGAAGTTCAAAAAACCTAGAAACTTCTTCACAGGTAGGTAATGTATTTTCTTCATCTGAAGATGATTCTTCATCTAAAGAGTTATAATATTTATTATCATTAGAATTTAAATAATCATTGGTCAATGATTCACCATTGTGTACCTTTTCCATAAATCAATGATTGTTAATAGGTAATCTGGCTATAAGACCAAGATTCTTCTGTCCCAAATATTCATAATCAGAAGATTCATATGAAGAGTCGACACCACTGGCACTCTAGGTGTCATTGTCTTTCAGAACATTCTTAGCTTTGGCTTTGTAATACTTCTTTCTATTCCTTTCATAATGTCTCTCTTTCCTTTCATTATTTTTTAGCAAAGGAAAATCTGGTCTAATATGTCCAGCTCTCATTCATTCATAACAAATAACTTCTCAATCTTTCGTACCTTTCCTTTCCATTTTCTTATAGATGCATTGGAAATTTCTCTGACCATCTATATTGTTCATCCTTCGAGCAGGATTTGCTAACTCATTCTCTGAGACTTTACTATCACTAGATTCTGATTGAATAACCACCTTCTTAGATTTGTATCTTGTTACTCCCTCAGGAGTCTTAGCTTTCATATGATTTTATGTTTTAGTAAAAGTAACAGTACCACTCCCATTCTTCTTTTTGATGTTGTCACCATCTCTTTTCATTCTTGTTTCACATTGAAGAATAGTTCCAAATAATTCATCAAGAGTAATATTAGAAACCTTCTTATTCTCACAAATAGAAGTTCTCTTGGACTCCCACTCATTGGGCATACTATCTATGATTTTTTCCACAAGAGCATTATCAGCCAGACCTTTCTCAACCATAGATTTTAAACTGCTCACAATAGTCATAAATCATTATTTCACTTTTCATATGGGTTCTCCATAATGAAAATTGAAACCATGATACTCATTTCTTAGCATAGCTCCCCTAGTTTAAATTACTTTAGATGTACCAAAGTGGGTAACTTCGTGTTTCTTCTAGATACAGTTAGCTGCTTCACAGGATGAAATTTTTCTATATATATTCCTAGTAATTGAACAATGTAAAGTGTTGTGTACCTTGTAGTTGAGTTGATAATCATTCTTTTCTTGGTTTGTAAAGGTACTGACTTCCTTATCAGAAAATTGATAACCTCCAGTACGAATAACAAAATTTTCTACTCCAGTAGTGATAACAAAAGTCTTCATTCGATATCTCTAATATTCATAATCATTACCATAAAAATTGGTGGTCTTGTAGGGTTTAAGTTGTCGATCGAACCAATGTCCATAGCTACCATCTATGAGAAAAATATCATTCCACACAAACTTGTTAATAACAAAAGTTCATATTGAAGGATAATATTCTTAGGCAGGGGAAAAAATATAGAACAATGAAAAGTTGAGCAAGAAAAACGTATATGCGAGTATGAGTATTTCAAAGTCATGCTCTGATAACAATTGTTGGATCGAAATAATGATGTAGATTCTCAAAATACAAGAGGGGGGGGGGGGGGTGAATTGTACATAATAAAATTTTCCTCAGACAAGGAATGATAAGTTTAAAAAAGTTAAACTAAGCAAATTCACAACACCTATAACACCAATTGTAGATTTTGAACAAGATATGAAGTTATAAACTTCTAGTTCTACGCACTTGGATAAATTTGGAAAGTGATTCCGAAAAACAGGTTCCAGAAATATGGATCTGGAAATTGAAACATAACCATAGTTTTAAATATGAGATTCTATCTTAATGCGTATAGAATCTAAATGAATCAGAGTACAAGTGTAAGGAAATATAAGAAGGTTATACTTTCCTTAAAATACAAAATGCCGCGAAAAAACAAGTAGTGAAACATCAAGTAACAAGATATAAGTCTTTTAACCCAAATAGAAGGGTATCTAACAACCTTGGATAAAGATCCATTGCTTTATACATTCAATCATGTCTGTCTTACCCACACAAGGGTAAGCCCTCGATATGAAGATCAGAATCTCTTTTTTGTTATCCCCGCAATCCCTCAACATCATGGTAGTTGGAACCTCTTTCTTACTCAGCAAGGAAGCTGTCGAACTACAAGGTAGTCGGCACCTCTGTCTTCCTCTCCTCGGGAGCCCTCGAATGTAATCACCAACATTCGGAGTTTCATGAAGCAAAATGAACAAGCAGTTCAGTATGCACAAGGCATGAAAATATTCTCTCCCTAGAAATCACCTTAACAGTGTGTGGTCTCTAGATTGATCAACTTGTTTTTAGCTCTTTCAAATGAGCTCCTATTTATTGGATTGGGTGGAATGGTCTGCTCCCACCTCCAACGGTCATATTTTCATTAAATTTCGTAGGGAACTGTACACGTGTCACTAAACCAACGGTTAGTTATAAATAGAAGGGACGACATCATTTTATAACAAAACATGTATAACTGAAAGCTAGACATCGTTTTATAATGAAAAAAGTGTAAGAATAAGCAAAACTAGAATTCAGAATGTAAGTAAATAAAATTTCAGAGTCTATCCAAAATGGAATTCATAGTCTATAATAAAAAGATATTTAGATTCTATTTTATAGAAATTCGGATCCTGAATTTTTTGGGAATCCGGAGTCTGAATTTCCAAAGAAATTTGGATTATGGTTTCACTAGAATTTAGAATCAGGACTTAAAAAGTTCGGAGTCAAACTAGTAAATGTTTTTATTCGAACTCATAGAAGTTCTGAGTCGAACTAATAAAAGTTGAGAGTCAACCTCATTGATGTTTGGAGTCGAACTCATAAAAGTTTAGAGTCTAACAAATAAGTGTTTGGAGTCGAACTCATAGATGTTTGGAGTTGAACTCATAGACGTTTGGATTCGAACTCATAGAAGTTAGGAGTAGAACTTAATAAATGTTCATAGTCCAGAATTCAGAGTTGATCTTTGTTAGAGTTTGAATCCAGAATTTGGAGTGGAACTTTATTAGATTTCGTATCCAGAATTCGGAGTGGAACATTATTAGAGTTCGTATCCAGAATTCGGATCCTAAAATAGAATGATTCATAACATATCATTATATGATTCGGAGGTTTTGGGTATGAATCTGAATATTATACGTAAGAAAAATATTTCTATGTGTAAGGAAATCTAGGTTAGGGTAAATTACCTTAAGGAGGGAAATTCTTCTTATTGATGTAAAATATAGATTTTCTTAAGTATAAGGTGTTTGTGATTTTCAAAACAAGAAGTAATGGAAATGTTATAAGGAAAACCTTATTGACTCAACAACAATAGACTTCTATGTTTTGATGCAAGGGAACATGGAAGTAATGGAATATGCAACTTTGTTTATATACTTAGTGTGGATTTCACATAAGGTGGTGTGTAGTACATTGTTTTTGGGATTGATTTTTAAAGCTGGGATGAGGTAGTAACTTTTTTCTATAATAGTAGTTCCCTGTATAAATCATTACACGAAAATGGTGAATAGAGAAACAGTGGATGATTATGATATTTTTGGGATATCGGTGGGGAAGTATTTTTGTACACATGCAGAGTAGTGTGAACTCGAATGCTGGGTCCGAGAGGAAGAGGGACACTTATTTCTAGGGTGGTAGTAAGGCTATGAATCTGATGGTAAGATCGTTGAATCTTCATTCGTAGCATTAGAGTAAGCCGGAATGTTTTCAATGTCGCTCTATGGGACACATCAAGTAGGATTGAATGAAACAACCTCAAACATGTCATAACTATAAGAAGATGGGAATTTTTTTGCAAAATTTTCTAAATGATCTGAGTCCTAGTGTATGTGATACTCCTCAGGGGTCACATGTGTCTTATGCCTTGACAGGATGGGGGGAAGAAGCATACCCCTCGTGAGTAGAGTAGTGTTTGTCACGGTAATGAGAGGAACATCATGACTATTCAATAAAGAATTAAAAAGTACAGTGTGCAATTAATGTAGTAGTTAAAAGGTGAATAGGTTATGGTGGATGATCATTCGGGACCATCCACGGTGCAAGGTATGATTATTTTTTAATTCTACCTCAATAGATGTATTTTTTGATATGGGAGATTCACATTATCTTATTGATACTCGAATTTCTTATTTTTTGGGTTTACATGTGGAAGTGATGCCTTCTATTTTGAAACTTCAAACACCATTGGTCCAAAGAGTGTATTGAGCCTCTCTATGTAATGCGTGTTTCTTAACTGTGGAAAGCATTTAATTGATTTGGGTTATCCAATTACATGAGATGTCTTCTTATAATATAACCCATGGAATGGATTTTTTGGAATATTTTAATGCCCACATCTATTGTAATACACAAAAAGATAGTTTTACGATGGAGGATAACATTGAACGTCTCTTTAAAGGGGAGAAGATGGAAAATCAATGTTAAATAAGTTCGTTGGCATAAGCACATGGAACAATTATGTATTAGTTAGAGGTGTTATCATTGGGTTCTATGGAATTAGTTGACGAAAGTGTTTTTCCAGTGGTTTTGGAATAGATTATGGATTTATTCAATGAAAAATTATTAGGGATGCCACATATGAGAGAAGTGGAGTTTATAATTTATCTCCTTTTAGTGATCTGTCCTATCCCACTTCCATCTTACTAAATGGAAGAATAAGAATATTGTGAAATAAAGGTGTAGTAGGAGGAGATAGAAAAAAAGTTTTCATTCATCCTAGATCATCTATAATGGGAGCACCAATTTTGTTTTAAAATAAAAGGTGGATCGAACTCTACGACACTATGTTGATCATCGTATACTTAATCATTTTATGTTAAATAACTGATAACCACTTCAACGCGTTAATAATTTTTTTTGAATAGTTGAGGGAAGATCAGTGGTTTTCCATGTTTGACATGAGGTCAGGATATCATCTATTGTAGATAAGAATGGTGGATATCCCTAAAATAGCTTTCATAAGTTGAAATGGCTATTATGAGTATGTGGTTATGCCCTTTGGTCTAACGACTGCTTCAATAGTGTTCATGGAACCGATGAATCATATATTTTAGAGATATCTAGAATCTTTTGTGGTGGTATTTGTTGATGATATACTTGTGTATTCGAGGACCAGGGTATAACATGAGAATTACGTGGTGATAGTGTTTCTGGTCTTGAGGGATTATCAGTTGTATTCCAAATTTCCACAGTGTTACTTTTGGATACAGGTGGCTTGTTTCCTTGGCCAGGTTATTTCTCAGAATGGTTCTTTAGTTGATCTAGAAAGGATAGAGGCTATTATCTCTAGGAAACCGCCAAATAATGTTTTTGAAATACATATTGTCCTTGGTATAGCTGGCTATTGTTAGCATTCTGTTCATGATTTCTCATGTTTGGCCTCACCAATGGTAGCTGTGACAAGGATGAATTTCCCATTTCAACAGGATGAGCTATGTCATAAATGCGTTGAAGAGCTAGAGGGTCACCATACATCATCAACAGTCATTGTTTTTCCTGAACCCGAGAAGGGTTACAAGGTGTATTGTGACTCATCAAGATCAATGTTGTGGTGTGCTCTCATATAAGGAGATCATGGGGTTACATATGGCTTATTCCATTTGAGGTTGCAGGAGAGGAACATACCGACACATTATTTAGAGTTGGTGTTAGTGTTTTATGATTTAAAATTGTGGAAACATTATAAATTTGGTGATAAATTTATAGAGTTTACTGATTGAATGATCTTAAAGAATAATTTTTCACAAATATATTTGAAATTGAGGCAATGGAGATGGTTGGAATATCCCCAGTTGTTTTATTTCTAATAAACATACACGTTAGGTATAGGAAATTCAGTGTTAGATGCATTATGTAGAAAATCATATGATCATGTGGTGAAACTTTCATCAAATCAGTGGTAGTTGATGTCAGTCATAACAGACAAGTGGTTTGAATGTGACGACCATGGTGACAGAGTGGTCTTCTTTTTCTTTTCATTGGTTCATGAATAGGATGGTTTGGTTAAAGAGGCACAATCATCTAATTCTAAATGTGTGGTGATGAGGTCAAAACTCAATGGTGGGAGACCATTGAGATCAGGGAACTGAATGCGAATTCATACTTGTTATTTAGAAATTGGATGGGGGTAACGGTGGATTGTCATGAGGGACTTATTAGGGTATATCTTCATTCCAGGTGGGAAATCCATCCTACAATTCAAGAGATGTATATGTCATTTAAAGTGCAGTTTTGGAGGGTGGGTATGAAAAGTAATGTTGCTGATTTTCTCTCAAGATGCTTTAGTTTTCAGCAAGTTATGGCAGAGCATCAGTAGCTAGTATGAATGTTTCAATCCTTGACTATTAAAATTTTGGAGTGGGAGAAAATTGAAATGTATTTTGTGAAAGGTCTTCCAAGAATAGGCAGGAAGCACGATGTCATATGTCTGATTGTGGATCGGCTCAAAAAGACAACCATTTTATCTAGATTTTTGAATCTCATACGGATGAGGATATATCCAAAATATATATCTGAGAAGTAGTAGGTGATGGGCACGACGTATCATCCTCCAACGGATGGCCAATCCAAGAGATCAATTCAATCATTGTAGGATATGTTAATGAATTATGTGGTGGATTTTGTTGGTTCATGGGAGGATAACTTATAATTGGTGGAGTTATCTTATAATAACAGTTATCAAGCATCATTAAACGTGGTTCTGTTAGAGTCATTGTATGGGTATTCATGTCATTCTCTACTATATTGGGTTGAAACGGGTGAGATTTTAATGATTGGACTGAGACACATCCAAAAGACCATGGATAAGATCAGGTTGATTATAAAGAGGATGGAAATGGTTCAATGTTGACAAAAATCATATTTGGACCATTGTTGACAGCTGTTGTCGTTCAAGGTGGGTGATCATGGGCTTTTTGGATAATCTCACCTACGTTGGAACATCATCGGTTTTGAAAGTGGGGTATGTTATCTCCAAGGTTTATTGGGCCTTCTGAGATACATGAGAGTATTTTAGAGGAGTCTTGTGGTTTTTCATTAAAAACACTGTTTATTGTGATTCACAGTTTGTTTCATTTGTTGGATGTGAAAAATTACCTTATGGATCATGACCATGTGATTTGTTGGGATCTTGTTAATTTAGAGCCAAATGAATCATTGGTGAACATGATATAGTGGATTCTGGATAGGAAATAACAATTATTTCCTAGAAAAATCATCACTATAGTATGTGTTTTGTAGAAACATGGTAAGATTTAGGAGGATACCCGGTAGTGGGAGAAAGAGATGGTCGAGTAATGGAACGAGCTCTTTCGTAAAACAGATGATTCTCTACATTCCAAGGACGGGAAGTCCAATGGTGGGGATAATGTAGCAGCCCCCTTGGATTGTGGTATTTTAACATTATTTATTCATTTTTACATGTTTAAATTTCTTTGGACGAGCTGGGATGAGGTGGGAGTGTTTGTAATGGTATTGAATAAGATTAAAGGCTTTTCTAAGGGTGCAAGGTTTTAGCATGGTTAGGGAGAGAGAGTGGGCTTCACATGGTCTATGTACAGTTTTCCAAACATTACTGGAAAACCATGTGGGAGCCCTTATCTTGAGGTAGTGTCATGCACATGGTTAACACATGGTTTTCCTAACACTATGGGCTAACCATGCAATAACATAAAAAGGGAATTTTTGAACCGAAGTTCATTCAGGATTGAAAATTTTAACTCCAGACATCCTTTTTTCGATCCCACTCAGTTTTGTTGGTTCTCATAGGTTTTATGGGCTCTAACACTCATTTTGGATGTGATTTTAGGGGGTTTATTGTGCTTTTGAAGGTGGTGTCTCTCATCTAAGTCTCTTATTTTGGGTTCTCATTGTTTTTATCTAGATATAGTATTCTTGAATTATTGGTTTTCTACATCTACAACCATTGAATGTAGATATAGAGGTTTTCCATTAAATGATGCTATTAGGGATTTTTGATGTTATGGAATAGAATATTGAGTGGTTTGAGTGGATATTTTTCCGTACTTTTGGTGTGATTTCTTGTGCATCAATCTCGCTGGAAACAGAAAGGTAGGCGGCTTCTATCTTTAATCCATGTAGTTATAACAAGTGGATTTATTTGTAATTAATTTGTTTTCATTGAAATTATTTGTGAATTTTATGTGAGAGATCTTGGTGGGAAACCCATTTTGTGAAGATTTGGGCATTTTTGGGTGAAATGTGATATGGTTGAATTAGGGGTTTATTTATGTGATTAAAAAATTTAGACCTTAAAATTTGTTGCCTTCTTTGGATCCTAAAAATGTTATGTGGAAATGATTTTCAATATTCAATGTGGTTTTATTGGTTTGGGATGTGTTATGGAAAATGGTAGAAGGTTTCTTCACAAAATTGTTGATTTATTGAAGTGAAATGGGATGTGTAGGAACTTATTGTCTTCCAATTATGTTGCCAAAGAGCTTTATGTTGATTGGAAGATTAAGTGTTATATATTGTGTTCATTATGTTGAAGGGGGTGGAAAGAATCACTATAAAAGGTGATGGATATTAGATCTAATAAACACCAATATATATAGTTTTTGAGAAGCACAACTTGATGAAAATGTTGTGAACTGGTTGGACGGAAGATCCACTATTTTGGTTACCTTGTTATATGTTTCTTTCCAAGGTGGAATTTTTTGTGATAATGTGTGATGGTGATATGGCTTATGGGATAGTTTTGGAATTCCCAAGTTATACATGCCTTGGTAAGGTTATGTTGGTCTTTTATTAATTGTTTCACTATTAATTGTTTTCTTTAAACATATTAATAAAAATATCCCAAAAGTTTTTCTTAGTGGTGTGTCTAGGTAAGTCATTTGGGGAAATCCTACTGAGTATTTTTACTTATCCCTTCATGGGAACATGGGTTATTTTGTATATGTTCTATTCCGGGATACATGTAAGGGTAAATCATATAATTTTACTAGTGGGTTGACATGATGTTTTGGTGATGTTGTGGTTCTTGGAGCATGGATTATGTTTTGGGGATATGGATGGTGTCCTATTTATTTGGGGTCTTGTTGTGTAGACGTCCTCTTGGTGCACTAATTTTTGGTTTTGGTTGTATTGGAATTATAGAAAATTTTATGGAATAGTTGGGTATATCTTGGTAATTTATGGGTTGGGTTGTTTTGTTTTGACTTGCATCATGTAGATTTATTTGTAATGGAACATTTGGTTAGCTGTATTTATCTTAAGGGAAAATAGTTCCCCACTGATTATTGAAGCCCTTGGAATTTATTTACAGCCTTAGGCACCCTAGGAATGTATTTTTAGGCCATGTAGCATTCCTCCGCCCTCTCAAGACAATTGGATGGGGCAGAATGTAATGTAATTGTTGAATTAGATATGGAGATATTGAGATTACTAAAATTGGGTAATAATTTTTTGAAATAATTATTATTATGTTGAAATTTTTGAATTGAAAAAATTAATAGTTGAATTAATTATTCAATGTTGTTGTGATTATAAAACTCATTTATTTGATTAATTAATTGTTGAATTATCTAATTAGATAGATTTTATTAATTAATTATTTAATTAATTAAGAGGATTTATGTGATTAAATAATTTATGGAATAATTAATGAGATCTATTTTTTTGATTAATTCGTTAATTAATTAATGGTGATGTTTGTGGTTTTTATATATTTTGATACATGGGAATTGAAATGATGAATGGTAACAAAGTGATTCATACGATAATTTAAATGATGAATGGTAACAATGGAAATGATATGTGAATTTAAATGATTCATGGTCAGAATGGAATTCATATGTTAAATAATACGATGAATGGTATGAATGAAAATCTTATGCAATTTGAAATGAAGAATGGTAATAATTGAATTTATATGTTAATTGAAATATTGAATGGTAATAATGGCATTCATATGTGAATTGAAATTATCAAACGTAACAATGGTATTAGTCTGTTAATTAATATGATGAATGGTAAAAATGACATTAATTTTTAAATAAAAATGATGAATTGTAACAATGAATTTATTGAAAATTGAGATGATAGGTGGTAAAAATTGAATTCAGATATATGATATCCTTTTTGGATAATTAAAAATGTTTCATGGGCTAAAGAAGGTATTGAATGTTTGGGTATCCTCAGTAACCATAGGGTTATGTGTTTATATATTGTTCAACTAAATAAATGTAAACTATTTATTTTATTTATTCTTAATAAAACTACATACATTATAACTCCCCTAGACTATTTGAAATATATTTTTTGAATTAATTAAATATTTTTGATTGTTGTCATTTAATGCAACACAAAAAATAGTTTATTTTATATTGAAACACTAAATCTAGATTGCATTATATGAAATAACAAGATAATTGTTCACTACATAGAAAATAAATTTTATATTTCTCTTCATGGAACACTGAGGTCATCTTATGTTACACAACATACTGATATTCCTTAATGGATTGTGTAACATGCAAGACCAACTGTTACAGAGAAATAAGTCATTAGGAAAATATTATTATAAGATATAACATGGAATATAATTTAAAATTAGATGATTAAATAACATATGAATATATATAGTTAAATTTATTGGTTCTCTGTAAATTATATATGAATATCGAATCTGAAAGATTATATAAGGGCTGATTTTAGAAAAGTTTATTTTTATTTGAAAAAATTAATTTATAATAATACGTTAATTTAATTACTATTAGTGAATTATATTAATAATATGTATATGTTACATATTCAAAAAAAATTCTTGATAATCATATAATATATTTTATAGATATTCTATACGAACAAACCTGATTTTATGCTTAATACCATATATTTTTTAAAGGGAGTCTTACCTTATTTTAATAGATTCCCCATTTAAAATCCAATTATTGTAAATTTTAATAATTAATATGTCAAAATAAACTTCATAATTTAAATTAAAACAAAAAAATATGATAGTGTGAATTTTTTGAATTTTTTGTGCATTTTAATTTTTTAATGAATAGTTAAAAAGTCAATATTTTAATTCAAACTAGGTTTTCATCTAATTAATTTATAAGGTTAAATTATATATTATATTGGATGAAAAGTTTAAATAGAAAATTATTTTAAAAATTAATCCAATTTAGGTCATTACAATCAATTTCCCTTTGAAATTTTCTATAAAAAAGCAATCATTTGGAGGTTTTTACTTTAAAAAACCTTATTATCATCTCTTCTATGGGATTAAATTTAAATTAATTTATGATACCTATATTATTTGAATTTTTAAAGATTAATTAAATAATTTAAATGTTATTAATTTATATTTTATTATAATTTCAAATTATTTTTTGAAAAAAAATTTAGTTAACATAAATAAATTTTATTACAACGAATAAGGTGAAATTATTCATAATAAGTGAATAACCTTAATCGTAAGGGAAATTAACCTATAAACTTGTAATAAAATTATTGGATGGAAATTTTTCGGCCCATACTCATCTACAGTTCCATAATAGTTCTTTTGACAGTTTTTGAACAAGTAATAGTTTGGTAACACAAAATTATTTTCGAAAATACCAAGTGTAAACTTTTCCTCCCATATAAAAGGCCTCCCCTACTCCCTATTCCCCAAAAATATCAAGAAACATTGAATATTTAAATAGCTAAAAAGTATATAATAAATATCACTAGACAAATTTTATAATCCTACCATTGATCATAGACATATACAAGGAATCCCTTTAGTGAAAACTAAAATGAGTTACATGTTTATGATGTAACGTCTTCACTGAAGTTCCATTATTTTATTTTTTTTACCTACCCCACCACTCTAATTATTCATTGCCTATATAAAAAAATATATTTAATATAATATTAATTTTTTATTACAATGTTACTACAAAAAATTACACACACCTCCATCTCGTGGATAATGAACATAACATCTATGTCTATGGTGAACTATCGACTCAAAAAATGATGACTGTTTATTTTACATACCCCTATATTTGTAGTAATTATGAATGAAAATATGTTTATATATTTTATATATTAATTTAATTGTTTATTTTTGATTATTTAATCATTTTACAACACATAACATTATAGTTTTCATTTTGGGATAATATGATAATTTCGTTTGCAGAAGTATGAACTGCCGCCCCCTCAAGGCCATGCAATTCATTCATACACTACATGGATTTGATTAAGGATGAGTTTATGGAATAAATATGTTATATAATATATGATAATGATAATTTATTAATTATATATATATACATATATTCTGTTCAATTTATTTCATTAAACACAACAAATAATAAAAATTGCATTGATGTGTATGTACGGTCTACCATATCCATGAATGGTGTATTCTGTTTCGTACTTGTATATTAAATGAATTATTATAATAAAAAAATAATGAATATAAATTATCTTTAAATAATTTTCTAAATTCTTGAAGGCATGATATAATTATAAGTACCAATGATATAAACAATTTAGACACATGCGAAAAACAGAACAGATATTACCCAATGTTAAACCATATCATATTATTGTTATCAAGGTTGTAATATAAAGCCAAATAAAACCATATATTGTATTATAAGTAATAATATGGTTTATAAAAATCATTATAATAAACATAAATTTATTTACATGAGTTTTGAATGAGTTCGATGAGACTCAAGTCCCATGGTAAGGGTATTTTATCTCTCTATTCATTTCTGTGAGATACATGATTTATTCACCACATATTACTTTTGGGTGGTTTGTATAATACCTAGAAAAGTACTATATTGTTATTATAATTAATTTAATATTTATTAAAATATAAATTTTATGATATTTCAATCATGGGGTTTATGTTTCAAAAGTTACCAACCGAGTAAAGTAATTTTTTCTCAATTTTCCTTCTTTGAGACACATACCATGTTATGAAACATTATTTCTCCATGAGCGGTACATACTGTCTTTGAAAAATTATATCTCGAATCTCAATATTTAAATTTTATATTAATATTTATTTAATTTAATTTTAATACATGGGGATTATGGTTCAAAGTTACCATTTGGTGAGAGATTATTCAAACAATATCATCACTTTTTTAGATTTATCATGTTTATTCTTCCACTGATCAAATATTAAGGTAAATCCCCTAAGAACACCCATTATTATTATTATACTCTATTTATTAATTATATATTTATGTATTTTTACCATTGTTTCACTCTTTAGGGAATAAGACAGATATGAAATTGTTTTTAATAATTACTATATTCCCCCTCTAGTTGGTTGGAAATCTGAGTTCATTCAAAACCATGTTTTCTAAAATTGGTTTCCAATATTGTTCCACTAATATCATTTGATAATTAAAATACATTTTACCATTTTTATTTTAATAATTTATTAAATCAATCTTCTTATCAATTTTTGAACTAGGAATTTTTCTATCCTCTTTACCATGAAAAATAAATACTTTTATCCTAATATGACATGTATATATTTACCTTCATTCACTTATTTAAAGAAATATTTTCATAATTAAATTGTTTATTTTATAAATTAAAATTAATTATATTTTTATAGATATGGTTTTCAAAAAAACTTGGCATATTTTATATGTTTTCAAGGAAAATGGTTTTAAAAATGATTTCCAACCACATATATATTTGTGAAAATTCTTTTCAGAATTTTTGTTTTTCAAAATGTTTTCTAGCTGAATTTTTATGTTTTCAAGGAAAAATATTATCTAAATTTATTCTAGATATTTCTGTAAGTTTTCAAGGGAAAAAATGTCAAAATCATTACAAAGATTATTTAGAATTTTGAAAAATAATTTCTATGATATTATTTTTAAATGGATTTAAAGCTCTCTTTATATGTTTTCAAAGAATAAGGATTCCAATTTTTTTTAAATTATTTTTTTATAAGCATTGTCACGAACCTACCTAAGTCAACCATAAACTGGTCAACTAGGCTATCCCACAACAAGTCGCAAGAGGCATTCTAGATGCTCCTCATATGGTGAAAATTATCGGGGGCATCAATAGAGTACAGAAGGGAACAATTTCTCCCAAATATAAAGAATAAAACTAATATTAGAATAAAATAGAAATCCCAAAATACAATTACAAAAAAAATTGAACTGAATGTTATTTGTACAGGAAACTGATTGTATAACTAAACCATATACTCAAATGAAAAAACATTACAACTAGCTGACTCCATGTGACCCTACTGGTCACTCTCCCATACAATGATCACATGTCTCCCAAGGTGATCAAACTCAAGATGAAACCTACACAAGGGCTACAAATAGAATATGACTGTATGTGTCAGTATTAAAACTCAGTAAGTTAACCCAATATTATATTCCCAATTAACATCCTTTAAAAAAACATCAATTAAAAGTTTGAAATATATTATATAAATATTTTTTTTTTCATTTTAGGTTCAATTATATAATAGTTATCATACAAAAACATGCATGTTTTATAAACAAAAATTCAAGTAATAATTTCTCAAAGCGGCGTAACATCAAAATGAAATTTTTTTCCTGAGGGATGCTTTAAAGAATATAAAATTTTAAATAACTAACACATGATAATTAATTTACCTAAAAAAACACTATATTCCGTGTGTGATTACAAAATAACCAATGATCACATGTCACAAGAACACCGCTAGGAACATGTTAGTCATGATCCAAATGTATCTCGTATCTCTATAAAGGCAGCCTGAATAAATATATATTCTCGTTCACACAAGCCTCTAGTAGAGATAATACCCATAACCTAGTGTTATTAAAAAACATCATAATCAATGTTTAGTTAGTGTTGTCATCTTCACACATTCTATATGATACATGGGCCAAACACCACATGATCACTAGTATAGTAGTACACGTCAGCCCACCTAGATACCTGGGTTTATACTTTTTGTGTTAAAACAAGTTAATCATATATAAAATACCATTTTTTCATTAATATTTCATTTATAAATTGTAAAAAAATAAAATATGCCACAGTCATGTCTTACATTTTTTTAAGGATCAATAAACCACAAAATATTTTATAAAACTATTTCAACAAGTACAAAGAGTCCTTGCACATAAAATCCCTTAAAAAATGGGCATTTAAGGAAAGAAACCCATCAATAAAATATCAAACCATATTTTTCATCCCCAAAACCAATTAATAAATCAATTTCATGACCGTAAAATGGACCCAAATTATTGAACATGAAATACACATGGAAACCATTTTTACACGAAACAAATGTCAAATGGAACATTAAGTATTTCTCCAAACAAACATTTGAAAAAGGTATGAATTTCACTTTTATTAAGGATGTGTATACACACCACTTAAAAATTAAAACCACTTTCAAAAACCCCTTAAAACACTTAGATTATATATTCAAAACACAACCATTTTTATATGGATGTGAAACGGCCCATTTCCCGGATACTCGGGCCAAAACATATTGTAAACCAAAACCCATTTTTTTGTAAAACCAAATACACAATTGAATTCCATATAAGGAACCTAAAATAAATTTTTTTATTCTTAAAATTAATTTATAATTACAAATAAAATAATATTTAAATCTCACTTAACACATAAAATCCAACTGGAAAATTTACAGAACACATGACATGGACTTTCAAACAACCCAATTTATTTTAAGTACTTGACAAGGAATAAAAAACCAATTTCATTCCATATTTTCGTCATGATAATATAAAATGTTCAAAATAACATAAACCAGGTTCTAAACCTCACAAAACTGGTGCAAAGGATAATGGAACATTTAAACAAACACATGGTGTACACTTTTATGACAAAACAACACTACCTTTCACAAATCAAATCATAAAAATTGTTTTGCACAACAAAAAAATTATCCAAAGGATGAAAAATAGTAAAAAATGTATATATCTGGTGAGAAATATAAGAAAATTATGAAACATAATTGATAAAGACATGTGGAAGGGATATCCTGCCTCAAATCCTTGGCGTAATGGAAACACACGCCCAATATCACCATCTGAGGGTTTATAAACCCTAATATTATTATGACAAGAACAAAATGAACAAAAAACACATAATAATCCTTGTATAATAGAACTATAGTTATATCATGACTGTTGGAAAATATAAAATTATGAAATAAATAATGGGGGAAGAACATGAATGAGAAATAAGAAGGAATATCACCTTGGAAACTAGAAAACTCTTCATCTTCCCTTAGATCAACACCCATTGTTGAAATGGAATGTCTTGAAACACCATGGAGAGTATAATAATTTTGGGATGAACTTGGGGAAGAATATTTGTGTCAAAAATATACTTAATTTAATTATTTATTAATGAGACAAAATACCTTTTGAAAATCTATATGATTTGAGAACCATTGAATATATTTTCCATAATTCATGAAAATATGATCTCCAAAGATATAAAATGGAACATGGGGGGTTCTCATAGGATTTTTGGAGTAGAGTGGTAGGTGTAATCACCAAAAATTATTAAATAATTAATATTATATTAATTACACAATTTTTTTAAAAAATGGAAGTGGGCCCTTCGGGCTGGCCTAAAACCGGAATAAATAACCCTAATTGACCATTATTATAAATTTATATGGTGTCAAAAAGGTTATGGTAGTTTAAATATGTTAGTGGAGGCCATTTGGGTAGTGTAATGAGTTAAAAAGTTTGAAAAAATAAGGTGTTATAAATGAATAAAAATCATTTTTTAATCTGGAAATGAGCTCACGATTGGGCCAAATAATGAAGTAACCACCCTATTCTCTAAAACGACCAAAAAAGTTATAAAGAAACAATGATAGGATGAATATAAATATATGGAAATTACAAACTAAATATAAATCTAACCCAAAACTGAATAAAATGATCATAATTTCCAATGAAACGGTTCAATACCAAGATATGAAAAGAAAAAAATAGAGTGTGACAATTATCACCACCATTGAAACATTCTACCTTCAGAAAGACATATCAAATTGAAGCTGTCAGAATAACACCTAAGGATTCTATATCAACATGATAAAAACTCTCAAGGCAAAGATAAATCATTTACCATCTTTTTAATTTAATATTATTCCCCAAACAAAACACCAACTGACAGCCACTTCCTGCAAATCAACTGAAAGATCACGTCGCCACCTCCACAACCAAGCTAAGAACCAGATTGTAGGGCCTTCTATCAATGACCCCAAAAATCACCCAAACCAATGTTCACTCATGAAATAAAATGAATTGGGTATGGGGATGTAATTGGTTCCCCCCTATAAATCACAAATACCATATGACAAATCCTTAAAGGAATGATCTTCGAGACTTGAGATGGCTCTCCCCACCATTAAAGACCAACTAAAAATTAACAGAAATAGTTAAACATTATGTACAATTGGGGATCACCCACACATACCAAAAATAAATCTCCAAGACAACCTAAAACCCAAGTTAATAGGGTTACAACATGATCATATAAACAACCCACTCCCAAATAGAGGGGATAAAAACTGAGCCATCACATTATGCACGGATCCAGACCTACACAACTCAGAGAGGGGACCCAATAATTAGGCAACAAAAACCAATAAATAAAAAAGGAACAACCCAACACTCTCCACCTATGAACAGGTAAAACCAACACGACACTTAATTTACACAGGTGGTTCAGACAGGGACATTGATCAGAAACCCACATCCATTAAGGCATAACAATATACATTGTGTTAGGGGTAAGACCACCAGACACATTACAAAAAGAGGAAATTAATAGTGATGAGGATCCAAAATAAAGTTGAAACTACCTTACCAAAATGGTGGAGGTAGGATCCTAGTTGATCACTCCACACCTCTAAAGATTTCATGACGAAGTGAAAAGATTCACACGGAGGCCTATGGTTGGATACCTGATTCTTGAATCATCTACTACACCACAGTGAAGTGCTAAGGATCACAGCACCCCCCCCCACAAAACTCATATTCTCAACAACATATCATAATCTAAAGAGGAACTCATAGATAGATTTCAGTGTTCTATCTCACAACGAACAAGGATCATAATAGAGAAGGAATAAGATGAAACACATCAACCTCACCGAACAAAACTACTATGTCAAAAATAATTATCACGACCTAGAATCACATTAAATCAACCCAAAAAGATCTATATTACAAAAAAAGTTCCGAGGATTCTTACGAATTGGTGGATTAAATATTTTACATGAATAATTAGGTTGAACAGTAGGAAATATTTCCAACAAAGAACTATTCATGGACACATTACAATATCCAACACTTCTTTAGAAATCCACTAAACATTAATCCAAAATCGAGACACCCACAAGATCACATCTTAATACACTACATGATTATGAATTCTAGATCACTGGGAGGCATAGTAAATAACGAACTCTTCTAAGAAATAGGAAAAAAACTATCCACATAACTGTCGGTTTATAAAAAAATGAAAAAAATTTCCATCTCAAAACACTTTAAAAAAACAATCTAATTTAGTGGATTCCAACATTAAACAATGGTGTTTCATCAAGTCTCACTCAAATTGACATTTCCATGCCACCCCCGGAACCCAACCACCATTCCATATAGGCCATCCTTCAAGATAACGTCAAAACAATTAATGTGAGAACAAATGAAATCACTAAAGGCTTAACCAATAAAAAATCAATCCAAAAATCATGTAACATCCAAAGGAACACTAACCACTAATCAAAACACTTTTGATATTTCACAAAACAAACCACACATCATTAAGAAACTTTTTCTTAAAAAAATAATTATTTTCATTATTAGAACATTCAAAACAACAACGATACTTCAAAAACCCCTTCTCATTTTATAAAATATAGCAAGGTATCTTTTCATAATCCAATAGTCATTGTTTTTAATACCCTTTATAGGAAATCACTTACCGCTCAAATCCAATTTCAAAAACCAATTCTTCAGATCCAACCATTTTAAGCATCCCAAAACAACCAATTTAAAAAAAAGATTCAAAATCAACTTAAAATGATTCCCACTTTCAAAAACATTTATTCAAACAGACCACAAGATTGGATTAAGGATAATCCATTCCTGTTAAATCAATTCTACATCCTCCTAAAAAAATTGTTTCACAAAAACACAACCATCCAAAATAATTATTATATTTAATTTTTGAAATCCCCCATTTCAACTTTTCAAAATCCAATCCTAAAATTAAAATCCATTTCCACAATTCTCACAAAAGCATTTTCAAATCAATAATTCAGAATTTAAGAAAGGTCCAAGAGACCCACAAAAAAAATTAGTGTCAGTGGGTGACTTGACCATAATGTTGGAGGACATATGTCAAACAAAACACCTACATGGAGAGACTTATTATGACGATGACCTAGGTACTCATGGATTTTTAGGCCCTGTGAGATTATGGATTTCATTAGTTCGAAACTTCTTTCCATATACCAACACCAAACAATCAAATAGAATAATGGAAACTAATACAATCAGACTTACCGTGGAAACCCAAGGATCAGAACAAGTAAGAGTTTGTGATTCTCTTTCCAAACATGCCCATGATGTCCCAAAAAACCCAATCCATCTAACTTGACATCCCCCAAATATTAAGTGTTATTTAAAAAAATGTTTTGAAAAGACATGACCTCCTCTGATACCATTTTTTCTTGAACCAGCACGAGTCGACCCTGAACTGGTCACACAAGCCAGCCTACAAAAACTCATGAGAAGCATTATTGATCCTCCTCGGATGGAAAAAAGAACCAAGGGAATAAATAGAGTACACAATGGAAAAAATTTCACCCAAATATAAACAATAAAACAAATAGTGGAATGAAGCCAACAAACCAAAATATATTTACATAAATAAATTAAACATAACATTATTTGTACAAGAAACTGAATGTAAAACAATACAACAAGTCAATTGTCACAACATGACAACAAACTAACTCCATGTGACCCCACAGGTCACTCTCCAACACAATTATCACACGTTTCCCAAGGGGATCGAACTCGAACTCAAACCTAAACAAGGGCTCAAAACCGAAGAAGACTATAGGCATGAGTAATAATACTTAGTAGGTTATCCCAATATTCTATTCTCAATGCATTTCCTTTAAAATAAATAATACATAAATTTCAAATTTTAAATAAAAGATATAAAATTATTTTTTTCAAATGAGGATCCATGCTATAATAATTATCAGACAAAAATTAGCTTGATTTATAAACAAGAATGCTGGTAATAAATTTTCAAAGCGGTGAAACTTCAAAATGAAACTAGTTTCCTACAGGGTTGCTTTAAGTAATGTGTACTTTTAAATACATCACATAAGATGATGAATTTACCAAAAAAAATACCATATGGTGTTTTTGAGTTAAAAATAGCCAATGAGAACAAGTCATGGGAACATTTCTAGGTACAAGTTAGTTTTGAGCCCCAGGTATCTCGTATCTCAATGAAGGTAACCATAAAAAATATATGTTCTTGTGCACATGAGACACTAGTAGGGAGCATAAACATAACCTAATAGTCCTCCAAAAACAACATCATCATAGTATAGTTAGTGTAGTCATCGTCAAACTTTCTACGTGAGCAAGGGCCAAACCCCATGGGATCACTATCATACTAGTTCTTTTCCACCCACCTAGAAACATGGGTTTTCCATTTTGTGATCCAAAAAGTTACACTTCAATAAAATACCATTTTATAATTATTATTCCATTTAAAAATCATAAAAAATCAGATTTCCAACACACATGTCTCACATTTAATTCACTGATCAATAAACCACATAAATGCTCATTAAAAAATTTTATGAAGTATAACGAGGCCTTTCAGGTAAAATCCATTAAAAATGCTCTTTTAAGGCCAAATCCTGATAAATAAAATATCAAAGAAGATTTTTAATCCAAAAAAAATAATTAATTAATCAAATTAATGAACCATTAAATGGATCCAAAATATTAAACCTGAAATACACATAGAAACCATTTATACAAGAAAAAAATGCCAAATAGGCCTTTAAGCCTTTCTCAAAAATAACATATGACAAAGGTAATCATTTCAATTTTATTAAGGAGTTGTATAAACACTATTTAAAGAACTATAACACTTTAAAAAAAACCTTAAGACACATATATTACATATTCAAATCATAACCCTTTTCATAAAGATGTGGAATTGGCTATTTTTCGGCAACTCGGGACAAAATATGTTGTAACCCAAAACCTATTTATTTGTATAACAAAATAACCATTGGAAATACATAGAAGGACACAAAAAACTAATTCTCTATTCTTCAAATCAATTTATAAATGAAAACAAATAATATTTAAATCACACATATCACATAAAATTCAATTCGGAAATTTAACGAACACATGACATGAACTTTTAAAGAAAAAAATTATTTTAAGAACAATACAAGGAGTAAAAAACCACTTGCATTCCCTATTTTATTAAACCTAATGGAACATGTTCAATATACCATACACTAGGTTCTAAACCTCAAAAACTATGTGTGAAAGATAAAGGAACGTTTAAACAAACACTTTGTGTTCACTTTTATAACAAAACAACAATACCTTTCACAAAACAAAGCGTAACAAACTATTTTTCACCAAAAGAAAATTATAAAAAGGTTGAAAAACATTAAGTAAAATATATATCAAGTGAGAAAAATAATAAAATTTTGAAACATAAATGATACAGGCAGGTGAATGATATAACCTACCTCAAATCCTTGGTATAATGGAAACGCACACCCCATATCATCATCTAAGGATTTATAAACCGTAATCATATGTCGACCGGCCGCAAAAGAAAAAAAACCACAACAAAAATTATGGTATAACAGAATCCTAGGTCGATCATGACTATATATGAAAATGAAATGAGGAAATAATTGGAGAAAGAAGAGGGAAGATAAATGACAATGAATCTCACCTTTGAAACTAGAAAACTCTAAGTCTTCCCTTAGATCTGCACCCATAGAAGAAAGGGAATATATTAAAACCCCAACGAGCGGCTCCTATGGTCTTTAAAAACTAGGGGAAGAAGATTTGTGGAAAAAATAGAGCGAATTGAATTATTTATTAAGGAAACAAAATACCTTTCGAGAATTTGGATGATTTGAGAACAACTCATAATATTTTCCCTAATCTACAACAATAAGTGCTTCAAGGAGATGAAATGGAACATGGGGGTTCGTCAGTGGTTCTTGGACTCATGTGGGATGTTCAATCACAGAAAATTATAAAAACATGAATATGATATAAAATAATCAAATAATTGTTTTAAATGTTAATGGGCCCTCGGGCTAGCCAAATACCAGAATAAATAACTAAAATTAACAATTCTAATGAAATTCTAAGGGCTAAAAAATGATATTTTAGTATTAATATGTCAGTAGATTCCATGTGGGAATTATAATGTGTGAAAAATGTTGAAAAATGAAAGATTTATAAATGAACTAAATTTTTATTTTAATTATGGAAATGGGCCCACGGTTGGCCAAAATCATGACGTAAATAGCCTTTTCTCCAAAACTCCCAAACATGAATTGGGGTACTAATGGAAGTATAATTAGATATATATTGGACTTAAAAATTCAAAATTAATCTCACTAAAATCCCAAGAAAATTATCTACATTTTCAATGAACCAGAAAAAAACCATAACATAAAAAAATCGGTTGTGACAAGTATTCAAGTTTATTATTTATGATAACTGTTATAAAAATAATTTTATGTTTTAAAAATCATTCATTCATAGAATAAATTATATTTCCATAATAAATTTATTCAAAATATCATTCCAAAACATTTTCTATATATGATTAAATCCATGGATGTTACACAATCCCTTCTAAAAGATAACTAAAAGGTTCCACTCAAATTATTTATCTGAATGGTATTTGTTTTGATTGAATGATGTTTATGAGACATGTTCCTCTTTCATGGGTTATAATATGTTGAATCCCTTTCCTATCCCATGGGTTTTATGATATTTAAACCACTTATTTTTATGTGTATTTATTTGATGAAATTATTATTAAACCTATCTATTTTCATAGGTTATGATGTGATAAAATGTTAATGATACCCATTTAATTTCATGGGAGATGATTTGGTTTTTATAAAAAATATATCTTTTAATGGTTTATGATATGATGAATTATTTATTTTGTTCCACATGTATGAATGATGTTTTTATGATATGGGTGGGACTAATATATCTCTCCAATTCATTGGGAAATGATAAATGCATTATGATATCAAAGGAAACATGGGAGGGAATCCCAATCCCAAAACAGGAGGGTAAATTGGAGGAAATTGCAAGCCTAAAATAAGAGGGTACACGAGAGGACATCATAAGCCTGAAACAAGGTGTACATGGGGGGGACATTTTAAGCCCAAATTAAGAGGGTATATGGGAGGGAATACCAATAATGAAGCAGTTACATAGACTATTAGACCTAGATAAAATGTTACAAAGGTCTTGGTAGGTATCCTAAATACTAGATTTTATGTCCTTAGGTTTCATCTATAATTACATGTTTTATTCATATGTTATGATTTCATGGATTATGTTTTTTATTTCCTTATGATTCAGGTCTTTTTAACTACCATTTGTTTTCCAAAAATTTATATTTATGATAGTTGATATGTAGGGTATGATCTTATAATTCTATGATCACATTCGTATACCCTTATGCTCATGTTTATTCCATCATGTATCCCTTGTTTACCCTTATAGAGAATATGATACTACACATGTTTTTATTTCCATCCAAAGAATATGATGATATGGTTTATGTGTGATAAATTTAAGAAGGGTTGTAGTTATGATGAACTTAGTGTGGGATAACATATCTCAGGTATGTAGCAGTTTTTATGTTTCCATGTTTTGTAAGGAACTAAGCTCATGTGGTCTTTATGCATCTTCTTGTATAATTTATTAAGTATTCTACAAAGGTTATTTAATGATAATGTATTAAATTTTTGGGTCTCTATAGTTGGTACATGGAAAAGTATTAGTTAATATTTTCAAGTTAGATTGTAGAAAACCTAGTGAGAACCTAATGGACATATCTAGGGATAAGTATAAGGATAATGAATAGAATTGTAAAATTCATTGGAAGTTTGGTAAAAGGTGGATTCAATGGTTTCCTTAAAATAAATAATTTTTAAGATACTAAAATGGGATATAGCTCTAGAACGGATGTACCTAGGCGTAAAAAGTCTGAAAAGATGATCAGGGCCTAACTAAGGTTTTTCTGGTATATATCAATGCGCCCCACTGCACACCTAGTTTTCCCATCATAGGGGATATACTATGTAAATTTTCAAAATCTCCACTAAATATAATGTAGGATTTGAATAGAATATCGATATTAGTACAAATGGATGAATATAGAGTTTTATTGATTAATAAAGTGTCATGATTTATACATCATATAAGCTATTCTATTCAGGGTTATGTGGTTTTCATCTAAGATATGTGTTTCATCCCCTACGCTCTCTACTTTTGGTCAATATAGAGAACTAGAGTAAATATAGTTAATAATAATTGTTTTATATTTTGGAAGGATTTACATTATAAATCTAACTTTCCTATGTGGAACTCTCTAAAAGTGTATAAGGAAGGTGGTATAATAATTGGTTATACTTATGTAGATAAAGAGATCACAAACGATAATTGAAAGGTATGTTATGTTCATCTATTATTATTATCATTCATCATAAGAAGTATGATTAGATCTATTATCATGAACCTTAAGTCATTATTCATATTTCATGTTCTAGGAACGATGTATTAGGGAATAAGTTGTTGAATCCCAAGTAATGGTTTTAGAATAATATTGGAAGAATGAAGTTCTTATTTTTTGGAATTCAAAAAAATTATATTATATGAATCATGAAATATATAATTATTTCTAAAATAATTTTACATTAAGGATTGAAAATGATATTTTTAATAGTTAGTATGACTTATAAAAGTGATATGTCTAATGGAAGGTAACCCTTAATTTGATCAAGATATTGAGAATAATTGTGTTTTATTTACATAAAGATATGATTGATTTGTATAAATTAAACTGGATATCACTAATTACCCTAGATTCGATTATAGATTGGTTTAAAATTTTGTGTATGTCCTAATCAGTGAAGTTTAAAACATATTAGATTTAAGAAATATATCTATTATCCTTTGTAATAAGTACGAATTCGTGTTTTAAAAAATAATTTATGGTAATTAAGGTTGTCAACATGTTCTAAGAGAATATATGATGGGGGTATTCACATGTTTAGAATCTGAAAACCAATAACTACTTTGTGATACACATGGGATCAATCATATGATTATATTATGACATTTTTTCTAATGTTTTTTATTCTCATCATTAAAAGGGGTTACAAGGTTAGACATTTATAGGATTTTTAATTTAAACATTACATGATGTTTGTGAGATTATTGAATTATCTCACCAGACAAGGATTCAAGAACATTGGATAACCGACTCTAACAATTTTCTATTGATTATAGCCGATGTGAGATGATATGATTTATTATTGATCTTATGATTTTCTGGTGCCTCAGTTGTGAAAAATGAAAATCTATTTTTGGAGAAAAAGGTGAAGTGGATCAATAGTCAAAAAGGGTGAGATTTCCCAGAAGGCATGAAATTATATCACTTCACTTAAATTCTTCGGCTATATGAAAATGATCAATAAATAAATTTTATCAAAATAACCTATTTTATTATTAATAAAATGGTACATCAGATAATCGAAAATTCATGGATTTAATATTTTTATCTTTTTCCTCACCAAGATATCTATGACTCTCCATCAGTTCTAGATTGATATATTACGCTTCCATTTATATTTCTTAAATTTTGAACTATGTTATCCTATGTGGGATCCTATTTTTGAGATACTTTGGGTAACCGTTGTTGTTCCAACCTTCTTTTTTAAAATGATTTTTTTAGTATTCCTTCTTATGATATGGGTTTATATGAATGTAACTCTCATGTATTAATATATTGTTAATCAAGATTAATTTTTTCCATGAAATTCATTTTAAGGGGGGGGAGAATGTATCACCAGAATATTTTTACAAATATATTTTTCGAATTAATTTAATCATTGTGATATTTTTCATTTAACATAACACTAAAAATAGTTTTTTTAAATCACTATAAATAGATGGAATTATATGAAATTGTAAGATTACCATGCACTATACACAAAATAAATTTTATCTTTCACTAAATAGAACATCGTGGTTAGCTTAAATTACACATAGTATTGACTTTCCTCAATGGCTTGTGTAACACGCATAACCATTTGTTACAGAGAAATAATTCACTATTAAAATATTATTATAGGATATAATATGGAAATTAAATTCAATATTAGATTATTAAATAAATAATTATTATATAGAGCTCAATTCATTGGTTAAATATTAATTATAAAATAATATATAAGCTAATTGAAAATAATGTTTTTGATTTTTGAGAAGTCTATTTTATGTGGAAAAATATGATTTATAGTAATATGATAAATTAATTAAAACTACTGAATTATATTAATAAAAATTTGATTTTATATAATCCATAAAATATATTTTTTATACTCATCCAATATTTTAAATAGATATAAGATAATAACAACCCCAATTTTTTTCTTCAAAAGCTATATTTTTCTAAATTTATTTTTACCGCCTTTTAATAAAGAACCCATTTAAAATATATTTTTCAGAACTTTTTATATTTAATATTTCAAAATAAAAATTATATTTTAATGTGAGATATTAAAATTAGGGTTGATTAATTTATTGGTATTTATCTAGGGCGTTTCAATTTTTAATCAACAATTAGGAATACTGAATTTTAATTCAAATTTTTTTCATCTCATTCATTTATAAGGATAAATTATATTATAAATTGGTTGAAAAGATTATTTAGATAATGATTTTATAAATTAATAAATTTTATATCATTTTAATAAATTTCAAACTTAAATTTACTACAAAAACATAGAATACATTTGGACCTATTTACTAAAAAACCACATATTGTCATCCCATCTACAAGATTAAATTTAAATTACCTTCTAAAACTACTAAGATTTTAATTTGGTAAATAGAATTCCATATTTTTAATCAGGATTATTTTATAATTCCTAATAATGTAACAATTTTTTACCAATATTAATAGTAAATATAATTAAAAATAATAACAATGATATAGGAGGAATTAAGTGTAACAAGGCAATAATCCTTAATAATAAGGGACAATATAAACAATAAATATTTAAAAACCTTTTGGATGGAAATATTTCGTCCAATTAACCCTTAAAGTTCCATTATATCCCATTTTACCCTAGTGGAATGGATAACACTTTGAAAAAACAAAATTATTTTAAAAAACTACCAAGTGTGTCCTTTTCCTCCCCTATTAAAAGGCCTCCACTCATCCCACTTACTAACACATATCAATCCAATTTATATTGAAAAATATATTCTTAAATAGATACTAAATATAAATACACTCTTCATATAAACCTCTCTTTGGTGATAATGTCTTATAAAGAACCCCTTTGGTGAAATATAAAGGGAGTTACCCAACTAAGTGTTGACTTCTTCTTTCAAGCCTCGTTCTTTCATTTACCTTCTACAACCTCGAATTTATTTATTACATTCATATATAAAAAAACAAGAATAATATATATACTTGGAGTTATTTAGGATTTTTTATACCTACAGTTACACACACCTCCATCTAGTGGGTAACAAATATACTGTTTATGTATATGGTGAACTACTGCCTCACAAAATGATGATTGTTCTTTTTTCTTTACCACCTCTCATGGAGGAAATTATAGTGGAGAATAAAATTATATATGTTATATAGTATATAAATATATTTTTTATTTATGATTTTATAATCCTTTTAAAACACATATATTTATACATTCCATTTTTTGTTAGTATGATAATTTCATTTTAGCAAGTGTGGACTATTGTCCCCTCAATGCGATGTGATTCATTCATACACTACATTGAATGTATTGAGGATGGGTTTAGTGAATATATATGATATGTATGATCTAATAATTATTCATTAATAAATATAAATATATATATATATATATATTTCTTTTACTATCTTTCATTCCACACAAGTACATAGAAATAACATTTATGCCTGTTTACGACCTACCATCTCAATGAACGGTGTATTCTATTTCATTATTATAAATTATATGGATTATTATAAATCCCATATAAATAATATAAAATTTATTTTAATTTTTTTTTACATTCTTGATGTCATGATATAATTATAAGTACAAAATATATAAAAATTAAGACACATGTGAAAAACAAAGGGGATATTGCAGGAAGTGAAACCTTAACATAGAATTGTTAAAAAGAGTGTAATATAATGGAATAATAAAACCGTATATGTTATTATAAGTAATAATATTCTTCTGTGAAATATTTTTGATAAAAATAAATTAATTTCAAGGTATTTTTTAATTATTTTGATGAGAGGCAAGACACATGGTAAGGAGATTTCATCTCACTTTTTATTTCAATGAGATACATGCTTTATTCACCACCAATTCCTTTTGAATGGAATGTATATTTCCCATGTATTTATGATATGATTTTTATACATAAATTTATGTTTATTTTCATATAAATGTATTAAATATTTTTCAAGGGGTTTATGTTTCGAATGTTACCAAATCGGTAATGTAATTTTGTCTAGTTTTCCTTCTTTGAAATACATGCCATGTTATGCTGAATTATATTTCCATACGTCTTATAATATTAACTTGAAATGGTATATAATTAACCTCATTACTCTCAATATTTTTTGAGCCCCCTTGTAATATTATTTTCTTACATTATTCGTATGGTTCAATGTAATAATGTGGTAAGTGTTTATTGAAACAGTCTCATCACTTTTACATATTGTTAAAGATTATGCCTCCATTGATGGAATCACATGATCCATCTATTATTAGATGTCATGAGTTTTATTATCCTTTTTTTATTCATGATATTGTTATATATTGTAACCACTTTCCCAATATTTTGTAAAAAATATAGTCTAGAATGTATCTTTATTAAATCCCAACTTTATAATCACTTCGTTAGGAAATCACATTTCATTGAAATCCATATTTTTTAAAAACATTTCACAAGTGTATTCCACTAATTTCATATGATCATTAAATGGATTTTTTACCTATTTATCTTTTAAAAAAATTTCAATGGAATATTATTGTTGCCTTCCAAATGAGTCATTTATCTAATCCTTCTTACAGTGAAAAAGGATTATTTTTTTACATTGTATGATATGTATATATTTACCCACCATCAATTCATTCAGGAATTATTTTCTTATTTAAATGGTTAATTTTTAGGAATTTTTATAAAAACAAATTTTCAAAAAAACAAATTTCAAAAAAATTTGAATATTCATTTATAAAATATAAGGTAAAAAAATTTAAAATTATTTCAATACTCATTTATATGTTTGTGAAGTATTAAAAATTGGGTTTCAAAATGTTTTCATGCTACTTTTATATGCATACATGGAAAATTGTTCTCAATATTTTTAAGGTTTTTTTATATGTTTTCAAGGATAATAGTTTTCAAAATTATTTCAAACCTTATTTATAATTTCACAAACTATTTTCAAAGAAGTTTTTTTGAAAACCTTTTCCAACTATTTTTATATGTTCTCAAGGAATATGTTTTTCAAAAAGTTTTAAGTATATCGTTATTTGTTTTAAAATAAATAGGTTTATGAAAGGGTTTCAATGCATGATTTATATGATTTCAATTATATTTTCATGAAAATGGTTTCAAATGTTTTTTATGATTTAAAATAATTTTTAATGAATAAAAGATATTTCCTCATTAAATGTATTAAAAATTACTTTCCAACATATTTTCAATATAATATGGCATCCATTGATGTTACCAATTACCTTCAAGTATACGGTATAAAGGATCCATTCAAATTATTTATCTGAATTATATATGTTTTGATGTAATGATGTTTATAAAAATCATTCCAGTTTCATGAATTATATTCTATTAAAACCCGCTCCCCTCCCATTGGTTGCAAGATTTGGAAACATGCTTCTTTTAATGGGATATACATTCCTGAAGTCGTTATTAAACCTATATATATTCTTAGATTATGAGGTGATGACATGTAATTGATAACCATTTCATTTTAGGGGTTATGAGTTGATGTTTATAAATCAAATCACTTTTCATGGTTCTAGACATGATAAATGTTTATTTTCTGGCACATGTATTAATGATGTTATTATGAGCTGGGTGAAACCTAAATCTCCCTCCAATATATTGTGTGATGAAAAACTTTCATGATCTCAAATGGTAGATATGAGGTCATACAAAGCCCAAAATAAGATGGTTTATGGGTGGATATCCTAGGCATGAATTAAGAGGTTACGTAGGAGGACATCCACAGGCCAACACAATAGGGTACCAAAGAGGAAAACCCAAGCCCAGAATAATATTGTACATTTGTGGAAATCACATGCATGAACGAGTTTCATGAGTGATTATCCTAGGACTAACCTATTACTAATGTCTTGGTTGGAATCCAAGATACATTATTTTCCATCCTAATGTGTTTTTAATAATTCCATGTTTTATTATTATTATATGTTTCTATGGATAATGTTCATTATTTACTTATGATTCATGTCTTATGAACATCCATGCTTTATGCCATCATTCATGTTTATGATCATTAATTTCAGGGGTGTGATCTTCAAATGATATAATCACATTCTTATACAACTATTCTCAAGTTTATGTGTATATCTCTTCCTTTTTTACCCTTACTGAGCATCTGATCACACAACATTTTATGATTCCATTCATAGGTTATGAGGCTAAGAATTCTTTGTGATGTGTCAAAGAAGGGATTTAGTTATGTAGAACCTAGTATGAAAATATTTAGCTCACTTATACACTTGTGTTTATGTTTCTATTTTTCCAAAGGAGCAAAACTGATAAGATCTTTTCTTTCATGTTTTTATAATGTTTATGTATTCAAAAAATGTTATGTAATGTTAATGTATGAAATGAGAGGGTAGATATATACAATATTTGAGGGTATATTGTTTTAGAGTAAATTTTTTGTCACCTACTGAGTTTCCCTTAAACCCTACTCAAGCTACCTAATTGGTACCCGACTAGATTTCATAGTTGCAAAATAGGATAAAGGAAAAGGACCTTTTTTTAGATAGCTATGTCAAGATGTATCTGAATATTGGTAACTAGACATTTTTTAGGGCTATACTTGGAGTTTTTAGAGACTTTTCATTAGGGTTTTCAATTTTTCACTTAGAGAGTACTTTTTCATGGCATATATACTATTTAGTTTTGATGTTGTATGCCACTTTGATCAAATCTTGATATTGGTATATTTCAAGCTATGGTTTTCTTTTGGGATATTGTTTTTTTTCAACTGATTTGTTTCTCTAAAAAAGATAGAATAGTCTCCCCGTGTTTTATAGTTGACATTCACTATTATTCAACATTCTTTGATATATAGGGTGGCACTCATGAGGTCATGTGATAGACAAGGTTGGGGCACCGGTGTTTGGAAACTGGGGGAGGGATATTACAAAATTATTGGATCATAATTATATTGTATCCTTCATTTTAGTTTAGTGATAAATAAAATTCTATAATCAGAAAACGACTTTAATGAAATGAAACCCAAATTGATTAAAATAGGGAAACATAGAAGTTAAGGAAGTAAATGTTTTAAACATGTGTATACATGTTTGGCAGTGGTTTTAAACAACCATATATACTGACCAACCCTTTAAATATTGTTTTTGAAGTCACATTAGTTAATTTAGACCTCATAATAGTGATTTCATTTATGAATGATTAAGAAAGTATATACAATTTTAAAATATAATGAAATTTTCAAAGAGGAACAAGTTATACAAAACAAATTAATGACAGTAAAGTGGCTCGTGGTGGAATCAGCCTGATATGGTGAGAGAGTCTCCAAATTATTCACACCTATTAATCTATATTGATTAGAAAATAATTTCACTAATCAATTATAAACTTCATTCCTCTCTTCCCTGAAAACATACTTTGGGATGAAAGCCAACCAAATAAGGCCTTTAGTGCCGACAATAATGAGATTCCCCAAAAAGCGGTAATGATCATCATTAAAAATCTTTATTTATTTATAATTCTATCCCCTATCCCCATATATTTTTATCATGATTGTATAATATCCTAAAAAAGTTTTATATACGAATATGTTTTTATGTTATTGGTACCACATAAAACCACACACACTTCTAAAAAATTGTTTATGGAATTAGTGTTCAGGTGTAGGACGGATTACCTCCTCACGAACTGATGTCATTCATTTTTACAATTCCAAAACTAATGGTATGGAAGAATAATGTATATAATATTTCAATTTTTTTGAATATATAATTTTTAAATCCCACAAACCTAGATGAATTAAATTTTGTTGAAATCTAATAACTTCTTGTGTTTGTACGGCGGATTGCTGCCTCACAATGTGATTTGATTCATTCTCTTTATACATGAAATGCATAAAGGGAAGGTTTAATAATATTTTAGTATACTAGTACGTAAATATTATTATTTAAATATAATAAATTTTATTTAAATTTTTTAATTTCACCAATGATGTAAATGAAAAAAAACGATTCCATGCGTACGTACGACCTACCATCTCCATGAAAAGTTAATTTTATTTCCTATCACAATATTTCATGAGTTTCTTTAAACACACTAATATTTAATATATATGATATTTATAACATTTTTATCATTATGGAGATAATGGATGAATGATAAAATTAAGAGGAACAAAATAATATCATGTCAAATCATATGTGAAAAACAAATAGGTTATTACATGAAACGCAACATTAAAATATAATTTATAATAAAAGAGTAATAAATGTTCATTATAAACTCACTAATGATATTATATATATGAATATGTTTCTATAAAATATGTATAATATAATTATATTTATTAAACTTGAGGACTGAATGTTTATGATGGAATATAAAGTTGAAGGTAATGTATTTTCGTGACACTTTATGTTTTTTTGAGACGTTCCATATTCCCCATATATTTATTCTATTAGGTTATTATATTGACCATGAATGTTATTTTTGATTACAATACATAAAAATAATGGATATTATATATCCATTTTGGATTTATCACTCATGGGGTTAGATTTTTAATGATACCCATGAAGCAATGGAATTTTGTCTCAATTTTCTTATGGACAGACACAAGTTATCTTATGATCCAATATTATTTTTTAAGGTGTATATATAGATCAATTGAGATATTATAACTTGAATCTACATATTTTCATTATATTTTAAGATTCGTTACATTTTATTATATCATGGGGATTATGAATCGATGTTACTATAGTGGTAAGAGTTTATTTCTACAGTCTTATCATCTCTCAGAATTTTTTTAAACATTTCTTCCATTGTTGAAATAATATGATCCATATCACAAGAATTATCAATAATTTTATATTCCTATGGCAATTAATGATATATTTTTTGTAATGGTACGTTTTTCACTATTTAGTACATTAGATAGTTAAAATTTTGTTTTATGAAAATTAAATTTCATCAATTTCTTTAATCAGAAATCTGTTTGTCCTAAAATCTCAATTTTTAAAATGATTACAATTTTTATGAGTGATATTTTATTTTAATTTTAATGGAAAATTATGTTAAATTTTTTTTATAAAATTGTTTTCCATGTCAGCATGGAAAATTTCATAAAGAATAGTTTTAATTGATATTTTAAAATTATTTTCTATCTACAATGACATACATTGGTGTCATCTAGGCCTTACTAGGGATATGATCCCAGTATTTGATTCACAGTCTTTTTTTGAATGGTTTAAGTGTTTTTGGAATGATTATTAAGGAACATATTTCTATTCTACAGGTTACACCATATTAAATTATTTAGGAATCCTACTTATTTTGGTGGGTTACAATATGATGAAATTTTAATGATTCATATTTCCTTTCATGGGTTATGATATGATGAATTTTTATTCAATTGTCACAAACATGTGTATTATTAATATTATGTGATGGGTTGGAGCATTATCTACCTCTAATTTATTAGTTAAATAAGGATATTTCATGAGTAAATAAGTTATGCCTGGACCTAATTACATGTTCACAATGTTATGCATGGACCTGATTACATGTTCACACCATTATGTGTAAAATAAATTTTTTGTTTAAAATGATAAGTGTCAACATAACTATATGTTCAAAATGTAATACATGTATCTAATTACATGTTCAATTTTTTTAATTATCCTGATTAAAAATTCAGAAACATATGAGTAGACATCAAATTCATATAAATAATGTATTGTTTTAAATGATTTATAGTATGTACGATTATGGTAGGGCCTTATTTCATGTACTTAACTTAATAAGTTTACATGATTCTATTTATACATGTTAACAATTTTATAATGTAATGAAAATGAAAGAAATATATGTCTTATGAAAATTTTATGATCTCTGGGCTCATGTTCTTTTATTACCTTATGATTCATATCATATGAAAGTCGAATCATTGTTATCTAATTCATGATTATGATATTTTATATTCTGGTTATGGAATTCAATTTTTTTAAAAGAATCTCATATACTTATGTTTAATTTCTGCATACATGTCTCCTTAATTTACCATTACTAAGAATTTTATCTCACAATTTCTTATGTTACCTTTCCATAGGTTATAAAGAAATCTTCTATGTATGATAATTAAAGGATAATATCTTTATTAGATACATTGAATATATTTTAATATGTTTGTTGGTTTTTCTTCCATAATTCTAAAGGCACTAAATTTTTAATTTTCTCATTTGTGTATTTATGAAATTTAATGAATATTCATAAAAATAGATTTCATACCCATGTATGAAAATCATGGGTTGCATTAATTAGAATAATTGGAATGGTTTTGTTGAACATTGGAAACTATGAATGTAAAATGTTATTGGTATACCAATGTATATTTTCTAGGGATATATCTTGGAATGTCTCCATATATAAGTCTACAAATGAGATAAATTTTAGGAAAATGTACTAGATGTTTGATAAAAGATGGATTGTATTCCATGAAATTACATCTCTATCAGGATAAAACAAGTGTATATGGATCTAGAATAGTTTTAAATATGGTAAAAAACCCAAAAACTCAGTTTATTGATATATAATCAATCCAAAACTGGTGCTTGACAACAGTCCATGCTGCGTACCATGTTTGATACTCCTAGGGGATATGCTTTGGAAATTCACATAAACTTTATAAATCATCATGATGGAATTAAATAGATGATAAATATGACTGACTTACAATAATACAATGGATTCATATATTAATGAAGAAAGGCTATTGATTTTAGACATTATATAATTTATCTCCATGCTTATTTGGTTTCACATTATGATTACTATTTCTAATACTATGCTTTTTGGTTTTTGTAAAATGTTTCTACCCGACTAAACTGGATTATCAATAAATGCAATGGAAAATTTATTGATGAGAAACCAAATTGGATAATTAATATATCCAATGACATTGTAATTATGCATAATCATTATTCACAGAACACTATTAGCAACATATTCCTTAAACATCTCTTTGAACTTCCAACGTGAAGGAAGGAGTTCACATAGAGTTTTGGTATCAGAGACCATGGAGAAAAGAAGATTAGGCTCCCTCTATATTGAAAACATGGGAAGAAACACAAATGATAATGACTTAGAAGAAAAAGAGGATATTTTCAATGTGGAATAGAAGGAAAAAAAAATGTAACTATAAAGGAAAAATAAAAAGTCCGGTTAATACAATGGATGGTAATATTGGTCTACGTAAGGTATTATTAGTGGATGGTTTTTTATAAATGTGGAATGTACAGGAATTATGAAAATCATTCCCTCAGGGGAATGTTTGTGATGAAAATAAGTTAGGTTATATACATAATTGTTATATTTTGGATGATGAAGTTATTTTAAAAGTCATGTGGGAGTAATGGATTTTTAATGAATAAGACGACAAATATTAGTTAACTTTTTAAAATGACATGGGATAAATGATGTTTTCCAATACTGGATTTCTAATATTATATTATAGGATTAAAAAAATAAATATGTATTGTTTAGTATAAGTTTTTCATTAATGATTTTAAAAGATATGTGTAATGATAATTATGTACTCAAAAAATTACTTAATAAAAATGTGATATTCATTGTAAAAAAATGGTGAAGGGAAATATAAAATTTATTATGTTTATGATGTCAGGATTATAATTTTGGGAAAACAGATTATTTATTAAAATAAAGTTAATTTGATAGTACTAATCACATGGGAAAAGATTAACGATTTATTTAATTTTTTTTTTGCTATAATGGATGGAGTTTACAACATTTTTTGGATTTATGGAATGTATCCAAAAATATATGTTATATGTATGGAATGATGAATCTTCACTACTTTCCGTATGGTTTTATGTTAAATCAGGATATTATTATATTTCAATATAATAAATGATTAATGTATTCCCATGATTGGTATGTGATAATCAATATGTACATCAGGATATATATGAAATTAATGTTAATTTGTCTTTCAGAAAATTGGGGACTTTATTTTACATGTTTTGGAATTTCATGTTTTAGAAGGGTAAAAATGTCAAACCATTTTGAAATTATTTATGTCGAACTATGAATTATTTATCATTATACTTTACATATAATTTTCACAGAAATCATAATTACATAATGTTCTTAAAAAACCCAAATAGTGTAATTATTTAGTAAACAATTTAATAAAATCAATGAAACTAAAAATAATTAAGGTGAAAAACTTATTATGATTTATTGTCATACATTATTTTTTAGATTGATATATGATTTTAAATTTCATTATCCTAATATATTGAAATTCAATCATTTCCTCAAATTTTTTTAATTCAAATTAAATAAATAATGTAAAAATTTATAATATTGTTATTTTATAATAAAATCTCTTTCATTAATAAAACTAAATTATTAAAAGAACACTTAATTTTTTTTAAATGTAAATATATATATTCTATGGTTCATTCATGGAAAAATATTTCTATAATTATTATTATTTTGGTCATTTATTAGTAAAAACTCAGTTATCGTAGTTATGTTTAAAGTGTTGTTTTTCACGTTAAATATGCATATATTAAAAATAATTCCAATCATAGATATGATTTTATTTAGTGACTTGTATTTCATATATATAATTATAGGGTATAAATAGATACTATGTATCATTTAATCTTATACTGAATGGATAAAATACATTAATTATTATATTAGTTATCTTAATGAATAAACATAATGGTAAAAATAGGGAAATAATGAATTTAAGGAAAGAATTAATTATAACACGTGTGAAAATGTATGGTGGAGGTTATTATTTCCAATATATTAAATAAAAAATTAGTTATTGTATTTTTATCCTCTAAAGGTAATGTTAACCTCCCAATAGGGAACACCTTTGAGTCTTTACATGAATACCAATCCTCGTCTACTAAAAAATGAACTCACTCTCACAATTCATAAAAAAATATCATAAAACATGGATTAAAAAACATCAAAATAGTCCACCACTCCGCTTACCTCCTCCCAACGTACAATCTTTATTTTTTGAATAATTCAATTTTGGGAAGTCCATTTGTGGAAACCAAAACGAGATACCTAAAAAAGAGGAAATGTTCAACAGAAACACTTTTTATTTATTAATAAAACACCTAAAAATATATTTATATCATGGTTATATAATATTACATATAATAATTATTTTTTATGATATGTTTATGACTTAAAACCACACACACTTTCATCAAATGGGTTTTAAAATCATCATTCATGTCTATGGAAAACTACTACTTAGCCGAACGATATCATTAATTTTTCTACTACATCCATTAGTTGTTAGTAATAATGATTAAAATAATTATTATATATTTATTATTCTATAATATTTATATCACACATAAAATCATGCTTCCTATTTTATGGGAATAAGATAAATTTGTTCATGAGTACGGTGGTCTATCACAACATGAAGTGATGTGATTCATTACAGTTGTATATGGAATTTATAGAGGATGGAATTAATAAACTCATATTATATATATGTGATATAAATATTATTCTATAATGATAATATATTTCATTTAATTTTCATTATTTCAACCTTACAAGAAAAAAGAAAACCCATCGTTTTAGCATATGTGTGGCTTACAGTCACCATGAATGGTATATTTCATATCCTATCACAAAATTTCATGAGATACTGTAAATACAAATATAGTAAATATATATTATAATAACATCATTTCAAACATTTTAAATATTATGGAATCATGATGAAAGTAATAAGTATAAAAAATTAACAATTCAAAACATATGAAAAAATGTTATTCCTTTAAACACAACTTTATCAATGAATTGTTAATAAAAGTGTAATAAAGATTCATAAAAATTAATTTATGATAGAATATATATTAATATTGTTCTTTTATATATAAATAATGGAATTATATATATTATTATTTATGTTTCAATAGATATGAATGAATTAAATAATTAAGTTAATGGACTTACATCACTCTTTAACATTTGTGAGACTCATGCTACATTCACAACCTCATTCTTATATGTGGGGTATATAATATCCATGGATTTAATTTCGAATTCTTATACATAAAATTTAATTCATTTAAATATCTATTTTTGAAACACTCTTTCAGGTGGTTATGGTTTCAATGTCAACCATGTGGTAAGGAAACATTGTCTGAATTTTCATTTTTAAGACACCTCTAATGTTATGCACCTATATTATTTTATGAGGCATATAAATGCCCACTATGAAATTTTATATCATGAATATAATTTTTCAGGATATTTTAAGATGTATTTAATTTTATTATTAAATGGGGTCTCTGATAAAATGTAACCAATATGGAAAGAGTTTATTTCGACATACACATCATCTATGGGGATTGTTTGTGATTATGATTCCACTATTTAAATATTATGATTCCTATCTCAAAAATTATCATTAGATATCATCTATTAAGGTTATTAGTGATATATTATTTTAATTCTAAAATTTTTACACTCTAGGTTACCTTATATAATTAAGAAAATGTTTTTATCAAAATTATATTTTAATTTTCACTTCTATAAAAAATATTTTTCCCTCAAAACCGTGATTTCAAAAAAATAATTTAAATTTTTTTAAATGATATATTAAGAAAAATTTCAATGAAAATTTATTTTAAATTGGTTTTATGATTTCTATTTTTTTATCCATGGAAAAATGGATATTTTCCAGAATAAATTTCTTAAATGATATTTAAAACTTATTTTTTCATTTATGATGACATATGTGGGTGGTATCTAGGCATTACCGTGGAATTATATAAATATTTCATTCATACTCATTTTAGGAATAGTTTATTTTTAAATTGAATGTTTTGTAAAATACAATTCACATCCACAGTATAAATGATGATGTATTTATTATGAAACCCTCTTCTTTTCATGGGTTTTGATATGATGAAAATTTTTGATACCCATTTGATTTCATAGGTTATGATACGATGAATGTTTTATATTTCAAAAAAGTTTATTATTTTAATTATTTGGTGGAGGGCCTATGTATCCTTGTGATAAATTGGTTAATGATGGATAAATCATGTGTAAAAATTTTATGTGGAACGTGAATACTTTTTCACAATGTCAAGAGTGAACCTGATTACATGTTCACAATATTATATGTGAACATTATTATATGTTCCCAAATTTATTCTAGAACCTCATTATATGTACACAATGTAATAAAGAACCTCATTAAACATACCCAATATTATGTTTGAAACTTATTATATGTCCACAATATTACGCATAGAGATACCTTTGATGTTCAAAACGTTATGTGTGGACCTGGTTTCTAGTCCACAAGTATATGTGAGGGCCGGATTTGAGGTCTTCAACATAATTATTGGTCCTTTGTCTATTTAAAAATGTTTACAATGTCATTAGATAATGTGTATCCCAGACATGTATGTCTTATGAATTTTTTTCCTCTCATGGAATTTATTACTTGATTTTCATGTGTTTTATTTCCTATGGATACGATAATTTGTATCCCAGACATGTATGTCCTTTGTCTAGGTATGGTTATCAAATTTTATTATCATATTATCATGAAATTATGTTCTATTTATTTTTACATATATCCTTTATTTACCATTACTATGAATCTAATCTCAACATCTCTTGGGTTTCTATTCCCCATGTTGTTAAGAATGCTTTTAGATAGGGGCAGTAAAGGTCATGATCATTATTGGATATATGGAAAATATTTCAAAACATTAGATTATTATTTTCCCATGCTTCAAAATGATCTAAACTATTATGTTCCTTGGGTTTATAGTTGATTTATTTAAGGAATAAACCTCCCCACTGAGGTAATATTAAGTAATGAAAATTTCGGACTACTACAATTGTGTTGGAGTTTAATTATTTGCATCCTCAATTATTCTGTTTATGTTAATAAACATACTTTCATTACTTCAATAGTAGTTATAATCGTGGAACTCTTTTATACACATAAAATACATCCATCGTCACTTAATAAAATTACATGGGTGGTTCCTTATACATTTTTGACATGTATGAATTGGAAAATTCATCCCACATGTGACTTATCAATTAGGCTTCTATTATAATTGATTTTTTTGTCTCTCATAAATAATGAATGTCCCCAGTTTCAATCTCCAAATGTATCTATCAAAACATGAATTATTTTTTTGTAGCCTCAAAATTCAATAATCTATAATTACATTGAAATTATATTATATATGATATGAAATAAATAATAGATTTTAAACTATGGTCTAGAGATAAAAATGGAGGAATACCTTTTGATATTGATAATGATTTTCTATACGTTTTAATGGATTTATCATTATTTTGATTTAACTTTATGTATTATCGCATCACCTATTTTTGATTATCACATGTAAATTATTTGAATTGGAATATATTCATGAAATAATATTTTTTCAACAACCATAAATAATTTTTTTTTTTATTTCTTATTTAGTGTCCATAATAAGTTGGTCTCATCTTCCAAATGAAAAATATATGTTAAAAACTTCTCATTATATAGGAACTATGGAATAAAAGATATTTATCCATGTTAATGATATATTTATGTAAAATTAGACGATTAGAAGTTCAACTGAAGGAGTGAAATTTTTTATATTAATTATATATCTAAAATATTTCTTATTCCATGTTTTTTGGGATCTCATAATGGAATGTTTTATTAGTCATATAATATGAAATTTGGATATGAATTTCTATATGTTGTGAACTCCAACTTAAATTCCATTTGGTTTTATATTTGGGTAATAAACATTTTGTCCTCTAAAAAATTTGTATTTTCCATTTCATGTGGCTCTTACCATTACTAAAATAAAGTAGTTTTTAGATGAAAATATAAATAAATTATAAGTATAAAAATAAAAAACACAATGATGAAATATAAATACTAACTTATCAATTTTTTGAATAAATATAGTTTATCCATTGATATCATACTATTGTGATATTTAAACAAAATATATTAAACCACCTAATTATTGATCTTAAAAAGAATGTGGATCTTCAAATCCTAAAACATTGGAGTAACAAAGTAGGTGTATAGTTATGCATCTTTTTCATACACTATGTGAACATTTAATTATTATCAAATGAAAATTTTTAATATGATTACCCCAAGATATATCTATTCAATATCATTCAACCCAGTTTGTGTATCTAGAAATGTATTTCATTGTCATAACCCATCCCCCAGGGCATGTGTCATGACTACCCCATGACCACCCTCCATAGGCCCGTGGCTGATGACTGGCACTAAAAAGGCATATCCAAAAAATGGAAGGCATTTCATTTCAACATGTAGACACACAGACATGACAATACTGCACAAAGAAAACCACATAGTAAATAATTTAATACAACCACCACAATGTACAACCACTGAGACTAAAATGTGTAAACTTAATGTAAAGGGGGTGGAATACAAGCCCAAATAAAAGGAATGAACAACCAATTATGTACAAGCATATGAGGTCGTCCACCAAGAATCCTACCTGAAGGGTAGGTATAGCTCATAATTGATATTACTACATCACACCACATATATTGATCCAGCTTTGTGTAACATATAACCCCATCCCCCCAAAGTCCCATTCAATTGTTATCCTCACTTGCACAAGGCACAATTGGTGTGATCAAAACCATGTAGTGGTGAGTATAACAATACTCGGTTGGGACGTCAAGACAAACATAAGTCTCACCGAAATCCATAAATGAAAATACCACAATGAAGGATCTCAAAATTAATCAAAAATTAAAAGATATAGATCATGCCCTTTATAACTTATGTACAAAAGTAAAGATGATTAGTCATTAAACTAGATAATATTATTCTGTTTTGAGATTCTATTGTTGATCCACAATGGGTCGTTCTGCTGCTAATCCAGGATGGGTATATCTACCGCAGATCCAAGATAGTTCTCTCTATGGATGATCGATGATGGGTTATGCTACTGCAGATCTATGAATGGTATCTGTCATCTAGATCCAAGAAGGATCCCTCTTTTTCTGGTCAATGAAGGGTTGCTCTTATAATGATCCACAAAGGGTATCTCTTCATTCTTCATGTCACAACCAACCACTAATTTCCTACACTTTGCATGATTGACATTCAGAGGATCTTCTTCTTAATCCATATGTCATTACTCAACCTCCACAAAGTCCCACAAAGATTAACTGAAATGATTGTCTCATCATAAGGGTCTCAATGCAATAGAAGACATGCCGATTAGGTTCTTGGTCTATAAGATATGGGAATTTTTTAAAAATTTCCTTGTTGGATTCAAGTTTTATCCTTCCCTAACATATGATAACCTCTCACGAAACCCATCTAGAGTATATTAGAAAGACATGATAATCGCAAGGGTCCTCGTGCCGCAAAAAATGCGTTAATTGGACATCATGTCTGTTAATTACGAGCGTTTTAGTGAATTGGTGGCAGGATGGGTTCAGGGCCGGGCCAACACCACCAGACTGACTCGACCCGGATCTGGTCCATCTATTGGGGGTGGTTCCAGCCCACTGGGGCATGTCCAACCACAAGGGTGGTCTGGTCCAATGGGGATCCATGGACCCTACCTGATTCCAAAAGGGTGGATCTGTTTGTCCTCTTGGTTGGGAGGCAGCCGTATACCTTGTTCGGCCCCCTAATGCCCCATGGGTCTTGAAAGGACTCCCTTCTACAGTGGACCACCCCATGACTTGTTGCACGCAACCTTCGATGTGGTCGAGCAACCTTGTCCTTCAATGTCACCCGCGGACCAAGTCTGTGGGTTGACCGGTAAACGTGTCGACATAAAGGCGTCACCGGTCTCCATGGCCCGGACCATAGTGGCCACAGATTTTCCACTTGGTGCACCATCTCCTCTGGCCACTAGCAAGACCGGTGGCTCTGTTACCCCTCCATCTGACAAAAGGCTGGCATTTCATCATGCTGTCGGGGCCACGTGCTGACAGAAAACTCAATGGGCCATCGTATACGCTTCAGCAGTTTTTTCATTACACTTCCTTGACCTACGGCCTCCGTGGGACACCCTCTCCAATGCATTGGCCTGAGATTCTTCTTCCTGTCATTGAAAAATTGGTCATTATGAACACAGAAGTGGAGGAACTTGAGCCTTGTTCATGTCAGGCAGCTCCCTCCATGTTAGAAATTAAAAACATTGGGATTTATGTGGATTTTAGTTCAATGAAAACAAGGGATAATTTAACCCAAAATAATTAAATACCAAAATAAGTCACTCCCCCCCACAGTAATGCATGATCGGATGATCAACAGGTTCGTGGGTTGATCTTCCTTCATCATTTTCAGAAAATGAATCGAGAAACATTAAATATTTCATACCCTTACCTGGATTATTGGATCTTCTACTGATGATGGATGAGAACCATGTCGTCATCATCAATCTATGAATCATTGGCATTCTACACCACATTCTTAATTCTTCATTGGGGAGTAAATCCATAATATGTTCGTTATATAATCCCCATTATTTAATTCACAAATCTCCAACACATTAGTTTAATAAAAATAAACACATCACATCATTTCTATTATGTAGAGATGTTGTGTTCATATGCTATTTCATTTATGAATCAAAATAGAAGTTATGATTGAAATTTTTTTCCATTAATGATTAACATTTTATTTTCATCATCTTCACATTATTGTCGCACCATAGCACTATCATCCTATTCTCAACGGTGTGAAAGAAAATAATGTAACGTTTTATATGTTATTTTAATTTTCATGAAAATATTGCGAAATTAACAATTATTTGTAACTTTTATGGTCATGGTTATGCCATTTCTAAGAGAATCTTGGCGTTTTGAGTACAATGATGCCCCTTGATTTTCGATTCAATAACTGGTTCAAAATCTTGAAAAACCTGCTCACACGATTATTCAATGTACTTTATAATAATTTCAAAAATTACATTCCAGGAACTCCAGGCCCCCAAATCATGTGCCATCAAAGCTAGTGGTCTCTAAATAATAACATATAATTTAATATAAATTATATGGAAATTCCAGGATGTTACATTATCCCTACCATAAGGCTTTATGTCCTCGAAATCCAAAACAAATGCTATTCAAACATATTGGGGGTACTGAACATAAATCTAAGCCTTTCGTTCCCATGTTCTCAACTAGAGATTCACGTGTTGCCACTGAATATACAATAATGGAATCAAATATCCACGAAGGACCTGGTTCTGTTGATCCTCTATGTCCACAATGAACTCTTCAAAAGTCACCCCATTGTCAATGTCTAGCTATCCCCAGTAGATGACGTGCAATGGATCATGCATATAACCCCTCAGTAGAGACACATGAAAAACATCAGGAACCTAGGGCATCTGTGGGGGAGGAGCTAGGTGGAAAACCACCTCGCAAACTCTAATATGAATCGTGAAAGGTGTAATGAACCTCAGAGATAGATTCATGCCTTATCCAAATCTCTGCAATACTGATCAGGGTGAAAATCGAAGGAACACATGGTCTCCCTCATAAAACTCCAAGGGTCTCTATCTCTAATCATCGTATGATTTATATCTGATATATGCAGTCCTCATCCACTCATAGGTGATCATCACCATCTCTATGGTAGTATGTACCATGTCAGGACCCATGAGTGATGATTCTCCATGGTCATTCCAGCATAGTGTTGATGATTAGGGACGCTCGTACAAGACCTCAAATGTTTCCATGCTGATGTTGGAGTGATATCTATTTATGTATGAATACTCCACCCGTGGTAGGTGGTCCTCCGAACAATGATCAAAATCAAGAATGTAAGAATGAAGTATGTACTCCAAGTATGTATGGTCTGATATGTCTCACCACATTTTTGATGGTGAAAGGTGGTTCTCAAGTGCAGGTGATTCTCGAATACATCTTGTGACCCCTTCCACAACCGGGATGTAATGCATGAATCATGATTAGATACAATCGTCGAAGGCACCAATTTATGTTTTACTATATTCTGGCTGTATAGGTGTCCCATGCCCCTACCAATCTCCACTCCCAAATGGATATGAAGTGGGAAGACTAGGTGAGTCCATCAATGATCACCCAGTTAGAGTCATGGCTTTTGGAAGTGCATTGTAACAAAATATAGAAGCCATGGAGATACCATCTCACTTCTACTCTAGTAACTCAATTGGTTGTTCCAAGCCTGCTGGGACATGATGCTCAACCTTCACTTGATAACATGTATGTCATCGTGAAACAAACTTCTCAACCGCTTTCTTCATCCTCTTCCACCAGAACATATGTCATAGGTCCTGGTACATATTTTCCACACCATTATGTACTGCCAAAGTGGATGTGTTGAACTCCCTCAATACCTCCTCTTGTAATGCCCCTAGTACCATGGTGTGTCCTTTGAAAAGGATAATGTTCTCCCCACCTATCAATAATCCATCAGGAGCCTATCATAAGGATAACATAGCTCATAAATCCTCACAATCACCATCCACAAGTTGTCCCACCCTAACTCGTTGTATGGGTGGGGAAGTGACAGTCATATACTGAATGTAAGCTACTCCATTACTATCCAATAAGGATATCTACATCGCAACTTGTTGCTCTATCATGTCACTCTGCAATTGTAAATGAGACCTCCTTCTGAGTGAATCTACCACCACATTACCTATCCCATGAGTGTAGAATATAAAAAATTAACATTCCTATAGGATCTCCAGCCATCTCCACTATCTCAATTTCAGGTCGTTCTTTGAGGAGATATACCTGAGACTCTTGTGGTAGGAGTAGATGGTAAACCATGAAACCATCAAGAAGTGCTTCCACATCTTCAGTGAAAAGACAACTATTGGTAACTCCAAGTCATGATTAATGTAGTTATGAAAATTCTTACCCAACAATAGTGAGTTGTAGGCTTTACCAGGAATCAAGACACAACCTAGTTTTGATCCTAAGGCATCACAATATACCACGCAGTTGATACTCTCCTCAGGAAACCTAAAAATGGGAGCACTGGTCATGCTCTGGATTAGCTTCTCGAAGCTCTTTTGGCATTTATCTATCCCCAAGAATGGTTTTCCCTTCATCTTCAAATCTTTTATAGGTCTTGATACATTGGAGATGTCAGGAATGAACCTACGGTAGTACCCAACCAACCTTAGAATACTTTTCTCCTTAGTCACACTCATGGGTGGATCCCAATCTTTCACTGCCACTTTCTTCATAGGTTCTACCAAAACTCCAGCCTCTGAGATGATATATTCTAGAAATTTGACCTCCCAAATCTAAAATGGGCACTTTGGGAGCTTACCATAAATCTGATGCTATTAGAGTTTTTCTAGGACTATCTGTCGGTTGTAGCTTGCTTCCCCTTAGACTCTAAGTACATCAGGATGTCATCCGTTATGTATACCACGAAATTATTGAGGGATTTATGTAAGGCCTTGTTAAATTGTCTCTTGAAAACAATTTTCATAGTGGTCATGAAAAAAGGAAACACTAAAAACTCATAGTGGTCATATGAGCATCTAAAATATATCTTCGGTACGTCTGCAACCTGTACCTGAAGCTAATGATAGACTGAACTGAGGTTGATCTTCGACAACCAAATTGATCCATTTAGTTTATAGAAGAAGTCATTAATCATTGATAGTGGATAATTTTTCTTCATAGTCACCCGGTTCAGGTACTAGATTTCCATGCATAGCCTCAAACTCCCATCTACTAACATGGGAAACAATAATGGGGATACCCTTGGAGAAACACTGGGTCTAACAAACCCCTTCCTCTGCAAGTCCTCAAACAATACTCTCAACTCCTAAAGCTCCACCGAAGCCATCTGATATGAAGGTGTAGATATCAGTGTCATCCCTGGGTACATGTAAATGCATAAGTCTACCCCTTTGTGAGGAGATAGTCCATGGACACATTCTAGAATGATGTCCTTGTACTCTTCCACCACTATATGAAAACCTGGAATCCTATCATCCACCGCACTAAGGGTGATGCAAGGAAACTTGTGAGTGATCGACTACACCCTCCTTTGAGAATTTATATCATGTGTTGAAATGATTCCCTTCTCACCGATGATGGAAAACCTTGACCATGCCCTTGGACACACCACACTTTTCACCTAAAATAGTCGGTCTGATCATAGAATGTGGTTAACCACTCCATACCCATGATTGTGTCATAAGGCCTCAATGCTGATGCTATGAGATCTCATATAAAGATCTCCCTCCTAGAGTAAACTCACACCACCATAACCAGTGTGAAATCATTTAATCTTAACCTTTAAGTGTCTCTAATCATAAGGATTAATCCACCAACACAATTGGAATCTTGGAGACTTGAATGGGGTCTGTGGAAAAAAAATGGTGGCTGGAACCTCTGTCTATAAGAACTCCAGATATGGTGGAGAAGACACAAATCATACATCTAATAATTTATGGAGCACTGTGGTCGTAGGCCTCCACTACATGAAGATGAGATATCCCTTGTCTTCCAGAGACATGAGCCATTGGTGGAACACCTGGGGTGTTGGTGGTAGTACCTCGAACATTCATCCACCACAGGCATCTCGACCTTCTCACCCTCCATGATTACTGCATTGCGGACCTCCCCACATGAACCTATTCCTCTACATTGGTGGTCCCTAGACTATCTGATGATCATCTATTTGGTAGGTCGGATGTCACGAGTGACGTCTCAATTCCCACCACATGGGTAATAAACTCTATCCCTCAGTTGACATCCTATGCCTCGTAAGATCCGCCCTTCCAACCTTGCTTCCTCGGGATTTCCACTGGATGGTCTATCCAATTTGGGAATCTACGTCATTTGCCTACATCCTAATATAGATTTATCAGCCTCCATTCATCTGGCGGTGTCTCTCACCATCGGTTCTTGCTTGTCTAAGAAGCTCTCCACCAGTAGAGCTCTCTCTAACACTCCAGCCTATATTAGGATGCTTAGAGAAATCATTGATGCACAGATCTACCATTGTTGTACCTTCTTAAAGTACTTGGACATGATGAAAGGTTCTCATACCACGTCAGTGGAGTAGTGGGAGAGGTCTGTAAACAATGTCGAATACTAGGACACAATCATTCTACCCAACTATAGGAGCAGTAGCTCCTAAATAATCACTAAGCATAGCATTGCTGGTTTGAAATCCCCCATGAAGGCGATCTCAAAGTCCAACAAGGAAAGGGTCACCTCTTCATGTGTCGGTATAAACAAGATCCTCCAACTCCCTACCATTTCCTAAAAAATTCTAGCAGCTAGGACCACCATCTGTTCGGTATGTGTCTCTACCAGGTGAAAAAACCACATAACTGCCTCCATCTAATCATTGGCTTCCTAATGATTTGTCTTTCTTAGAGACCTCAAAGGCCTTTATGTCTGTAAGTCGTGCAAGGTTATTAGTCTGTGTGCACTATCTACTGGTGGAGATGGTAGCAACATATTCTCTACAGGTGTTGGTGATGCATGTACACCACAAGATGTTTTTATTATTTTGTGTGGTCCCTATATCAATGCCTCTTTTCTCGGTGGGCCATCATGATGATCCCCCATTAGAATCCTAGCTAGTTGTGTTCATGGAGGATTCTTGTATGGAAACAGATATGCCACGGTCGAAAATTTATACCTTGTGAGATGAGTCAAATAGATCAAGATAAAAAAATTCCAAACAAATATAACCAATGCTTTCATGTATGAAGCTAGAAAATAGAATTTAGGGCCCTAATATATGGATATGATGTCTTCTTTACAAATAATGGACTCCTCAGATAGAAATGTGAACTCAAGGAACATAACATGATTTCCCCCATAAAAAATATAGACTCTTAGTTCTTCTGTTAGAACTGAGCGCCCTCTAACACCACTTTGTCATGACTTGTCCTTCAAGGCCTACGTCGTGACAACCCCAGGACCACATTCCATAGGACATGGGCTGGTGACTAGCACCAAAAAGTAAAATCCCAAAAAATGTATGAAATTTTATTTAAACATGTACTCGTAAAGACATGGTAATCATGCACAATGAAAACCCCAAAGTAAATATAGTAATAAAACAACCAAAAAGTACCACCACAGAGTACATCCAATGAGAGTAAAAGATGTAAACTCAATGTAAAGGGTCTAGAATACAAGACCAACTGATATAAAAGTACAGTAAAAGAAGTATGTGCTTTGGAGGTTATCCACCAAGGATCCTACCTGAAGGCTATGTATCGCTCACAGTCAGATGCCACTGCAGCACACCATGTATATCAACCCGCCTCTGAGTACCATCTATACCCATCTCCACAAAGTCCCAGTCAAATTTGTTCATCATCGACACATGACAAAATAGGTGTGGGCGAAGCTCGTGTAGGGGTGAGTATAACGGTAATTAGTAGGGACCTATATACCGAATCAGGTCTCATAGAAATCCACAAAAGAAAAATACCACAAAGAAAGATCTCAAATTAAAGAAAAAAGAAAAACACACAAATCACACCAGGTATAACTTATTTATTGAAGTAAATCTGAGTATTCATAATTTTAGATCATCTTGTTCTGTTTGGAGGCTCTTCTACTGATCCATGTAGGGTTGCTCGGTTACAGATCCAGGAAGGGTCACTCTAATTCAGATCCACAATGGGTCTCTCTACAGTCAATCCATTATGGGTCGCTCTACTACTGATCAAGGAAGGGTCTCTTTCATGCCGATCCATGAAGGGACTATCTTATGATGATTTGCGAAGGTTCATTCTTATAATGATCTAGATAGGGCCACTCTTCATTATTCATGTCACAGCCAGCCACTGGATTCCCGAACATAACACACATGATTTATAGAGGATATAACCCTCAATCCATTATTCATAACAAAACTACCATGAAGTCACACATAGTGTTACCTGAAGGTCCCTCTCATCATAATCAACCCAATGCAACTCACGACATGTTGATCGGGTGCTCAGTATGTATGATATTATCATCTTCTAAAGAGGGCCAGGTTGGATTCGAGTCTGATCCAACCCGGCTGAATGAAAACCTCTTATCAAACTCAAGTAGATTGTCTCAGAAGAACATACTCATTTCATGTGTCCTTATACCGCAGACGGTGCATTAATCAAATGTCTGGTATTTTAGTTATGATTGTTTCAGTGAAACGAGGGACGGTTGGGCCAGGTCATGTATGGACAGGTCAGACCCACCCGATCTGGCCCGAATTGATTGTTGGGTGTCATGTCCATCCAATTAGTGTGGGTCCCTCACAATGGTCCAACTCTCACCCTGCGCGGTTTGCCTTCTTAGGATGCAGCCAGATGCCACGTCAGGCCCCCTACTTCCCCACGGGTCTCCACGGGGCCTCCCTTCAATCATGGTCAAGAGACCGCTGACTACCACGTGCCGCACTATACGCAACCTCCTATGTTTCCGTGTCGTAGCTTCCTTTCATGTCACCTATGGACCATGTCCGCAATATGACCAGTCATTGTAGAGCCAGCATGGCACCGCAGGTCTCTGGCATCGCACCCACGGTAGTCGTGGTTTCTGTCGCTTAGTGTGTCATCTCCCCCAACCACTATCAAGGATGACGACTCTGTTTCCATGCCATCAGGAATCTTGTCGGCACCACCTTGTGTCGTCTCCTCCTCATCCAAATGTGCACCATCATGAAATTTAGAGGGCCATCAGACGTGCTCTGGTGGTTCGTTCTTCTTGATGCTTGTGCCTACAGCTTGCGGGGGATGCCTTATTTACTACGATGGTCATAGATATGTCTTGATGCCACATAGAAAAATTGGTTAGGAAGAATTCACAAGTGGAAAGAGACATGCCTTAATTGTGTCGGCCCACTACCTTTGAGTTAAAAGGTTAGTCATGGGGAGGTACCAGGATTTTGGTTTAATCAAAACAAGTTAAAATTAAATCCTAGATAGAGATATCCCAAAAGAAGTCATCCAGCCACAAGAACGATCCTTGGATAAACCTATTCGTGGGTTGATCTGATTTCATCATTTTCAGAAAAAGAACATGGAATCATTAAATATTTCAAAAGCCTACTTGGATTTATGGATCTACTATTGATGATGGATGAGACTCACATCGTCATCATCAATTCGTGAATTGATGGAATTATTCACTGTGTTCTTCATTCTTCATTGGGGATGAAATCTTCCAATGGTTTTTTAGAGAATCCTTAGGTTTTAATTAACAACACTCCCACATGATAGCTTAACAAAACGAAAATCATCATAGCATTTCTGTTACACTACGACATTGCGATGTTACGATGTTTCATTTTTGAAACAACATTGCGGTCACACTTTCCCAAAAAAACCATTAAGGATTCTCATTTAATGTACCTCATCATAATCTGATCATCGAACCACATTACTATAGTATTCTTCTCAACAGTGAAAAAAATATTAAAATAACTTTTTCTATAATATTTTATTATTTTCAAAAAAGGCTAAAAATTAAATTTTCCATCCAACCCTTGCCTGTTGATGTTAAGTATTTTCTATTTGAATCTCGGAATACCGAGTTCAACATTTCCCTTATATTTTTTATTTGAGAACCAGTTCAATATATATAAAAACCCACTAACACGATTACTGAATGTACTTTAAAATAAGTTACAAATTTAGATTATGGGCATGATGGGCCTCAAAATCACATGCTGACAAAGTGTGTTGTCTCAAAATAATTACATATAATTTTACAAAAATTAGAAAAAAATTCTAATACATTACATTCATTTCGACGAAAACATACATAATCTATTATTCAAAAAAAATTATTATATTATACTATAAATAAACAAGTCCCTATAGTTTTTAGTAATGTTTTAAAATCTAGAATGGAAAAATATGTAATATAAATTTAAAATATAAATAATCCTCATTTTTATTTGAATTAATTATACAAAATATGAAAAAATCATTATTTAACATAAATTGCCACATTTCATACATTTCATCTCACAAATAATCTCTCATTCCATAGAACTAAATCATTGTATTATCTTATGATCAACAAAATAAGAAAAAAATTTATCAATATTAGTGAACATTAATTAATAATAGAATCATATTATACAAACTTTTAGACTTATAATAGGATAAAATAATCTTTATATATTGGGTAATGAAAACATGGGAAAGTGATGAGTTCAAAAACTCAATAAAAAAATGTTTTAAATGAATCTTAAATATTAGTTAAAAATAATTATTGAAAATATATAAAAATGATAAATATCTAATTTTAAAAAATATATCATAAATATAAATAATTCAACTACTTTTAGTATCAATAGTTCACGTATTGGAAAACAACACCAAAAAATGTCATCATATAATCATAAAAAAGATAAAATTTCATTTAGGCATATTATAAAAATACAAAATCTTGAGAAAATAATTATATAGAACAAAGATAAGTATAGTATATAATAAAATGTTGGGAAAACAAATGAATCCAACAATTTGGGTTCTTATAAAGCCTAATGATTCACAAACACATTTTAGTGATAAACCCCATGATTCCCATTCATTATATTGTATGGAAACTGAGGATTCCCAGGATTTATGTAGTGAAAAAATCATGATGTTCGTAATCCAATATATCATAATATAGAAAATAATAAAAAATAAAATATAGTTTTATATAGGACTTGACCCATAAATATACATAAAAATGTGATTCAGGGTATATTAATCATTCATCATATCATGAAAACTCATGGAATGAAATTGTGTTTTAATATCAATTTGAAACTATATCACATGTCACGATTCAAAAAGTAGATAGGTTGATGCCATAAATTCTTCCAGAAGATATTATTATTTAATAATGAAATTTATAATTTGATTTATAATACATAACACCTTAGTTGTTATATATTATACTGTAATGTAGGATAATTTGATTCAGTCATAAAATGTTTTTTTGAGTCATTTTGAGTAGTATATCAAAAACAAATAAAGTTATGAGTAACGTTGAAAAATTTTGTATCTAATGAATTGTATAATAATCACATTAAAACGTTATTTTGAAATAAATTTAATTAATAAATTCATGAAAATTCATAATGTCAAGATGAAATATGGAATAAAATTTTAAAAGAATAACTATTTTATTTTTCCAAACCCCATTATTGAAACCCACATAAAAACTGATTAATATTCCATATCAAAATAGGTAAAGGGATATCATAAGATCATAATATATAATACATGTTTTTATTTCCAAATAATAATGGAATATTTTAGAATAAAAATTTAATATGCACAAAGAATAGAAACTTATAGTTTAATGAGGATGGGTATTATTTTTAGCATCCTAAAATAAAATGAAGAAAAAAATCCATCCTAGAAGGTGTATTTGATGAGAAACGATATTTAAAATGAATAGAATGAGGAAAGATAATACAATTTAATCATGAGTTATTAAAACAGTGTTTATAACCATATTCATTAAGGAATAAATATTACTCAAGAAACGAATTTGACTCATTCAATTCTCTCTCCTTTTATATCATCATCCAATATGATCTTTAAAATCATATTTAATAAACAATAAAATTCTAATAAAATATTTAATATTACTTTTTACAACTATTAATATATATATTATTTAATAATAGTAAATTATTATACATTCATTATTTGGTTGTACTCTATTATCATCAACAGATGCTAGAAAAGTTTATTACCTCAAACATATTTTAAAAATTCAATGTTGATCCTTATTAATATATACCATGTTACCCATTATTATAATATCCATGGTGACATAATAGATTACTAATAATTATTTAAATTTTTTAAATTTCCTTCCATTATTGTTTCATTTAATAGTTGAGATGTCTAAATCAGTGAATAACCTATTTTTGTTTTTTTAAATAATTATGATATATTAAAAAAGAGTAAAATATTAAATTATAATTATTAAATAAAAAAATTTCATTCAAATAATTTCAGTTAATTAAGTAAATTATTAGTATTATTCATGTTGGAAGGTAAAAATGTTAAATACCTCACTCAATGAAGGTGGTAGTCCCTAAATACATGTAAATAATGTTTATGTTTCCGAATGAATGTAATGATGGTTGAAATAGATTTATATTTTCAGAATATCAATAATATTATAATTCTATTATTTATTAAATATGTATTCTCTTGATACCAACCATAAAAATTATAATTTAAAACAAGACATTTCATTCAAGGTGTTGGTAGTCTCTATAAATGAAAGATGGACTTATTCGTATTTCTTAATAGGAAGGAATATGGTATAAAAAGATTGTTCCTTAAATATAATAAAATCATAAAATACTAATTATAATAATTTAATTATTTTAGGAAGGTAAAATAATCATTTACAGTGAAAAATATAAAATTAAATATAAATTAATGTTAATAATTCTGGAATTGTTACCTCACTCCACGAAATTTTGCTTTTGAAAAATGTACTCAAATCATAAGGGGTGGTAATTTGAAGATAATCGATCCTCAAAAACATGGATACAGAGTAGGGGTGTCATTTAGGAAGATTATAGTCAAACTATGGGGCTTATGGATTTTGTATTAATGGGGTGGAAGATAACACCTTTCATAAGGGAGATGAGTGATATTTTTGTAATAAGAGGTGCACTATTCAAGGAAAGCATCACCAAAATTGGAAAATAATAAAGAGGGAATTAGATAAGGTAAACAATTTCCCCAACTATTATTTTGAATAGATTATTTAGTAAAATTATGTTATTTGTCATGTATTGTAAAGACCCGTAAAATTCAAGGGAAATTTTTTATTAATTTTCTTTGGAATTTTACAAGAGCGCGGTTTCTGAAGGCACCTGATTCTGAGGCCCGGAGTGCCCGGAATCAATTTCGAAAGTTGGGCTCGGGTACGTTCAGTGAACGAACGAGCGGAAATTTCTAACTTTTGAACCGGTGCCCAGAATCAAATTCCGAGGGCACCGATGAACTCGCATCGCCGATATTCGCTTAAGGAGACCATTTCCGAGGTTGCGTTTTATGCGGAATGAAATTTAGTTTTGGGAAGAATTAAAAGAAGTTAAATAAAAATGTGGAAACACTTTTTATTTTTAACTTGTTTGTTATTTTTCTCCCAAAGCGAGTTAGAGGTGGGACCAACAACCACTTAACCTCCCTTGGGAGGATTAAGTGTGGCGGGGCCCACACGAAGAATAACTCTTCATATTCTCTTTTTAAACTCCCAATAACCCCTCTTTAATTGACTGATATTAAATGGGTGGAGTTGTTTAATTTCAAACCATTGAATTTCAAAATGTTTTGGTTGTGTAAATAAAATAAGACCTTAGCTTATTTTATTTGGCTTATATTTCTCTAGAAAATCTTGAGAGAATTTGGAGCCTTCTTATTCTTCTTCTTCAAACTTTGACGAAGAACACCACGTTCTCTGGAACCGTCTTCTGCGACGCCATACCCGCGACACCGATGACGTACTTCTTCCGCGTCATCTCTTCTGTGACGTTTTCCCGCGATGAAATCGCCGTCAAAGAGATTCAAACCCTCGCTTCACGACATCGACGTCCTTTTTCCCGCGACGCCGACCACCGCGACGCTCGTCTACCACGGGTCGTTGGCGAACATCGTTCTTGAAACCGAGGTAGGGGTTTGTTGATGATTATTTTATTTATTCTCGTTCTTGGTTCTAGCATGACAATATTGAGGATAAATGTTTATATGCTATCATCTAACAAGAGGGGTGTCGGACCGCACAAACACGGCCGAAACTCCCTCCTTTGTTCTTGAATATTATTATTTTCTTGTGGATGAACGAGATGGCGTGGTGCCATCACACCATGCGGGAATCGCAAGGCTATAATTGCACGGCGTCGTCGCGCCGTGCCACGGAAAGGTTATCATGAACGCGACGCCGTCTCGCCGTGTGAAGGAAACCAAAGGTGCCTCGGCCGGAGCAGGGCCACGGCGGAGGGGCGCGGTGCCGTCGCACCGCGCCGGACGACGAAGGTCGCGGCCGGTTCTGGGCCGCGGCGGAACGAAAAGACCGGCGGCTAGCCGGGCCGCTGATGTCGGAAGCCGGAAGGGGGACCGGCCTTGCCGGTCCGATTGAGGAAAAACCGGCTGGCCATGTTGGGCCGGCCGGAAGGGAGAAGGACCGGGGGAAATAATTCCCCCGGCAGGCCAAAACCGGCCCCCCATAATGGGGGGGGGGGTTACACCAAGGGGGGGCAGCGCCCCCCCGTTTTCCTCCAAGCAGGCCCCCCACGTGAGGGGGGGGGGGGTTTATTAAAATGGGGCACGGCTGGTTGCCGCGCCGCCAGGAAAGAAAAACGGGGGCTCTGCCCCCTGCGCGTGGCACCCGAGCGGCGCCCGGGCCGCGCCGCCGCCGGCCGGGCCGGGTCGGCCCGGACCCGGCCCCCCGTTTTCGAATCGACTTCGGTCTCTTGCACATAACATGAGCTACGGACCTCCGATTGACGAACCGTCAGTGGCGATACGATCCTTGGATCGAGACGGTCGATTCGGTATATCGCACTCAAAGTTTCAGAATACATTGAGTTCTGCCGGGTTGGATCGTACACGAAACCAACCGGGCCCTCGGAGCGGAAACACTCATATCTTGAGTTACGGACGTCCGATTGACGTGCCGTTAGTTTTGTTGAATTCCTCTTAGTGAGAAGGATATTTTGGCATACTCCGCCCGAGGTTTGGACGGAGGTGGAGTACAGTCGGGTTGGTTTTGCCTTAAAAACCAACCGGGCCCCTAGGACGAAAAAGCCAATAACTCTCAGACCGGGCGTCCGATCGACGTGCTGTCTGTTGCGTTGAGTTCCTGTTGACGATACGGAACTTTTGGATACATCAACTTTGGACTTTGTGACAGTTTATGTATCAGCCTCCCGACTCGTGGAGCGGACCCTCCCGAATGAGTTTGTTGTGTGCGGGAACCCTAGTGCTTGCTGCGACTGCTACTGTGATGACGACGATTGTGCAGGGATCCTCAGTGGAATGCGACAATGAAGACAACTGGTCTTGTATCCTATGTGGGTCCTAGTTGTGCTAGTCTTGTATCCTATGTGGGTCCCAGCTTAGATGATTCAATACTGGTCTTGTATCCTATGTGGGTCCCAGTATAGATGAATCAATGAAGACAGCTGGTCTTGTATCCTATGTGGGTCCTAGCTGTGCTGGTCTTGTATCCTATGTGGGTCCCAGTATAGATGAATCAATGAAGACAGCTGGTCTTGTATCTTATTTGGGTCCTAGCTGTGCTGGTCTTGTATCCTATGTGGGTCCCAGCTTAGATGATTCAATACTGGTCTTGTATCCTATGTGGGTCCCAGTATAGATGAATCAATGAAGACAACTAGTCTTGTATCCTATGTGGGTCCTAGCTGTGATGGTCTTGTATCCTATGTGAGTCCCAGCTTAGATGATTCAGTATCTATGTCTGATCATCTCTTTCACCTTATCGATGATGTATACCTGTGTGAGCTGAATCCTCTTGCATTCCTGTGTGGATTTCGTTTTTCATTCCTGTGTGGAATAAGAATACTTTCCGGTGTGGACTGAGTTGTACTTGGGATCGGAGGTTGGAGCGTATTGGAATTGATGACTTAGGTATATGTATGGGCATATACCTAAGCAGTGTTGGTTGTTACTTCGTGATTGTATCATTCTTTTTTGTTTTAACCTATGTGGAATTTTGGGAGACCTTCAGGGGTCTTGGGGTCCCTACTGAGTAGCTTATACTCATCCCTACATGGGCTATGCCTGCATTACGTTGTGTTGGTTGCAGATGACGGACAACGTTGATCGTGGTTGAGGCTTGCAGAGCAAGACGGTACCTGGAGGTGGACCACTGGGCGGGACGTGCTCGGAGCGGACGACAGGACCCGAGAAGCAGTGGAGCTATCTGTACCCACCCTTCAGGTGGAATTTCCAGTGGGCATCTCGGCGTAGCAGCTTTTACTTTTTAGTTGATGTTTTCCCTTTCGAGTTGTACTGTACTTTCAGTTTTGGGTTTGTATACTGGCCCACTTACTTTTCCACACTTACAGTTGTACACTGTTTTACTTAGTGTTTACTTTTCCGCTTTCTTACTCTGTGGTACTTGTTTACTTTTCAAAGGAAATGCCTTCCCTTTTGTTTGGATTTACGCCTTGGTGCTAGTCGCCAGCCCCTGGCCTATGGAAGGCGGGCTTGGGGTAGTCACGACACGGGCCCCAAGGACGGGTCGTGACAAATTGGTATCAGAGGAGTCTGGTTCTACCGCGAACTCTGATCTTTTCTATGAAGCAATAATGATTAGCGTATTGAGTGTGGTTATCAGTCCAGGGAGTCCAGTGTTGGTGCGGCGGCCGACGTATCAGTACACCAGGACCCTGACTTCTGATTTCCGACATAATGCACGAAAACATTGATTGCATGTGTGTTCAAGTTTTATTTGTGATTACTTGTGTCAGCTCACCAGGTATACTGTTCTGACCATGGCGCACCTGTTTCTTTCAGGATGGCCCCACGACAGCAGCCATCTAGGGTTCCGAGAGTCGAGTGTGACGACAGCCCACCGAGCGACGAGGCCTCGGTGCAGGGCCCTTTGTCAGTAGTGGCACCGGCGGTAGCTCTACCCATTAAGCCACAGATGCTTCCAGCACTTGCTGCTGACGATGCACGTCACCTTGGAGCTCTACACGAGTTCCAGCGACAGCGACCGCCTAGGTTGCGTGGGGACACGGAACCCCTGGAAGCAGATGACTGGCTGGAGGCAGTGGTACGAGTTTTTAGGCTAGTTAGGACACCTGTAGACCTCATGGTGACCCTCTTTGCGAGCCTACTGCACGCAGCAGCGGGCCGATGTTGGAGCTTGATGCTCCAGGTGCACGATGAGGCATCTCTTCTATGGATTGACTTTGAGAACCTCTTTCGCTCGGAGTTCGTCCCAGCCACCCTTCGTGCGGTGCGTATCCAGGAGCTTCTTCAGCTGCGGCAGGGTAGTATGACGGTCGCTCAGTACTCGGTGAGATTTACTGATCTCTCACGCTACTCGACCGACATGGTACGGGACGCATTCTTTCAGACCCAGACCTTCGAGCAGGGATTGAGACACGAGTTCAGGGCTTCGATGATCTCCCTCAACATTCCGACACAGGAAGAGGTGTTGGAGAGGGCCCTTCTAGTGGAGAGTTTTCTCGCCGAGCAGGCTCCAGTAATAGGACCCTCCGCAGGACGGCCCGTAGCAGGGTCTTCTGCAGCTGGTAGTAGACAGGTGACGCAGAGGTCCAAGCTGGCCAGACCATCAAATGGGCAGTCACAGGATGAAGATTCGGTTGTGCGGGGAACCCGAAGGAGAGCCAGCTACGCGAGGGGAAAACATTGCTACGCATGCAGTGGGCGAGGTCACATGGCTCGAGACGACCTTACTCGTCTTACAGATGAGCAGCAGGCGGTAGAGGGACCTTCCAGACAGAGGTTCAGCCACGGTGGTCCGCAAGGTGTTGGCAGACGAGGCAGAGGAGCTGGCCTAGTAGTCGATGGTGGGAGACACTTCGAGGTGTTGCCACCACCACCACCAGGAGGTCCGCCCCGACCGCATAGAGTAGGTGGAAATGCGAGAGCTCAGCTTCAGGAAGCCGAGGCCTTCAATCATGGAGCTCTGGGAGCAGATGGACAGGAGCAGAACTAGTGGATACGTCTTTTGTAATTCTAGTTCCTGGTTGCTATTATGTAGCGTCTTTGTATTATGAGCTGAAATAATAAAATATGCATACCTTTGTGATGTTTTCATTCGTGTCCTCTTTTGTGATGTTACTAAGAGGTTCCAGTTTTGACTGTTGACTTGAACCTCACTTGTGAGACATCTACTGGAGGAGACCCAGTTATCACACACTGATGCCAACAGTGTGACTCAACCCTTGGAGGTGAGAGTAATGGTTGGATCTTTTGGTAGTAGCGTCGTGGCCTTATGACATCATCCTTGGTATGGATTAGTATCATACATGTCGTGAATGACCGTATTAGGCAAAGAATGTGGTTCATCCATGGGATGGGACCAGATTTCTCTTATCGGCAAAGGAGAAATATTAGCAACTCTTGTGGGGCCGGAGATGGTCCAGGCCACGGCTGAGATGGTCCAGGTCATCCAGGCACGGATGAGTACAGCTCAGATCCGGCATAAGTCATATGCTGACAGGAGGCGGAGGCCACTAGAGTTCGAGGATGGCGACCACGTATTCATGCGGGTCTCACCTCGACGTTGATTACGGAGATTTGGCCATGGTGTCAAGTTGTCTCCATGCTTCATCGGACCCTTTCAGGTCCTCAGTAGGATTGGCGAGATGGATTACCGCCTATCTCTACAGCCTTTGTATCCCTAGTTTGTGTTGAAGCTTTATGGGGACGTAAATCCCTGAGGTGGGAGTATTGTAAAGACCCGTAAAATTCAAGTGAAATTTTTTCTTAATTTTCTTTGGAATTTTACAAGAGGGCGGTTTCTGACGGCACCCGATTCCGAGGCCCGGAGTGCCCGGAATCAATTTCTGATGTTCGGCTCGGGTACGTTCAGTGAACGAACAAGCGGAAATTTCTAACATTTGAACCGGTGCCCGGAATCAAATTCCGAGGGAATCGATGAACTCGCAGCGCCGATATTCGCTTAAGGAGAAATTTTCCGAGGTTGTGTTTTATGCGGAATGAAAGTTAGTTTTGGGAAGAATTAAAAGAAGTTAAATAAAAATGTGGAAACACTTTTTATTTTTAACTTGTTTGTTATTTTTCCCCCAAAGGGAGTTAGAGGTGGGACCCACATCCACTTAACCTCCCTTGGGAGGATTAAGTGTGGTGGGGCCCACACAAAGCATAACACTTCATCTTCTCTTTTTAAACTCCCAATAACGCCTCTTTAATTGACTGATATTAAATGTGTTGAGTTGTTTAATTTCAAACCATTGAATTTCAAAATGTTTTGGTTGTGTAAATAAAATAAGACCTTAGCTTATTTTATTTGGGTTCAAATTCTGTAGACAATCTTGAGAGAATTTGGAGCCTTCTTCTTCTTCTTCTTCAAACTTTGACGAAGAACGCGATGAACTTTTGGACATCGACAAAGAACGCCACGTTCTCGGGAACCGTCTTCCGCGATGCCATACCCGTGACACCGACGACGTACTTCTTACGCATCATCTCTTCCGCGAAGGTTTCCCTCGACGAAATCGCCATCATAGAGCTTCGAACCCTCACTTCACGACATCAACGTCCTTTTTCCTGCGACGCCGACCACCGCGACGCTCGTCTTCCGCGGGTCGTTGACGAACATCGTTCTTGAAACCGAGGTAGGGGTTTGTTGATGATTATTTTATTTATTCTCATTCTTGGTTCTAGAATGACAATCTTGAGGATAAATGTTTATATGCTATCATCTAACGAGAGGGGGGCCGGACCGCACAAACACGGCCGAAAACCCATCCTTTGTTCTTGAATATTATTATTTTATTGTGGATGAACGAGATGGCGTGGTGCCGTCGCACCACGCGGGAATCGCAAGGCTATAATTGTGCAGCGTCGTCGCGCCGTGCCGCGAAAAGGTTATCATGAACGTGACGCCGTCGCGCCACGTCGAAGGAAACCAAAGGCGCCGCGGCCGGAACAGGGCCGCGGCGGAGGGGCGCGGTGCCGTTGCACCTCGCTGGACGACGAAGGCCACGGCGGAACGAAAAGACCGGCGGCTAGCCGGGCCGCCGGAGTCGGATGCCGGAAGGGGGACCGGCCATGCCGGTCCCATTGATGAAAAATCGGCCGGCAATGCTGGGCCGGCCGGAAGGGAGAAGGACCGGGGGAAATAATTCCCCTGGCACGCCAAAACCGGCCCCCCATAATGGGGGGGGGGGGGGTTACACCAAGGGGGGGCAATTCCCCCCCGGTTTCCTCAAAGCAGGCCCCCCACGTGGGGGGGCCGTTTATTAAAATGGGGCGCGACAGGTTGCCGTGCCGCCAGGCAAGAAAAGCAGGGGCTTTTCCCCACGCGCGTGGCACCCGAGCGGCGCCCAGGCCGCGCCGCCGGCCGGGACGGGTCGGACCCGGGTTGGGTCGACCCGGTTCGGTCCGACCTAGGGGGGTCGGGCAGCGTCGGCCTGGACCCGGACCCCCCGTTTTCGAATTGACTTCGGTCTTTTAATCATAACATGAGCTACGAACCTCTGATTGACGAACCGTCAGTGGCGATGTGATCCTTGGATCTAGGCGGTCGATTCGGTATATCACACACAAATTTTCGGAATACTTTGAGTTCGTCCGGGTTGGTTCGTACATGAAACCAACCGGGCCCTCGGAGCGGAAACACTCATATCTTGAGCTACAGACGTCCGATTGATGTACCGTTAGTTTTGTTAAATTCCTATTAGTGAGACGGATATTTTGGCATACTCCGCCTGAGGTTTGGACGAAGGTGGAGTACGGTCGGTTTGGTTTTTCCTTAAAAACCAACCGGGCCCCTGGGATGAAAAGGCCAATAACTCTCAGACCGGGCGTCCGATCGACGCGCCGTCTGTTGCGTTGAGTTCCTGTTGACGATACAGAACTTTTGGATACATAAACTTTGGACTTTGTGACAATTGATGTATCAGCCTCCCGGCTCGTGGAGCGGACCCTCCCGAACGAGCTTGCTGTGTGCGGGAACCCTAGTGCTGGCTGCAACTGCTACTGTGACGACGACGATTGTGCAGGGATCCTCAGTGGAGTGCGACAATGAAGACAGCTGGTCTTGTATCCTATGTGGGTCCTAGCTGTGCTGGTCTTGTATCCTATGTGGGTCCCAGCTTAGATGATTCATTACTGGTCTTGTATCCTACGTGGGTCCCAGTATAGATGAATCAATGAAGACAGCTGCTCTTGTATCCTATGTGGGTCCTAGCTGTGCTGGTCTTGTATCCTATGTGGGTCCCAGTATAGATGAATCAATGAAGACAACTGGTCTTTTATCTTATGTGGGTCCTAGCTGTGCTGGTCTTTATCCTATGTGGGTCCCAGCTAGATGATTTAATAATGGTCTTGTATCCTATTTGGGTCCCAGTATAGTTGAATCAATGAAGACAGCTGGTCTTGTATCCTATGTGGGTCCTAGCTGTGCTGGTCTTATATCCTATGTGGGTCACAGCTTAGATGATTCAGTATCTATGTCTGATCATCTCTTTCACCTTATCGATGATGTATTCTTGTGTGAGCTGAATCTTGTTTCTTTCCCGTGTGGATTTCGTTTTTCTTTCCTGTGTGGAATACGAATACTTTCCTGTGTGTACTGAGTTGTACTTGGGCTCGGAGGTTGGAGCATATTGGAATTGATGACTTAGGTATATGTATGGGCATATACCTAAGCAGTGTTGGTTGTTATTTCGTGGTTGTATCTTTCTTTTGTGTATTATCCTCTGTGGAATTTTGGGAGACCTTCGGGGGTCATGGGGTCCCTACTGAGTAGCTTATACTCACCCCTGCACGGGCTATGCCCGCACTACGTTGTGTTGGTTGCAGACGACGGACAGCGTTGGTTGTGGTTGAGGCTTGCAGAGCAAGACGGTACCTGGAGGTGGACCACTGGGCGGGACGTGCTCGGAGCGGATGACATGACCCGAGAAGTAGTGGAGCTATCTGTACCCACCCTTCAGGTGGAATTTCCAGTGGGCGGCTCGGCGTAGCAGCTTTTACTTTTTAGTTGCGGTTTTCCCATTCGAGTTGTACTTTACTTTTAGTTTTGGGTTTGTATACTGGCCCACTTACTTTTCCACACTTACAGTTGTACACTGTTTTACTTAGTGTTTACTTTTCCACTTGCTTACTCTGTGGTACTTGTTTACTTTTCAAAGGCAATGCCTTCCCTTTTGATGGTATTTACACCTTGGTGCTATTCGCCAGCCCCTGGCCTATGGAAGGCGGGCTTGGGGTAGTCACGGCACGGGCCCCGAGGATGGGTCGTGACATGTATATTTTATCATTTTTACTGTTATGACATTTTTGTGGTAAATACTATTTTCTAATAAAAATTATTTTCAATTCCATGAAATAAAATGGAACTTATTATATAATTTGAATCATTTTATTCTAATTAAAAAATAAATTTAATTATATATAATTTCTTTAAGTGGTAGAAAATAGATAATTATTGTTAAATTTATAATGCATTGAATGCTAATTTTGATTAAGAAAATTACTTTTGTTAAAAATGAAAAATATAATTTTTTAGATTAAAATATATATATTAAAATATATATTAGTACCTATTAAATAAAAAATTGTATTTAAAAAGCATTTAGGAATATTATATTATTATTATATTCAAAGGGTGTCCTAAAAGTCAATTCATTTATAGAAAAAGTATTTTACACTATTCTCTTAAAATGGAATATATTTAGAGAAATCCCAAAATTAATTATATGGTATTATTATCTTCATGATTCATAAATGGAACGTTTTCTCAATACCAAATTCCCAATTTTTTTAATAAAACATTTAATTAGTATCATAAAATATAATTAAAATTTTTTATAAGAAATTTACTTTTATTACATTATCAGCTCTCTTTTTTTTGGTTTTTATCAATTACTATAAAAATTAATTTTTTTCATCTCAATGATATATTTTACAATTTTTTTGACCATTTTAAATATATTTTTTGATATTAATATAATATATTCCACAAAAAAAAACTTTTGAAAAATATATTTTTAAACATAATGTGATCTGATTAGATATTTAATTAATCAAATTTACATATATTAGTGCAATAGTATTTAATATAATATTATTTATTTATTTACATTAATTTAACAATACAATTCTCTCTATTTGTACCAATTAATTCATTGGATACATTACAATGCTTATGTTTATCTTAATAAATTGTGTTCTGTTTTGTTTTTGTTTGGTGTTTTGTGTGAAAAAGGCATTTTACTAAATACTTTTAAAACAAAAAAAACAACTCCTAAATTTACTGTCCATTAAAAGAAATATTTACATAAATTAGAATGTTCACAAACATCTATGAAATTCATCTTCAATTATTCTTTTTTTATTAAATAAACTCATGTACTAATAAATTATGTAATGTACATACATCATAATTATAAAATTGTTTCCAGAATCATAGATATGGAATCTAATCATATTGGAATCCTGATTTCTAGTAAAGGTATTTATAGATATTCTTTTTTAGTACCATACCATGATAAATAATATAATTATAAATTTCAAGGTAACCCATTATACTCATAAAGACTATTTTGGAGGATCTCATTCCCTAGGAATATACAGGAGATTGAGATAATGACTCATGTATAGGTTCTTGATTCATAATCAAGCTCCTTGATGTGGGGGGGGAATAAAAACTCTATATAAAGTGGAGTAAATTCACTAATCATGTTAAATAAATACTAACACTACTTATAAAATGACATATATATATATAAGGGATCATTCACCCAAAGTATACATATAATGAATATTAATAGATCCTTTTTGACATAAATGAGAATTATATGCCTCAATGATAAGGTTGATATCATCCCTATATATTAAGTAAACCTATAGATAGTGGATCTTACTCCATTATTTGGTGTATAGTGACTATCTAACCATGATATTAGATGATAAGACATTATTTTTTACACCAAAACCCCGAGCAGTTTTGTAGGGGAAAGTTCATTCTCTTCCAATATAAACTATTAAACATCTTCACGTGGAAAAATATAATATACCACCATGATCTATTTGGTATATAATATATTATATGATATTTATGTACTCACAATAGATACTAGATTATATTGTTTAAAAACCTTATAATGGAGTATGCATTTCCACTTTGTGTCATCCATGAAGACCACATGATACGCTATGGTGTGATAGAGAATGTGGAACCGAAGGGTGTTTCATTACACATCACCTAACCTATATTGAATTTATAGTAACAAATATATTTCACTATATAACCCATCATTGTACCTAGGGAAACTATAGTGGCATGTGAAACACTGCAAAAAACTCTTTCCGACACTGGGGAGACTTATCTTTATGTCCCATAGTGTCCGACCCCATTATAAGGAGAGTGTGTAGCACGGATAATAGGAAACACACTAGCCTATGATGCAATGAATATTCAGCTTCTTCTACCCTATGATGGTCTTGACCACATGTTTTTCCCCCTTGGTCTCTATCAATCACTATTCTGATAGACATCCACTACACTTCCCTAGTCACACCTACTCCAAATGGATTACATATCCCATTACCCTAGGAATACAATCATAACAACCTCACAAAATCCTCAACTATGATTTACACTACCCTTCCATTAGTCTACCCTGACCCTGAAATCATCCAGAAAAACACTACTGACTACTTCTACCCATCATTCTTCTTCACATCTCCCAACTTTCCAAACCCACCATAGATAGATCAGTCACCTTGCACTATAGATACAATGTTTATGCTCAACATTATTACAGTTACAAAAATATATGTATAAATAGATATATAGATGAATATAGATGTATATAAAGAAGTGGGATGGAGAATGATAATTATGGGCCATCATCCATATTCACATAAAAAATATTTAAATTAATGAACAAAAGTAATATGATAAATCATTAAATGATAGAACCATTTTGTCACAATGATTGATGGGTAGAGATTGTTAAATGTGAAAATATTATATGATATGAGATTATATAAATGAATAATCACCTCTAATCATATCCATGGAATGTGTTTTAATCCATCAATTACAACATAAAATCAATAATGAGAAATGTTACATGGAAAATACATGAATTCAAAATGTGTCTATTTCACATTGGCCATTTTCTCATATAAATGCATTTCCATTGACGATACCAATGAATAATTTATTCCCTAGTCATAAATTCCTTTTGTTTTTTATTTTTGTAAGAACTCTACCTTATCCTATGGTTTTTATGGCTAACCCATGAATTTGGTAGTAATGATGATTATATATAAATGATTTCTAGGTATAATTTTTATAATATCAATTAATATATTAATTAAAGTTAATTATATTTTCCCATTTTAATATTATATTGTATATAAAAATGTAATAACCCTGAGAAAATTGGTGTGAACTCAAGATATAAAAACTATAGGTAAAAAAATTAGTTTAGATGAGACCAAAATGATAAAACCCATGACCAAATCTAATTTTAATCATTATCTCATATTTAATATAAATTCCCTATTTTTTATAAATGTAATATTTTTATGATTAATTTTCCTTATTGTGTATTCAACGCACATATTTTTTTTAGCTCAGATTGAGGTTAAAAATATTAACCATTAATTAATGACACTCTCAATTGGTTTGAGATCATCTACATTGTTAAATTTTTTATTTCACCATGGTAGTGGTTTGGGGAATTTAGGACCACCAAACATAGATATGTCTCAATTGGAAAAATCCAGGATCAGTATTGTCTCCCCAACATAAGACCACTTTATTCCTATAATTTGATAATTTAAAGGTTGCATAAAAATTCATCTAACAAAACAAACCTTATATAAATTAACCAAAATTATCATGAACCTCATTTATTGTTACTGTTTTATGCTCTAAGATAACTCGACACAACCTGAACTAAAAATGGATTATCATATTTAATAACTAATGATATCAACTTCATCCAGTAATGATGAATTACCTACATGAAAATATAAATTTAATCTAGCTGAGACTAATTAATATTCTAATCCCAAAAAAATTACCCTCTATGTTGTTATCAAAACCACATAAGAAAAAGTATCCACCAATTATGAAAAAAAATATCGGGTGGTTCATTTCTATTTTTACGTCTGATGTGAGTACTTAACTCCCAACATTCAACGACTATTGTAGATGTTTTATTATAGAGAATAATCTATTAATGTTCCACCCCCACGTTAATGTATCTATTATATTCTTCCCTTACAATAGAATATCCACATAGATTCACACTCTCTAAGATCCACCTTAACATCAGCAACTATTCCTGTAAAAAGGAATTGAAAAAACATTACCTACCCAATTCATGAAAACAATATGATCCTAATTTAAAATATACATTTTAATGATTCTAGATAATCATCCATACTAATTATGGTCACCATAATGAATCGTATTCCCTTATTAATATAACATGGTTATTCTATCTTTTGACTATCATCATAGATATTATTGAGATCTATAGGAATTACTCAACCTTATTTAAACTACTCAACCTCAGAATAATGGAAATTGGTTCTCCCAAACCAACATAATATTAAGTATATTGTCCTGATAATTTGGAATAACATTTTCAAGAATCACCCAATACAAAGATAATTAATTCCCAAGTGACTGATGTCGATAACTTCTTCAGAGAACCTCATCCTTCATTATATAGATAGATTAATTATGTTGTGTGTATACCCAGAACAATCCAATATGAATTTAACTCTAAGGTTCTCTCTAAATCTGAGTATTAATATCATCGGATATCTATCTCTATGTTAAAAAAATACACAAATATAAGACCACTATCAATAAGAGAATGTGATTTACATGCTCTCTGACTTTATTGAAACCCTTTAGATCTATGACCTATGAATACGTCATAACACAATAAATCAATGTAAACATCAACATAATGGGAATATCATATAAAAGGAAGACTGTGGAGATATCAATATCAATAAATGGTTTTTATTTTTTACCACATTTAAATATTCATCTACTCTCTATCTAGCTTCTAAAACACATAATCTATAATTATAAAATAAAGTCCATTAATAGAATAATCAAATTTCATCCAATTATTGTGCCAAAAAAATATAATCAACCATCGGGATATTAATATAATGATGAATATATATCCAATTCCATGATAATTTGCTGCAAGAATACCATTATCATAGTATGTAAATAGAATATTCTTAAAAAACCAAATCACTACTCAATAAACTAATATATAGAATTTTTTGGCTCATAGAACACATTAATTATATTAGTTTTCTTATTATTTCAATTATTTTGACCCAAGATAGATTATACATGTATCCCTCTAGGGGAAACCTTCGGTATCCCTTCAGAGTAATTCATTCAATATTCTACGTTCAATAGAAATTTATTCTACATCGGTTCAGAAAACATAAAAAATCTATTTATATAATTTGATATGTGTATAACATAATCTTCAATATGGTGATATCAACTTTTCATTTCCATTGGTAGTGAATTGTAAATGAAAACAAAAGCGAAGTATTATCATCATAGAATATATGGGTCTCTAGGTTCTGATCATCTTTGACATTCATTACTTGACTAAATTGTGATTCATCATACCATATCTAAACAATAAAATATAACATTAATAGTAGATCCAAGTAAGATAGGGTCAACATATGTATAAACATATCAAACTACTCAGGATAATTTTAGGGGATCCATAAGAGTCACCAAATATTAAAAATATTATACAAAATTTATGAATAACTCATCATAATATTGAATGATATATTATTGATATAGAACATGAATCATTCTTCATACTATATATATAGACACCAGAACATAGAAATTCATCATGTTAATTTTCCCATGGTTCTAACCATCAACACTCCATACCTAATGGGATCTAAAAATGGTTGTGAATAATGTCAGTTAATTAATGTTTCACTCATCTCCAACCACTAATTCACACCCTTCAGGGATTCTACCAAAATTTGGAAAACCACCTGATATCTAAACAGTAGTTACAATTCATATCTATTTATAGAATCACTCTATTAAGTTTTATGAAAAAATAAAACAAGTTCCCACCACTAGTGTTCATCTCTACCATGAATTCTTTGATCCTTCAATTTTATCCAATGGGACTAATGCATAGATGGCTATTTATAAAAAATACATTTCAATGTTAAAATTTTAGTTTATCCAACAAAACTATTATGTTAAAAAAATACCACACAAATAAATTTTCAACAAAAAATTAATGTCATACAGTGGAATCAACATATTCCCAAACATAGTCATTCCTCCCGACTGAGGGTATACAATTCAACAATTAAAATTTATACCATGCTAGACCACAAACTCAAAAAATGTTAGAGATGTCACATTAGTGGACTGAGAAAAGCGTCATCTACTAAGGGCTCTGAAATTCATATTACTTTTCTCAATTCATAAATCATAATTTAGTGTGAAAAGTAAAAACTAGATATAAATTGGAGACAATTAATCTTTCTAAAATATTTTTTTACAAAGGATAAATATATCCTCGATAACCTATATAGACACTATAATTGAAATACAAGAATAATGTGCAATATATAATTTGACTCCTCAAACTCAATAAAAACTAAAATATAGAATACTATAAATATCATCACTATAACAATGAAGTGGTAAATTTCTTGAAATGTTTTTGATAATATTATCTCTCAATAGATTCTGAAAAAAACTCACCACACTATAATCAATGGAAATAATACAAATTACTAGAATGGGATCTTCATGAACCATATCCATACACATAAGCAGACTAATAGATATTAAAATCCTTATTTGAATATCATTAACCAATATAGTGTAGAGAATATATTGATATGATAACAGAGTAATGACATTATAGATCATAACATATAAATATATGATATACGCACCAACATTACCTGTTGATATAAAGATATCTTAGATCTCTATGCAAAAAAATGATTATATGAATCATGTAGAATGAAGATGTTGGATTATGCACCTATTATCGTATCCCTAGTAATAACTTAATGTTTTGGAAATTATTTCTTCTTGAATGTTTTTTTTCATCAATTGATTTCACTACACGCAATTTCAAGATTAAACAAAAACAATTCACTGTGAAAATATTATTATTTATTTTGAAAATTATATCCTACTAATTAATTTTGTGTTTAATAATATGATAAAAAAATAATTAACTCTATATAATTTTACAACACTATATAAATTTATTTATAAATTCATAGTAAATAATAATTAAATTTTTAATAATGACATTTAATTTTTCAAAAATAAATTTTCCCCACAAATATCTTTTATTACGAGTTTATATTAAATTTAGTTTCAAAATTTCTTAAATATTTAATTTGAATAAATGAATTTAATTTATTTAATTCATAATTCATAATTAATATTATAATATTTTTTAGATACTTTCTTGAAAAGTTTGATTTGTATGTTAATATTGAAAAATAAAATGTTTATAAAAATATGATATTATTTATATAAAAAATACACTCTATTATTTTATCATTATATCTAATTAAAAAAAAGAAAAATTTAACAATAATTATTCTAATTACTTTTATTATTAATATCTTTATACCTCATTTTAGTGTACGTACATTTCTTTGTTTATAATTCCATTTTCAATGAAAATATTTTTCATTTAATTTTTTGGTATCAATATTATATGAAATTCCACCACTTCGTAGAGTTAAATCAAAAAATGGATTGAATATTTAGGATAAACTTTTTTGTATTTGGAAAATAGTTTTATTTAAATTATTTTCTCATTATTAATTCTAACATTAGTAATTTTTTTACCAATGTGATGTAAAATCGGTTAATTTAGGATAAAAATAATTATACATGAACTATTACAAAACACAAAGAGTTTCATAAATGTTACTAATTGTGTAAATTACATCCCTACTCATCCAGTTTTTTGTTATATTAAAATGTATGGCAATTTGGAAGAGATTGTGACCTTTATAGTTCTTTAAATCAATAAAAGTCAAACACATCACAATCATAGTTTTAAAAATTATAATATTTTAATATTTGGATATATAGAGGATATAATAAAATAGTAAGACTATTTTTTATTATAAAATATTTATATTTATCATAGTAGTCTATTTTTTTTGTTAAATAATTACTTTAAATTCATAAACAACGTTGACGCGGTAATTATTCATTTAATGGAAAATACAATAAATGATATTAAAAATATTCAAAGTGTTATAATTCATGATATTATATTGAAAAAAAATCTAAATAATAATGAAATTATAGGGATGAATTAAAATAAATTGTGGAATTTATATATTATTTATCATGTTAATAAATTCAATGTAGTATAGAGAGTCCAAATGGATTTTAGTGATATTTTATGAAAATTATTTTTTAGTAAATTATGTAAAAATCATATAATATTAAATAAAATATAATGTTATAATATTTTATATAGTGTTTCATCACCAATTCATTTATATTTCATTAGGAATCAAATGTCTCCAAAATATTCCAATAGAAATTTAACCTTTTGAAAAATTCCAAAATTTCCCCTCAACTCTTTTAAAAATTCCCCCCCCCCCCTCACCCCCACTTATTTAAACAACATTGAAACTTAAGGAAACGACATCCAATAAATTATATATGATATTATTTTGTCAAAACAAAAGTCCTAGATCCCTTAAAAAAAGAATTATGGGAATGATCTTAAATAATATGTCAGCACCATAACCAATGTCTTCCTTTTCAACTATTATTTAACTCCTCAAAATTTCTGATATTTTAAAAATACATCATTTTCCTTAAAATTCAAAAATATTATTGTTATTATGAATGAAAAAATATAAAATAATATTCTCCATCAGAAAATAATTGAATTTTTCGATTGTTCACATATGTGACTGGTTGTCTCTCCATAGATATGCAAATCATGTTTCATCACCATATACTATGTATCAGTTTTATGATGAGATTAAAATTTAATGTGATATTTATGAAATAAATATTTTTATTAAAATTATATATTAGATATATATTTTTTCAATCAATATATTTTGAAAAAAATAATATCTCTTGGGAATTTGTGTAGACTACCATATCTATGAAGTGAAAATATTGTTTTCAATTTATATTTTCACTAGTATGGTAAGGTGAATATATATGATATAAATGATATAATAAATATTTTGTAAATTTTAATTATTATTTACATTAACTTAATTCCATAATTCAAAAAGTGAATAAATCATTCATTAATACGTATGACCCACTCTCTCTAAGTTCTCTGTAATTCAGTTTATATATCTATCATTATGGATAAATTAAAATGTATATATTTAATTTATATATATAAAATAATAATCAGTTAAATTATTATTCAATATATTTACGAAAAAAATAAATTTATTATAGATGTGGTTAGTGAACATTAAAATTAAGCTGGTCATATTGAATTGGATTTTTCCATCAATTTAATTTTTTTCGGACACATTCATTATAAACAAATTATTTCGATTTTTTGTTGTATATACATCATAGAAATTTCATCTATGTTAATTATTATCAATATTGTGGGATATAAATATCCATATATTTTTCATTATTTCATTTTCATATTATTATAATGATGCCAAAGTAACAATGGTTTAATTAAAAATCTCATTTTTAATCGATATGTTTTATATTCTATTCTCTACTAGGGGAATAACACTATCCAATGTCAAAATTTTATAAAAATTATATCAATTTTTTTTAAAAATTATTAAAATTGTTTGAAATAATATTTAAACCTGATTGACTTATTATAAATTGATTTTACATAAAATAATTGGTTATTTTTTAAATTTGGTTCATTGTAACATTTCCGAAACAATTATGGAATGAATGATTTTTCACTTATATGTAATGAGTATCATTTCCTACCATCAGGAAACCTCAATGCATTTAAGATTCATTTTATAATTTTACATGGTAATATTCTAAAAAAATTATTTCTTTTATAATTTCAAGTCCTTAATAAAAGAAATTATTTTATAATGGAAAGGTAATTTCCGCAATAATTATTCCATGTGATCTCTAAAAAACATTTTCGATCCAATATAACATTATGTGACTTGATATATGGTTTACTAGGAATTTTATCTTGGGATACCATCGTAATTCATTCTTTGGATGGATTTTTTTATGATGGAATGATGATTATGAGGCTTTTTTGATTTATGTGATTGATGTTATGAGGAAATGATATTGAAGACCATTTATGTTATGGGTTGTAGAGTGATAAAATATTTATAATATAGAATAATACAAATATATGATTTTGAATTTGTAATGGGTGGGAGATATATCCCCCTGAAATTCATTATATATCAATTGATATATCACAAGATAAATTAGACTTGAATGGGGTGTAAAGCTAGTTCTGTAAGGGACTCAGTACACTATGATAGAGCTAAGAGTGAACCTAGAAAACTATGTTGGTTTGAGGGATGAACCCATTCAACTATAATACCCTTTTCAATGAGACATGACTACTATGGAAATGATTTTATATACTTATACATACCCACACACATGTTTATTTCATGAACATATAGTTTACGATTTTGTTATGATAACATCTCATTCATATGAATAATGTATTTTTAAATGATAATTTTTTATGCCATAAATCATGTTATACCATATTTTCATATTGGCTATAATATTTTTATGTGATAGAAATTATATTCTAAAATTATTATCATTACATTTTTTATTATAAATTCCAATTGTAATATCTCATGATTAGACATAATAAGCATCTGATCTCGCCATTTTTATGTTTCATTATCTATATTTTGATGTAATTTTTTAGTTGGCTATGCCTTCGATGAATTCTATGAGTGAATATATTTCTGGTAGATGGTGAAAATATTTCAAAAATAGAAAATATATTACCTAATCTCCAAACACAAAAAACCTTACTTGTCCCCAATTAGATTTTTTTAACCTTTTCTATATTCTTCATCTATTATTATATATTATTTATGTATGATTAATATGGGTGAATAATTTTGGTATCAAATCTTGTTTTATTAAACCATTAGAGATTACAGTAATTTTCATTGAAAACCCTTGGGGTTAGTCTATGTATTGGATAATGTCCTACTATATTGATAATTAAGAGATTATGTGTTTTTAAAATCAACTAAATCAATTTTTGGATACTATTAGTGGATGTTGATCATGAACAACTGTAGTAAGGGGTAATTTCCATGAAAATAGAACATTGATCTAGACTCAATCTCCATCAGGTATACAATAATGGTCCTTGTATCACACTTGTTTTAGATACACCAAGGGTATATTATTTAGTTTAATATAAATATTCATTATAAACCATTATAAATAATTTAATTATACAATAATCATGGTTTTCCTTGGTTAAATATATGGTGTCAGTGATTCATAAAAGTATTAATGATTTATAAATCATGTAAATGATAATTTATTTTCCCAACAGAATTATAGTTTCTCTCACTAGCATTTAGATTTAGATAATAGCTAGAAAAAGGGTGATTGATGTTAAAGGTGATTGTATTAAATAATGGAATTATTTTTCTCTTAATAAACCATATGGATTGAGAACTAAATGTAGAATCCATATTTTTATTCACAATCAAAAATATCATAATATTTAACGCAATATCATCATAGGTTAGTTTTATGACATTCTTAACCTGTGGAAAAGGGAGTTTAATTATTCTTATAGAGGAAATAATGTTAATGTTCCATTATTTGAAAACTGTTGGTAGACTTATGGATGATAAGACCTCAATATAACAAGAAGGTATCTATATTTCTGTAAATTGTGTCATATTGAATTTAATTTTTGAGGAAAAATTAATATTATAGTTAACACAATGGATGTGAATAAAGGATTCATTATTTTATCATTGATAGTTGATGTTTATAAATGTTGATATTAGGTTCATTTTGAAAATCCATTTCCTATTGGGAAATCATTAAAAAAGGATCAGATATGTTGTATGAGTAATTGTTTTCTTGTTATTGATGAAAAACTATGAAAGAATTAGTAATGAAATTTCATGTTATGGAGTAATTTAATCTATTATGGCCACTATATTAATAAGAAATTTAAATGATTGTAATTATTATTTAATATGATTTTATAATTATGATGTAAATGTGTTTTATAAATAAAATGTTCTATTGAAAGAATCTTGAAACATGAATGAACTATTATTTAGTTATAATAAATTGTGAAATTGAAATTATATTTCGAATGGTATAAAGAAGAATTAAAATATATTTTCTATCAAGATGATCTTATTGGAAAAAATTTGATTAATGGAATGAATACCTCTAATATGTATCCAATTTGGAGATAATCAGGATTACTGTAGATAAAGAGATTATTAACACTAATGAGAGAATATTGGTATCCTTTAAATGGATTAGTGATTTGATAATATTTATTTCATTTTTAATTTTATGAAACTTTTAAATAGATTATTGATATATTTGAGAAAAATCATAATGTTAATGTGTTTAGGAATGCATGTTGTCATTTGTGGTCAATGGTAATTTAGGTTATTATCATATGTCTATAGAATATATGTATAAGGTGCTCGTGTGTTAGTTTTGTGACATTAAGAGAATTATTTATGATTTATGATATATTGATTTTATAATTATTGTGACTTTGTCTATAAATTTGGGTTTCAGGAATTTACTCTGACATATTTTGGATGAGTCTTATGATTAACACATTAATCATTAGATTAAGATACTCATTAATTATTGATGTTTTTATATTAACGAGTTTAACTATATTTATTTTCATATTATAACAATTTTAGTATGGGTTAATATCTAATGATAAGAGAGAAAACCGGTTTCCATTTCTGGGAATTTTAATCTATTAGAGGATTATCATAGTATAAATGCATGACATATTTATCAAATTCATTGTATAGAAAAAAATATGAAATTTTGGAGGTAATTTATTAAAGGATGAAGATATAATTTTCATGTAATAATAATTACTTATGTTATTTTTCTATATGTGAAATTTAATGAATTTACTTTACAGAAATAAAAAAAACAAAAAAATCATAAAAAATTCAATTTTGAGGACTTGATAGACATTTGAACTTCTTTTTTTATTGTTACCATTATCAAGATCATTAAATTCATTATAGTGAAATGGAAATAATCATTACAGTTATTCCATTTCAATATCATCACTTACCTGTAATGTTATTTAATTTAGAAACCTATTATCTGTATCACCTCATGATTTTTGAAATTTATTCTCTTTAAATAATTATATATCTTCAATGGCTCGTGGTGAACATAACACCGTGTTTAAATAAACAATAAAGAATTTTAAAATATTATAATTTAAGGTGACAATTAATACCCAAAAATTAAATTCAAGGTCATGAATTGGATTAACTAATTTATGAAATATATATTAATTTCTTAAAAATTATGAATTTAATGATAAATTCATATAAAATAAAACTTTGATTTTTAGTAAATGATTATTTAAAAAAAAGTTTCTCCATATTTTTTTAGTATATAACATAAATATTTAATGAAACTTTTAGAAAATAAATTTTAGGAAAATTATATTCATTTTTTATTTTTTTATGTCATAATTGTCATAGAATTAGTTTTTTTAGAATTTTCAAAAACAGGTTATACTTTTAGTACACAATGAAAACAACATATTTTTATAAAACCAACATTTTCCATATATTAAATATTAAAATTATTATTTAAACATGATATCAATGTTAATTAATTACTATTAATTTAGACATATTAAATTTAATTTCATTTTTATTATTACATATATTTTAGAAGAAACTTTTTTGGCTTAAAAAATTAATTTTCAAGAAAAATGTTTTTTCTTTTATTATTCAAGATAAATTTTAAAATAAAATCTTACTATTTATTGATATTAATAATGAAACAAATATTCCATATTTGTGATTATTTTTTATAATTTGGTAAATAATTCCCTTTTTTATTAGTACGAATAGTAACTACAGAAATTTTAATACCATGGTAAGGGTAAATGTATAATTTTATGTTAAAAAAAATATATTGACAATTATATATCCCCAAAACATGAGTAAATATTATTTTATTATTTTGTTTTTTCCATATTCATCCTGAATATTGTTATATGAATTTTATTTCCATTTTGACGATATTATGACATTTATTTTATTTTATTTCTAGAAATGTAAAACATGTCAGACAATTGTTTTTAATGACTATAATATTCCAATATTTGGAAATTAAGATGATATATTCAAATAATTTTTTAAATTATAATATATTTTTACTAAACATAACAATTTATTTCTATTTTTAGGGAAGTAATCATTTCCGAAATTGCAAACACAACACTGATGTAATAGTTATTCAATTAATGAAAAAATAAAATAAATGATATTAGAGATTTTAAACATATTATAATTTGCGATACATTATGTGATACATGAAATTATAGATTAAAATTAAATGATATGGATAATTTAAATTATATTTTATGACTTTATATTCTTTTCATTATTTAATTTAATTCAATATAATGAAAATTATCAAAATTTATAATAAAGATTTTTTTGAAAATAATATTTTACATAATTTCATGAGAATAATAAAAATAATAAATAAGGGTAAATGGGATAAAAAAATTATATTTTAATCCTTGGGTATTTATAGGTCATTGGGATGAATTTGGATCATGAATATTTCTATTATTATTTAATCATTTGGGAAATTAAAAATGTTCCCCTCACTTCAATTATAAGACGACCACTCCTCCTCACTTATTTGAACCAAATTGAGCCTTACATATCCAATATACCATTAAAATTTCTTTTTTAATATTATTTATAAAAATTCATGGGTAGCTGGTATTCTCAAATTACCAACCCTATAGTGTTTAAACGGAGATCTAATGGAGTCATCTCAAAGAATATGTAATCTCCTCAATAGATCATTCTCCATTTCAAAAATTATTTACCTCCAAAAAATATAATATATTTATAAAAAATAAATTAATTTTATTCAATATTTATAAATTTAATTATTATTATTATTATCCCACTCTACACCATTTTTTCTTATTAAACGATATGATAATTTATCATTCATATTGATGTATGGATTACTGTCTCCACATAGAGGTAGAATTAATGTTTATTCACCATATATTATATATTGGTATTATTATTGGTTTAATTTTTAAATATTATAATTATAAAATTAGTTTACATGTTAAATCCTAATATCATATCTACCTTCTTACAATAAAAACCATTTAAAAATGATAACATCGCTCGTGCTTATATTTGGACTACCACCTCTACTTTGAATTCTATGTTGTTTCTCTTTAATATTTTTATATGTTTTTTAATGATGAAATAGTTGAAAAATATATATGATATAAATGATATAATAATGATTCATAAATGGTTATTTTTTACTTATATTTATTCTATTCCATTTTTTCAATAAGTGAATACAGTGTTCATGTGTTCGTATGACCTATTGTCTCCATGATTTTTTGAAATGCATTTTGGGTTCCTATCAATATAGATTAATTTAAATACTTAAAGATAAAATATATATTGCATAAAAACAATATTAATCAATCTAATATATATGTATAATAAATTTAAATTTATTATACATGAGGTTAAAGAACTGTCAAAAGATTTTAGACATAATCTATGTTGTATTTGTCAAACTTTTATTTCATTGTGACAAATTACATATACACTACTTGTTTCTTTTTTGTGTATCATGTACTAATTATGAATTAATTTTTTGGGTCATATCTAGAGAATTATATGATTTATATATCCACCTAACCTCCATTCTATAATGGTTCTTATGATTCCAATGACACCAAATGCTATGGGATTAATTAATAGATTCATCTTTATTCGAGATTATTTATATTTATGTCTCTATGAGGAAACATTACTATTCAATTTCCATGTCTTTTAAAAAATTAAATAATGTTTCTACTATTATCCTAAAAATATTTTATATCAGATTTACCTATTTTTAAATTATCAGAATACAGTTAAAATGAAATCATTTTTTCATTTTCCAATTCACGTACATTATGAATTTGAAAAAAAATGTAATGAATGATATATATTTTTAACTCAAAATGTATGATTGGATTTTTTTTCACCACCATGATTCCACAATTCAATGATGTTATCATTATATGTATAAGGGGTAATTTTCACTGAAAACTATTTCCATTATAATTTCATGAAATTTATTGAAATGAAAATATTTTAAAAAAGAATGACTATATTTCTAAAAAATTATTCAATGTGAATTAAAAAAACCATTTTCCATATAAGATAAAATTATTTGATGTAATATATACATTCATGGGGATATTATTCAAGGTAACCGTACTTGTTATTTCATTGGATGATTTCTGTTTATAATGGCATGTGGTTTCCTGAGTCCTATTTGTTTTCCATGAGTTATGTTATGATGAAATGTTTATCAAAACAATTTATTTTATGGGCTGTGATATGATTAATGATTTATGATCATATGGAACACATATATGAGATTTTTCATTATGTGAATGGATTATTATATATCTCCCTCTAATGTATTGAGTAAATATTTATATATCATGATATAAACATGACTAGAATGTGGAGATATCATAGTTCAGAAAGGGAATCTATCCACATGAGATTCATGGGAGTGAACCTTGACTACTAAGATGGTATGGGGAGTAAACAACTTTCTCTTTTAAATACATGTATATGATCCATTACTACTAATTAAAAACATTATATAGTTATTATGATTCCATACATGTTTATTTCATGAAAATATTGTTCATGATCAAGTTATGAAGATTTATAATTCTTTTTATTAATATCATTTATAATGATCATGTTTTATGAAATTATTCATGTGTTATGATCTTTTTCAAATGGGGTATATTATTATATTATTATGGCCATGATCTTATTGAAAAAATTTTATATTATTATTGTTTCGGTGCGGATGTGCGTCGGGTTACGCTGTTCCGCCAGGACGCGTTCGCGCGTGCACCCGTCAACCCGAGGGGATGGGCGCGCGGCTTGTGGTCCCGCAGTCCCGCTTTCCAAGGGCGGGCGGCATCCGTCCCTTATTCAGGGGCGTCTGCTCCTTGATCGAAACCGGGATGATGGGATGTCGGCTTCTCCTTCCTTGGACGTCTCCTCGGAACTTGTCGCCTAATCCGGGTCTCCCTCATAGACTTAAGAATGTTCGTGAATCTCGTTCCCGGCGCCATATCTTCATGGACACCGGTTAATTACGCTGCTTCCGCCCGGACGTTCCAAGGAGTCTGGGCGGGGCAGCAACCTGCGGTGAGAAGGCCGGGTGGCTCTGGGTGCTGGGGGCGTGTTGTAACACTGCGGCTCTGCACGTCTGTCTTCCGTCCCTAATAGGGCTTCTCGAAGGCACGATGGCCTGAGGCATCCCGTACTAGGTGCGGGGAACTGTGTCACCTAAGGTTTTCCTCAGCTTCCCGTGTTTAACACGGGGTATGCCGCGAGTTTAACGTCCAGCGGGGACGGCATCGGACCGATCAACACGAAAAGTGGATCAGATGACAGAACCCCTTGCGGGGAACCTCCGACGCTGGGGCCAGCACATGGGCGGCTTCCCAAGTAACGTGGAGTGAAGTGAAGTGGCATGACCCCACCGGGATATGGCGGCCCGGGTAAGGATCAGGGTGGATGATGGAGTAAAGAGCTTGGACCCCAGAGGGGCTTCCTACGTACCGCGCGTTAACACGGATCAAAGTCAACGTAGTTCGGGCATACAGTTTAACGTCATGCTGGACGTCGGCAAGCCGACTCACGAAGAGGTCGAGGCCGCCGGGCGGAGGATTGAACCGAACCACCTCGCACGGAGGGGGATGGAACGGCCGGGTGGATCACAGTTTCACGTCATGCTGGACGATAAAAGGGGAAATGGAAAAGGGGGGCTGTGGGGAGGCACCGTGGAGATACACACGGGCGGTCTCCCACAGGGGCGGATTCATAGGTGAATCAACGCAAGCGTGAACCCTGGAGGGGTCCACTGATGGACGAACCGACGTAAATACGACCGGGACGACCAGGTGGTGGGCTTGGACCTCAGGGAGGCTTCCTACGTACCCTGTATAGAAGACAGGGATCAAAGTCCACGTAGTTCATTCTGTCAGGACTTACGCACTTGGGGCGGCCCGGATACTGCAAAACTCAGTTGGAAGGGACTTGGACCGAAAGCAAAAGACACCTCGATCCCAGTCAGACCCTCTACTGGCTTCGGCAGTGGGGAGGTGCAATGGAGATACACATGTGCAGCCTCCCACGAGAAACTAGGGGTTTGTAATACCCTGCCCCCGTAGGGAAAAGCCACTCCCATTAAATCGTCCCAAAAGGGGGACAATCCCGACATCCCTGCAGAGACGAGCGGGTGGGGGCCACGTCCAAACCGGGGGAGACCCTGCGTGCGGAGCACGGGATCAGGTTGCGGACGGTTTAGCGTCTTGCCAGACGAAGTACAGTTTAACGTCATGTGTTGAGGACGAGGCACTTGGCAGTTTAACGTCTTGCAGCACGGACGATGGGGGCTAGGCAGTTTAACGTCGTGCAGCTTGGACGGGTGTGCAGTTTAACGTCATGCTGGGCATAGGTTGCCGGACGAAGCACTTGGCAGTTTAACGTCTTGCAGCGCGGACGATGTACAGTTTAACGTCGTGCAGGACGTATATGCAGTTTAACGTCATGCTGGACGAGTATGCAGTTTAACGTCATGCTGGACATATATGCAGTTTAACGTCATGCTGGACATATATGCAGTTTAACGTCATGCTGGACATAGGTGCGTGTCACTTCGCGCAAGCCTGGAGGGCCGCACGGGAAGACAACGCACGGTGCGGGCACCCGGGATGAGAATCATCGGGTGCCACACAGGCGGGTAACCTTAGGAGGTCAACGGGGACGACCCTGGCAGATTGCGCGCAAAAAGGAAGCTTTGCGCGCAATACTGCGGGCCGGCGCGCAATCGGGGCGGCTGGCGCGCAATTGGGCCAGCGCCTTGCGCGCGGATGCTTCAGATTGCTCACACCGGGCTTCGGATAGCGCGCGGGGGCAACGGCTCATTCTCTAATGAATGGCCACTTGAAAGAAGGGGGGGTGCGCGCAATCGGGCCGGATTGCGCGCACCCCGGGGCAATTGCGCGCAAGCGGGTTCTTTTGCGCGCAAAGGCCTTAGGGTGAGTGTTTATTCAAATGAAAGGAGCCAGCGGGGATTGCGCGCGAAGGCGGACCCCGAGGCTTTCTTGCGCGAAAGAAAGGAGGTTACCTGAAGTTCGTCATTGCGCGCGGAAGGGGTTGAATTGCGCGCACGGGAGACGTTTCGACTTCCAGCAACCTTTGAAACGTTGGGGGTCGCCTTGTATTTATAGGCAACCCCGGGCGCGGAATCCAGGGTGCGAGCGCGAAATTCTTCTCGCGGGCGCGGAATCGGGCGCGGCGCGTAAGGGAGTCGCGCGGACCCGCGGCGCGCAGAATTGCGCGCCGGACCGGCGCATTGCGCGCATCCCGGGGGGTTTGCGCGCGGGACATCACCTTTGCGCGCGTGCCTCTGAAATTCCGCGCAAGGCCTCCGGGCCCTCCGAAACATCCTTCCGACTCCAAATATGACCTCGCTTTCCGCATCCGGAGCTTCGTTTGGGAGCAACGGACTTTTCCGGCGTCTACAAAAGCCCCCCCTCGGAATCTGATCGGCGAGAGGTCGCAACGATCGGGTTCCGAGGGAGACGCCGGAATGCCGAAGTCCTGGGCGGCGCGGGACTTAGGCGCGCAAAAAGGGGCACCGGTCGCGAAATTCGCCGCTGCGGTCGCGCAAAGCGCTTTCCGCGCAGCGCGGGCCCGGCCTCGCCTATAAATAGGGGCGCTGGGTCCCGCGTTCCGTACTCTGGCCTTCCGCGCGATAAGCTCCCAAGCTCTCGTGCGCGAAATTGCCTCTTCCGGTCGCGAAATTCGCCCGATCGGCGCGCAAAACCGTCCGGATTTCGCCTGCTTTTGCGCGAAAACCCGGAACTTTGCGCGACAGTCTTCCCAATTGCGCGCCGTCCCCTTGGATTGCGCGCCAACCTTCAAACTTTTCCACCAGCCTCGTCCGATCCCGCACTCTTCATCCCTTAACCCGCACGACTCCCGAAACTTCTGAGATGGCCGCGCACAGAGGAAATGAGGGGGATGCCGCCACTCGCAGAGCTGAGATGGCGACGAACGAGGAGGTTTACGGAGCCAAGGAGATTGTTTCCAACAATCAATCCTTGTTCGACTTACTAACGCCGGCCCAGAAGACATATCCACTGTCGGACAACCTGCCGCTCTGGAACTTCGGCATCCTCGATGAGGTTCCGGTGCCAGGGTTCGAGATTGATGCGCCGCGGACCTGGGTGACCCGGGAGGACGAGCTTCTCCGCTATAACATCACCAACAATGGGCATCCTGCCAGGGAGACCAGACACTTGGATGTCTATGTCCTGAACCCGAGGACGCGAACCATTGATGGGGGTGAGCCTACTGTGGAGAATTCTCCAGCCCTCTACTCGAGCACATACCGTCAGAGTGTCACTGACGACACCAAGGGCTGGCTGAAGGACTGGGACTTGCGATCCGGGGGCAACTTTACCAGTGAATGGGCCTGGGCGTTCTGGGTACGCCACACTTGCGATCACTTCGCAGAGGAGCTGCGGTACATCGGCCTGTTCGAGGCGGTGTGGACGTCGCAGTTCCACTTCTACCAGCAGTCTGAGCTCGGGCCGGAGCTGTTCACTCGCTGGTCCCCGGATACCAACACCTTCCATCTTCACCATGGGGAGGTCGGCATCGGTCTCTGGGACATCCACTGCATCGGAGGTATCCCGCTGGAGGGCTACCAGTACGATGAGTTCCTGCCACCGAAGAACATCTGGGAGGACAGGTCACGGACTCCCATTCTGACCTGGCATCTTCTTGACCTGGCTACGCAGCGGCTCGGGATCCAAGACTTCCAGAAGGACATAGCCTACAAGGATTGGTTCGGCCAGTTCCTGGAGCATGACCCGGCGGTCAAGATGCCAGGCAGGGGGAAGCGGTGCCCGACCGCAGCTCAGAGGAGCCGGAACGGGTCGTACTGGCGGGTCCTGGAGACGGGCGATTACCGCTCATGGGGGTACCGCGTCATCGAGGCCCGGGACCCGAACGTCCGGTACGCGGCGTTCCTGGCCGCCTTTCTGAGCGGGTGGCTCCTGCCAGTGCGGGATGCGAGGATGGGCGTCCGTCCGGCGACGCTGGCGATGGCGGGCGCCATGGCTGCCAATAAGAGGTACAACCTCGGGGTCCCAGTACTGGCGAGGCTGTATGCCATTCTCGGACGCATCTCACGAGGGGGGTCGCCACGAAGGATCTGTGGGCCCTTTCAGTTCTTCCACGGCTGGGTGGCTGCTCACCTTGGTGGGTATACGTTCCCAAATGCCATCAGTCCTCCGGGCAACGGCCTGCGACCCTCCCTGCTGAACATTGCGGGGGTCGCTCCGATGACCCTCAGTGAGGAGGGCGTGAGGGTTCGGATTGGCAATCATGCCAATTTCAACTTCAGCCCGTTCCCCACTCCTGTCGGCCAGATGATCGACAACGGACAGGGCCCGCTGGAGCAGCATGAATACTTCCTGAACATGCGGGGCGGGGTGCTCGTGGCTCGGATCGACGGGAAGGTGATCTGCGAGCCTTACGTGCCGACCCGGTTCGCCAGGCAGTTCGGGTGCCTTCAGCGGATGCCGAAGAGGGTATTCACTGCTGTCCGGGAGGAGACGAACCCCGGCGTCCTTCGCCAGATGTGGCTGATGTTCGTCGCCTTCGGCTCTGGCGACGTCATCACCCTCCCTCCTACCGGAGTTAACGCAGGCTTGGCAACCGAGTACGCCGAACACTGGGCCATCGCGTACCCTGAGGGGCTCTTGCGGAAGCTAGTTCGGCGGCTCGAGGCTACCCGTGCGGAGACCGGGCGTCAAGGAAGGAGGCGAGGCGCCGCCACACGGGGGAGAACGGAGGCGCGCCAAGCAGCGGGGCCGGTGCGAGCAGGGACTTCGGCGGCGGGCGCATCGCAGGCTGCCGCTACGACCTCAGCGCCCAGAGAGGGGGCACATGCGGCGGTCGAGGAGCGGCCCGGGAAGCAGGTGAGACGTCTGCTCGAACCCTCCCACGATGCAGTCTTCCCGGCGCTGTGGTCGGCCTGGATGACCCTGCGGCAGTCACTGGGGACCGACGTCATCTGGCGAAAGATACTCAGAGAAGGAATCTATCTGCCAGAGGTCGGGCGCCTCCAGATCACCGACAGGGTGGACTTCAACCGGCAATATGCATATCTGACGGCCATGGACGAGTACGCGCGCCAACGTGGTCAGCGTGCGGAGCCATCCCTTCTGGTGAAGGTGATGCTCGGTCTCGAGCCCGCTCCGGAACAGATGCCGCCGGAAGAAGATGACAGTAACGACTCCGAGGAGGAGGAGGAGACGGGGGAGGATGAAGGCTCCGAGGGAAGGTCCCATCGGGGGAGCCCACGGGAGAGCGGCGAGGTGGCCGGCTCTGACAACGTTGATGTCACTGAGCTCCTCGAGGTCCGCTTCTATCCCTACTCAACTTGCTTCATCCATTCTCTTATGCAGCTTCTAACCCGTTTCTCCATCCTTCTCAGGAGCACACGGACGTCGGTCAGGCGTCCTCAACAGGAGTAGGAGAGGCGCCAGCAGGACAAGGCGGGGGCCAGGCACCCATTATCGAATTGACAAGCGCTAAGGGGTCCCCTGCTGCAACTGTTCCTGCGGCGACCGGGGTAGCGGAAGATGATGCTCCGAACTCCCGTAAGTCTCCCTACTTTACTGCTGGTGCTTGCCATTGACGATCCGTGACTAACCATGGCATGCCCTGCGCAGTGATCTCAACATCGGAGGCTCGTCGGGTTGCCGAACCCGGGCCATCTACGAGTGGACCAGTGGTGGACATGCCGCCTGCTCCGGAACAGGCTTCCCAAACCGAGCCGGCCCCACCAACTGCTGATCAAGGGGCTGCGGACGTCGGCGGTGCTGCCACCGGAGAGAGGCTGGGGGCTGACGAGGGTGTCAGCGCCGCTGGGGAGAGAGAAGAAGGTTGCCCGGATGTTGGGGAACCTTTCCCTCGTGAGGACCTCCCAGGGGCGGACCCTGCAGCAGACCTGCTGGCTGCCTTCCCTGCCTACCGGCCTGCCGACCCAGAGGAGATGGATGACTCGGACGCGGAGGCGGTCGAGGATAGCCGGGTAACGCGACGCAGGGGGTAGAAGTGCATCCAGCGCTTCCTCAAGCGAGACCCATCGGAATGGCTGGGGCGCATGGGATCACTTCAGACCTGGCTGCGCTTCCTGTGTGCCGGGGGAGCTGATGCTCAACGCCTCCATCTGACGGTCCGTGATTTCATGGCCGAGAAGATGCGCGAGAGCCGCCGGCGTGCCGACGTCGCACAAAGTCGGGACATGTCGGAGAGCACGCAGGCGCTCATCGCGGCAAAGCAGGAAGTCCGGCGCCTCGAAGGGCAGGCGGCAGAGAAGGAGGCCTTCGTCGCAGCATGTACCGAGCTTGTGGAGCAACTATCGGCACAACTGATCGACGCTCAGGTACAGCTGACGGAGGCGGGCCAACAGATGGTCACACTCCAAGTCGAGCGGGAGCGTGCACAGGCCAGGATTGACGAACTGCGTGCTGCGACCGCCGACGAGGAGAGGGCACGCAGAGAACGAGAAGCAGCCCTGGAGGCCGCCAGCCAAAGGGTAGCGGCATTAGAAAGACTCATTCAGCACGCTAATCCCTAAGGGCTGTTTTTTTTGCCATTCCCAGAACATTTGCTTCCGCTACTTAATATTTGATCCACTTGTACGAATCGCCATATTTATCTGCGTCTTTTGGTTTAACATGCTCAACCACAAATTGTCTCGTGGGAGCGTTAACCAAGCATCAGGCATCCATAATTGGGCCTGGGTTTCTGGAGAAAAGAGGGAGGTCATTCCTGGGAAAGGAGACCTCAGACCTAACCAATGTATCGTCCCCCAACTTGTTCCAACACACGAGCGGGACAACGCTAGGGGCGTTGAGATTTTATCCGAACATAGGGAAATGAGAAAGGGTGAATCGCGTGTCCCGAATCCAGACATCCACAACGATCGGCCTTCCAGGAAATGCCCAAGACGGTAGGCGGACAGTGGATCGACCATAACAACTGCAATAGACGGACCGAAAAAGGCCATCATTCATATTGCAGGAGGCGGACCACATGTCATCATGAATACCGCTTTGGGGTTCCTTCAGGCACAAGGGTGGAAAATCCAGATCAACAGGGCATGCGAAGCGTGGGGCGAAGTGACGATTTGTTCGGACAGAATCCAACGCTCTCAAAATTGCGCCACCGTGGGGAAAGCGTATTGGGCGGATGCACTAATCTGGCCGTGAGTCACCTCAATTCTCAGACAGCACCTCTCTGACGAGGAAACTGTCGCTTCCCATCATTGCGATGGGGCATCCCGAGCTGAATCGGGGAGAATATCACAACTGCACCACTCTACCCGAAGTCAGGCCAGACGGCCGGCGACGAGGAGGGGCGGGACTTATCGATCCCTGAGGCTGGACCCGAGTCGAAATGTCCGGGCGTTCCTACGTACTCCATCAGGCTGGAGATCAAGCCACACGTAGTTCTGTGAGTGCAGTTTAACGTCATGCAGGACGTAGGACCCCATTTGGGGTAGATCTTAGTTTAGGGTCTTAGAGCTCGGACCATAAGGGCTGGATCTTAGTTTAAGGTCTTAGAGCTCGGACCATAAAGGTGGAGGATCTTAGTTTAAGGTCTTAGAGCTCGGACCATAAGGGCTAGAGGATCTTAGTTTAAGGTCTTAGAGCTCGGACCATAAGGGCTAGAGGATCTTAGTTTAAGGTCTTAGAGCTCGGACCATAAGGGCTAGAGGATCTTAGTTTAAGGTCTTAGAGCTCGGACCATAAGGGCTAGATCTTAGTTTAAGGTCTTAGAGCTCGGACCAGAAGGGGAGATCTTAGTTTAAGGTCTTAGAGCTCGGACCATAAAGGTGGAGGATCTTAGTTTAAGGTCTTAGAGCTCGGACCATAAAGGGGGGATCTTAGTTTAAGGTCTTAGAGCTCGGACCAGAAGGGCTCAAAGCACGCCACATCGTGGTCATATCCCCTGGATATGCGAAGATGCACTGAGGGATAGTGTCAAGAGTGTCGAGGTTTCGCCTGGTCAGAATGGGAGGTGGAAAATGTGAATCATGCGGCCATTCACTCGAGGACCGGGAGCACCGGCGTGACGATATGAGAATACTGCCGACCGTGGCGGAAAAGCAGCATCAACATCGCACCAACCGTTGGTGGAATGAGGCAGCAAACGAGCATCGACCGCTCAATCGCAGGATTTATATCGATTTGCTGCCCGAGGCCATTGGGGGTACCGGCCCGAGTCGGTGGGAGAGCACTGAGGCATTGTGTCCGAACCGTTCACGGGGGCTCCACCCAGGGCGTAGACGATGGGTCCGAATGAAAGGGAGCACGAAGCCTGAAAAGTGGAGGAAACCTGACCAAGCGGATCCTGACCCTCCTGGCAATAAACCAGAGTACTCTTGACACCGGTGGACCACGGCAAGGGGTCGGGGAACACGCCTTGAGGGTGACCTGAAGGCGGCGGATTCCCCAGAGAAGGGGGAATCTCTAAGAGGTGGGGGGCTGGACCCGAAGTTTCAAACATCCGGGCGTTCCTACGTATCCCATAAGGATGGGAATCAAGCCGCACGTAGTTCTTGAAGCGCGGTGCAACACAATCGGGCACCAGCGCGGGGAAGAGTGCGGGTCTGACCCTCGCACACAAAAGGAGCGGCATTTGATATTTCTTGTTTGTCCTTAAAGATGAATGGTTTTTCTTTGTGCGGCGACATGCCCGTGATTGAGAAATCTCTGGCGTCGCCACAATAATCAAGCCATGGAAGGCATTGATGAATGGCGTGGTCATTAACCAGCGCCCAACATGAGTGTCCCCTGAGGAGGACATCACGATGCAGTGCCGTTTCTCGTCGGGCGGCCAAGACGATCACAGTTTACGGTCGTGTGGTAGGACCAGACAACACAGTTTAAGGTCGTGTGGTTCGGACCATGGAGGAATCCGCTTACCGCGGTACGGCGGACACGGCGGAGGTGGGAGCATACCCAGCCCTGCGGTCACGCACGATTCCAGGAGAAGAGTCTTGGGATGGGGGTCTGCGTGTGTCCATCACCCGAGGGGCAGAGATGCTAGCCTCCAGATATACTGGGCCCAGAACGCAATTGTTCGGGCGACTCCCTCCTCCTTATGGGGACGAGGGTCCAGCTACGCATGGCCCTTAGGGAGGATATCTGCATATATCCTTGGTGCTCAGATCATGGGAGCCTCGAACGACATCATTACCCTGGTTGGTCTGCCTAACGTGTAGAGGCGTACCGGAGGTCGGTATGAAGAGAGTGTCAAGATCCCACTACAACGCACAAAGGCGGAGTGTGATGAGGACTGCGCAACCAATGTTCAGAGCCCGAGAGAGCTGACATGGCGATCAAGGACGTTGCTGACGCACTCGCAACACAACATCCGATCGCGTCAGCCTAAGACGGGGCAAGCAAACGAGCATCAACCGCTCAATCGCAGGATTCATATCGATTTGCGGCCCAAGACCCGCCGGTAAATCGACCCGGAGCGGTGGGAGAGCACTGAGGCATCGTACCCAAACCGCTAACGAGGATCCCTTTGAGTGAAGGCTCGAACAAGAGGAAGCGCGAGGCCTGACAAGCAACACAGGACTTGTCGGGATTGAATCTGACACTACGAGTCATAGACCGAAGCACCCCAAAACATGTTAACAGATCTCCGGAAAGGGTCGGAGGACTCACCCTGAGAGCAACCGAAGGGGGGCAGGTCCCCGTGATCAACCAAGAGACGGGGCTGGACCTGAAACACAAGCGTCCAGGCGGTCCTACGTATCCCATAAGGATGGGAATCAAGCCATACGTAGTTCTGGAAAGGCAGTTTAACGTCATGCAGGACGATGAGGGGTGTGAGGTAGTCCCACACACGGGGGAGGCGTACGGCGCGGCCAGTAGACCGACGCGAATGAGGACATAATCCCCCCGCTCACGCGATACGCCTCGCACAAAAAGGAGGGGAACTGGGGCCAGAGGCCCAACGCGGGATAGGGATTCCCGGGAAATGGGGCTGGGCCTGAAACATGATGTCCAGGCGGTCCTACGTATCCCATAAGGATGGGAATCAAGCCATACGTAGTTCTTGAAGTGCAGTTTAACGTCATGCAGGACGATGAGGAAAAAAGAAGGGGGGAGCAGAAGGCATCCCCAAACGTGGAGGGGGGCATACAGCGTGACGAACAAACCGACGTGAATGAGGGCATAGCCCCGCACTCACACCATACGCCGCACACCCCCGGGGAAACTGGGCCAAGGGCCCGAGATGGGATGGAAATTCCCGAAGGATGGGGCTGGGCCTGAAACACGAGGGTTTAGGCGGTCCTACGTATCCCATAAGGATGGGAATCAAGCCATACGTAGTTCTGGAGAGGCAGTTTAACGTCATGCAGGACGAATGCTGAACAGTTTAACGTCTTGTAGCTCGGACGTAGTGCAGTTTAGCGTCATGCGGGACGAAGCACTTGGCAGTTTAACATCTTGCAGCGCGGACGAATGCTAAACAGTTTAACGTCTTGTAGCCTGGACGAATGCAGTTTAACGTCGTGCAGGACGTGGTGACACTCAGGCAAAGTATTGCTTGAGGAACCTAGCGTTGGTGGGAGGAGTGACACGCTCACCATCCATAGTCGCTAGGGAGTACGCGCCATTGGGATAGACCTTGTGGACAACAAAAGGTCCCTCCCACTTGGGCTCCAACTTGGGCGGCTTCCTGCCGGGGATCATCGGTGCTCTTAGGGCTAGCACTAGATCACCCTGTAGGAAGGAGCGGAGGCGAACCTTCTTATTGAAAGCTCGAGCCATCCTGCTTTGATGCCTCTCCAAGTTGTGCAAAGCGCGAAGTCTATTCTCATCCAGTGCTTCCAACTCGACTAGACGGGCTTCAGCAACTCTGTCCGGCGCTTGCTGGTCGTAGACCGCAGTGCGCAAGGACGGTAACTGGATCTCGATGGGCAGGACGGCCTCAGCTCCATACACCAGGGAATAAGGGGTCATCTGGGTGGAATTGCGAGTCGTCGTCCGATAAGCCCAGAGGGCGTTGGGGAGCTTGTCCGGCCAACTCTTCTTGTTCTGACCAACCATCTTTTGCAGAATGTTAGAGAGGGTTTTGTTAAACGCCTCGATCTGTCCATTCGCCTGCGCATGATAGCGAGATGTATGGTTCGAGCGGATGTTATACTTGGCGTACAACTTCTTCAACTCGGCTGCTCGGAAATTGGTTCCGTTATCCGTGAGGATAGCGTGAGGCACTCCAAATCGATAGATGATGTTGGAGGTCACGAAGTCAGCGATCGAACAGGATTTGACCTCTCTGAGCGGAATCGCTTCTGCCCATTTGGAGAAGAAGTCCGTGGCGGTCAGAATGAACCGGCACTGGCGAGCTGTCGCCGGCGGGTAAGGTCCCACAACGTCCAGTCCCCAGACTGCAAAGGGCCAGGAATACCTTGTGGTATGGAGAGGCTCCGGCGGCCGATGCACAAAGTTCGCGTGAACCTGGCACGCATGGCACCTCCTGGCGTACTCGATGCAGTCATGGATCATAGAGGGCCAGAAGTATCCCAACCTCCGAATCTGGTGGGACAGCTTCGGCCCAGTTTGGTGGGCGCCGCATGAACCAGCATGAACCTCTTGCATGACTCGTGGGATCTCAACTCCCTGAAGGCAACGGAGGAGAACACCATCAAATCCGCGTTTGTAGAGGATCTGCTCCAGGCCGGGACTGCTCTGGAGGACGAACTGCGATGCGCGGCGTCGAACTCGCTCGCGCTCGGCCCGATCTGACGGAAGAATGCCATGTTGGAGGTACTCAACCAAAGGCGTCCTCCAATCAGGGGCTGATTCGACTGCTATATCTGGGGTACTCGGGGCTCCGGGCATAGGGGCAACCGTGGTGAGATTACTTACCAACGGGCCGCGATCTTCTTCCGGGATAACGGGAGCGATGAGCCTGCGGCGCGTCACGCGGACGATCAGGTTGTCCTGTTCAGGTTCCGCAAGTGACGCAGCCAGGCTGGCCAAAGCATCTGCTCGACCGTTCTGCGACCGGGGAATATGGACAATTTCTGGCCGAGAAGGGAACCGGGCCATCAGAAGGAGGGTGCACTCCAACAACGGCACAAGTTCCGGCTTCCTGACAACATAGTCGCCATTGATCTGCTTAATGACCAGCTCGGAGTCCCCTTTCACACACAGATGGGGCACGTCGATCTCGAGAGCTAACTCGAGGCCGGTGATGAGGGCATGGTATTCCGCCTCATTGTTGGTACAGCCCTCTGACAACAGGAAAGAGTATGGCAGCACGGCTCGCTCCGGGGTAATGAAGACGATGCCCAAGCCCACTCTATTGAGCTTAGGATTATCGAGTCTTCTACCGGTGGGGCTCCGGGAGGCACCGTCAAAGTGCATCTGCCAGCATGGATCGGCTCGATCAACCGAGAGAATGGTCTCATCAGGAAAGCCTAGATCCAGCGGCTGATCCGCGGAGGTCGGGTGAGCGGCCAGAAAGTCTGCCAACGCTTGCCCTTTGATGGCCTTCTGAGACACATACCTGATGTCGAACTGCTGGAGAATCACAGCCCACCGCGCTAGACGGCCAGTCAACATAGGTCGGCTCAGGATATATTTCAACGGGTCTACCCGAGAAACCAACTGTACCTCATGGTGCTGCAAGTAGTGCCGTAATTTCTGTACGGCAAATACGAGCGCCAGGCAGCTCTTCTCGATGGGGGAATACCTAACCTCCGCATCGAGGAGCATGCGACTGAGGTAATAGAGGCTATTCTCTGTTCCCTCGTTGTTCTTCTGGGCGAGAAGGGCACCCAGGGACCGTTCCAGGGCGGTCACATAAAGGACCAGCGGCTTTCCGGATACGGGCGGCATCAGGACCGGAGGTCGAAGCAGGTACTGCTTGATTTCCTCGAAAGCGGTCTGACACTCTTTATCCCATACATAGGTGACACCCTTCTTCATAAGCCGAGAAAAGGGCTTACACTTGCCGGCCAGATTCGCGATGAATCGGCGTATATAGGCTAAGTGGCCTTGGAACCCTTGCAGTTCCCGGACGGTACCCGGGGGAGGCATCTGGCTAATCGCCCTGATTTTCTCTGGGTCGATCTCAATACCCCGGTATCTTACCACAAATCCAAGGAACTTTCCGGAGGTGACCCCAAAGGCACACTTCAACGGGTTCATCTTCAGGCAGCGAGACCGGAGGAAGCTGAACACTTTCTCAAGATCTTTGAGATGGTCCTGACGCTGGCGCGATTTGACAACCAAGTCGTCGACGTAGCATTCCACCAGTGTGCCGAGGATTGGCTTGAATATGCGGTGCATCGCCCGTTGGTAGGTGGCACCTGCATTCTTCAGGCCGAAGGGCATGACCCGGTAGCAAAAGGTACCTTGGGGGGCCCTGAAGGCAGTGAACTCCTCATCCTCAGGGGGCCATCCGAATTTGGTTGTATCCGGAGTATCCATCCATGAAGGAGAGGGCTTGGAACCCTGCCGTGGCATCAATCAACAGCTCTGTCACTGGAAGGGGAAAATCATCCTTCGGACAGTGGCGGTTGAGATCGCGGAAGTCGATGCAGACTCTAATCTGCCCGTTCTTCTTCCTGACCGGCACAATGTTGGCCAGCCATTTGGGGTACTGAACTTCCCTCACGAAGTTGGCTTTGATAAGCTTGTCAACTTCGGCCTCAACCATGGCACCATGGGATGGGTGCATCTTCCTGGGAGGCTGCTTGAACCCGCGATGGTTCGCCGGGAGACCTAGGCGGTGGACGGCTACCTGAGGATCTAGCCCCCGACATCTCGTCATAGCCCCAAGCGAACACATCACGGTGCTGCCTGAGAAAGTCCACGTACTGCTGCCGCTCCTCAGAGGGCATGGCGGCACTAACCAATGTGGGTCTTGGATCTGCCTCGGTTCCAAGGTTCACCTGTATTAACTCATCGACCGTGGCGGGGACGCCCTCCTCAAAGGCTGGGGGTGCATCTTCCACGTCCTCTCCACTCGGGGAGGGATCATCCACGGGAGAGACTGCGTTGGAAACTGCATTGGGGCTACCAGATCCTGCTGGGCCACTGGTGCTGGCGCGGGCGGTCGCGGCCGTCTCATCAGGAGACTCGCGGACCGTCAAGACCATGGCGACGTCCAACCGGTGAATCGGGAGGACGTAAGCGTCATCCAGACTTGCCCAGGGATCGCTTGCAACAGCGACAGGCTCAACCTCACCTGCCAGGATCTGCTTATCCTTGCTCTTGTAATAGTCCGCGTCCAGATAGCGGGCTTCATGAGGCAAAAGGAGAGGCATCTCCTTGAAGCACGCCTACTCGACCATTAAGGGAGTATTTGAGGCATTGGTGGTATGACGAGGGAACCGCCGCATGAAGGTGAAGCCATGGCCTGCCCATCAATGCGTTATACGCAGTGTCCTGAGAGACTACCATGAATTCGGTGTTGGCAACCAAGTCACCGAACTGGGTCTTCAAACGTATCTTGCCGACCGGGGTTTGCTCGGTGCGGTCGTACCCCTGGATCCTGAGGTCGGAGGGAATCAAGTCATCCTCAGACAACCCCAATCTCCGGAGCGTCCGAGTTGGAATCAGATTAATCCCGGACCCCGTGTCGACAAGACAACGCCGGACTTCAAGGCCATTGAACTGGCCAGTGACATACAGCGGACGGATGTGTCCCTGTATAGGAGGGTCCTCATCCTTACCAGAGAACGAGATAACTGCCTGACATTCGGCGTCCTCGATCGTTTCGGCGTGGAAGGCCTCTGCAGCCGCAACCTCTGTCTCGAACTGGAGGGGGCTCTTCAGGGCTTCAGCGAGTGCCTCGCGCATCTCAGATGACATGCGCAGAGCCTCAAGGATGGAGAGCCTTGCTGGGATGTCGGCCAAGTGCTTCAGGACATCATACTTTTTGGCCAAGCGCGAGCTCCTGGTTGCAGGAGATTGCTCTGCGGTTGGTGGCATGACGGGCCTTACCGGTTGGATCGGCGGCCGACTGGTACTTGGCGCATCTCGCTGTTCACTGGTCGCAGTCCGGGAAATGGTCACCGTACTGGAGTCAGGAGGCCGGGATGGACTTGTGGCAGGGCGGAGCTGGTCGCGACGCGGCTGAGGCGGTTCTGCCCGGTCCCATACCACAAACAGTGGCGGAGGCGAATCCGTCATCCCCGGATGGGGAGCCTGCGTACGTTGAGCTCGATCTTGAGCCTGCCGCCTAGTCTCAGTGGCGTGCACGGCCTGGCCGGAGGTACCGACGGCTGTGCCCCGGCGACTCCTGCTGCTGCGGTTCTTCCGACGGTGGCGACGACCGGGGACGCTAGGGAGGTCCACCTGGTGTTCTTCAACGTCGGGAACCGAAAAGGGATTTACCAGCTCGACGGTGTTAACCGAAGCGTACCCAATACCGTCATCGGACGAATCATCCATCACCGGGCGGATCCGAGGAGGGACCCCCATCTCCGGGGGCATGAAATCGCCGAGAGTACGGGATAGTGGCGGAACTGGCGGGGCGCGCTCTTCCTTCTTGCGCTGCCGCCGTTTGCTCCTCTTGGAGGAGGCAGACTGGGACGACGATGCCGAAGCAGCACCCGCAGGTTCTGGGGGCTCAGGCTGATTCAAGCGCGCACGGATGATTCCCTGGGCGCGAATGGTCGTCTTGCGGGCCATCCAGTTATTATACTTCTGGGACCCGCGGTCGGAGACCAGCTGCCATTCGTCCTCGTTGCCACTATCGTCATCTGATCCCACGAACACGCCCGCTACCTGTGCTGGAGCTGGGCCCAACCTGATTACATTGTTGTTAATCTGGTCTTGGAGCCAGTCCTTGAACACATAGCACCGCTGGATGGTGTGCCCCAGGGCCCGATGGTAGGGGCAGTAGCGGGGGTTATCCGTGAGATGTGCCTCCTCTGGCCTCCAGCACTCAGGCAATCGCACAATCCTCTGCTCCAGGGCGCTCCGGAAATAACCGGGGACCTGATCCTCATGGAATGAGTACGTCAGGTGTCGCGGGCCCCTGGGAGCGCGGTCTTGACGAGGGGCCGGAGGGGCCTGCCGAGGAGGTGGACCCTGATTATCTCGCCGGGGTTGCGGCGGTACATTACGCGGAGGGGCCGGCCGGTTCTGAGGCTGCCGTTGCTGGGCCGGGAACTGAGCCCGTGGAGGCGGATTCCTGTGAGGCTGCGGAGCTGGCCTCACCGGCAGCAGCTCCAACGGCCTGGGAGCCTCTATCTGGGCCACAGCAGCGGGCTCAGCCCTGCTGGCTCTCCTTGCAGGAATCATAGGAGGCAGCGGGTGTGCCTGGCTGGCCTGTTGCAGGGCTTCCTCAAGACGTTGAGCTTTGTCTGAGAAGTCCCTGAACCCTCCGGGGTAATTCTGAGTAATCAGGGAAGGGACCAGCTCGGTCTTGACGTTCCCGACGCACATTGTCAGCAACTGCTCCTGAGTCAATGGCATGTCAAGGGAATACGTGAGACCCTTCCATCGGGCGACGAAGTCCGCGACTCGCTCATCAGGCCTCTGCTTGCACTTGAAGAGGTCTGCGATACTCGTCTTCCGGGTCGTGGAACTGAACTGGTAGAGGAACTGTCTACGGAGGTCCTCCCAGCTGGTTACCGACCCGACGGGGAGCTGGCTGTACCAGACAAATGCTGGCCCTTCCAGTGTCTGGACAAAGCAGCGAAGCTTAGCGGCCTCTTGCTGCGCCGGAGTCCCCAACATAGGCCCGCACCTCGAGTTGAAATGGGCCAAATGTTGTGGCGGATCTCCGGTCCCGTTGAAGGGGGCGAAAGTGGGATTCCCGAATCCCGGAGGCGCAGGCATGTCATCCACCCATGCTGGGTATGGCTTGCCGTCCGGTGGGATCGCCACCTGCCGAGTCTCCAAGGCTTCCAAGCGGGCAATGAGTGCCGCCATCGGATCGTCCGGACATGGGTTCCAGTCCTGGCGAGGATCTCTAACCACGAGCGCATTGCATGGCCCTTCAATCGGGTCGTCGACCGGATCGTCGAACTCGGCAGCTCGTGGGATGGCTGGCGGAGCGGCCCTTGGGGCAGCGGGAGGAATCCGAGCGGGATCTCCCGGGTAGTCGCGCCGCTCGGGAGGGTGTGGCGAAACATACCGCGCCCTCTTGCCGTAGGCAATGGCCTCTCTCCTGTCGGCGAACACGGCGTAATCACGGTTGCCCGGGAGAGTCTCATCGAGGGGTGGTTGTTCCGGTCCCTGCTGCCCTGGCCTGGGATCACCGTAGTCAGGCCGCCGTTCTGCAGCGCGCTCGGCGAGGAGCTGGTCAACCAGCCTCTTCTGTTCGGCGAGCTGCTGACGTAGCGTAGCCTTCTCGGGATCCTCCTCTGCCTTCCGCATGGAGGCAGATGGGTCGGCGGGCCTTATAGCCTCGCTGTGCTCTTTTCCTTTGCTGACGTTTTGGCTCAACGTCAGTGCTTCAGTGGGTGCGGGGAGCCCCAGGAGGTTCCTCTGATGACGAGTAACTCTCACTGATGGGTCTGACGACGGCTTGTCTTCGGGGGGGAAGCCCCCGTCGAGAAGTTCCAAGTCGTTCCCCTCTCCCGACAGGTCAGCCATATTGACTGTTCCTGTCCCTGGGGATATACCCTCAGGGCCACCCAGCGAATCGGGCTGTCGGCGGATCACACTGAAGCGTAGGGCAGCGTACTGCCCCCATCCACGGATATACACGTGGGGAGTGGCTTCCTCGATAACTTTGCGGAGTACTTGAAAGCACTCAACGCATCGTTGTTGGAGGGCCTCGTGGTGCCCAAATGACCCGGGGTGCCGAACCGCGGGGAGCATGGCCAGGTCAATTTGACGGCACTGCTCACCAATATCCTCCAGGTGTAGTTGACTCCCGGGGTATGGCATTTGTAGGCAGTGAAGACGGGAGTGAGTCTCCCGGAGAGTTCGGCGGAAGCACTCGAACTCATCCGGGGTGAGCGATTCGGGTGCATCAAAGCCCGGTCCTGCGACTGGCCAAAACTTCTCAGGGAGGTGGCCCTCTGCAAGGACGGTCCAGAAGCTCCACGACTCAAACTCGGGACCCAGATCTCCTCGGTCCTCTTCCATGGCTGGGAACGGACGGGGAACTGGTAGTGGTGCCGAGGCGGGCCGTCGGGCCGACGGGCTGGCCGGCGGTGAATACGGCGAGCAGGCCGATTGGCCTCCATATCCCGGGCCTCCCCCTGAGGGTGGCGGTGCCCCAGCTACCACATCACGATAGGACGGGCCGGCGAGCGAACATCCTGCCGTAGCATCGGTGCTCGCCGAGGGCGCACCAGATCGTGGTTCGACCGTCGGTCCCCAGAAAAAGTCTCCGGCTTCTCTGATCGAGACGGAAGGCACTTCCGGAGGGGCCGGTACCAACCGCAAGTTTGATCCTTGGGGGTCTACCAGGCCCTCGTTACTCCGGATATACCTTCGGAGAGACGCGGGGATCACATCGATCTCGCTCTCGGGGAGCACGAGGCTGACGTGCCGCATTCCTACCCCTGCCCTTGACTGGCGGGATTGGGGAAGGGGCTCTGTCGCCGAATCGTACTCTGCCTCTGAGTCAGAGAAGCAAACCGGTCGGATCTCTGTCCGGAACTCCGCAACATTCTTCCCTCGGCGTCGACGCCTTGCCTTCCTGCCCCTGGGTGGTTCTTCGGGGCAGGGCTGATCTCTGTCCTGGCGTCCTCCGGCCGCACTGGTGCTGGGGCCGAGAGGACTGGGAACCAAGGTGCGAGGGGCACCGGGACAGATATCAAAGGGGACGCGGGGAGAGATGATCCCGGGCAGGACTCCGGGCCGGGATCGGGAGGTGGGATGACCCATGCCTCCTGGATCGGCCACACAGAGTAGATCCTGCCGGTGAATAGCGCTACCGCGAGGTGGTCCGCGGTGGCTACTGCCAGTGCCAGCAACCGGGAGAGTCAACCCAACCTGCCTTTGGGGCGGTCGGGGCCTCGATCCGGGTCGGGCATAGGAGTTCCCCCGCTCAGGATGCACAGAGGCCTGGCGACTGGAGCCAGCAGTGGCTTGGGCCAATGCGGCCGCTGTTGCTAGAGCCCCAAGGTGGGCATCCTCTTCCGCTCGTGCCCGACGTTGGCGTCGAGACAGACGAGCCGGGATGAGCGGCGCGGGCAGGTGGAGAGCCTGTTCCTCGACTTGAGGGGCCTGGCGGCGATGTCGCCGTGGCCTGGCGGGAGCCCTTATCGTGGATCCCTGGAGCGGACCTCGGATAGGGTGATCCTGGGCATCTTCCACTTCATCCGCATAGGGAAGGGAACTGTCAGAGCGCTCCGGGGATAAGCTCCCGAAGCGGTTGGACGTTGAGGTAGGCGGCGGTGCCTCCCTGCGCGGCCCTCGGGGGCGGCGGTGGTGGCGAGGCGCAGCCTCCTCAAGGTCTAGGCGAGCCATGTCCCTAGTGGGGATGACTCCCTCTTCCTCGTATCTCCGCACCAGGGTGTTGATCACCCTTCTCTGGATGACCTCCGAGGGGGAGAGAGGGCGTGGTCGTCCCGCAATTGCGGCTGCTGGGACGGCTGTGGAACGGGCGGGACCGCGCGGAGTAGCCGCGTCGGTGTTTCCCCTGTCCCTGCGCCAGTGGGCGGGTGGCGTTCGGGCACTAGATCGGGCGACCTGATTTCTGAAAGCAGGGAGAATGACCCATTAATACTGACAGGAAAAAGGAATCGACAACCAACCATTAGCGCCACGACGCCTTCCGTGGGGGGAACCCAGGCCCTCGACGTTGCGAGACGGAGTGCCCGATGTCCCTTCCCCAGCCCCTGGCGGGTAAGACTGAATGCTTGGCCGGGCAACACGCCGGTCTTCCAACACCTCTGAAAGCCATCGGTCTTCGTATCGAGGAGAAGAGATTCACGTCGGGTTCACCATTTTTCTGTTTCGGTGCGGATGTGCGTCGGGTTACGCTGTTCCGCCAGGACGCGTTCGCGCGTGCACCCGTCAACCCGAGGGGATGGGCGCGCGGCTTGTGGTCCCGCAGTCCCGCTTTCCAAGGGCGGGCGGCATCCGTCCCTTATTCAGGGGCGTCTGCTCCTTGATCGAAACCGGGATGATGGGATGTCGGCTTCTCCTTCCTTGGACGTCTCCTCGGAACTTGTCGCCTAATCCGGGTCTCCCTCATAGACTTAAGAATGTTCGTGAATCTCGTTCCCGGCGCCATATCTTCATGGACACCGGTTAATTACGCTGCTTCCGCCCGGACGTTCCAAGGAGTCTGGGCGGGGCAGCAACCTGCGGTGAGAAGGCCGGGTGGCTCTGGGTGCTGGGGGCGTGTTGTAACACTGCGGCTCTGCACGTCTGTCTTCCGTCCCTAATAGGGCTTCTCGAAGGCACGATGGCCTGAGGCATCCCGTACTAGGTGCGGGGAACTGTGTCACCTGAGGTTTTCCTCAGCTTCCCGTGTTTAACACGGGGTATGCCGCGAGTTTAACGTCCAGCGGGGACGGCATCGGACCGATCAACACGAAAAGTGGATTAGATGACAGAACCCCTTGCGGGGAACCTCCGACGCTGGGGCCAGCACATGGGCGGCTTCCCAAGTAACGTGGAGTGAAGTGAAGTGGCATGACCCCACCGGGATATGGCGGCCCGGGTAAGGATCAGGGTGGATGATGGAGTAAAGAGCTTGGACCCCAGAGGGGCTTCCTACGTACCGCGCGTTAACACGGATCAAAGTCAACGTAGTTCGGGCATACAGTTTAACGTCATGCTGGACGTCGGCAAGCCGACTCACGAAGAGGTCGAGGCCGCCGGGCGGAGGATTGAACCGAACCACCTCGCACGGAGGGGGATGGAACGGCCGGGTGGATCACAGTTTCACGTCATGCTGGACGATAAAAGGGGAAATGGAAAAGGGGGGCTGTGGGGAGGCACCGTGGAGATACACACGGGCGGTCTCCCACAGGGGTGGATTCATAGGTGAATCAACGCAAGCGTGAACCCTGGAGGGGTCCACTGATGGACGAACCGACGTAAATACGACCGGGACGACCAGGTGGTGGGCTTGGACCTCAGGGAGGCTTCCTACGTACCCTGTATAGAAGACAGGGATCAAAGTCCACGTAGTTCATTCTGTCAGGACTTACGCACTTGGGGCGGCCCGGATACTGCAAAACTCAGTTGGAAGGGACTTGGACCGAAAGCAAAAGACACCTCGATCCCAGTCAGACCCTCTACTGGCTTCGGCAGTGGGGAGGTGCAATGGAGATACACATGTGCAGCCTCCCACGAGAAACTAGGGGTTTGTAATACCCTGCCCCCGTAGGGAAAAGCCACTCCCATTAAATCGTCCCAAAAGGGGGACAATCCCGACATCCCTGCAGAGACGAGCGGGTGGGGGCCACGTCCAAACCGGGGGAGACCCTGCGTGCGGAGCACGGGATCAGGTTGCGGACGGTTTAGCGTCTTGCCAGACGAAGTACAGTTTAACGTCATGTGTTGAGGACGAGGCACTTGGCAGTTTAACGTCTTGCAGCACGGACGATGGGGGCTAGGCAGTTTAACGTCGTGCAGCTTGGACGGGTGTGCAGTTTAACGTCATGCTGGGCATAGGTTGCCGGACGAAGCACTTGGCAGTTTAACGTCTTGCAGCGCGGACGATGTACAGTTTAACGTCGTGCAGGACGTATATGCAGTTTAACGTCATGCTGGACGAGTATGCAGTTTAACGTCATGCTGGACATATATGCAGTTTAACGTCATGCTGGACATATATGCAGTTTAACGTCATGCTGGACATAGGTGCGTGTCACTTCGCGCAAGCCTGGAGGGCCGCACGGGAAGACAACGCACGGTGCGGGCACCCGGGATGAGAATCATCGGGTGCCACACAGGCGGGTAACCTTAGGAGGTCAACGGGGACGACCCTGGCAGATTGCGCGCAAAAAGGAAGCTTTGCGCGCAATACTGCGGGCCGGCGCGCAATCGGGGCGGTTGGCGCGCAATTGGGCCAGCGCCTTGCGCGCGGATGCTTCAGATTGCTCACACCGGGCTTCGGATAGCGCGCGGGGGCAACGGCTCATTCTCTAATGAATGGCCACTTGAAAGAAGGGGGGGTGCGCGCAATCGGGCCGGATTGCGCGCACCCCGGGGCAATTGCGCGCAAGCGGGTTCTTTTGCGCGCAAAGGCCTTAGGGTGAGTGTTTATTCAAATGAAAGGAGCCAGCGGGGATTGCGCGCGAAGGCGGACCCCGAGGCTTTCTTGCGCGAAAGAAAGGAGGTTACCTGAAGTTCGTCATTGCGCGCGGAAGGGGTTGAATTGCGCGCACGGGAGACGTTTCGACTTCCAGCAACCTTTGAAACGTTGGGGGTCGCCTTGTATTTATAGGCAACCCCGGGCGCGGAATCCAGGGTGCGAGCGCGAAATTCTTCTCGCGGGCGCGGAATCGGGCGCGGCGCGTAAGGGAGTCGCGCGGACCCGCGGCGCGCAGAATTGCACGCCGGACCGGCGCATTGCGCGCATCCCGGGGGGTTTGCGCGCGGGACATCACCTTTGCGCGCGTGCCTCTGAAATTCCGCGCAAGGCCTCCGGGCCCTCCGAAACATCCTTCCGACTCCAAATATGACCTCGCTTTCCGCATCCGGAGCTTCGTTTGGGAGCAACGGACTTTTCCGGCGTCTACAATTATTATACATTATTATCAATTGATATAACCCATTCATACCTATACTACAGATTTGAGCTCACCGTTTTTTATGATTATTTTCCCCAACATATATAGAGTTTTTTTAGTAGGGTATACCTATGATGAGTACAAAGTTGTAAAATCATTATGGGTAATATTCAAGGTCATTGATAAAATAATATTATGGATATCTAATATCCACATATAAAAAACATATATTATCCTCAAGAATATTTTTTGTGCAATATGTTAAATATTATATTATAATGATTTTAATTTTTTTTATAAAAATCCTAAATCCTTACTTCCCTACTAAAATAATAACAATATCTACATAAAATTATTTCTAAAATATTTCTATACCATTTCTAACATTATTACAAACTTCAATCTCTACACCTAGGAAAAAACTAAACTAATAAGACACTGACATGAACCAAAACACAATAGTTTGATCCATTCCAGCTATATGTCGATAGTGAAATAACAATCTCACTACCAAGAAACCAACTATTATTAATTTTCAATGAATATGAGAATTAAAATACATATATGTCCATAAACAGTATTATCCTAAAAAAGAAAACATATTTAACACATAAAATATGTAATAACCCTAGTAGAATATTTAAAAACTACATATCCACAAATAAAACATGCATGCTATATCAACATAATAAAATATCTACATAAGAAAATAAAATGGTATTGTATATCAAACATGTATCTGAATTTAATTTACAAGGTACCCATGAAATGGACTCCCCAATTAATATACTCTTATATCGATCTATAATAGTAATGTTAAACCCTAAAATAATGAAAAAAATTACACTACCATTCAATAGCACGAATCACCAGAAATTATCTTCAAATGAGACACTCTGTCACAAGATACACATTTAACAACCCTAATAATAAGATGTATTGTCTTCAAATACACAACATGAGTTGGCCAATAACTTTTCATGCTATGAGTTTAGAAACAATAGTATGATAACCCAAAAAATGAATAAAATATTAAATCTATAAACATAAAACCCATGGTATGTGTGAGTTACTAAACATAAGATAAACATGGAAAATATTGATATGTTGTATAACTAACAAGGATAATTCCCAATAATATCAACACTAACCCAAAATGTTTCAAATATAATGATAATGTAGGGATTCTTAATTTATTAAATATATAATTATGTATAATGTTGAAAGAGAACTATAATCCTCACCTCATAGAATTACAATTTGGTACCAATTAAACAGAAGTACAAATGAACATGGTACTACTTTTTTGTCCCAACTACCACAATAGAACTATAATCCATAAAGGGGATAATTCTCTTCATATTTCATTCTCATCAGTGGAGGGTGTTTGAATCATGTAGCTATAAGACTATTCTATGATCAAGTATGCAATCTAAAAATTCCTTGAGTCATACATAACCTGACATGAATTATTTTGTAATATTGTGTATCCATAGATTGTGGGACAAATACTGATATATTAGACAATATTTTGACTTATGTTAAATAATAGATGGGTGGAATACTATTTATAAATATATAGAATCTCATTTATTGATTATTTCTATAAAATACCTACAATACCTATGAAAATAACGATATATAAAAGATCATACAGAACAAGAATATTCGGAGAAATTTTTTTCCCAACCAATAGGATGACCTAAAGGATTCCATTCCCTATGTATTTATCATGATAATTGAACATATTAATAAAATTTAGGATAATATAATTTATCCATTTGTCTAAGCATAAAATTTTACAGTACTGACCATACCCATATGATAAGAATTTTGTAATCATTATACGTGATCCTAGACATGTATTATATTGATATGATATTATATTACCATCTTACCCAAAACATAACTTTTTCTGTAAACATGGAACCTAAAAGAATAGTATATGTGGAATAAAAATCATAATAGACATTTTCAATTTCCAAAATGGAATCTTGGTTTGATCATTTTGAGATAACTCAGAATGGGGAAAATTTTTACATAAGGTCTTCTTGGTGTTACATATTGCACATTTGGATGGTAATGTTGTGACCAACAAGGTTTCTTATGAAGATACATATATTATAATGGCACCTGTATACCATGGTGGTCTTTTGATACATGACCCAACAAGGATTCCCACTCAATAGCATGGTTGAGGCAATTTTTACTACACATGATGGTATGTACTCATGATTCCCACACTAAGCTGACATAACTAGTTAGTCGATACCACCTTGCTAAAAAGTTGATCTAGTGAAAACCTTCTGTAGTAGATGTATTACTATCCTATAATGTTATGTTTTATATATTATTTTTTACATATGAATTCCTCAAACACATGCCATAACATCCCTCTCTCTATATTGGTCATTACTTCCATATAAAGCTTTTGAATCATAGCCATAAAACCTTCTGCATCCACACCCATTTGCCAATATTCATCCTACCACAACCATAGATACCATTAAATATCATTGGAATGGAATTTAATGACTATGGTTTTCATCTCCCCTTTTGTTCATGAATACAAATATACTTTTATTACTAAATGGTTCATATCCTCTTGTTACCAAACAATGTGTTTCCCTCCATGTCTCAGTTGATTCATTCTGTTGAGATTCCACACACAACATATTATCTAACAATCTTCATTTCATTCATGAAATATAAAATAGGATGATATAATATAGAAGAGATATTGAGAATTTATATATTAATGGAGAATAATTAAGTGGTTCTAACTCATCATCTTATCACCAATGATTTGAAAAGATCCAAAAATAGCTAAATATTAAATGATTATAGCATATATTTTTTATTCCCATTTTACTATGGATATATAGTTGTGAATTTGTTTAATAAAAATATGAATAATAATATTTATTCATTTATGGGGAATAGATGACAAACCATTTATTCAAATATAAAATATATGATAAATTTGGAAATATTAAAAACGAACCCCTACTTTGGCTGTTGATCACTCATTAAAGGTTTTCACACTCAAATATATTTTCATGGAATTCCCAAGTATTAATTCCTTTTATATATCCCATATTCTTACAAGATATTTTTTTTTGTGTAACATTATAAAATATTGGGGTCCCTGTAGAAAACCATATATATAAGAACCTGACTTTATACATTACATAATCTGTTAACTACCATTATAATTATCCTTTTACAGTACTAAATATCTTTTTGGATTAGAGTTTTATAAATTTCACATATAATTCATAAATATCAACCCACAAGCATAAAAATTCGGTAAAACATAAAAAATATCAATTTTATATAATAAAAAATTTGATAATAAACATGTGAAATATTTCAATATAAATTCTTCACAACATTCTTCTTGGATTATCCTTTTCAATAACAAATCCATAAACCCTATGAAAAAAACTTCGTATGAGAAAAAAATTCATGGTAATGGATATAAAAATAAGAAGAGAACCAATTATAGATGAAGACATATAAAAATATGAAATCATTTTCACAAATACATATATCTCACCCATAAAGTATCATGTTCCGGTATTGTGAAAAAAGATATTTCTAAAAAACATAGAAAACATAAATAAACCATATAGGATACTTGGGGAATTATTTATATAATATTTTAATCATTTTCACTATTCTATGATTTTTATCCCTTATGACTACCTTACAATATAACCCTCACAACTATCTTATGGCGTAACCATCGTAGTTACACTTGGAGTAACCATACGGCCGAACTCAAACATAAGCATAACAAATGAATTGGACGAAGATATAGGTCCCAAAAATAATCTTAAATAATTCCCAAAAAAACCATAACGTAGTCATAAAACATGAACACTTGCATAAAATCATTCCTTTTTAATTTTGTAAATTTTTTTTTTGAAAGTGTATTTTTCAAGAGGGGTCCCTTACATATACATATAATTTAAGAACAGATTAATAGAATGAAATTAATATGTATAATAACTATAATTACACATAATAAAACATAATATAATAAAAATTAACATCCAATATAATCTAATCATGATAAAATCAATGAAGTATATATTTAAACTAAAGAATGTAAATTGGGTTAATAATTCCTTTAATTAGAACTCATATTAATTAAAATGTGTTTAAATATCTATTTTAATTGTTAAAATAGTGTTGTTAATAATTTTTAAAAACATATTTATTTATATAACACATTATATAATCTTTTTAAAATATCATTGAACCCATTTATTATTAATATTTTTTAATTTCATCTATTTCGAGTGTGTTCTTAACATGGTTTCAATTGCCTGTTCGTACAATATTTTTTTTTGAAGAATGGAAGACAAAATCCCAAAGTAGATTGAAATTGTACTAATATATACCTAGAATACAATATGAAATAATAAATCATTTTATTTTCAAATATGATGATAAATAATTTGATAAAATAGTAATGATATTCATTTAGATCATTTGGGAGGTTTTCGATAATCAAAAAATAGTTTAAATATATAATTTAATATTATGAATACTTATTAATTATGGTACATAAAAGAGTTAAAATAATAAAAATTACAACATTTTCAACCACTAATATAGTTTTATGATCATTCATGAAGGTAGTAACAGAAATTGAAAAAAAATCCTCCACGAGATCTGTAATTCGATACATCATAGATGATGTTTTTATTTTTATAATATAGTGTGAGGAGATAAAGTATGATAGTGAATTTTTCTATAAAAATGATAAAATTATTGCATATATAATATAATGGATTTTTTATGCATCTTTGATTATGGGTGTAAAATATATTATAAAAGAATAAAATAAAAGAAAATGGAAGAGGGTTTTAACCTCTTGAATTATCCTCCAAGAAATTATCCTTAAGGCCATTGGTTTTGACCTTTTGGTGATACCAGTAAGTCTTGGAACTGTGTAAGAATCTTGGAAAGTGTATTGGGATAGATATGGAAAATTCTCAGGCCATGATTGTTGTGATTAGAAGTGGGGTCAAGGAGAATTAGGTTTAAGGCATTTTATTTATAGTGGAAAATACGGGGATCCATTATTTTAATCGTTATTTAATTATTTTTTTTCAATCAAGAAATATGTTGGTTATTTTGAATAAATATAATAATTAGTGAATGTGACATCAAACCATGGGTGATTGTATCAGAAAAACATCATTCATGGCTCAATAATTTATGTATTTATCTTACATCGTAAATTATCATATTTCACTATTCACCAAAAATTTAAGTATTTCAGGGAAATCCAAAAAATTCACCCCATAATTTTTTTAATCATTAGAAATAAATAATTAACTCCATTTTACCAAAATAATTTCCTAAATATTAGAAATTTAATTTTTAAATAAAATACTAATTTATTCTAGAAATAACAATTTTAAAACAATAACACATTTTTTTAAAATTTGAGAAATTAATTAAATTATCAAAAAATTATCTTTTAATCATAAGAAATCAACAAATAATAATATATAAATCTATTTTATTAAAAAATATTTCCTTTCAAGTCATTATGTTAATTATAATTTTTTAAATATTTATAATTTACAAAAATATCAACACATAGATTATAATTTTTAATAAAATATTTATGTGTGCAGTGATATAAATATAACATATTTACACTTATAGGATGGAGAAAGTTTATTTATACTTTACTAGGTACAATTATGATTTTATTTTATACATACTATTTCTAATAGTCATGTTACTATTACTAAGGTCAAGTTACTTTTCCATCAATATTAATTCAATAGTTTCTATGAATAATATTTATTTCATTATACATTTATAATGAAATAGAAAATTTAATTATGGAATGAAAATACCTTATTCTATATAACTGGGCTGTTACATTCTCCCCAAATTCTAGAATTGTGTCCTCGTGATTTTTATTTACTTATTAATCAAATGGGGATACCATTCCATCATTTCATTTTCAGATTCCCATATTGCTTCTTCCACCATGTGGCTTCTCCAAAAATCCTTAACCTGGTAAATTAATATATTCCACAATACATGCTCTCTATTATGAATAATCATAATAGGTTTCACATTATAAGAAATGTTCTCTTATAGATGAACTACTTCTAGGGTCAAACCATGAGATGGATCTAGCATATTCTTTATCAAGTTCAAAACCAGAAAAACCTTTTGTACATAAGATAAAATCCAATAAAAATATACTTGGTATTTGAATGGTCTATCATTCTTCATGATTTTATAAGGTCTAATGAACCAAATACTTATCTTTCATTTCATATCAAAACACATAACACATTTAAATAGAGTGATTTTAAGGAATACATGATCACCTACCATGAAAGAAAAGTATTTAATCATGTTATCAACACAATTTTTCTTCCCACATTGTTATATCCTTATGTGATTCCGGATCATCACTTTCTCATCCACTTTCTCATCTAATTTTTCTCCCCTAAATTTTCTTCACCCTAACATCATCCTGAAAAACTAATGTTCAACACTGTTTTCCATATAAATCATCAAAAGGTGCCATGCTAACACTGGAATGAAAACTATTATTATTAGAAAACTCAAATAGTGAAATATATTCATCCCAATTTCCATATAAATCCATTGAACATGCTCAAATCATGTCTTCTAGTGAAAAAATATGTTAATTTTTCCTATCCATAAAATTAAGAATGAAAGGCTATGTGGGAATTTAATTCTATGCCAAACGACATATGAATGACATTCAAAATGATATAAGTGAACCTCAGATCACAATAAAATACAATAGAAAGAGGAACAACATGTGACCTGACAATCACATTGACGTATAGTAGAAAAACGTTTATCCAAATACATAGTATCTCTTATTGGAATAAAATGTGATGATTTAGTTTGTCGGTCCACAATAACCCAAATTACTTTGTTACCTTGAGATGACTTTTGTAGTAATACCAAGAAGTCCATGAATATATTTTCACATTTCCACTATAGAACTGGAAATGGCTGATGCATCTTCTTTGGAAATTTTAAAAATATTTTCACATGATTACTAGTCACACATTTCACTGTAAAATCTTAAATATCTCTATTTATTCCATCCCACTAGTAATACTACCAAAGTTCTATGTACGTCTTATTACTACTAGGATGAACTGAAATTTGAGAACAATGATCCTCACAAAAAAATTCTTTCTTTACTTGGGAATCACAAGGAACAGATAATCTCATTAAAAATATCAAAAAATAAATTTACAAACATTAATTACTTGAAAAATATCACTTTTCATCAAATTTAATTTTATCTATTATTCACCTTCATCATTTTTCCCTTGCATAAATAATTTTGATAGAGATTATTGTACATAAACCTAAATGAAAACAAATTCATGTCCTACACAAATAAATTCCAAGCTAAACATCATCAAATGTTTAATCAATGGTTCTTATTCCAAATTTAACGTGGTGAATCAGGGAAGATGTTTTCAACTCATAGAATCTACTACTATGTTTTCTTCTCCATTATGGTAATTGATCATGCAACAAAAAATTTATATCAGTTCAACCCATCATTTACACATCATTCTTAATTCATTTTGGATGAATAAATACATTATAAATTTATTGTTAGTATATATTTCACTTTTGGATCTATATAAATGATGAAAATAAATTTTCAATGAAAAAAACAAAATAGTTAATTCTAAATCATTCGTGGGATAATGTAACTCATCATCTTTCAGTTGTCTTGAATAATATGTAATTACGTCATAATTATGCATTAGGAAATAACCAAGTCCCATTAATAAAGCATCATTGTAGATGACAAACTCACAATTTCTAGAAGGCAGGGAAAAAACTGAAGCATTCACCAATCTCTTCATTAATTCTTGAAAATAAAAATCACATTCTTTTTTCCAAATAAAATTTACTCCTTTACATGTTAATTTTTTAATCATGCTAGATAACATTGAATTTTTTTTAAAACATCTATCAGTATTAACCGACTAATCCAATAAAACAATAAATCTCTATATAGTTTGTTGGTTTTTTCCATTCATAAACTACTTGTTTTTGTGAGATCAATTGTTATTCAATCCTTGTTTACAATGGTCCATGGAAAAGAAATTTGTTTCCACCAAAAATCTCATTTTTTAAATTTCCTGTATAGGTTATTTTTTTGATTGTTTGTTAGAAATTCCTTAAAGGTTTTTACTCATCCTCATTAAATTTTCAAAAGATAAAAATATCATCAATAAAAACAACAAAAAACCAATCCAAATATTCACAGAATATTCTATTCATAAGATCAATTAACACTGAATGGAAATTTGTGAATCCAAAGGGAATAACAACAAACTCATAATGCACATATCTAGTATGAAAAGTTGTTTGTGGACTATCATCATCCTTCAACGTCAGTTGATTGTACCTAGATCTCAAGTCAATATAGGAAAAATTCTAAGCTCTCATCATCTAATCAAACAAGTCATCAATTTGAAGATATTGATACTTATTATTAATAGTAATGTTATTAAATTCTATATAATCAGTGAAAATTCTCATGGAACCATATTTATTTTTAACAGAATAAATAGGAGCACCACATGGTGAAGTTCTAGGACGAATGAATCCTTTAATAAGTATCTCCTAGAACTGATTTATCAATTCAAGAAGTTTCAATTGATACATTTTATAAGGGGGTTTTGAAATTGGATTAGCATTGAGAACTAAATAAATGGTGAATTAAACTTCTTGAAAAAAAATAACACCATTAAACTTATAAAAAACTTCCATGTATTCATTTACCATTGGAACTTCATTAATTTGAATAGTTCCATTGTTTTCAGCATTATGAACAATATGAAATTCATTTCTATATTTTAACCATTTATCATCTTCCTGATATGTTATCAATTATATTGGTTAATTATTGTATAAAAAATAACACTATTTCTAAAAATAAAATTCATTTGCTCCATAATAAATCATAACATGATTAGTATCAAGACAATTCATCCATGAAATGTGATCAAACTCTACTAAGGGTAACACAATAAGTCCTAATGGTGATGTATTTGTACAGAACAAAAACTGTATGATTGTTATAATACTTTTAAGGTATAATATTTCCCCTTTTCATTTAAACCATAAGATCTAGACTCATTTATTTAAGTGAAATTTATAATTTAATAGAAAATATATCAGAATAAAGGAAGGGGTATACCTTGTATCAAACAAGGAAATAAAAAATAATATTAAAAAAGTACCTAGTACCACCTCAGAAGATGGTTTGACATCTGCTAATGTAATCGATAATGATCTCGCATTTCCTTTATTCATATAATTTGGTTGTTTTCATCATTCAGATCATTATTTGGGTAAGTATTCTCATAATGAACCATCTCACCCCACTTAAAGCAGTTTATAGATTTATAATAATTATTAATATTATTAACATTTTCATTACAATATCATTCCTTATTTCTGAACTAACCCGATCAAAAAAAACATCATGGTTTTAATATGACATTCCTGAGGGTGCTTTTTACCACACTTATCAAAAACTGGAAACTTGAATTTATTTCCTTCATATTTCATTGACGGATTATTAAACCTATCTTTATATTTAGACCTCTTCTTTTACTAGTTGTAAAGTTACATATTATCATATAAAACTCTATTTCTACCCTCTCAGAATATCAGCAAATTTTCTTATAACTTTTGAATAAATGGGAATCTAATGCTCTTTGATCTATTGACATCATTCCAAAGTAACAAATGATTTATTTTTCTATCAAGATACCAAATATGATATAGATTATACATTTCATTCAGTTGACGTTTGATTCATACACATCCACTGAATAATCCTCCTCTTACAAAAATTCATGAAATTAATTTTCCATCTTAATTCCAACAACCATTAGAAAATATTTTTCAAGGAAACGATTTTTAAATTCATCCCATTAGAGGGAACAAATCTCCTTGCTATCCCTGATATTATTATCATTTGACCACTAGTTTCCAGCTTCACCATAAAAATGATTAATGGAAGGACTTACCAATTGATTATCCAAACACCCCATCACATCGAATACATTTATGGGGGCTTTAATTGTTTATTTAGATTCCACTTGGTTTGAATATGATCTGAATTTAGGAGGGTGGTTCCTTATAAAATTACCCACTGTCATCTTGTTCCTTCACGGTAGATCTGGTTGTTATCTATAAAGGATACCAATACTATTTATTTCGTATGTCACTAAATCCATTACTATCAATAATTGTTCAGTTCCAATCACTACCTCTCTAGGTTGCATATTCCAAAATATATCAGCCTTTTAATTCCTTCTAACATCAGCATCCCTCATTCTTATGTGGAAAACCATTCTAAAAAGTCATATATTAGATGAAAAAATGGTAATATTCAAATATTATTTCATTTCCACATAAAATTAAGGTAAAATTCTTTTATGGTATTAAATTAACACAATCCTAACCCCTAATTTTATCTGAACTGTGCACTGATACCAACTATAATGACACATCCTTAAAAATTACATAATCTATTAAAATCTATCAATATTATCCTTTTACATTACCCAATATTGTTTCCATTTAATGGTATATAATATTAGATCATAATTCATATATATTAATTCATAAGAATACAATGTGTGTATAATGAAAATAATTTCCATTCTTTTATAATAAAATCATGAAATCGTTTCATAAAAGGTATTCACAACATTCATCTTCTCGTATCCTTTTTTATTATCCACCATTAAACCCTATGAAAAATATTTTAAAACATGGTATGAGAAAAAAAATCTCATTAAGGGATATAAAAATAATGGTAGAAATAGTTATTCCATGAATACTTATAATCATATGAAATCATTTTCAAAAATACATATTTCTCACCAAAAAAGTATCATGTATTTACATTGAGAAATACAATGATTTCATAAAACATAGAAAACATAAATAAACCATATTAGTTACTTAGGTAATTATTTACATGATATTGTAATGCTTAAAACTACTATATTATTTTTAACACCCATGGATACCTTGCAATGTAACCCTCATGACTTTCTTATTGTGTAAACATTGCAGTTACACTTGGAGTAACCATAAGGAAAACCTTCTACATAAACTTACAAAATGAATTTGTGGGAGATATATGTACTACCCTTCATCATAAAAATTCCCCAATGTGCATAACATAATCATAGTACCTGAAATAATTCATAAAAACATTCCTTTTTATTTTTTTTAAAATATGAATTTAATAGATTTTTTTTAAAGAGGAGTCACATAAATATACTATATCATTGAAGAAAGAAATAAGAAAATGGAAGGAATATTTATACTCATTTTAAATCCACAAAATAAAAAATAATATATTTAACATCAATATCACATAGAATATTCGCATGTAAAAATCAATGAAGTAGAAGGTCAACACAATGAATAGAAATTGTGTTAAGAATTCCCTTATATTGGTATCGACTTACTTAAAATTTATTTAAAACTAATGTATAATGTCTGAAATATTGTGATTAATATTTTATAGAAATAGATTAATTTTTATAACACCTTATATGAACATTTTATAACATCATTCCTACCATTTATTTGTAATATTTTTTTATTTCTATTATTTTGGGAGGATTCTTTAAATGGTTTCCATGGTCGGTTTGAAAAACATTTTCTCGTCGAATTAAAGAGAAACTTCATAAGTAAAATGAAATGGTATTAATATGTATATATCATATTCAATGATACCATAAATCATTTAATCATATATTATGATTAAAAATTACCTAAAATATTAATGATATTTGTTTAGATCATTTAGGCTGTTTTTCGATAGTCACAAATTAGATTCATTGTAAAATTTAATATTATGTATAAATGTAAATTCCAGAACATAAAAGACATTATATCAGATAGTATATAATATATTTAAACCATTATAATGATTTTATGACCATCCAAGAACGCAAAAATCAAAATATAAAACATGTCTTCCATGATGTCGGTAATTCAACACATCACGAATGATGGTTTTATTTTTAGAATAAATGGGTGAGGAGAATAAGTATTATGACTAATTGTTACATAAAATTGATAAAATTATTGTATATATAATATAATTGAGTTTTCATTCTATTGGATAAGGTGGGGTGAATAGATTATATGAAAATAAAAGCAATTTAAAAAGAAAATAAAAGAAAATGAAAGAGGAATTTTAAATCCTGAATTATCCTCCTTGAGAAAGACCTTAAATCCTTTGGTTTTAAATTTTTGGTGATACCAAAAGATCCTAGACATGGGAAATTGGATTGAGATAATGGTTGAATGGATGTTGGATATTATCAAATCTTTATAGGTGTGCGGAGAAGTGGGTGTGAGGGGTGGTATTTATAGTGTAGGTTGGGGTTCCATTATTTTAATCATTATTTTTTTTATTTTTCCCAAGACGAGAAATAGTGATGGTTCTGAAGTCTAAAAACAATAATTAGTTCATATGAGTTCTAAAAATGGTTTATAACCATAGTAAAACATCATCCATGTCTCAATAATTCAGGTATTTAGATTATTTCAAAAATTATCACATTCCACTATTCTCTAAATATTCATGTACTTTTGAAAAATTCCAAAAATTCACCCCACCAATTTTTCAATGTGTAGATATAAATATAGAAGTCCATTTTAAAAAAATATTTGTCTAAATAAGAGAAATTTATTTATAATAATAAATAATAATTTAATAAAAAAATAACAATTTAAAAACCTAAACTAATTTTATAACACTCTAAAAAATTAATTAAATTCTCATAAAAATATATTATAATATTAATAAAAGAAAAATAATATTACATGAATATATTTTTTGAAAATATATTTTCATTTAATTAAGAATTTTAATTGTAGAAAAAATTATATATTTATTACTAACAAAAATTGCACACATTAATTTATAATTTAAAAAAATATTTACCTGCTCAATGATATAACTATATAATATATTCACATAGGGGATAGATAAATTTTATTAATATTTTATTAGGTATGGTTACTATTCTATTGGATAGATTACCATTCATAATGGAAGATTTACTATTCTGAATGTCATGTTAATATTCCATCAGTATAAATTTCTTAATTTCCTTAAATAAAATTTATTTTATTAAAAATATATAAATAATATGACTTTTTATTTATGGAATGTCAATAAATTATATTATAATTATATGTGTTATTACAATAAAATTTGAGGATAATGATGATGGAATAAACATGATTCATAGGTTAAGGGGGTTTACTCACCATTAATTGAATAATTAACAATAATTATACTTCTTTAAGGAAATTTTTTTGTCTAACATTAATGACTATCCCTAGAGTCCCCAATGATACACACACGTTTACTACCCAAAGTGTAATATTTTAGTTATGTATATATTTGTGGTGATATAAATAACATTTAATAATATTTTTAAAAGAAAAATTATATATCCAATGAATAAAAATTCATAGGGGAAAATTATTTTTATGGGTTAAATATTTCTATTGAGGAATTTATGTTCCTTCATTTTAACATTATCTCATCCTAGGAGTAAGCATGACAACATAAAATCAATAGGACTACTAGAAAACATTTCTGAGATAATTTAAAGGGGAAAATCATCCTTTTTAACAATGGGGAGGGCCTTGTACTTATAAAATCTTTTTGTAAACAATCATTTTGGAAAATCATTTTTCAAAACATCAAATGCATTAAAATATCCATTTCATCCTCGAAATAAAAAATGTATTTTTTTAAATTATACTCAGTCAAAAACGTTTTTTAGAATTCAACCCATATTTTTATGCACTTCTCGTACCATAAGACGTCAAATATGTTAGGTAACTAAGTATACCACTACCTATTATTTGAATATTCTCATTGATCACCCAAGATGCATTCTTCGAAACAACCTGAATAATGTCTTACATGTATAAATAGAATCTACTTTAGAAATGTCTTTAGAATGATCTAATCTTATATCCAAATTCCATATGAAAGGAATTTATAGATACTGGATGAATTGAATATATAAATAAATAAAAACTAATACAAATGGTTCAATTCCATGGTTACCATTTCTATGATAAATTAATAATCCACATATAAATATAAATCTAGAATAGTGATGGATGATAAAAAAACTATTCACTCTGCAATCTGACATTGAGTTTCCTAAAATATTCTACAGCTACTCTAAAATAGGTATTTGGATGATCATAATATATGATCTACCTATGCTACACCACCATTTCCATCAATGAAACAATTTATAGTAATGCTGATTATCCATGTCTTTACAGAATCATTTACCATTATTAATAAAATAATTTCACACATATATGGGAATCCTCCATAGAAATATAATTATAAAAATGTTTTCTTTAATTGAAAATTATAATTAGTTTTTGAATTAATTTCCCATTCCTGAAATATACATACATGTTCCTCAAGAAATCCATACCCTTCTTCAACTAATTATTATCCCACCACTATCTGTTGGATGACCTAAACCAAAAAAATATAATTTTTTGGTATTGAACATTAATCTAGTGTTGACATTTTAAATATAGACCCCAATAAAATACATTCCCATGTGAAAAAATATATATCTTATTAATAAAACCACTTACATATCCAGATAAATATAGTTTTCATTCAGTTGTTAGAGCCAAAAATATCCTCTTGACATTCCACATTGAAGATTTCACATCACTATAGTGATCAACTATCCTAATTTTCATGTCAATATTAAATAAAAATACCGATATAATTTCACTACCCACTTGAAAAAGGGATCAACATGTTCCCCATATTCTGGGAAACCCTTTAGACCTATTGAAAGAGAACATCTGGTCATATAGGACAACAATATAGACATCAAACTCATGGGAACATCTCACATAATTGAAGACAATAAGGCCACCACTATCTATCAAGGGTGTGTAATATATCCAACAACATGATAGATAAAAATATATTGAAACAAGATTATGAATATCATTATCTATTATCTAGGATAGTAATTCCTTGATTAAGTCATCAACTATTAGGATGATTTTTTTCTACAAAAATATAATATACATCTAGGATTCAAAATCATTAAAAATAATCTACAAAGTTATTTTAGATCATCTTCAATAAGAGTTTACTAAATGGATGGAACTATAAAATTAAAATAAGGTAATGTTTCATGAATAGCTAATGATATGCTCTAAAATATATATGTTTATAAGATTTATGTATATATAACTCACCAAAACCACAAGATAGATCATTTCTTCACACAATAGTAACTAAATTATATTATATATTCCGTTGGAAAAAAACATTGTTCTCCCATGAAAAGTATTAATTAATAATTCCAGATAAATAGAAATTAATTTTATTTCCATGCACATTGTGTAATATGAATATCCAATAAATATGATGGGTATTCAACATCATCCATAATTGGGAGGGATAAACTGTTTACACCTATAGGGGGTACATTGTCACCAAAAAACATACCTTTCACACTTATAATCAAGTATTGTATGATCCTATAAAATTTAATAAATCTATATATTAAAATTTTCATTTAACTATAATTATATCACCATATATTTGAATATGAGGACATTATTTATTTATATGAATGGGTGATTGTTGGTCTCTATTATTGAAATCTTCACAAGATGACATGGGCTTGTAGAGGGTTTCCACCACTGTCTTAGAGTCCTAATCATTTTAGGCATAAGTCATAACTAATGTTTGATCCCTCCATTATGAAGATTATTTTAAAGATTCTATGAATACTCAATAAAATGGTATCCTATTATGCCTTACCATAGTGATACATCATGTGAATATTCCATAAAACCTTTTTCCCCATACTATTTCTAATGGGAACTAATTAAGGGTTCCGATTAATGAAAGATGTTTAAATATTATTACAAATACATCCATTGATGCTCCACCCACTTCCCAATAGAATTATATCCCTTTTTACCCACATTGTCCAGTAGGATAATTAGTGATTATTGTGCCATACATGTAATCGAGATCTATTAATAAAACATATCCTTCATTATTTGTGAACATTATTGACATGTTCTCCAAAAAAGTGTGTATCTGTGTTAAAAATCCATGATCTATCAATACTACACCAAATCTATAATGACATTGAATATTCAAAATAAAAGTTACACCATAGATTGATAACTCCCCATCCTAAGTGGCCTCCTGAACTAATTATTTTATGAATACCGATGTAAAAAATGTACATAGAACAATTCATATGGTCAGTGGTTATCATTAATTAACAATTAAATATCATTATTCCCATAGAGGTTTTCCAAATAAATGATAAAACAAAATATAATAGAATAGATCGATCTCTATCCAAAGTAGATATGTTTTTTCATTTGTTCATGGAAAACATTATCAACTAATATATCATTATTCCTCATTGGGATCTTAATGTAATATTATTCATATAGAAATAAAATTTAAAAACATAATAGAAATATAAGTCATAGACAGCTTCCAAACCAGTATTTCCCAACGTATAAGCTCTTATTATAATTTCATATTAACATTCCCAAGAAAACGTACATAATACATAGAGTCTACCAGTTTCCTCAAAAAACTAAGGGAAAACTACAATCTTGTTCATATAAATTAAATTCAATATGTGAAAATGTATATTGAAAATTAAATTAATGATAGGGTAACAATGTATGACGACTGATTCATAGAAATAAAACATAGCTAATTTATAGTTAATGTTAAGAGGATGAATTATATGCACTAGCAAATCATTATACTTGTTCATTCACAACCTTATATGATCAATGTGTGACTACCTTTATTTGATAAGATAGATAATTAAGGACTAAAAAACATGGATGTGCTGACAGATAAATGAAATTCAAAATCTTAACTAGCCACTATATGAGGAATGAACAAATTGTAATAAACCCTAAAATTAAATCATTGTGGTTTATGTCAAATATTTGTATCAAAAACCAAATGATAGGATATATTATCCTCAACTCCTATAGTTGTATCCTCAGTCAAAATATTGAAATAATACCAATATTTTTATCCTTTTACAATGGTCCCAAATCATCTAACATATGACTGCTAAATCGAAACACATCCCTTAATAAAATCTTTCTTTAATACCAAAAAGTCACAATCAAACTCTTAGAGGACCGACTCATTCATGTGGTGCATTGATATTGTTACCCAAATCCCACCTCTATTTTTCTATGTGATGTGTTCTATAAAATAGATGGACCATAAAACTATCGAGGAGTACTCGAATTATATCATAGTATAATAAATGGAAACCAGAACTATATTAATTAAATGAAAACAAAATAAGTATGTGTATATATATACAATTTCATCATATATATCACAATTTTGAGATATCAATAAAATAACATAGCCATATTTGAAAATAAAATTGAAATATACATATAATATGTCTATTTATCTTGAATATATAATCTATTAGATTGATTTTACTCACATAAAAAACTCATGTATTAATTTCTGGGAATGAAGACCACTTCCACCATCACAAACTACATAGATCTGTCATTAATCAAATGTTACACTCAGACATAATTTAGAAAAAGACCACCATATCAACATCTAGTATGATGATCAATGAAACTATGATTCATCTAGAAAAACACTAATAGTGTGGAATATGAATAATAATTGACTGAGTATAAACATAATCAACAAAATAACTCAAACCAAAAAGGGAATCCAAAAGAAGATATAAACTCAATTCCCTATCTATGAATGAGTAACAAGTAGGATTCTAAAATATTTGGATTTGTAAAAAAATTCAACTAGAATTATTAGGATCATTATTAACTTCCAAATATCATTATTCAAAACCAATAATATCTATATCTCTTGATTTACATGGTATTCGGGGATTATTGAAGACACTATGATGTCTGATGTTAGAACATATATATAAACCACATCTACAAGGTAACCAATTTCATTCTAAGAAAAAAAAAATTTATAAAGAACTATTTATTTACAATAATTTCTAAGTACTACACTATCAAAATAATCAATTATTGGATTATTAATATTTTTAAAAGCATTCTCTCTAGCTGACGGTGTACACCACACTCTGATCTATTGGAATTCAATGATCAATAATAAGAGAAACAAATGTAAAAAAATCACATAACTAAATGGGACTATAGGAGATGATTTGATTCCAAATGACGTTGGATTAATAAACATTCTATTAATTTATCTCATGCACTTGTTGATCCCTTACATGAAGAATCTGTAAATTCTACTAATATGGAAAATCAATCACAAAGTATATAAAGGTAATTACTGACACTATCTATAAATATACCTATAGATAATGGGTATTAATCCCCATCTATTTGTGGATAGAATCCTATTTTTACCTATAAGATAAGTTTTAAGATATAATTAATATGTTATATTCATGTTATAATAATATTGTCAACTAAATAAATCCACATCACATCATGTATTCTAGGTTATAATACTAATCCAACATATTATATGAGAGACCTCATATTGTTATGTATATACCACAATTAGAACATTGTATATAAATTCTAAATTAATATATCACTCTATAAAATATATTATGAATAGGAATATACAAAAAAATTACATGATATGGATGGGATAATAACATTTATATTTATTATTATTTTCTAAAAATAAAAACTCATAGAGAATATTTTGAAGAAACCATATAATGGAGAATGTGGTCTATGTGGATTCCTATTTTCCTCCAACATATATATGTTGGAAGGAACTATGAACACACCAAAAAGAATTTTCATCCATTAAGAAACAAATGATGCCTCTCCTCCCAAAGTTAGGTCAGGTGGACCTAACCCAGCTCTTCGCCCCACTCGACTGCTTAGCTGTTTTTACTATGGCGGTGTGTGATGTGTCATGCGTGCCTAGTCGATGCATTTCTCTAACACAATTAGCCATATTATTCCAAAATCCATATTACTGGGTTGGTATATACATGATATAGTAAATTCACCACTACCTCTAAAAATAATCAATGATCAGGCACCGCCACCATAAGAAGGTCATTACCTAGTATAGTTTCTTGCCACCAAACCCTTTGACCATAATTATATTTGACCTACATTTCATTACATCTTCCACACCTCATCTATATACCTCCACCAATATATGAACCTAATAAATCTATTATAGATAAACCAAACTTCTATAGCCTTTTATTTCAATTTATGTATCAACAGTTAAGCCTTAGATCAATGTTCACTATTATGCTACCATCATTACACTGAAAACCTCAACTCATTGTCCACCCTCTCCAGTCCTTTCCTACCTGATCCAACACAACCCACTTTGATTCGATTATCCATAACCACTTTACCAATCTATTTTCAATCCATTCCATAAATAGTTGAAAAATAGATGTAGGGATGGATGGAGATTTAATAGAATGTGATGGATATGGTGAATGAATAATTATTCACAGTCATTATTCATCCTGTATCTAAGGAATATGATAAAATAGAAAAAAATTAATTTGAAACATTATTTTATAAAATAATTTTAATAGATTATGAATTTAGTGTTAGTGAATGGAGAATTGAAAAATCCCTAAAAATGAGTGAAATGGTATAAGAATAATTTACTAAAATTAGTATTGAGGAATGGTTTCAATCCATAAGTTATAAAATATAATATCTAAAAAATAGTGAAACACAATAAACGAATTTTATTTTTATTGGGTATCTCTCAGAATTATAGATCACACTTCCTTTTGTTGACATCAGTAATCTGGATGATGAATTTATTTTTTCATTATAAGTTACATCCAACCTGTCATATTAAATAAAAAAATAAAAGATTTTAGGGATTGTTACTCATACCCTAGGACATGGTGATAAGGATGATAAAATTGAATTTTTATCTTATTTATGTTAATTAAATCAAGATTAATAAATTTACTATATATTATTATAATTGACGTTGTTATTATGATTTAAAGTTAATCAATGTCTAATGCTATAGGTTCTTGATTTGTGTAGGAGTTATAAGAAACAAGGGTAGACGATGTATTCTATATGCAACCATGATGTAATAATTATCATCTAACCTGTTAATTAAGAGTAAAATAATTTTTTACTAAAATGAATGAACATAGGAGAAAGTATTATTTTTTACCTAATAATTTTTTTATTGATGTTAGGTCATGCCTTCATTTCATCCTTGGTAGGTGGTAATGGAGAACTGAACGACATTGGATCGTAAGGTTGTAGTTCGTCGTACACATGAACATTGATTTCAAAACAAATTTCATGGAATTGTGTGTTGTGGTAGTACATACAAAAAATTTAACCTAATCTAATCATATTGAAGATATTATCATTATTATATAATCTTGATTTAAAAATTATTAAATGGGATTGAATAAAAAATTCATTGATGAACGTTACCTCTTCTTCGGGTATCTCTATTTTGTGTACACCAATAGACTCCTTGGTGGGATTTCAAACCAAGTTAATTATTTTATTATTATAGTATTTATATGAATATGTAATTTGGTTTTGTATTTTATAAATTATTTTTTATGGTTTGATGAAGGAGGAAGACCGGGTGGCCTTTAAAAATGGATGTGAGTTGATATTTTATAAATTTTAAGGGAGATAATTCCACCCAAGTTGTTCAAAAGTAATAATGTTCCAATGTTCTACAAATATCTATAATAAAATGTATATGTTAGAAATATATACTTCAAAGGGGTGTTTGAAAATATTTTAGGTTCTTTTTTCATGATAATCTTTTTTTTATTTTCATATGGTAAACATTTTTTCCATTAATCACCAAGATTAGTTTTAACTGTTCTGAATAATAACATGCGTAAAAAAATATACTTATAATTTTTATCAATAATAAATTATTATATTTCCAAATATTGATTCCATTTTTTTAATATTAATTTCAATAAAGGGAAGAAATTAATAAAAAATTTAATCATACAGACTGAATGAGACAACACGTTTTTAATGTGATGATTGTCATAATTTTGAAATATTATTATATCCAATTTCATAGTGAAATTAATTTCAACTAAATAAAATTTATTTATTGATGTATAATACAATTATTTGTACATTAAACTCATTTTAAATACAATTTAATTAAAATAAAAAATTCGGATGAAATGCAGTTTTCAATTAATATTCATTGTATTTCTATTATCATCCAAAAATTAAATATTTCAAAAATACAAAAAAAGACTTCATCCTAAGATAATATTGAATTTATGAATTTAAAAATTATGTTTAATTTATAAAATTAAATTTCTATTAGTTTTTAATATTAATATTATTATTGTTCATTGAAGAACATAAATAAATGTTCTTTTGAGATGTTAATATTTTCAAATCATATAATGACATTATAAAATATTATATATTTTAATATCTATAATTTTTTATGTAAATACATTATGAATCATATATAAAAATTATTTATTATTTTTCATATTACTATGTTAAATGACTTCGAAAAAATTAGATTGTTTAAATAATTATAATAATAAAATGATGCATTTTATAAAATCAATGTTTCCTGTAGCACAAGTTATTCTTGATGTCATATGAAATATCAACATAATAGGATGTTTCATATGATCCATGAAATTATTGAAATTTACTTTATTTTAAAATAATATTCATAAATAATATGGGTGTTTTATATGGTGTAGTAGCTAGCATAGAAAACTAAACTAGTAGACCATGTGCTATCATATATTTCAGTACTTCTTTTTTTGGTACCATGATTTATAAAATAAAGGTCTGGCCCAAAAATAATAATACAAGAACATAAATTTATATACATATTTTTTGCAAAAAAAATTATCATAAAAATTCATCACCCCAATGCATTGGAACTATAATATTCCATTACAATAGATATAAAAAATAAATTAAATGTATTATCTATTATAGAGATGTTCAAAAATAAGAAATAAATCTAAAAGGGGTTATATTACAAGTGATTTTTCAATGGTAAATCCCTTCTCAGAGAGACATGATGACCTCATGAACAAACTTTTGAAACCCTTTTATAAAACCCCATATAAAATAACCAAGAATTCATTATTGTCTAAATAAATATTTATAAATCCACTAGAATATTAAAAAAAATATGAAATCTCAAAATTAATTCAATAACACCATTAATACATTTTATAAAAAATCATGTGTTATAGCCTATTTATTTATTATTTATAACATATATTTAAATTAAAAAAACATCATCCATTATTCAGAAATATTGTGAAACATGATATTTAATTCAGGGTTTCCTCAAACATGATTATAATTATTATTTGGGATCCAAATTATGAATTTAAATAATTAATCAACCATCATTAAATAATATTAATTCTAATATAAGGTGAAACATAATTTAATATTTCTTCATAAACAAAGGGAAGAGCTATTTACCCTTTGATATTAAGAATGATCCATATGAAATAAAAGTCAGACTAGAAAAGGAACTGAATAAAAAATTTATCATCACCAAACCCTAGTTTGTCGAGAACCTAGTAGGGTATGTATTTGTTTGGACAAAATGTAAAAAAATTTTGATATAAAAAATATTATGAAAAAAATAACGAATTAAACTCAATTTAAATTGGTGGAAGATACAAATTACTATAAATGGAGAATAGAATAACTTAGGTTTATGATATATAATAGGGTTAGGTGGAAAGGGGAAGATATAACCCTAAATATATAAAATATAAACAATTAATTGTCAAAAAAAGACAACTAAATTGTGTTAAAATGGATAACATAGACACCATAATTGCTAATTTTTGGTTCCCCCACACTGAGAACCCATGAGGCATAACTGTTTTGCTATAGTTTTGTTCCCTTCAGAAAAATAAAAAATATTATCTTCCATTTACAAGGGATCTATGATGTGGACCATATATTGATGGTTCAATGTTCCCAATTAGAAAAACACTATTACACAATGCTAAAAATATACCATAGTATTCCCTAGAGAGTTTTTATAAGGGTTTCCCTTATATAAATCACCTCAATATTATAGATTCCTTGGAAATGGCATGTATAGCTTCTATATAATGTTAAATTATTACACATATATCATATGTGTTGTATATACCATGAATATGGAATTATTTCTGTTGTAGGATCCCATGAAAAGTTAACATGAGTAAAATTTAAACAATTAATACACATATCCATCATATGACACACTAACTCAATTCCAATATATGACATAGCCATCTCACCCATGATGTAGAGAAACTCAGTCAATCATATTTCTATAAGGTACTTAAATCCATATCTATAGGGAACTCCTATTAGAGATAAAATATTTTTCCTTCTCCCTTGGTTTTTGAATAGCCTTTCCTAATCACAACTACTATAGTCAAATGACATCTGTTGCATCATTATCTACATGCTTTAAGGAAAATGTATGTCTTCTCCAACTGCTATATTATTTGGAATTCCGTTTCTACATTATCACCCCAAAACACCCAATAAATCCATAATAAAAGATGGTTCAAAAACATAACAAACAAGTAAATACAAAATGAGTATAATAGGGTAAAATATGAGGTGAGGATGTGACATAATATAATCATTTTTTTATTTTCTATTGAGACTATTTATATTATTGGTGTGCATTCATGTAGATTTTTTATGTTATATTGTAATAAAATTATGGAAATACCATATTGTATGCTTCTATTCCTAATTTATTATTGGTCATAGGTTTTGGGATATCCATTATGTTGTTGGTCTACAAATGTTTTTCTATAAAAATAATTATTGACGATGATTTCATCTAAAAAGGACAATTAAAACATAATATGACATTGATCCATGAAACTAGTCATTATACATTGAAAATTATCAAATATTCATGTGGATTATTGTTTTATTCACTAGGATTTCAAATGGTCCATTTTGGGACATTATATATAAGTTTTTGGATCTGTAATGATATCTTATAACATCTTCATTTTTTTTCATTAAAAATATAATTTTATTTTATAAACTCTTTTTTATATGGTATTATACTATATGGAATCTAAAATGTGAAATCATGTGAAAGGAATAATTTATTATACACCAATATGTGTTTTACACATTTCATTTCATAGTGATGATGTTGGTTTCATGAATGTAACCATGTTTGTGGGACTTACACTGACATCTATATATAAAATTGATCTCATATATTCATTCAATAACACATGAAATGAGGGGTCATTTTATAATAAATTTTCCAGCATGAAAAATACATGGTGGGGTGAGTCTAATTATAGGATATAGGGCCTTGTATTTTTGTGACTGTGGGATATTGTTCAACATTTTCTCCACTTCAATCTATGAGAAATACTTTCATAGTGATATTTTTTCATGTTTGTATAAAATTTAATGGTTTTTAGTTAATTTTAATAATATGATTCATCAAATTTCCTTGATTATAGGTTTATTTATATTTCAATATTAGATAGTTATTTTTAACAGATGAATATATATATATATATATATATTACATTTGTTTTTAATAATTTCTTTCTAATTTGTTCATAGTACAACTTTTTACATAGACTGTTTGATTTTATTGAGTTTCTGAGGTATTGAATTTTAAGGAATCAACCTTCTGATATCATTTTATAAGATAATATTATAAAATGATATCACTTATTATATTATTTTTTGAGGTCATGATACAAAATTCAAATTAAAATAATATGAATATGGCACATAATGACCTTTACAATTACCTTGGGTGAAAATGATTATGTTGGTCAGAGTAGATGATTTAAGAGGGTGGTGATTTGAGTATCTATAAAAATTTCTACTATAAATTGTTCTTTACAAAATAACACCCCCAATGAAAATAAACACCAAGTCATATTGTACTGAATTTATAAAAGTATTAAAGATTTAATTTTTTCATTAAAGATTGATTTGTTCTTATATTTCCCAATATAAATATTCGTAAAACATTTGAAACAAACCTACTGATTTAAAATAGATATAAACACTTGTCAAACTATCTATCATATTTCAGTTTATATAAATCCCAGAAATACATTACAGATAAAAAATTATAGCACACTGGATAAAACAAGAGGTTTAGTCTCATGGAGAGACTATGTCCTCTTCACATGGTCATCACTTGCCACCAAGCAGTTTATATTAATAAACATTTGATTCACACCAAATATCGGGGTTCACAACAGCACAAAGGTTGTCCAGGTCACACATGACCTTTACCATAATAATTTGTGGGAAAAACAAATAAATAGATCTGACCACATCTCTTATCCAATTCTACATGGGATACAAGTGTAACATGATATTGAGATTAAGGATATTTTTTTATCCTCCAGTTTATCTCACGACACAGTGTTCCATATTCAAATATATATACACACTGCTCAAAATAGTATTGATAAGAACACAAAAGACTTATGAAAGAGAATAAGGTTTAGAGTTCTCTATGTGTTGTGCAGTAATGATATAGATTCAACAAATGATGAGGAAATGTTATCCGAGCTCTCTTCTGAAAACTGGCTTTAGAATAGAGTGTCGTAGTTACTTGTGAATGTTTTCATCTCCTCTTTGTGATGATATTCAGAAAGCTCTAGTAGGTAGTTTCTAGGTGAGCCCAAGCTTCGAGTTTTTATCCTTTTGAATATTCTGAGTTTACACAGTCTGAATTTCATCGTGTTCTCTATGATCTATGTGTATGTGTATATCTCTGTGTCTCCTTCTATTCTGATTAATGTCATTTTATATTTCAAGGTCTACTCAGAATAAAGATATCATCATGTGTATGTACATCGTACTATCTACGAATATTCCTATAGAAAAAAATTATAAAATTTCAGAAATAATAATATTTATAAATATGACCATTAGAAATAAATTTGAGTTAATAAAATCGAAACAGTTATTTATGACTATTGGTGAGTCATCTTCAGTGTGTTGTCTTCAGTTTGGTAACATCGGACTTTCAACTGTTGTGTGTCACCTTCGGTTTATCTTCTTTGATGTGTTGAATTTTGTGTGTCGACATCCGTGTGTCATCTTCGATGTGTTGACATCAGTATTTCATCTTCTATGTGTTGACTTCAGTGTGTCATCTTCGGTGTGTCGAATTCGGTGTGTCGAACATCGGTGTGTCGACTGCGGTGTGTCGACATCGGTGGGTCGAATTTGGTGTGTCGAACATCCATTTTTCGACATCGGTGTGTCGACATGAGTGTTTCCTTTTTGGTGTGTCGACATCGGTGTGTCATCTTCGGTGTGTCGACTTTGGTGTGTCGACTTCGGTGTGTCGACTTTGTTGTGTCAAACATCGGTGTGTTGACTTTGGGGTTTGGGAATATAAAAAGATTATGAAGTTTCTATCTTACACAAATCATTACAAGACTATGTGTAATCTAAAATTATATGTATAAATGCACTTGTAATCATATTTATTCATGAATATAGGATATTGACTAATTTAAGTATATTTTTCAATATGACATTATTTATTTACATGGAGATATTAAAATGGAATGAAATAGTAGAATCTCTATATTGAAATTATTTGTGATTATGAAAACTAAATTATCACATTACTTCCAACAATCTCCCCATTTTGGATAATCACAAATTGTGGCATACAAGAATAAAAATATGAAATAAAGATAGCTTGACATAGAAAAATACACGGAATGTAATTGTCAAATATAATTGATGTTTTTGCTTGAATGAAATTCAAAAAAATCTCCCCCTCAATAAATGGATTTAGGTGAGTACATGGCATGTCCCCTAAACCAGAAAATATCCCCCATAGTTAAATAAAATATTCTTTATTTTATACCACATTATGATAAGAAAAAAAAAATATAAAGGATAAATTACAAAAAATAAAGACACAAAAATGTTTTCGATTAATACGCATAAAATTACATGAAAAACAAAATGACCAAATCAATATCAAAATAACAAACCATCACTAACGGTTTGAATGATGAGGAGCGTTTTCATTGATAGAAGGATATACGAGAGAAGTATAATTTTTGGTAGAGGAAAATGGAAGAGGCGGTCTAAAGATAACACTAGGCATGAAAACACATGTAGTAATGGTAGTTGTAAGGGTTGGCCGCCTTTCTGACAACACTTGACTTAGAGTTTCCTCATTGACGATTGATTGAATCTGGGAAAGGTCATGAGTGACAATAATTGGAGTAGGAGGCTGAGAGGTAGTACCCATTGAAGCTGATAGAGGGACCACAAATACCTCATCCAGAACATGAAGATAAGGTTTCAGTAGGTTGATAATGTCATTAATGATTTCACCAACATATTGCATGGATTTCTCAAAGTCATCCTTATTTTCCATAAATTTACTCAAAAAAGGTGTAATATCCTTCAATTGATGGAATTTCTTCTTGAATGCATCTATGACTAGAGGAATTATAAAATTTTCAACAAGAAACATGAAGCTATTCATGCGATCATGCTTGGGATAAATCTTAGTGATATACAATTATCTACCTTTTCTTGAATTCATTTATGATCTTGAGAGGCTTCATTTGTGCACTGTCTGACCATATTGTATACAAGATTTGTATTTTGATGTACATTGTCAAGGGTTTATTTGTCTAAAACACTATTCTATTTTTGAAGTTCCCCACATATCACAACCATGAGAGACTCAAAATCACCAACAACACTTTTCCCACTATTGGAACTGGATGGTCTAGTCAACATTTTTCCAAGCACTTCTTTAAACGTTTTTAGATCTACACTATGTAGATAAGTCACCAGGTTCCCAATAACTTTCATAAAACCTCTAGGGGAGGTCTCGAAGTATGAGGTTTTATAATTTAACTCATTTATCATCTTTTTTTACATATTCTATCAGCAATGTATTTTATCTATAATGGTTTCTGCTGTATTAATGAGATTCAGTTGAGTCTCCTGGATAACTATTCTTGAAATCTTTGCTGCATCAGGAACTAAGATACCAATGGAGTTGGAGGCTACACTTCTAGATCCTACTGAAGCTATCACAGACTCAAATATATCATTTTTTAATTTCTCCAAATCATCCTTAGTGACATAGTCACTAGCCACTAACTGATCTACAGGTTCTAGTGGTGTTGGTCTAGTTGGTGGAACAATTTCAATATGTTTTTTTCATCCTAGACTTGTGTATCATAAGGAGGTACCATCTCCTCATCTTATTCATACTCTAAACCAAAAATAATGTATCATGGTTCATTATTCCACTATCTAGCATAGGTCCAGTCTCTTTGCTCAACTGTATCAATTTTGAACCTTCTTTTCTGTGGATCAGGAACAACTTCATCAACATCAACATCTTCGTTATGGTTTCAGGCCCTAATAACTTGTTGTGGAATTGGAACCAACTGAACTTCATGTTCTACTTGTGCTCTAGCTACTTCAGCTTCACCAGGTACTTCCACAATTTGATGTATTGGAATGACATATTCTTCCTCTTGGAAAACAACCATAATATCATTCAATTCCTAAATGATCTCTTGATTTTCAGCATTTGGAAGGGGTGATATGCCCTCATGTTCATCATCTCTATGACCAATAGCATGTTGTTCAACATGCTCAACACCTTAACCAGCTCCATGTACATATTCCTAACTTGATCTATCAACCACTTGTTGTCCCATATTTATAGAGTCACTGACATGATCATCATTTCCTCCATTATCACCATCATCATCATAATTATCTTTTGATTCCTCATCAATTTTAATAATATAGCCTTCAACTCTAGTAACATCAGTTTCTTCCTCATCCTCGTCGCCTAATAAAGATTATCTTATGGAAAAGTACAAATGTGGACTAGCAGGTTCATAAGAGATATCTTTGGGAATATTAGCAAAATCAGGATCACTACTATCATCAATAGGAGGTCATTCTTCCCTCGTCTCTTTAGGCTTAGCTTCTTCATTTGAAAAAACTGGAACCTCTCTTTGATTGAGACCTAGATAAATTTGCCTCTTTGGTCAAAAAGGTGGTCAACTGGATTGAAATCCTCATATAACCTTTCCTCATCTCCAATGTAACGTCTCTTTCAAGGGTTCTAGAAGATTTTCATCCTCTTACAAATGCATTTTTGAAGACAAAAACCACTACAGATACTTATCACTTCATCTACATCTTCCACACAACCTAACCTTTTTGACCCGACAGAAATCATCCTCGGATAGTACAAGTAGGTTGACTTCTTGTATGGATTAATCAGATAAGATATATAAACCATTAGATACATTCTTAGGTTTACTATTATCCAATGTTTCAAAATAAATATAATGAAAAGATCCTGAAACTTCACAGCAGTGAAATGTTCCTTCCTTGGGCAGATTTCATGTTGTATGAACTTAAAAAGCTACCATACATATCCTTCGAATTCATTTGAAACAGTCCTCCTTGATTCTCTATTTCTAGTCAGCTCATTTAGAGCATCATCATAAGAGAACAACTTTTAGGAAGGATGAATATTACGAGGATAGTCAGCATAGACACCTTCATAAGGCATTTCTAAGAATTTATCTCATTCCATAGATGAGAAATCTATCTCCTTTCCCGTTACCACAGACTTCATCATTGAAACCTAAAATACATCCAGGGATATCCCCAAATGTTTATATAAATCATGCACTAGCAGGTGATAATATGGTCTTTCATTGTAGGAGAACCAACTAATCTATCCTTGAGATTCCAGTAATTTCAACAAAAAGTATTTTCTTGACAGAAGCCACTCAGCAGACACCTCTTTGTCAGCAGTAACCACTTTGCTTTCCAAGCTCTGTTTTTCAGTCCCACTATACTCACCTCTATGATGATTAAAAGAAGGATATTTTCTAGCTTCTTCCATTGCATTCTTGGTCCTCACTATGGAAAGGATTTGGATTTCAATAATATTCAGAGGGAAAGAGTCAAGAGGGAGTGTGACCAAAATGTAGAAAGCTTTTTGAAATAGTGGAGGGGAAAGGTAGGGATTGATTTAACTGAATATATCATTTTGGGATTGCAAAACATAAATCATAAAAATATAAATGTGGAAAAAAGATGATTACAAAATAGCGTCGTTTTTTTTAAAATAGTGAGAATTTACCAAACAAAACTTAAATACATTGGTGCCAATGAATTTTTTTCTAGTATCATTTTTTTATGCTCGGTTTCAATAAAAATGGTTTCAAAAATATTAGTTTCAATAGATCGGTTTCTAGAGATCAGTTTCATCAATTTAGTTTCAAGAAGATATGTTTCAAGAGATTGGTTTCAAGAAGATCAGTTTCATGAGATCGGTTTTCAGAAGATCAGTTTCATGAGATTGGTTTCAAGAAGATCAGTTTCATGAAATCTGTTTCAAGAATATCAATTTCAAGTGATCGGTTTCAAGGATATCGGTTTCATGTGATTGCTTTCAAGAATATCTGTTTCAAGAGATTAGATTTAAGAAGATCTGTTTCATGAGATCAGTTTAAAGAAGATCGGTTTCAAGAGATTGGTTTCAAGAAGATCAGTTTCAGGAGATCGGTTTGATGAATCAGTTTCAAGGATTGGTTTCATCAAATCGGTTTTAAGAATCATTTTAAAGGATCAGTTTTAAGAACTTGTTTCAAGGATCACCCACTGAATTATCATTCCTCGTCTATGTCTGATGTAATTTATTCTCTAAGAATTTAAGGGTTTAGTTAATATGTCAACAAGGTAATGTTTAGTCTGATCAAACTCAAGAGTTATATAATCTTTTTGACAATGATCTCTCAAAAAGTGATGTCTTACATCAATATTATTTGTTCTACAATGAGAAATTGGATTCTTATAAATTTTAATAGCACTCTTATTGTCATATTTTATGGGGATATGTATGAATTGAAATCCATAGTCTTATAAGTTTTGTTTCACCAACAAATTTTTTTCACAAGAACTATCCACTGCAATGTATTCTACTTTATCAGTTGATAACACAACTGAATTTTTTGTTTTACTATACAATGATATTAGTGACATTCCCAAAATGTTACATGTTCTAGAAGTACACTTTCTATCTTTCTTACATCAACCAAAATAAGCGTCAAAATAGATTACTAAATCAAAAGTTTGTCCCTTAGGATAGAACTATCCTAAATTTATTGTATATTTGATGGATTTGAATATTTTTCTAACTACATTTAAATGTGAATTTTTAGGGTATGCTTGAAATCTCGCACACATACACACAATAAACACAATATCTGGCCTACTAGCAGTTAGGTAGAGTGAACTCCCAATCACTCTTTTGTAAGGAATTTGATCATCTGATTTTCCATTTTCCTCGTGATCTAACATTCATTTAGAACTCATAGTGGTTTCACTACTCTTAATGCTATCAAATACATATATTTTCAAAAGATATTTTGTGTACTTACTTTGATTTAATATATAACTTCTTTATTTTGAAATACTTAAAATCCAAAAAAATATTTAAGTTAACCCATTAAACTCATTTCAAACTCACATTGAATAATTTTTTAAAAATAAATACATAAATAATTTTTAGTAAATCCAATTATAATATAATCTACATATATTTTAGCTATTAAAAATTCTTTGGAAACTCTTTTTCTAAATAAATTAGGATCTACGAGTCCTTTTGTAAAACCTGTAGAAATAAAAAAGTTACAAAACCATTCCTACCAAGCTTTTTAATCATATAAATACAATATAAAGCATTAGATAATTTGAACACATTATTTGAAAAATGTGGATTTGAAAAACCAAGGGGTTGTTCAACAAAAACAACATCAATTATATAACCATTCAGGAATGAAATTTTGACATCTATTTGGTAAAATTTAAAATCCAAGTGTGTGGCATTGGCAAGTAAGATCCTAATTGCCTCAATTCTAGCCACTACTGCAAAAGTCTCTCCATAATCAATTCCCTCTTCTTGATTATATCCTTCTGCAACTAGTCTAGCTTTATTTCTAACTATATTTCCAACATAATCAACCTTATTTATAAAAACCCATTTGGTTCTTATGGTCAATGTATCATAATTTCTATCTACATGTTTACAAACTTCATTTAATTCAAACAGATTAAGTTCTTCTTGTATGGACATTAACCAAAATTCATAATTGACTACATCATTGATATTTTGAGGTTTAATTTGTGACAATAAAGATTTATGTTCAACCTAGTAACTCATGGAAGCTATAGTTTGTGTTTCTCTATCTAAATATCCAACAATAGTATCAAAGGGATGATTCTTGAGGGTTCTTGTTGGTCTAAATAATGTAGGAATTGATATTTCAGGTTGGTCAGGTTGATCTGGTTCACTATAGTTAGAAGACATTATAGAACATGATGTTTTCACAGATTCCTTCACATGATGATTTGAGATTGTATCATTAATTTCCAGATGGGACATATCCCCTTTAACATTTTCTATTAAAGTCTAAGGATCATGTAGATCTGCTTCAATAAAAATTATGGGTATAGATTCCTCCACACATTTGGTTTTCTTATTAAAGACTCTATAGGCTTTAATTGATGTAGAATATCCATGAAATCTACCTTCATCACTTTTAGTGGGGGGGGGGGGGGGGTCTGGGCCTGGTCAGACCCGGCCCAACCACTGCCACCACGATCTTCTATGGACCATCGTAGTCATTCTGGTGGTTCAGTTTTAGCTCCCTTCGGCGCCAACGGCCTCCTCGGGTCTTGCTCTTTACTAAAACGGCCTGAAATCAACATTTCACTTCTATTAATCTTTCCTCCAACAAACCACGTATCAAGAATGATAAGGCAGAGGGTCTAGACATGGTTTTAACCAATGAATTCTGTGTTAGAGGCTCAAAAAATTATCCAACAAATATTCTCCAAATCACGATGGTATAAATTACATGTATATAATAAATAATAAAAATTCCACGCTGCCTTGATTCAAGGTTCATTCATCATAGACGAAGTCACTGTGAGGCCGCAACAATTCACTGACGTCGGCAAGAAGGAGCTGAGGATGGCGTGTCGTTGCTGTTCCTTGCAGGGGGCTCTTTCTCTTTGGGATTGGCTGTAGATCGAAGTTGAAGTTCATCATTCATTGACGGTTATTCATTAGAAGTATGAATCTCTCCTCCCTCAAGCATTTCCATGGATTATGCCAACAATAAAAGAAATAGAGGTGATCTCTATTAATCCTTTCACACAACATCACATGGTTGTGTTTAATTAAATGAGGTGACCCATTTAATTAATTCTTAGGAATTGTTCAAAATTCACATCAAAGAGGAGGTGGAGAGTCCCATTTAATGAGGGGAGGTGTCAAATTAATTAAGTGGTGTTAATGGGTATTTTCAAGAGGGTTAAAGAGGTTTGTGTTCATGTGGGCCCTAACACACAATATCTTCTAATGGGTGGTTAGGTGTGGTGTGGGCCCCACCCCCAACTCCTCTTTGGATAAAATAACTACCCATTAAAAAAATTATGTAATAGATAATTTTTATTAAACAAATAAAGAATCCCCAAAATTAACAATCATCTTTCAAAAAACGAAACTACAGTAAAGGTTCCCTTAAGAGAATATTGTCGTTGTGAGTTCATCTATGACCTTGGATTTCAATTATGAGCACTGGTTCAAAAGATAAAAAACCCCGCATGTACGTTTACTGGATGTACCTGAAAAAAACTTCAGAAAATGATTCTAGGAACACTGGGATTCAGAATCAGGCACCGTCAGAAACTACAGACTCATAAAATTTTAAATAATTTTTGAAAAAAAATTGCTTGAAATTTATGGGTCTTTACATTACCCCCACCTCAGGGATTTACATCCTCCTAAATCTACAACATTTACTAGGGAAGAAAAATGGGGTACTGAGCATGCATCTGAGCCTCTCACTCCCTTGTTCTCTCATAGAGGTTCATGTTCTACCAGCGAACACGCACAAGAGGTATCGATTGTGCACGCATGACCCGCTCCTATCGATCCTCAATATCCACTAAAACCTCTGTGAATATCACCCCATCATTGACGTCCATCTCCACGTGGTCGATGATGTGGGATGGGTCATGCACGTATCTCCTCAGCTGAGTTACAAGGAAGAAGTCGTGCATCCAGTGCAACTGAGGTAGAATGGAAAAACGATAAGCCACCTCACATACTCTACTGAGGACCCGGAACCGCCTGATAAAATGCGGAGATAACTTGTCACCTCAGCCAAATCATAGTAGACCTCATCGAGGTGAGACCTCTAAAGAGACATTGTTGCCATCCTCTAATTCTAGAGGTCTCTGTCTCCTGAATGACCTGCACCTCTCCCGTGGTAGCTCGTACCATCTTTGGTCAGTAGGAAGTTGGCTGAATGGGTAAGTCGGTCGATGATCACCCAAACCGAGATGTGTCCCCAAGATGTACATGAAAGACCCGTCCCAATGTCTATGGATATATCATCTCTTCTCCACAAAGGATATCTGCAATGTGGGAAGCTGCTCCATCGCCTATTCGAGCAGCTGAATGTCTGATCTCCTGCTGGGGGAATTTTCTTCAATGTTCCCTTTCCCAAACGTATAGAATATCTCGAAGTCATAGTCCTAGAGGAACTAGAGCCATTGTCGCTATCTCATGTTCCAAACCTTCTGCGAGAAGATATACCTATGACTCTGTGATCAGAGTAGACTGCAAAGCGTTTGTCCAATGAACTATGGGTGAGACTATCCAATTTAAAAGAACTCGTCTACACCTTTCTTTGCCTATGGATTTCAAGAGCTTCTAAGATTTCTCCTTTGACGAAAAAATGAAATCTGGTCTCATCCCCTTGATGAACCATGCCCATTTCCTAATACAGTCTATCCTAACATGAACGATACTAATTCATGCCATGGACGACGTCATGATGCCTCTATGCTACTACCAAGAGATCCAACTGTTACTCTCACCTCTAAGGTTTGAGTCACATTTTCGGCATCAGTGTGTAGTCACTGGGTTTCCTCTAGTAGTAATCTCGTGTGTGAAGATCTTGTAAATAGTTTTATCTGCATTCTCAAAGTAAAATTCACACAAAAATGCAGGAAATAAAACCTCACAAGGATTGGTGTCTTTTATTACATCAGCTCAAAGTATAAACACAGAAATCCACCACAAAAAATGACATCAACGAAGATAGAAGCTTCATGAACAAAGGACTCTATACATGGAACTAGTCGCGCTGATGTCCACCTACTCCCGAAGCACTATGGTCGTAGGCCTCAGATGCCTGTAGATGAGCTCTCCCATGTCCACATGTTCCTTGCAGTCAGGGTGGACCTCTTGGTGGTGGTGGTGGTAGGGCCTCGAAACGTTGTCCGCCACCTACTGCTCGGTCAACTTCTCTGCCACGTCTTCCTACTCCCGGTGGACCACCATAGTTGATCCTATCCCTATGACTGGAAGATCCCTCTACTATCTTCTGGTCATCTGCTGGGTGGGTCAGGCTGTCTCGAGCCATGTGACCCTGCTCGTTGTAGGCATTGCACTGCCTGCTCCTCGTGTGGATGGCTCTGTTTTGTGTTCCCCGCACAACCGAACCTGAGTCGTGCAGTCTACCACTTGTGGGTCTGCTCCTCTTGGACCCCTAAACCATCTATCTAATGTCAGCTGCAGAAGACTCTTTTACGTGTCAACCCATGGTGGTTCTCGCAACTAGTGACTTCTCAGCAATAAATCTATTCACTAGAAAGGATATCTCTTGTACCCCCCCTATGTCAGAATGTTGAGGGATCTAATCGAAGCAGTGATATAATGCCTTAGTCCCTTCCCAAAGTTCTAGGACCTGAATAATGGGTCTCCTACTATATCCGTAGAGTAGCGTGAGTGGTCAGTGAACCTCACTATTTACTGAGCTACTGTCATGCTGCCCTACTGCAGATGAAGTAACTTCTAAATCCACACTACACAAAGGGTGGCTGGTATAAACTCTACCCGGAACAGGATCTCAAAGTCTACCCAAAGTAGTGATGCCTTATCATGCAGCTAGAGCATCAGGATCTACCATCTGCCTGCCGCTTCTTGTAGGAGACTCGCGGAAAGGATCACAATGAGGTCGACTGGTGTCCCAACCAAAATGAAAACTATCACAACAGCCTCCAACCAATCCTCATATTCATGTGGGTTCGTCTCTCCCCGGAATCTGGGTAGTCTCTAGCACTGGAATTCATGCAACACACTCAAATGGCATGCACTCTCTGCTGTTGGAGTTGGTGGTATCGGTGGCCCAGCAGGTAGTGGAACCGCTGGTACTTCCGCTGCAATGGGGCCTTGCACCGAGGCCTCGTCGCTCAGTGGGCTCCCATCTCATACGTAACTCTGAACCCTAGCTGGCTGCCTTTGTGGGGCCATCCTGAAAAGAAACAGGTGTGCCATGGTTAAACAGAATACCTGGTGATTTGACAGAATCTAATAAAAAAGAAAACATTTCCAAATGAAACACACATGCAATCAATGTTTTCATTAACTGAGTTGGAAATCAGAGGTCATGGTCCTGGTGTATGGATACGTCGGCTGCCACACCAAAACTAGACTCCCTAGACTGAAAACCACACTCAATACTCTTATCACTATTTCTTTATAGAAAAGAATGATCGGAGTCCTGATTTCTGCGGTAGAACCATCTCTTATGATACCAATTTATTACGACCCATCCTCGGGACCCGTGTCTTGACTACCTCAAACCCACCTTCCATATTCCAGGGGCTGGTGACAAGCACCTAAGGCGTAAATGCCTAAGATAGGAAAGCATTGCAATTATTAATGTAAAAAAAACACAACAGATTATGAAAAAGGAAGTAAACACTACGTAAAACTGAATACAAATAGTGTGCTGGAATGTAAATGGGCCAGTATACGAACCCAACTGAACAACATGTACAAGTAAGGGGACAAACAACTGAAAGTAATGAGAATCTCATGGATCGTCCTCTGGGTATTCCTACATGAAGGGTAGGAACAGATGGTCACCTTAGCGCCCACCTCCATCAGTCTCCACCATGTGCCGACTCGTCGCAAGGTCGACCTCCGGGTACCGTTCAGTCGTGGTTCTCTCTGTCTCCGTCAGCGATGTCCGTCATCTGCATCCAACACAACGAGAAATGTGCATATCATGTGCAGGGTTGAGTATAATGATACTAAGTAGGGACTTGAAACTCTCAAGGTCTCAGTAAAATCCACAATTAATAAACCACAGTAGAAAGATAGAAACACAATGTATCAACCAACCCAACATAGGTATATTCCCATACATATACATAAGTTATCAATCATCGTCTCGCTCCAACTCTCGAGCCCATGCACATACCATTCCACAAAGTAAGTATGTCAATCACCAAATTGATAATTGTTGAAAGACATGAATTATCTCACACAGCTATACAACTCATGAATAGGCCTAGATATGAGTAGATGTAGCCTCTGATTCATCTCCTCTGTCGAACCCATGTTGGATCCTGGAATAATATCATCATTGTCGACCCCACGTAGGATCCGGGAACAGTATTCGTCACTGTCGAACCCACGTAGGATTCTAGTACAGAAGTCGTTACTGTCGAACCCATAGAGGATCCTAGTATAGACTTCCTCATTGTTAAACCCACGTAGGATCCCTGTACAGATGTTTCTGCTATCGAACCCATTGAGGATCCCGAAACAGTAGTAGTTCCACGTAGGATCTTATCCTCTCAATCACAGCAAGCTATATGGTTCCCACACATTGTAGGCTCGAATCCAGGAGGGTTCACTCCTCATGTCAAGTATTGATACATCAAGTATAACTAATTTCTGATTTGATGTATCTAGTTGTTCCTTCTCATCATATGGAACCCAATGCGAAAGATGATATGTTAATCGGATGCCCGGTCTGAGAGTTAATTGCATTTCTATTTCAAGGGGCCGGTTGGATTTTGGGTACAATCAAACCTAGCCATATTACTACCTCATCCAAATCCTATGTGGAATATTCCAAAAGTATCATCTCATCAAAAGGAATCCAAAGAAGTTGACGACACATAAAACGGTTGTCCGGTACTTATGTTATAAGTGTTTCTGCTCTGAGGGCCTGGATGGTTTCAGAATCGAACCAAACTGGCCATACCAAAACCTCTCCAAATCCATAATTTTGATATTATGAATCGACTGCCGAGATCCAAGGAATCTGACGCAACTGATGGTGAATCAATCTGAGGTCTGTAGTTCATGTTATGGGCGAAAAACCGAATGTAGTCTGAAGAGGGGGGTCTGGGTTCGGTCTAACCTAGAACTTCTAGTCCGGCCGACATGAGGGAGGCCCAACCTATGCGGCTAGGGGCCCGGCCCACACGGCTGGCGAGCCAGCCAACCTATGAGTATCTGGCCTTGCCCGCGTGGTAGGCGGCCCGGCTCGGTGGCCGGTCGCGGGTTGGCCAGCAGGCCCAGCGGAGCGCGGGGGGGGGGGGGGGGGGGTGCCCGCCGGTTTCACGAAAGTGTGGCGCCCCCCAGAACCCATGGATGCATATTTCTCAGTACCTCTATGGCTGGTGCTGCGGCAGTCCTCCACTAGCAGCGCATGTGGGGCACCACTTCCCCGATCTTCTGCGTGACTCCGGAGTCATTCCGGTGGTCTGTTTTAGCTCCCGTCTGTGCCAACAGCCTCCTCGGGTCCCGCTCTTTACTATGACGGCCTGAAATCCAAATTTCCCTTCCGTTCATCCATTTTGAATCAAACCGTGCATCAAGAACAATAAGGTAGAAGTTCTGAACATGTTTTTAAGCCCATGACCTCCGCGTTAGAGGTTCAAACAATTATCCAACAAATAATCACCATAGTACGAGGGTATAAATTACATGTATAAAATTAATAATCCAAATTCCTCCCTACCTTGATTCAAGGTTTGTTCGTCATAGACGAAGTCGCGGGGAGGTGGCCTCAATTCGTTGATGTCGGGAAGAAAGAGCCTAGTATGGAATGTCAACGGAATTCCATGTTGGTGGCTCCATCTATTTTGGCTTCACTGAAGTTCGAAGGAGAAGTTCGTCATTCCTTGGCGATTCATCGTTGGAAGGATGAAGCACTCCTCCCTCCATCCTTTCCGAGGATTATTCCAACCATAAAATAAATATTGGTGATCTCTATTAATCCTTTCACACAACAACACATGCTTGTGTTTAATTAAAAGAGGCGACTCATTTAATTAATTCTTAGGAATGGTTAAAAATTCAAATCTAAGAGGAGGTGGAGAGTCCCATTTAATGAGGGGATGTGCCAAATTAATTAAGAGGTGTTAATGGGGAGTTACAAGGGAGGTGGAGATGTTTGTGTTCGTGTGGTCACAACCACAAAATATAATATCAAGGGTGGTTAGGTGGGGTGTGGGCCCCACCCCCTACTCCTATGTGGAGAAAATAACTACCACTTAACAAAAATTATGTAACACATAATTTAAAAAAAAAATAATAAAGATCCCCCATAATTAAATTTCAACCTGTACAAAACGAAATTGCAGTAAAGGTCCTCTTAAGCGAATACTGGTGCTGCAAGATCATCAATGTCCTCATATTTTAATTCCGAGCACTGGTCCAAATGATAGCAAAACCCACACGTACGTTTACTGAATGTACCCGAAAAAAACTTCAGAAAATAATTCCGGGTACACCGGGCCTCAGAATCAGTCGCCGTCAGAATATGTGGACTCCTAAAATTATAAATAATTTATGAAAAAAAATTCCTTCAAATTTATGGGTCATTAAAAAAGTATTAAAATTTTAATTAACACTTAGTTATGCTATTTATTTTTTAACTATGGTAACAAATATTTCAATATTAAAATGGTGGAAAATTTACTTATTTGTTGTAAATTAGAAAATAAAATAAATAAACTAGAAAATTTTAGAAAATATAATAATTATTATATATTTTAAAAAAAGTTTTATGATTTTTTAATAACTTCATAAAATATTATTTTGATTAACAATCAATACTGTCCATTTTGACAATATTCAATTCATTGATTTTTAGAAAAACCATATGATTTAATGTTAACATCAACCCAACTATTTTATTATATTATTAATAGGTCTATGTGATATATATAATTACTTATACATATTTCTTATCCCAAATTATATTTATTTTAATATTGTTAATAACATTTATTCATTATCTCTTTCAATAAAATAATTACTACATCAATTTTGTGTAATTATTTAATATACATATTTGTTAAATAAAATTTTAATATAAAAAACTATGTTTAATATAAATATACTATAATTAAGAACTATATATTTAAAAAATTATGTTTTTTAAAACCCAAAAATTAAAATTATATATATAATAAATTATGAATGTGACAACCTTTACATCACTTTAAATAAAATAATATAATTGTCACAATCTCTATATATGGATAAAATTGGTCCCTTACTCAACTGTTGTATGATTATGATTGATATATACTCGAAAGAAAATATTTGGTCATGTTTTTCAGTCTATTTATTGTTATTAGTATTCTAATAAAAATGGGTTTACTGATTTCTCATTAATTAATTAATTTTAACATCATCAAAGTATATGTTTTTATCATAATTAACTATTTATTAAAAATTAAAAATAAATGGCCATGATAAATAAAAAAATTATATTTCAAATTACTATTTATAATCTAATTAATCTTCTATATAAAATTATATAAAATATTATATATTTATTAAATTTTAGGAAGATATATTTAATTTTTATTTAAAAAAAATAAATTAAATGTCCTAATTACGTCCATGTGGGTTCTAAAGGAAACCATTTAGATCATAGAATTATTTAGGATGAAAATAGTAATCCATTGATATCAAGAAATGTTTTATGGTAATTTTATAACATTATTATTACCCTTAATTTCCCAATTTTTCCTTTTAACGTATTAATAAAAATTAACGAAGTTACTCTTCAAAATACACAAAAATAAAATAAAGATATTTACATAATTGGGACCTAATGAATTATAATATGGTATCAATTTTTCAAAATTAGAAACACCAAATATTTAGTAATTAATTTAATATTAATCATATTGTCAGAAAGAGAGAATAAGTTTTAAAAGATAAACGATTACAAAATATTAAAAAGTTTATACATCAGAATTCAATGTAAAATTAAGGATAATGACACAAATTATATTGAATTATAGAAATATATTATATTTATAATTTTCATCCCAAATAATTATAATTTAACCGCATAAATTACTTTTATGAAAAAAGTTGTTTTCAATTAAAATTTAATGTATTTTTTCTATTCATCACAATTTTAGAGTTATTAGTAAAATATTAAAAATTCATCCAAAATAAATTTTTATATCGTGCTTCAAATGAAAATGTTTACATTAACATATAAAAATTATTAAGGTGTTAAAAGATTATTTTAAAGGATTTATCTATTAAAATGAGGATAATTACCATTTTGAAAAATATTTGTTTTTGTACATCAAATATGGTTTATTCGTACCATATGAAAAAAATATCTATTGGATGAATATATAAAATATTTTATTTCTACATAATATATATATTTCATTAATTCCATTTTCAATAGAAATTATCTCAATTTATTAATTCAATAATAAAAATGTAAAATTAATTTATATTTTTTATAAATAATTGGTAGTGAATGACTTGACTATACATTTTCATAAGATAGTTATATTTATTCTTGCTAACATAACGACTAGGTTAAAATTGTATGTTTATAATAAGGACACCTCAAGTGTTTTTTATACTCATAATTGCGTGTAATGAATGATATTAAAGAAATAAAATTATTTAGAGAAACAAATTCATAATAATATCCAACGATTATAATAATAATGTGGGAAATTTATAATAATATTTCTATATATATGATGTTATGAGAGATATTTATAAGGATAAGGATCTTGAGAAATAAAAAAAATCAAATCCTAACAATGTTAAAAGAAACCACACTTGATATTTGGAAGGACAACAAAAGAGCTCCATTCCCTATTAGGTTGTGATCCCAAATACTAAATAGTTATTTGAGATTTAAATAATATTGGAGTGGGATTCGTGTAATAGGATTATTGGATAACCAAATTTTCTATAATAAATTTTCAAAGAAATTTTATATATATTATTATTTTTATGATATTTTCCATAAAAAACTGACTATCTCCACGATCATTGATAAAACCCATTTCTAGAGAACAAAGGAACCCATGAGAGATGAACTACTATAGTATAGAAACATGTGGATATATTAATATGTTCATATTATATTTTTTACATGGATGACAATTTTTGACTTATTTCAATGAATAAATAATTGATCATCATTATTTATATTTTTTTCTGATCATACCCTTTTCATTTTAAAATAGATATATCAATGTTTCCTTTTAATATGTTTTCCTTTATTTTATATTACTTAAAATAACAATGAATAGTTGTGTGGATTTTTTATTCCATTAATGTTGGTTCTATCATTAATATAATTCTTACTGAATTGAGTAATGAAGGCTTAATACATGATTAAGTTGTATTTTCTACCACTTATCATAGGAAAATACAATTTGATATATCATAAACTATAATAATTTATATCATCGTTATTTCAAAAATAAATAGGATATGGATTGTTTGGTGATTTTAATTTTTTCCATTGAGTAAGGATTTTTTTAATTAATAAAATTACTAATACAACACATATATATTCTATCGATCATGTAGAGTAAACCCCCATTTTGAAAATGATATATATTTTTTTTATGATTAACCTCATTTTAATCTATAAGACTAGTACCTATGATTTTAGTCAATTTTATTAAATAATAATAAATATATAATCTCTTATAACTATTTTATGTTGTTGCAATGCTGTCCATGTCAACCTATGGTCATCCACTAAACTGCATATATTTGTATTTTATAATTATTTGTCGTTTTATCCATTATATATTGTAATCACTATAATTATTCACTATAAATATTTTTATATATTAAAAAATTTAGTATACATGTTTTATGGTTATTTTTGATTTAGGTTATTATTCAATAGATTTATATATAACATAAATTGGATAACAATTTTTATAATTCACTATCTAAACATGACATTGAAAAACTTGTTTTATTATTATGTAATAACATGGATAGTTTCATTCCATAGTATATTAATCATGATGATGTTTTGGACATATAATAGTGATTATTTATTCATTAGTCGAAAGTAATGTTAAGATGGTTTCTTTAGATGAGTGTCATCCAAAATAGATGGTGGTGAGAAATTGTGACAATCATATTTTCATGAAATAATTATTCATGGTTTATTGGATATTTATTAAAGTTATTTGATTTTTTTTATAGACAAACCTTACGATATGGATAAAATTATGTTGATAGAGTGATGATGGATTTCGTGGTTGGGTAATATGATTATTGATGATGGTTACGTAGATAGTATGGTGATGGGTTATGGTTGCAGATTGGTAATGCGAAAAGGATTTTTATTTCTAAACCCTAGGAATATTTTCTATGCTAAAATAATTTTTTTGAAACCATTTATTTTTGTTTTTATCCATCTGATAAAATTTTGTTGATTTTTCGAAATATATGGTATGAGAGTATAAATTCTCTTCTCTCCATTGATTCAACTTTCACAATGACACACAGACGAAAGGAATATAATTTTCCCTCAATTTATACGATGTAAAATTTAATTATCCATATACTAAATAAAACTAAAATGAGATGATATATATATATATTTGATAAGTGTTTTTATTAAAATTTTTACTATAATAATACCTCTATAAATAAATTATTACATAATAAATAATATAATATAATTTAATGATATATAATTAATATTGACTATTATTAAAATGGAATTCATTTTCTAAATAAAAATTTCATTAATGTGTCATTTATTTGTAATTAAAATATTAAAGTGTATAATTTTATAATATTATTAAAATTTATGAACTAATGTTTTATCTTTAATTAATTTATAATTGTATTGGAAATTTTTTTAAGGAAAACTAATATTTAATAAAATATTTAATTATGATATATATTTTTCATTAATTTTTTAATTTCCATATAAAATAGATATTTATACATTTTTAAATTAAATTTTATTCAATAAACAATTTTCATATTTATAATTTCCAAATTATATAAGATATATTTATCTTGGGATCACATAATGAAATGATTTTTAGTTGAATAGTGAACCATAAAATTTCAACTAAATGTGCAAATATTTTGAAATTATCCTTATATAGGATGTTCCATGCATGATAATCATTGGTATTAAGGAAAAATAGTTTTAGTGACCTTAGTATTATCTAGTACATTGCCCTTATAATGTTCCTAAAGAGGAGTGCATAAAAAATAGGTTTTCATAATTTGTTGATTAGGTAAATTGATTTTAAAAGATTTGATTTGAGAAAATTGGGAATTATCTAAATCAGTTTAAATTGATTAATTTAAAATAATTGAATTTTATGATGATTAGTATAGGATTCTATAAAAGTAGTTCAATTTTATCATAGATTAAATTTAAAATCTCTTCTTCATGAAAAAAATTGTTAACTGAGTGTGTATTATTTCGATTACTCTACATTCCTCATTGGATAGTGAAGGTGAGGGTACCCAACATAAAAGACTTAATTTTTCCACATAACATTTTTTGTGAATTTATTTATAGTGGTTACTCCAAATAGATTAGTTAAATCTAAAACATGGTATTTTTTCCCCTAAAACTCAACAGTTCATCCCTCAATTTCACTCATGTTTTAGATTTCATCGAGCACCCACCACCCAACCCTAATTTTCTCTATATAAAAAATGGGAATTGGGTGAGGGATAAATGGATCACCAAACAATGAATTCGATATTGAATAAATCAATGATTTATGAAAATTAAATAACAGAATGAATGGAAATAATATTGTAGAATACTATTATCTAGAGCTACCACTCAAAGGTAGATCCATTTCCATCCCCCAGTCCATCAATTTATAGAGATAAATAGTAGTCTTTGGTCATCATATTTAGAAAAGATGATTTATTTAATACATGTTGTACTCAATGGGTGAGGATCAAAAAATAGATCCCCACCATTATTTACATTAGATACAACCTATTTTAGTTCCCCTAGGAAATTTTATAATACTTGATTGATTTAGAATGTGGTATGTGTGGGCATATGAATATTCTCATTTCTTGTTTTACATTTATTAAGAATTCTTACAACACATAATGAAGTTAATTCATGACATGATTTTTTTGTTTTCTAGTATATTTTTCTATCATATTAACATGGATCCTCACTTTTATTCCATGGACTTGTTCCTTCAGTCTCCACTCATCATAAGACATATCGTTCTTTTTGAAAAGACCAATTCTATAAATTTATAAGTAATCCTCTTGCAAAATCAATTTTCTTGTGTCTTTTTATGCCACGTCACAATTCAAATCGAATTTCATTCAACCATTTTATTTCATTCCATTTTTACATTTTCTCAATTTTTTTGGTATCCTAAAATAAATAAAAAACTATTGAATACATATATGAATTATTATTTAACATGCATAAAAAATTTATCTTCAATTTAAATAATCAAAAAATTTTATTTTAATAGAACTAAAAGTATATAAATCCAATAAATTGTCAAATTAAATATTTATAAAATAAAACAATAAAATGTCAAAATACAATTTTGAATATATATAACCAATGAATAAAAATTTAATCAATAAATAAATTTTTTTTAATAAAAATTATTTCTAGTAATTTCTATTATTATAATTTTATATTAGTAAAAAAATTTATCTATTTATATGAAATTAGCATATTTATTTTAAATAAAACATTTTATGTTTTAAATATATTAATCATTGTAATCTATATCTCATAATTATATTTCATTAATAAAAAGACACTTTTTCATTAAAAAAATTTATATGAATTTTGTGGATCAATTTTAAAAATTATTTTTATCATCAGTAGATATGTGATAGGGTAAAATATTTCTGATATTTTAAATATTTATTTTCAAATTATTTTAATAAGTTCAATTTTAGTTTTTTAATTAAAATCAATTACCACAGTTTAAAATGTGTTAATGTTGTAAGAGTTATTTTTTATCACATTTTAAAAAGTATGTGAATAGAATAAATCTCTAAAATGACATATAAATAATGAATTGATCATAACATGCCACACCATAAATTATTTTCCATTTTGGATTCCTTTACCATGAATAATGTTTTGAATTTATTCTAATGTAATGATCAATTTCAAAAAAATCCTTTTATTTAGTTATAATTGGATCAGTCACAAACCCATATATCATCAAACCCTATGCCTCATAGATTTAAAAAAATATACTGATATATTATTATAATTATTCTATAGAAAGAATTATAATTTCGAACTAAACAATATACAACTTATCATGTCCTTAGTCCAATTTAAACTAGAGCATTTAAAATAGAGTGCGGTAAAATTATCAATTACTATGTTTTCATTTCATTTCTTGTCCCTACTTTTATAACATATATAAATCTAATATTTCCATGTTGAAATAATTATATATTTATTATATGTGTAATAATAAAATTTATGGGATTACTATTTTCTAAATTCATCCTAACCATTCGGAAAATGATATTGACAATTGTGCAGGGTGTGGACTACATCCTCTATTAGAGAAATGATAAATTATACTAAACCTCCATGAATGTATTATTATAAAATTTATTTAATATATTAATTTTATATTAATAACCTAGATATGATTATAAAATTATAAACAATTCCCTATGTTCCAACTATTCAATGAAAATAAATGTCTCACCCATGAATAGATTTAGATCACTGCCTCCATGAATATAAAATATTTAATAATTAATATAATCATATTTAGATTATCAAAATATCCTAAAATATAATACACTAATTTGAAATGATTTAAAATAGTATCTTTTTTCATCATAAAAATTTATAGTATGATACAAGAGTAACTTCTAAATCTATTCACACACATAGATTGTAGCTTGTTCTTGTCAGGGTCGTTTTAACCACCAACTTGAGAAATTATATACATGCCTCTTATGGATGAATATGGGAACCAAAATACATGTGAAATTAGAAGTTAATAAATATATAACGATTTATTTATAGTTGAAGTATGGTTACATTAATATTATCCATAATATAAGTTTACCATGATATGGTTCATTAAATATTTCTGAAACAAGCTCGTTCACCCATTAAGTCATCATGAATCAGAATTAATGTACATATGAGACGATATAAGAAAATTAAAACCTTATAAGTGAACTATTATTGAACCAATATTGATCTTATAATTATTAACATTTATTATATAAACCTGAATTAGTACAATCATAAAAAAGTACTATACTAATAATCAGGGCTATTGAACTTTGATGATGATAGAAAAATTCAAATAACGTATATATTCTCCATAACTGATTCTAAATGAAGACAAAAAAAGAGTTAAGTATGAATAAGGTTATGAAATTGGTGTTTATTATTAACATATTTATGAAACAAAAGGTCAGTGCATTTCTTACTAGGAGAGATTAATTGTATTGTAGTTTTTCCCTCAATACAATTTCATTGAGACATTTTTTTGATACACTTATTTTAATTTTAATTTCTAATATATACCATTTTAGATATGAAATATACTAATTTACCTTTTATTAGTGGTATTTTAATATCAATATCAATATATCTTTTTCATGCTATTTATATAGATATATTTCATAAGAATTGAGTCTTCTTCCATATTCACTAATTATTTAACATCAGGTGATGTATAAACTGAATATCAGTTTATTTTTTTTATCAATTTAATCACTTAATTCAATAGTTTAATAATACATTTTATTGTATACCATTAATAAGATTTCAATTGAAAATATATTATAGATGTAGGTATTTTATTGACTAAATGTCCCTTTTTGTTAGTTACAGTTATTTATATCAATATTTTTATTTATATTCTGTGATTCTTCTATATATTTATTTTATATTAAAATTTTTATTTTTCATTAATGAAATTGATTTTTTATTAAAATCTATTTGCTTCATTAATTTCATCACCAAAAATGTATGTTATGGAATAGTGTTGTTCTGATTCCATTAAAAAATATTTTCGATTCCATGTTGATATTTTATAATCTGGTAAATAATTTATTTATTCAGAAACCGAACTATATTTAATATCATTTGACCATATTTATTTCACACTCGATTATTTTAAAAGTATTTTTTATTACTATATTATATTTTTTTATTTTGACAACAGTAGTTTAAAATAATTATAATTTCATTACATCCTTATATGATAAAATGATCTATCATTCATTGAACACTTAATTTTTTATTTTTTTTTGTATTTTCAGGGCACTGATATTAAAGATTCATTTTAAAAATTATTGGCTTTAAATGTTTTTATAGAAAATTTTTATAAATGTTTTTTGAAAGTCACCATAATTTTCTTTTTTATATTTTTTGTAGTGATTTATAAAATATAATTTTACCTTTTTGTTGTTTGATCACATTCATTCACTATTAACAACATTCATTGTAATTAAACTTTATTTCTTTAATCATAAATTATTTTAAAAACATGCAAGATTCCTAATTAATTAAAAATTAAAATAATTTTTTTCAAATTATATATTTCAGTCGGATTTACCCAATTTATACAGAAAATAATTTTAAAACCATTCCAATATCCTTAATTTTTATTATTTCACACTAGGGATTTGTTCTTATACCACCATTTATATTATGTCCCAATGTGGATTATAAATTCGTATTTGGATTTTTTTCATGAAAACCATATGTTTTGAATGTGTTAATTATGTATTTTGGGATATATGACTATAATCACATTCTCATAGACTATATATATTTTAATGATTTGACTAATGATGATTTATATCAACAAAAATGTTATTAAATATTTTTATATATCTCATTCGGTATGACAAGGTACATGTTTATTTGAAAAATCATAAGAGTGTACATCAGTTATTATTAGAAGAAAAAGAGGTTACACATGTTGTGGCCCATGAACAGAAGGTAATAAAACATGTATCCTTATTCTATGAGGTTATACTAATAGTATCCTAAGACAAGGATATTACATGTTCAATATCCCAGGCCTATGAGGGTATATATATTATATCATAAACAAAAAAGACTTCATGTGTTGTAGTAAATCCCCAAGAGGGTATATATATAGTAGGACCACCCCCAGAGGCTTACATATTGTACCCTAAATAGAAGATGTTATATAGGTTATAGATAAATATCAGAAGTTTAGAAGTGTTTTCCTCCCAAGATCTCTATGTTTTTAGAATCATGTTTCAATACTTTTCTCACTTGATTATTATTTCATATGATTTCACAAATTTCACATTCATAGGCTTTATGAAAATTTTGTGCTAACATGTAATATGTTTAATTTCTCCACATACATCAAAATTCTGTATAATTATGTATTTTTTGATTCATTGAGACTATAGGTCATTATATTATATCATGGGGAAAACTCATGTGATTATATATTCTTTTCAAAAATATATGCTTTCAAAAATTTATGTGCAATCCTCATTCCACTACTGCTTTGATTTCCGCTCATTTGATTCACTGCTAAGTTCAGCCCTTAAGTTTTATTCCAGTGAGAAAGTGAAATCTCTATTTATTTCTGTTGTTGCTTTGGTTTTCTCTTTAATCTAGAAATCTCAGAACAATCTTCTCTTTAACAATATGAAGCCCCCCTTCTGGGACAGTGTTCTGGTGGTGCATAGAAGCATCATGCTTTCCTCGATGTTTCAAACTGGTTCTATGAACAATAATATATCTGAATTTGTTCTCTTGAGAGATCATGGTGTTCGTGACAGGGAAAGGAATCCTATAATGGCCATGTACAGTCGGTGGATTCCACCAATTTCTGAATGGTTGAAAGGGAATGTGGACGTTGCTGCATCCGGTGCACCAGGTCCTACTGGATGTGGTGGAGTTTTCAGAACGCCTCGGGGCTTCGTTAAGGGATGCTTCTTTCATTATTTTGGATATCCTCATGAAATTGATGTGGAAATTTAGACTATGGTCAAAGCTATCAGTTAGGCGGTGCGCTATGCTTGGCATAGAGTTTGGTTGGAGTTGGATTCCTCTTTTGCTGTGCAGATTCTAAAAGATCGATCTCGGAATGTTACATGGAGGATGATGTATTATTGGATATCCTTCCTTAGACCTGTTGAATATTTATTACTTGATGTCTCTCATGTGTATCACGATGCTAATCAAGTTGTTGATGCTCTCTCCAAAAGGGTGATCATAGAGGTTAGATCGAGTAGGTCATTTGTTCTGCCTGCTTATTGTGACAGTTTTGTTTGTAGTGATCAGGAAGGTGGTTTGTACACAAGGCTTTGTAAGGCTTCTTGTTTTTGAGTCTCTTTGTACTGTTTACTCTTTTTTATAATAGTTTCATGGGAGAAGGTATATTCCTGTCTGTCAAGCTTTTTGTCTTTATGGACATAATCTATTATATATACTAAACCTGTGTACATACAGCATTACAAGTCACCTATACAATGTTCCACATCACCCAAAATGCCTTTTTCCCATCCGTCCAACCCTGGCGTCTCATTCACATACTCGATTTCCCAAGAATTCTATTGTATATGCCCCTCTAGTACTCCCTCCGCCACTCACATTTTCCCTCCTCTCCTTCAAGGGGTTTCACCACCCACATTCTCCCTCCGCTACACACATTCTCACCTCCATCTCATCTAATGCTTCAACTTGATTCCCCTCCCCACTTTCTATAGTTCCCATAAAATACCTCCACCATTAATTTTGATAATTAAATAATATTAATCATCAGTTCCTCCCTGCTAACTCATTTATGTGAATCTATACTCCATTTCAAACCAATCAAATTCTATCACATTAATCCCCTGAAAACTTGGGATTTCCATTGGGTCTGGCTATCGTACCAACTACATTTTTACTGTCGAATGCTCGATGCTCTATATTGACAAATCCACCTCACGATTTTCATCGAGTCTTGCTATGAAAACCACTATATTTTTACTATTTCTCCACACCCTCATCTAACATGTGTTGTAACCCAATATTTCTAGTGAATCAACTTTCGGAAAATATGCTACCCCACACCCTCCACACCATCATCAACTAATCCACCATCGGCAATGATTTTTCCAACATCCAATTTTACTTCGTGACAAGCTCTTTTTTTACTCTAATACATCATCAAATACATAATTCAACCCCATAATAGTACCAAATTTTAATCATAATGATAACATTATGATTATGATTTCAATGCCTATAGTTTTTATATAAAATTTTGTTTTTTTTCATTCTTATTGTTTATTTCAGAAGATGATGCGGTGAAATCCAGTCTGGTTAACAGTGTTTGATGAAAAATGACTAAAAACTAGAAATGGTATGTTGTGACTGGAGGGGCGGTCTTCATTGCATGTTGTTTTGAGTAAAACCATGAATGATGAGGCGTGGGTCCTAGAACTATTAAAACATGATAGTCCTCAACTATTATTCCATTCTCTTTGTCATATAGTTTGGTTGGTTTATATTTTAAAATCCTTTAATTGAATATTGTAAATGAATATATGACGTAAATTGATTACAAAATATGCTCAATAATATGATAGTCATAATTTTATTCAACTATTTTTATGATCTATTGTCAGGAATATAAATGTCTTGATAAAACGGGTTTCACATATCACAGATAAGTGATACCCAAATCACCTCTTCATATTGGTATGTGGTGGGGTTTTCATGAATGATGAGGATACTATTTCATCATATATCACTTTTATTTATCTTGTTGAGGTTAATATTTCCTGCAATATATACTTCCATATGTCCAAAATTTTGATTATCTCTGATTTACTCTGATATAATGAAACATATTCATCTCAAAGCTGAAAAAATCTAAATGATGTTAGTTATACATTCTCACATGAAATCTTACTTCCACCATTTTCTAGGGTAAAATTTATTATAGATCGTTGGCCTCCTCTAAAATTCATCAGGTATTACTTATTGGTTTCAATTTATATTCTTTTTTATTTTCTTATTTACATTGGTTATGGATTTTTTGACTAGTTGAATATGATATCGATTATTGGATTTGTTACATATTCTTATCAGGTTTTAATATTTAATTCATTTTCATTTTTCTCAATGCCTTATATTAGTCCCCTCTGATAGCAGAAGTTGTTACCCAACTGTTATACATAATTTATCTCCATTGGTTACCATTATTGAGATGAAACAACATGATGAATACCTGATAGCTAATTTTCAATATATCCTGTAAATATTTACAGCAGCCAATAAATTTTTCATCCCTATTTTTTGTCCTTCATTTACTATATTAAAACTGGAAATTTTATTAACTACCAACATAATTGTTTGATTCATTTATTTATTATTATATATGAATATTTTTTTTATATATTGATAGTCAAAAAGTATATAAAATTTACACTAGAAAATTTTACACTTAATCATATTCATTTTATTGACGATTATTTATTAGATTATTATGAATTCATATTATTTTAAACTATTATATCATGTTTATCATTATCTGATCTAAAATAATTAAATACAAAAATTAAATTATATCTTCAAAATACGATAAAAACACTTACATTACTACATAATCATAACATCCCATTATAATATACCATGGACTTTGATTTTTCAAAAATATCTATAATAGAATAAAAGTATTCTCGATTTACGATACATCATGTCTATAATTAAATGCATAACCAACAAATTTAGTTATTAATGAAAAATATTCAGGAACCTAAATGTGAAATAAGGGCATAATTAGTTTTAAAGAAAGACTCAAAAACACTCATAAGGAAAAGTTTGACATTTGAAATTCTAGTTTCCAAAATAGTATTAACTAAATTTTCTTACTTATTAAATCATTATAAAAATTATCAATTCTATGTCCACTCTTATACATACGTTGATCTCACACATAATGAACTGGTTATCGATTACCATAATCAGAATCATGCCTTCATTGATAGTCTTTTGTCTGTAAACTATGAGCATATGGGATAAAATAAAACAAAACATCCATTTAGTACATAAAGTTATTTATATACTCCATGGGACTTTTTTAAAAATTTTATGACTCATATACTTCTCTATATTTTTTTTCCCTCACTCTTACAAGATCCTTCAGTTGGGAATGTATTTTACCATGTAATATATATTTGATTTTACCCATAAGCTTTGTTAATTTTTTTCATGGACCTGTGGGCACATAAGTATATATATTAAACATATATATTATTTTTATATATATGAATAAGTTTCAGTTATATATAATTCTAGGGTGACTATTGGATAATAATGATAAATATAGAGATCTTTTTTTTTGATAAATTAATAATATTTTACTTTTGGATGTTGATGACAGATTGAGAAATGGTGGATTCCCCATTAATGTAGGGGAAAACCATTATGTATCTAAGGATGCATAGAAATCTTTTGGACTATATTGGAGTATGGTGTACTAACCATTACATTTAGATGGATAATTAGAAGAAAAAAATTAGATTTAGAAAAAAGAGAAAACCTAGGGATAATATAAAAAGGTCATTACTAATAGAAAAATATTCCCACCCCTTCTCTTTCACTCAAGTCAGAAATATAGCTGGTCCACCTTATAAAAAATCCTTATGTTAAGAAAACCAATGTTATATTCTTTTTATTTTGGTTTCTAATTACTTATTTTATGTTAACATTCATATTTTTGTGTCTAAAAATTCAGTATTCATTAACAAATATTCTTATTTTCTAGAATATTTATATATTCTTATTTTTATACATTTTTTCTTTGAAAAAAATAGTTTTGAAGATTTTGAAGATGAAGGTTTATAAAATGTGAAAGTATTATTTGGTGACATTCTACAACATCAAGTACATTGATGTTGTTCTATAAATAGACATAATAATATTTATGCTGTATAATTTGACAAACTTTTTATCAATATGTTTTCAATATTACGATTATATATATTTCTATAATTATTGATAAAATAATTGTTCTAAATTATTGTTATCATATTTTATATTTAATTGTAATAACAATTTTCATGTAAATGATACTAGAAATATATGTTTACTTGTCGTTTTTATTTCATATATATTTTTTGTGTTTTAATTTTAATTTAGTTATTGGTTTCTTATTCATCAATTTAAGGAGGAATGCATTGTATTAAATATTATTTCATCGTTATTTAAATTATTATATGTTTTCAATATTTTCTGTCACCTATATGTACTAGGTTATAACAATATGATATTATTTTTTGTAATGTTTTTTCATTTACATATGATCTCCCTCAACTACCACATTGTTCTAGACATTATAGGGAATTTCAATACAATTTATACATTTCTTTGCATACCAAATACTGCAAGGAAACATTATATGAAATCACTTTTCATGTGACAATTTTATAAAATAGAAATCACATTACATGAAACATTCCCAAAATCCCTTAAATGTTTTTAGGATAAATGAATTTGAGTAGCAGGGAAAGGGTTAAAAAAATTTATATCATTTGAGCATTCATAATATTATCCAATGGTGAACCAACTATATATCACATTATACCAAGTAAAAGGGTAATATTTGTTCAGGAACCAGGTGTTTGAAATTGAGTATCTAATGTGTTAGAGTATATACATAGTTGGAACATATATAGGTTGTGGTTTTAGGCCTACCAATAGACGATAAATTATCACATGTTTTCTGTTATCTATCTATTTGTTTTGTTCGTTTGTTTTATTAGGTCAATTTTGATTAATTGTATGTTGATTGTCTACAAACTTATTTTTTTATCTTTATATCTATATTTTGAAAGAAACTACTTAGATATATTATTATTCATTTGGTTAAGATCATATGAACCATAAAATGAGGGGTCTAAAATATATGCTCATTAACTTCCATGGACTTGGTATCCCATAAAAACTATTTAGATTATAATCTCACTGAATATTGAGGAAGCCATTAACTATTTTTATCAATAATTCTCTTATGAAATACCAACATCCTCTTAAACTCTATAGATTTTAGTCTCAATGATGTTTCATTGTCTTATACACCTATTCATTTTCACGTATTCTTATGAATTACTATTTCATTATATTTTATGGATATGTGTTTCTCGATTTTATATGATCTCCAAACCAGGTTGAGAAGAATAGTTTTAGATGCAATCTTAATGTATTTTATGGAGGCACTTGTTTGATGAACATACGTTCTGATTGTCCAACTTTTACATAATTATTTATAGATTTCTTATAAATAGGTGTTTCCATATTGTTTATAAGTCTCATTCTATAGATTATTCATACATATCTATTTATGGATTTCTTTTAAAAAAGTGTTTGACAAATTTACACGCATTAATGTTTTTACATGTAACATAAACATAACTATTTCCATATTTCTTATGCATAAATGTTTGTAACATCCCAGGTAAATAAAGAATGTAAATTATTTTATATTTATTATTAATTTGGAATTATATATTAATTTTTATTTAATGGAGATTTTATGTTTGATGGCTTACCTAATATGAAACAATAGGCTTCTTTGAAAAATTTCTTTTCACAAAACTTTGAGTTATAATAAAAAAAAGTATTATAATATTATTATTTTAAATGGTAGTTAATGGATAGTAATTGTATTGTATGGAATAAAAAAACTAACCATATTATGATTAAATTGTTTTCTTAAATGTTTTATCATTTATAGAATAAATTTTAGAGGCGTAAAATAAGAATGAATATGATTTTAAGCATAAATACTCTAATATTCATTAAAAGGATGACTTGATGCCTTTTAATGGTTCGAACTAATTAAATATAGTTTTGGCATCTTTTATATATTCTATTTGACAAAAAAAATTCTTATTTAGAATAGGGACATAAAAATTTACTTTGGGTAAATTGTTACTATTTTTCTGATAAAATTTATTTTTTAATGAATATTTAAAAATTCTGCATTTTAATTTAAAACAGCCCTTTAATCCAATTTATTAAAATTATTGATTATATTTAAATTGTTTTTAAATTGAAATTATATTATTATTTTCCTATGTATTCAAATTTTGGTTATTGGATGTAATATCACTTTGAAATTGGACATAAATAACTGTTAATCATTTTATTGTTATTATTTTTTTAAAAACTTGCTATTTGTTTTGACAACAATAATTAATTTTAAATTAAATTCTTCCACTTCTGTAATTTGAATTTGGAAAAAAGGATTCCATATTTACAATTAGGAGTTCTATATTGTATAAATAGGTAACATTTATTTTTAGACATTATAAATATTTACTTCAGTAAACACATTATTTACTATGGTAAATAATAGTAAATCTGGTAAATAAGAGTTAAAAAAAAATATTATAATAATATTAAATTATCCACACATATGTCATAATCTTATTGGATGATACATTTCCGACCATTGGAATCATTTGGTCAATTTTGGGACCCCATGGAGCCACATGGTAGTGATAATGACACTTTATATTAATTAATTTAAAGTGAAGATAAAAATGACATAAACATATATCATTTAGTAAATCAATTATTACATGGAGATATATAAGTTATCACTTTGACTATAAAATTTCATTATAAATATAAACCTATTTCCAACATCATGATAATTGTTTTATAATTTTTAGACATCCACTAAATAAAAATATTTATGACGCAATAATGATGCAGTGTTAACCTTATTTATGAATGATTTAAATAAATGTGATTATAAAGATTAAAACAAAATCCATAACCTACCCAATTACTATTAGATGATTTTATTTTAGACATGATTAACCTTATCTTTGATGTTAATCTATTTTGGACCTTTATAAACATAAAATAATTATATAATAAAATAATAGTTTTAAATTTTTGTAAAGAGCCCATCACCCCCTTATAAAATTCCCTCACTTAAAACCCATTCCTTACACTTATAAATGCCCTTGGATCATCCAATTTCGGCCCTATTATTATCTCTTAATCCCTATCCTCCTCCTAGAAGCCTTACCTTAGGAAGAATGAAATTCAATGAAATCTTTTTGTTCAAACCAAAGGGAGATACGTGATTTAAAGGTAAAGTCTTCTCTTAAGTTCTTTTGATTTATTTTACTTCTCCAACCCCTACACTCTATTTATTCCTTTATTTTATAACTAAATAGTATAATAAATACACTAGGTTGTTTTTATGAAGAATTATTCTAACTATACTAACAAACACCTCCATCTAATGTTTAAAGAACATATTGTTTCTTTGGACGACGAACTACTACCTTACAAAATGATGATTGTTCAATTCTATCAGCTCTTATAGTGGTTATTAAAATGGAACTGTATTTACATTTGATATATATTGTATATATATTGTATCTATACTTTTGTATTTTTCATTTATATCACACCTTTATGGTTACCATATTTGGTAAATATGATATTTTCATTTGAGGATGTGCGGACTACCGGCCCCTCAAAGTGATATTAATCATTCATTCCATTTAAGGAACGTATAAAGGATGGAGTTAAAAAATTTATATTCTATATTATACTGGAATTATAATATACATTTGCTTCATTATGTTTTCATTCCATTAAAATACAAAATAGAATTAAATGTAGTGTTCATGCGTACGTACGACATACTATCCCCATGAATGGTTCTTTTCATTTCTTATCTCCAAATGTTATGTGTTATAATAAATACATATATATACTGGATATATATGATATATATGATATCTAAATCATGAATATTATTCGGTAAATAATTTATTTTTTATAACATGAACAACTTCTAATTATATGATTTTCATTTTTGGCTCAAGTACCAAATATCTACCAAACGATCATTATTAACTTAAATGATTGCATAATTTTTATATAATGGTAATAAATAATATAAAAAGAATAATAACCATGAAAAAGATTATAAAGAAATTATAAATTAACTTTAGTTTATTATTCAATAGATTAAGGAATGAACGGTTCAAGTTAGACACAAGGTAAGGGGTTTCTTATCTCACTTTTAATTGTGTGATATTTCCATTGTTCGCCACTTATTTCTTGCACATGGTGTATTTTTTACTACCATTTCATTCATATTATTATGATTATATTTATATTAATGGTATTCTGTGATTCATTTGGTAGTTATTACCTTTTGGTCAAACCACTATATTAATTACAACGTGGTAAGTGGTTTTCATCTCATTTTTTCTTCCTCTAAGATTCACGATATATTTGTCACTACTTCCTTTTTTGTGGTGTATGTACTAACCATGATTGAATTATCTGTATAATATACATTAATTTATGGGTATTTACATCTTCATTGTATGATTCTTCTTTCATGTGGTGTATGTTTCGTATGTTTCCAAATCATTAAAGGAATGTTTTAACCCAATTTCCATTCATTGGGTTAATATTGTAATTATAAAAAATTCCATGATGTGATTATGTGTGGAATCACTTTTTATTTATTTATTGTGTAATTTAAAATCCCCTTTTTGTGGATAAACCTTTGATACACATAATCACTCTATTGATAAATTCTCAATTCATCGATATGAACTTGATATGAGTAATTTGAACTCAATTTTCATTAATTGAGGTAAACATCCAAGTAATTGGTGATGTTTTTACAAAAATATGTGTGACTATTTTGTGATTTATTTACACTGAATATCCCAACATATTGTGTGTATTTATATATTTCAACTGTTATAATGTAATAGATTTACCCTTAATCAAATGATACAGTTTTTATAAGAGATTTCGTAGAAGTTTACATTCTATTGAGACTTCATTGTTGTTATGCACCAATTCACTCTTATATAGTGTTTATACTAATCTTTGGATTTTTATGTCATAAATACCTTTATTATCATTATATTATAATGTTATGACAAATTTTTATTCCGCAATTATTTGTATTCAGGCATCTCTCATTTTTTAAAAAACTCTTTAATAAAAATATCAGTTAAAATGGTTAATGATTTATTCTTCTAAATATTTCTCATTAATGTACATGTTTTCAAAATGATTGTTAGGATTTTTTTATATCTACATTAATATTTTAGAATGATTATTCATTAAAAATTTTCAAAGAGGTATGGGACACATTGAATCAAAAATCTCTTTATTAATTTTTTAAATGGTTTTTGAAAATGGTTTGATAATTAATTGATTATGTCAATATATTAAAATAATATATTTTTATATCTATATGGAAATGGTATATTTACTTTGAGATTTTTAATGTGGTATAACTACATTATGGTTTTTGGGATTATTTCAAAAAACGGGTGGTTCCATGATAAGTATAGGTCAAGTGAGCCCGAGAAAGTTCTCCAACGAATTGGGTAACATCATGGGGGTAAACTTTACTGTTTCTCCGAAGAGATTTATGTAATATAATATTATAGGTATTCCAAATGTGGATCCCTGTGTAGCTATGAAAGCTACAATGTATGTTTGATATGGATGCCCCAATCTACCTTTACTATTTATGGTTTCTTTATGTTATTCATAAATCATATGTTTCCTTATGTATGTTAAGATTGAAAATTATGGCTTCATTGATTTGTATTTATTGATGTGTTAATGTTTCATTTAAAAATTTTATATCCCTTACTGATCATTTTATTCTCATCTGATGTATTGAGATGTTTTTCATAGTACTTACAAATAGGGTCAAGGATAGAATCAAGGAAAATTCATGTTGTCTTAAACATGGAACTATACATAAATATTTTTTTTCAAGAGTTTATTTATTTTATAAAAACATGGAAAATAGTATAAGTGTCTACATTGTAATTTTTTAGATGTAATGAAATTGTTGTGGCCTAATTCTCTAAATCTCTAAACCTAAAAAATCATCAATGTGAATTATTAATTTAATTCAAGATTATGTAATGTTTTATGGTTGGGTAATTATTGTTGGTATAAGAGGTCGTATTACATAACATTAGAGTTTAGGGTGTTATTTAAGAATATGTGACATAACCATAATTGTTAGAATATTATTAAGACCCATAGTTATTTTAGATAAATTGAATGAGTTTAATATTAAATGAATAAGTCTATCTTAGTATTTAACCTCCTCATAAAATATTATATGATGATTTTACTAATATACTTACAATAAACTTTTAGGTTTTAGTAAATGGATCAATCTAGTAGGCACCAATGTAACAATGGATGTGAAGAAAACTGTGAAGGTATTCCGAATGAGAAACTGAATGAAATAAGAGCTTCCATAAAAACTCTTATAGTTATTCTAGACCAACTATCTGTAGTAATGGTTGACCACCTCAAACATGGGGAGTTTTTTAAGGCATCATATATGCAAGAAACAAATCCCAACAGATGTTCAAGTAATAATCATAAAGGTAGGTTTGTTCAAAAATCAATGTGTCATGGATGTGGAAAGAAACACAAAGGAAAATGCTTCAAAGGGATGGGATGATGCAATAAATGTGGGAATGATGGTCATAAAGTAGAAACTTGTAAAGGAAGAAGGAAGAATATTTTTGACTCTAAGAAAGGGAAATAAGTTCTTTATGAAGAATCAATTTAATGTTTTAAATGTTGTGGGAATTGTCATTATACAAAAAATGTACTACAATGAAGTTTCAAGAATGTGATCACCAGGATCAAACAAATATATTTGTACCAATACCTAATTTCATTCAGATTGAGGATAAAAAAACTGTCAATGACCAATAAAAGGTATGTATTATTTCTTAATATATGTTTTGAAATTATTTAATCATAGGATATGATTCATCATTTTTTTCATAGAAAAGTAGTATTTCAAAATAAGTTAGTAAGGAATGTTTAATGGGTCATGGGGAATATTGGATGAGTAAGAAGTCAAAATAAAAGGGATTCAAGAGTTATTGTAAATGATGGAATAATTAAAATTTTTAAGGCTCTTTTGAGGATAGGATTACATTGGATGACTTTTTATATAATTTTTAACCCTAAAGTTTGATATATGAAAATATTATTCAATGAATAATTATATTTTCTTTTGATGAGTAATGGTGGAATTTTATTTTGGAAGAATCTATGTTTTTAATATGGACATATATTGATTTGGGTTATTTATGTAAATGATTAACATATCATATAGAATATGTGATTTTTTTAATTACACATCAGTATGAGACCTTAAGAGTAATTGAATTTATTGGGAGATAACTGTTAAGATTTCATGTGGAACACTGTGTGATTAAATCCCTCTGAGTTTTTGGTTACAATCATAGTTTTGGATACATTAAATAATTTTATGGAAATTTGTTTATTTAATTTTATTTTCCAAACGGTTGGTATTGTTTGTCAAATTTTTGGGATTAAGATTAGTATATCTTTTTATAATGATTTATCATTTTTTGGGGATTATATAGTCTTGTACTAAATGTTTTTGAATTGGTTGATGTCTAATGAAATGGGAAATATATAGATAATATTTTTTGGATTATATGACAATCTATAAGTCGATTATAGTTCTTTTAATGTGACCATGTCAGTTTTAATACTCATCATTTGGAGAAAAGATACGTTTCTGGTAGAAATTTTGTAATGGGTGAAAGTCTACATGACAAGTAAGAATGTTTCCTTATGTTTTTAGTTAAGATAACAAATAAATGCATAAAATTTGTAATAAGTATCTTAAAACAAAAACATTTCCCATTAATGATTCCTATTATGGAATCAATGACCGTTTATCCAATCAAAAGTTTGAGATTTTCTTTTGGTTATATTTCTTTTAATCATGTTTTCTACCACTCTCCATCAAACCTTAATGGTTTTTTTCTCTTACATATCCATGTTTTCCTACATGGAATCCTAGTATGGGCTATCTCAGGTGACCTTTTCATTTCTCTTTCTTTATTTTATAGTGATATTTTTATTGACTCTTTTTCGGATGTGGTACTTTAAATGATGTTTCCTAGCCCAATTGTAAAATTGCAAGGATGCAATTCCCAAAAGGGGGGATAGATGTAACATACAAAATAAATAAATAATATAACATTTTTATATTTATTAAAATTTTGTGAATTAAATATTAATTTTACATTAATTGGTTTTTTATATTCAATGTAATACCTATTACGCAACAATAGGTTTCATTGAAAACATAAGTTTCACACAACGTTGAGTTATAGTAAAAATAATTAATATAATAATATTATTTAAAATTTTAGTTAACGCGTAGCTATTTTATTAGAGGGAATGAAAAAAAATAACTATATTATTATAAAATATGTTTCCTAAATGTTTTTACTTTTTTCTGAAAAATATTATAGGCTTAAAGAAAGAAAAAATATTTTTTAAGCATAAATACTCTAATATTGATTAAAAGGATTATTTACTGCATTTTGATGATGAAACCTCATTAAATATAGTTTTGGACACTATTATATGTTATATTTGACAAAATAAAATTCTTATTTAGAATCGGGACATTAATATTTACATTGGGTAATTTTATGTATTTTGTGGATAAAATTCATTTTTTAATGAATTCTGAAAATACATTATTTTAATTCAAAACTGCAATTTAATATAACTTATTTATAAGGTTATATTTTATTTTTATTGGTTTAAAAGTTTAATTAAACTATTTTTTACTATTTAATCCAATTTTTGTCATTTAATGTAATTTCACTTTGAAATTGGACATAAATAAGTGTCAATCTTTTGATAGTTATTATTTCATAAAAACACACTTTTTGTTTTGACAATGGGAATTAATTTTAAATAAATTTCTGCCCCTTATATGTTTTTAATATAGAAAAATGGATTCGGTATTTAGAATCAGGAGGTCCAAATTGGGTAAATTTGTAACTTTTATTTTTAGACATTACGAATATTTACTTCAATAAATTTTTAATTTACCATGTTAAGTATGGGTAAATAAGGTAAATAAGGGTTAAAAATAATATTATAATAATATAAAATTACCCTAACATGTGTCATAATCCTATTTTATGAAACATATCTGACCATGGGCATCCTTGGGTCGATATTGGGACCCCATATAGCCACATGGGTGTGTTAATGATACTTTATATTAATTAATTTAAAGTAAAGACAAAAATCACTTAAAAATTTATATTTTAGTAAATAAATTATTACATTGGGTTATATAAGTTATCTATTCGACAATAAATATTAATTTGAATGATAAAAATATTTTATACATCATGATATTTTTATTATAATTTTTGTACATCAAATAAACAGAAATATTTATGACACAATAATGATGAAGTGTTTACCTCATTAAAGAATGATTTAAATAAATAAGATTATAATGAAAAAAAAATATCCAAAACCTATAAAATTCGTATTGGATGATCTTATTTTTAACATGAGTCATCATATATTCTAATTTAATAATTTTTGGACCATTAAAAACTGAGAATCATTATATAATAAAATAATATTTTTAAACATTCCTAAAGATCCCCTCCTCCCCCTTATAAATAGCTCTCACTTCTAAACCATTACTTACAATTATCAAGCTCCTTCACTCATCTAAAATATTAAACATTAATCTCCATACATCCCTCAAATCCTCTTAGATTCATTCCCATAGGAATAAGGCAATTCAATTAAAAAATTTGGTTCAAACCTAAGGGAGATACCCGATATAAAGGTAACATATTCTCTTAAGTTATTTTGTTTTATTTTATTTCTCCCAACCCCAAAACTCTTTTCATTCCATTATTTTATAATAACTCCAGTATCCTCAATATTTTATGTTGTTGTTATGTGAATTAATCTAACGATGTTACACACACCTCCATCAAATGTGTAAATAACATATTTTTTATGTGGACGGTGAACTACTGCATCAAGAAATGAGGATTGTTAAATATTCACCTATCTCATATTATGGTGGTCATTAAGATAAAAATATGTTTACATGTGATATATATTATTTTTATATTGTATCTATACTTTTTTATTATTCATTTTATCATACCTTTATGGTTTCCATAATGGGTAAATACGATAATTTTATTTAAAGATAGCGCGGACTACCGCCACATCAAAGTGGTATGACTCGTTCTATCCATATGTGGAACATATAAAGGATTTATTTAGTGGGATTATATATTATATTATACTGTAAGTATAATATAACAATTTATCATTAAGTTTTAATACCATTAAAATATGAAATAGAAATGAAAGCATCGTTCACGCTTACGTATGACCTGCCATCTCCATGAACGATGCATTTCATTTCTTATTTACAAATTTTATGTACTTTTACAAATTAATATATATAGTATATATATATATATGATTCATATTATATCTATATCATGAATATAATTCTGGAAATAATTTGTTTTTGACAACATGATCAACTTTTAATTATAAGAAGTTCATTTTTTGACTCAAGTACCAAATATCAACCAAACGACCATTATAAAATTAAATGATGTTATAATGTTTATAACATTGTAATAAGTAATATAAAAGTAATAATAAACATTAAAAATCTACTCAATCAAGTATAAATTATCTTTAGTTTATAATTCAAAAAATGTACAAGATGAACGGGTCAAGTCAGACATGAGGTTAAGGGTTTCTTATATCACTTTTGTTTCCATGAGATTTCCATTGTTCACCACTTATTTCTTACATGTGGTGTTTTTGTACATCCATTTGATATATATTATCATGATTTTATTTATATATTTGGAATTCCGTGATTCATTTTGTGGTTATTAACTTTTTTTCATACAACGAGATTGAATACAACTAGGTAAAGGGTCTTCATCTCATTTTTTATCCCCGTGAGATTCATGCTATTTTTACACTATTTCCTTTTCTTTGGTGTATGTACTGCCCATGATTGTATTATTTTTATAATATATGTTAATTTATGGGTATTTACATCATCATTATATGAAATTTCTTTCATGTGGTGTATATTTCATAAGTTACCAAATTGGTAAGGGAACTTTTTAACCCAATTTATATTCCTTGGGTTAATCTTATAATTATTAATTATGTCATTCTATGATTATGTGTGGAATCACTTATTATTTATTTATATTTTAATTTCAACTCCAATTTCTGTGTATATACCTTTGATATATAAAATTACTCCATTGATAAATTCTCAAGTCATCGATATGAACCTGATAAGAGTAATTCTAAATCAATTTCCATTTACTGAGTTAAACATCCATGTCCTTAGTGTTGTTTTTTCAAAAATATATGTGAATGTTCTATGATTGATTTACCACGAATATAGAATAATATTTAGTGTATTTATATATTTTACACATTATTATGTAATTGATTTATCCTTAATCTAATGATACAGTTTTTAAAAGGGATTTTGTCTCAATTTAAATTCCATTGAGACTAAATTGTTATTACGCACCAATTCACTCTTATATGGTGTATATTATACCCTTTGGAAAATTATATCATGGTTCACTTTATTCAAATTATATTATAATATTATGATTAAATGTTATTCCTCAATTATTTTTATTCAACCATCTCTCATTTTTTAAAAAAACATTAATTAAAATATCTGTTAAAATGATTAAAATATTTATTATTCTAAATATTTCTCATTAATTTCCATGTTTTCAAAATGGTTTTTATGATTAATTTATATCAACATTAATGTTTTGAACTGGAGATTCATTTAAAAGTTTCAAAGTGTCATGGGACACTTTTATCAAAAATTCACTTTATTAAAATTTTTAAATGTTTTTTTAAAATGGTTTAATAAATAATTGATTAGGTCAATATCTATAAATAATTATTTGTGATAGCTATGTGGAAATGTTATCATTCAATTATGCTTGTTTTGTGTGTTCTAACTACGTTATGGTTCTTCGGCATTGTTTACAAATACTGGTGGTTCTGTGATAATCCTAGGGCAGGTGAGCCCGAGATAGCTCTCCAATTCATTGGGTAAATTGATGGAGGTAAACGTTAATGTTTCTACTAAGTGATTTAGGGAATATATTATTATGGGTATTCCAAATGGAAGTCCCTACATAGCTGTGAAATCTACAATGTATGATTCATATGGACGCCAAATTTTTCCATTACAATTTTGTTTTCTATGTGTCACTCATAAATAAAATTATTTCAAGTGGTATGTTATGATTGAAAAGTATAGGTTCATTGATTTTTATTTATTGATGGGTTACTGTTTCCATTACTTATTTTATAACCCTTACTGAACATTTTATGATCATCCCATGTTTTCAAATGTTATTCATAGGACATAAAGATGAATATGGTCATTGATGGGATTAATGAAAATTCATGTTGTCTAACTCATGGAACTAGACATGACTCTATTTTTCTAGAGTTTTTTTATTTTATGAAAAAAATTGAAATGGAGTAAAAGTTTCTACTTTGTAATTTTTTAGATTTAATTTAACAGTAATAACCTAATTTTCTAAAACTCTAAACCTGAAAAGATCCTCAATGTGAATTATTAATTTAATTCAATATTATGTAATATTTTAATGTAGGGTCTTTATAGTGTGTCTATATTTCTTATGCATAACTATTTATAGAATTACTATGATTACCTATGTATGATGATATGGATAATTTTATTTACCCTCTAAATGTATTTTTTGGTGGCACCTATTTCTTGACCCCATACTCATATGGGCCTAACATTTAAATAATTGTGTGCATATTGATTATACTTAATATTTTCTAGACTATTTATATGTAATTTTTTTTTCTAGATTACCCATATAGATATATTTCTATATTTCTAGTGATAGTGTATCCGAATTTCTCATACATAATTGTTTCCATATTTTTAATGATAAACATACTTGGTTGATATAGATGCCTCTATATCCATATTTGGTTTTTGAAAAATGAAACCATGTAGGATATGAGGTTTGATTACTTAATATGGAAATTCTAATCTTCCAAAACCCTGATGACATTATTTATATTTTCTAAAAATATCATGTTTTCTCTAAGGATGAAATTATTTATATTTTCAATAGGTTATTCGGTATAAAAAACTTTCATGACTAAGATTCACCTCAATGTGTTTATGATTTGTATTTTTCTCCTTAAACAATTGTTGTTTGGAGAATTTGTTTTTATTGATTGACTTTTAATTTTCCTGTTTCCACAAAATTTTATTTTAAACAAGAGGTTCTCTTAAAATATTATTTATTTATCAATTTCAAAGTGTTTTATGATTGTGTAAATGTAATTTTACATCATTGTATAATATTTCCTTGTTGTGTCGGAAATTATCATTATAGTGGTAATGCATTTTCCCTCTCTATAATAGAATTTTAAATTTTCTTGGTTTGTTCTTATTAGATGAAAATACAACGTTAAAATAATTCTATTAATTTCTATTGTTTGGCCCTATGTGGTTCAATCAAATACTTCCCTTTGAATTATTTATTTTCAGTGGCATACACACATTCTAAATTACATTATTATAAAGATTAAAATTTTAATAAAAAATTTGAATTATTTTTTTATTCTTTCACTTGAATTCATCTGAATATAATTTTTCTTCATTCATTATTCCACTAAATGATTCTTACAATATAATGCGACATAAATTTCTCAACCTCAAATCCATAATTATGTATCAATTATATTTTTTGAACTATTTTAATTGTGTTCCAATATTTTATTCACATCTATTTCAATATTTCTCATCACTCATTTGTGATTAAAATAGATTCAACTTTAATGTTTATTATAAAATTTAACAAAGAGTACCCTCTTATTAAAAATTAACCATTAATCCATATCACAATGTGCACATATAGGTGATTACTAGTGTAAAATAAATATAGGTTCATATAAAATTGTATCAAATCAACTTTGTGATTAATTTCGATATCACCAGATCTATTAGTGTGCATCAAGGGATCAAAACACACATGCTTGGTTTCATGGAATGTTGATAGAAATCATGGTTTTATAGAAGTACATAGAAAACTATTATATAAATTTTAATTCCATCGCCACTAAATTTTGTAAAAAAAAATTTATTATGCATTATAAGATTGTTTTCAATGAGGGTATATCATTCTATATGAATAAACATTATAATTTCATTCTATTTTTATAATGAATAAACATGAATAAGTTTGAGCTACCTAAAAAATATTTTTTATAGAAACATGATATATGATAGTGGGACTTTATTTACACGGTAAATTATATATTTTTATTATGTTATATATATATATATATATGCTTTCAATAGATAATTATACTTATGGTGAATTTTGGAGTGAGATACCCAAATGTGTTAAATGATAGAATAATTATTTGATTTATTTTTTATGGATCTAGAATAAATGTTTACCAATTAATCTATAAAGATCTATATTTATTCCTATAAATGGTTTGAATAATATTTTCTTTTTCCCCCATGATATTTTTGTAAATAAACATAAATTATGTTTTTATTACTTTGATTCTCTCGCATGCATGATATTTACTTAGTTTTTAATCCATTCTGGATGGCCTATTGAGTATTGATGCATAATCCCTCTCATTTTGACATTTGGTATTGTAGGATTTCATTAGTGAAGCTGTTAGAATACATTAGATATATGGAAAAGGATTATTAATAGTTCTTTGTGTTAATGATATGTTTATATACCATTATTTTATTATGATTTCTTTGTTGTTTAGGAATGTTCAAGGTTTGTTTTTTTTCAACTATTATAATAGTATTATATTCATGTGATGTATGGGGAAATGTGTTCATTTATTATATAGTTTTTTATTTTTTGTGCTTGTTTTAATATTCATTATTTGGCCTTTCATTTTATAGAACAATCTTTTATTTTGGTTAGTAATGGGTAATTACTATTATTTATAATATTTAAAAACTTTTTTCTCTTCTACATGTCATGGATTTTTAAATATGGGATTCTGAAGTAACTATCATTTTTTAGAAGATCAATGGAGTGGATTTTGTGGTGATGATTGATGGTTACAGGACCATGAATCAGTTATTTATTATCAGTATATATATATCAAAAAAATATGTTACATAAAATATATATGTTGTATTTTTATTTTTTTGATTTGTGGTATAAATATATTTCTATTGATTATTGGTTTATTTAATTGTTTTTCGACTATTCTCATAATTTATTTCTTATAAAATAACTCGGTCATTTTAAAAAAACATATTACCACTAAATGATGGTTATTTAATATATCAATCATATAAACTCAAATATATATTGGTTATTTCTTATTTGTAATATATATATATATATATATATATCTAATTTGTAAAATTAAATTCATTTATATATGATTGTTATTTAATGTAACCATTATATATATATATATTATAATAACTATACAATATGGTAGATCTTTATTTTAGGTTTTTACTCAAATATGGGGAATACATAAAAAATTATATATAATAAAAAATAATTTATATACATATCAGTATTTGAAAATAATATATATATATATATATATATATTGTATTTCAAGCCCTCTGGACATTCTAAAAATTTATTTTTGATCATTATTCCATTAGGAAGGAACTTAGTGATAATCCAATGAAACATGGACATTATGTTGTGTAATGGGTAACCTCTCAACAAATTTAAAAAGAGGGGTTTGTTTCTTCAAAAAAATGGTCCTCTACTACATCTGGATTAAATGAAAATATGTTGGATGATCAAAATAATTCATATAATTGTAAAAACATATTATATTTCACTATTTACACTTTTAATTCTTGAGTTGAATTTTTTTATTTAATTAAATTTTGAATTACTTTTGTAATATATGTAAATTTAATAAGATCAGTTCATTTAATAATTAATATAGAAAAAAAATTCTATATCATTTGATATATTTAAAAAAATTAATATTTTTATATTTAAATATAAATATTATTTCACGTTTCAAAGTAATATTTTAATTCTAATTCACATATATATATTTTATTTATCTTATGATTCCTTAAATTGAGAAAACACATCTGTGTTACAAAATGATAGAATATTATAGTTCATTTCCATTCATCCACAATAATGTTATACCCAATTTGAATCATTTATATGATATATTTGTCTTCTCTTTCATAATATATCTAATGTTCGAATCTATTATTAATATATTTTTGTTATAGTTTACTACATTAGAACATACTAAGAAATATTTTCATAACATTCGTGTGCGGGATACATCTTCCAAAATTATAATATTTTAATGATTATACTTTAATATTTTCCTATTATTTTTAAATGAAGCATAAAACATTATATTTTCCAAGAACTATATATATATATATATATATATATATTATATATATTTCAATATTTCATGTTTCACTGATTATAAGTGAGATGATATTCATATTTTGGTTTCTAAAATTCCATGGTGTTTACTTCCACTATAAAACAACATAGTTTTTCTTCTTATAATTATATTATGTTGATAAATTTTATTATTGATCTTAATTATTACATTTTTCATATTTTTCAAAATATAAAAAATATAAACTAATTTTATAATATTTTAAAAATGTTAAAGAGTAAATTTTTTAACTTATATTTGTTAGAAATATTTTATTAATTAATTTTTTAATATATTTTTTTATAAAATAATTTCTCTCATTAACCTTTAGAATACATGAATATTATTAATGATTTATTTTTTTCAATCATTTAAATAAGAAATTATTTTTTAATGTATACAATTATTTTAAACTTTTAAAATTTCTTATAAATGTCTTGAACATCATTAACTTCCTTGGTCAAAATAAATGTACTTTTT